>CM019168.2:5167742-5849299 GCA_009739505.2 Apolygus lucorum | reverse complement strand
ACACACAGACATACACCTATGGTTTTTTTCGCGGATTTGGATTCAGAATGGTCTAAAACGGATTACTGTGTGGTTATTTTTTTTTCTGTTGAGTGTTGTCCAACTTCACCCCAGATCGATCGCATAAGGACGCCCAAGTCTTACTGTGGGACGTCCTAAAAAGGCGGGCCGCTATAAATGCACACACACTAGGCAAGGACTACGCCGCGCGCGTGTGTGAGTACTATTTTGTAGTATCCAAGAGGCCTTTCAAGGGTTTCTGTGGATACTTGTTTTATGGTTACTTGGTTACTTGGTTAATGGATACTTTTTTCAAAGACAGTTGGCTAGCTACGTCACGATTGGCTAGCTACGTCACACCATTCAAATCTTCAACTTTCCTTAGCTTCTCTGATTTTTTAAAAACATTTTCTCGACGAACAGACCCGATTACCGTTATTCCTGAGCCATACTCTTTTGAAAAATAAAATAAAAAAAATTGACCGAAATACCCCATTCCGACAAAAATCGTTACCCAACTAACAGCAAAATCTATATACATGAAACGCCAACCGTACGTACGCACGTATGCACGGAGGGGTTGGCAGTGGGGAGAGTCGGCGGAATCGGGGACGGGAGGAGTTGGGGGCGGAGGAGTCGTAGACAGGAGAAGTTGGTGGCGGGAGGAGTCGGAAAAGTTGGGGGCGGAGGAGTCGGAGACTGGAGAAGTTAGAGGCGGAAGGAGTCGGAAAAGTTGGGGGCGGAGGAGTCACAGACGGGAGAAGTTGGAGGCGGGAGGAGTCAGAAAAGTTGGGGGCGGAGGAGTCGGAAAAGTTGGGGGCGGTGGAGTCACAGACTGGAGAAGTTGGAGGCGGGAGGAGTCGGAAAAGTGGGGCGGAGGAGTCACAGACGGGAGAAGTTGGAGGCGGGAGGAGTTGGAAAAGTTGGGGGCGGAGGAGTCACAGACGGGAGCAGTTGGAGGCGGGAGGAGTTGGAAAAGTTGGTGGCGGGAAGAGCCGGAAAAGTTGAGGGCGGTAGAGTCACAGACGGGAGAAGTTGGAGGCGGGAGGAGTCGGAAAAGTTGGGGGCGGAGGAGTCGGAAAGTTGGGGGCGGTGGAGTCACAGACTGGAGAAGTAGGAGGCGGGAGGAGTCGGAAAAGTGGGGCGGAGGAGTCAAAGACGGGAGAAGTTGGTGGCGGGAGGAGTCGGAAAAGTTGGGGGCGAAGGAGTCACAGACGGGAGCAGTTGGAGGTGGGAAGAGTTGGAAAAGTTGGTGGCGGGAAGAGTCGAAAAGTTGGGGGCGGTGGAGTCACAGACGGGAGAAGTTTGAGGCGGGAGGAGTCGGAAAATTTGGGGGCGGAGGAGTCACAGACGGGAGAAGTTGGTGGCGGGAGGAGTCGGAAAAGTTGGGGGCGGTGGAGTCACAGACGGGAAAAGTTGGAGGCGGGAGGAGTCGGAAAAGTTGGGGGCGGAGGAGTCACAGACGGGAGAAGTTGGAGGCGGGAGGAGCCGGAAAAGTTGGGGGCGGAGGAGTCACAGACAGGAGAAGTTGGTGGCGGGAGGAGTCGGAAAAGTTGGGGGCGGAGGAGTCACAGACGGGAGATGTTGGTGGCGGGAGGAGTCGGAAAAGTTGGGGGCGGAGGAGTCACAGACTGGAGAAGTTGGAGGCGGGAGGAGTCGATCAATCGAAGGGGAAACAAGCTTTTGAAGTGGTCGTTTCTCTCGAGTAAACCAACAAGTTTCGACGATTTCAACGTTCAAATTCTGCTTTTTCAAACAATCGGAGGTGAAAACAAGCTTTTGAAGTGGTCGTTTCTCTCGAGTAAACCAACAAGTTTCGACGATTTCAACGTTCAAATTCTGCTTTTTCAAACAATCGGAGGTGAAAACAAGCTTTTGAAGTGGTCATTTCTCTCGAGTAAACCAAAAGTTTCGACGATTTCAACGTTCAAATTCTACTTTTTCAAACAATCGGAGGTGAAAACAAGCTTTTGAAGTGGTCATTTCTCTCGAGTAAACCAACAAGTTTCGACGATTTCAACGTTCAAATTCTACTTTTTCAAACAATCGGAGGTGAAAACAAGCTTTTGAAGTGGTCATTTCTCTCGAGTAAACCAACAAGTATCGACGATTTCAACGTTCAAATTCGACCAACGAGTTGAAAATGTGGAAGATGGGTGGAAATAGCACCTTTGTGTTTACAAGGGATATCGAAAAATGTATTATCTATGATTTGTTTGCCTGCTAAATTCAGGCTTTTCAGCTAGTCGTCAATAATTCGATTCAACCGTTACTATTAAAATTTAGAATTATCATTACAGTTGAGGATAACCAACGTCGTTGGAATTCTTGACCGTATTTTAATAATCAATTCGCAGTTACTTGAGAATCGGTCTGAAGGAATAATAAAATAGGTCATGGAGGTTATTCACAACCTCTCAAGATAAATAAATTTTTAAAGAATGCAAATTGTTGCGAAATTTGACTTACTTAAGTGTGTAGGAATGAAGTTACAGAAACGATACCCCGTGGAGAACAAGGATATCCCCGGTCTACCCGAGAGTTGATAGAGATGAGTGTATATTTGGTGAATCAAAACCACGATTTACAGAAAACAGTAGATTCCTGGTCCTCTAGTTTTATTATTTCCAAGAATGAACCGACCTAGAAAAAACATCTCCTAACACCCCCTCAAAATTTGTTGGTTTACGTTTCAAGGTACGTAGAATCCAAAATCGAATAAGAATTTGGCCGTCCGTCCGCCGTACGCGGCATTTTCCCCACTTAGCATTGACCGATTTTGATGATATTTGGTGTGTAGGCTCCATTTGGGGTCTAGATGTGCCCCGAAGCATTTTGGTTGATGTGGGTCTCTTCTAAGGGTAAAAAAATGTATTTTGAAATTTTGAAAACGCCCTAACTCTAAAACTTTTGATGTAAAGGTATTGTTTTTCCGTCAATGTAAGATTCTATAGAATTTTTAGAATTTTTTGAGACCACGCGGAGCTCTGTAGGAAAAACCGTTCGCTCCCTACGAGAATTTAAGGGTTTTACGTACGTTTAATCAGAAACACGAGTGTGAATAGCAAAAGAGGCCTAATCTCCGTTCAAATTTTAACTCATCAGCGTCCGTAGTAAGAGGAGCCAAGAATGTGAGGTAAGTTGACACTTTTATAGAAAGTAAAAGGTCAGGTGTTTCCTTGAGTGTAGTACTTCTTCATCGAAATGGTTGCAGTAGCTCATTTATTGGAAGTTTCATCGTAGTGTCATCATCCTGCACAACGTAGTACCAATGAGTGTTTGTATATTGTTAAATAAAAGGATGTTGGTTATGTCCAACTTGGAAGAATCTAGCAAATTTGCGAGGTTGTGGCTCGAGTATCACCAGAACACCGCGTTTCTTCATAACCGACGAGTGATCTATATAGAAAAGTAATAAACCATTGTGTAATAATTTGTAGCGTTTTTTATTCGACGCGGAAACCTATCTAGTTGTGCACTACGTCGTCGGAATTTCGAATTTGGCCTTTTAAGGGGGGTAAAGGGAGGGTTAATGCTCAAAAACGTGCTTTTGAGGGATCCAAGCAAGAAAGGTTGATTTCTGACTATTTCCCTAAGAAGACGAAATCCACAGATGTTGTATTGACTGACCAGGCGCTAGTTTGGCATCATCCAAGACGTTTATCTCCGAAAGAAACAGAAATAGTTGAACAACAAGTCAAGGATTGGGAAAAAGGTGTAATTATTGAGCCAAGCACATCCGAATTCTCTATTCAAGCTGCAGTTGTAAAAAAGAAAGATGATCGTGAGATCAACAAGGTAGTTGAAAAAGAACACTACCCTGTTCCTCTGATAGAAGATCAGATAGACATGTTGAGAGATGCCAAAGTTTTCTCCACTCTTGACCTGAAAAATTTTCCAGAACCAAAGATAGCGAAGCAGGTGAAAAGTTTTCTCGGTTTGGCTGGATTAAGTAAGTTTATACCAAGATTGCAGTACCGCTAACTGACCTACCAAAAAAACATGCTACGATTAGATTTAAGGAAGATGAACGACAAGCTTCTCTGAAGTTGATAGAGTTGTTGAGTTGCAGTCCAGCTCTCAGAATTTATGATTCAAAGTGCTATACTGAACATACTGACGCAAGCATACAAGGATTTGGTGGTGTTTTGTTGCAAACGGCTACAGATGATGGTTGTATGCATCCAGTACATTATTTAAGTTACAAAACGACGCTGACACAACGAAAATACAGCAACTATGCGCTTCAAGTTTTAGCCATCGTGGATTCATTGAAGAATTTTCAAGTTTATTCGATAGGAATGAAATTCAAGATTATGACAGACTATTCAGCATTCACCAAGACAATGGAAAAGAAGAATCGTGATACCAGAGTTGCCAGATAGGTGATTTTGTTAGAAAAATTTGACTATATCATTGAGCATCGACCCAGGGTGAAAATAAACACGTGGATGATCAAAGCAGAAGTCCCATCATGAAACTAAATTCACGTGGGATTGCGTCCCAAATCCGATGTGAAGACGAAGACGGAGAGTTGCAAGCCATCAAGAGGACCCAACCAACATACAAGCTGAAACCAAAATGCGTTGGTCCCTCTAGAGCTGTAACGGTGAAGCCCAATAATACGTTTGAGGCTGACGAAGATGTTGACGAAGCTGACGAAGATGTTGACGGGCCAAGGACTACTACCACTTGGGTGGAACTCTTGAAACCATGGTCTGACCATACGGGCCGTATGGTGGAGCAGAATGGCCGAGTTGTGGGATCCTTGACTGATGAAGATGACCGATCCAGTGTAGTGAAGTAACGAGCGTCCAATCTCCATGGAGACGGTCGCGAGACGTTTGGATTTTGTTCATTAAAAAGATTGTGAGATAGGAGTTATGAATTTATGAATGTCCGAGATTTTGTGATCGATTGAATAAACCTGATTCGTTCGGTATTTTCCTTTTTTCGGTCATTTAACTGTACAATTCCCTATAAAATGGGGGCTCGTCCGGGATTTATATATATGGGTATTGTTTTTTCTTCAATTTAAGATTCTATGGAATTTTTAGAATTTTTTGAGACCACGCGGAGCTCTGTAGGACAAATCTTTTGCTCTCTACGAGAATTTAAAGGTTTTACGTACGATAAATCAGAAACACGAGTGTGAATCGCAAAAGAGGCCTAATCTCCGTTCAAATTAAAGCTGACCCAAATGCGATCGATGTTTTTCTTCATGTTGGATGGTTGGTGGCTTTGCAGACGAGCGATCAATATAGAAAAATAAAAAATAATATACCATTGTGTAATAACTTGCAGCGTTTTTCGTATTGTATAATTGTATCGTAATTGCATCGTATGTAATTGCATTGCAATTACATACGATGCAATCACGATACAATTAGTCTAATTGTACCCAAACTTCGCGACCCAAACTCAAGTTCGCATGTTGGGTGTCGTAGATCATGGATTTCAAAATGCTCTTCAAATTCGAGGCTCACATGCCGCTAGAAATGTTGTGGTGGATAATGGTGGGGGGGGGGGTGTTGTGGTGCCTAAATACTTAATAAATTGCATCGAGTGAAAAAGTTTTTTCGCTCACCAACTGGTATTAATTGACCTAATGCATATCCAATGGGACGGCCCCTGGAATGCATGCATTACTAAACAATATGTTTATTATAAGCGCATTTTTGCGCTTTAAAAAAAGTTATGTGTGCCGTACGCGTCACTTCCCTTATTTCCCATGGACCGATTTTGATGAAACTTTACTTGGGGTCTAGAAGTCCATCATTTTGATGGAGTTCCTTTTCTGTATTGAGATTTTTGAATAGGAGATGGCTACCTTAACCGGTTTACTCCCGTAAATTTGTATGCCCGCGATAACACCGTGTTTTCCAGTGGTCCCATACGAATTGCAAGCTTGATCTCTCGCATACTCTGTGGCCTGGATGATTTCTCGGATGCTCCTTTGAAAAAAGTCGTTGGAGGCGCGACAAGGATCCGTTGGTAAGTGTGTCGTAGAAAGGGAGAGCTTGGGGTTTGGAGGTAAGTGTGTCAGGGTCGTCCGTCGCGCCATCTCTCCTCATCCCTCATCCTTTTGCTTCTTCTTTCTTCCTTTGTGCTCGCCTTCCACTCTGCTGACCTCAGCAGCGGCCTCGTTGGTTGGAATATCGCCCCGCCCCGTAACAAAAACGTTCCGACTCGAATAATCCTGCTCCAACGTTATGGCATCTTCAGCTGCTGGTAGGACAAAACGTGCAGCTTTTTCGGTTTAGAAGAATTATTAGCAGGTCTGCTGGGTTCGCCAGTTCAACAATTTTACTGCTGATCTCATTTTTTGCCAAATATTGAAGATTCACCCCTAAGATATTCTATACTACATTACTCAGGAGTGCGGGGCAGGCAGAAGCCGTCTTCAAATTCGTGAAAAAGATTTCCCGATTCCGAATGCGAATACGATTCCGAATGCTTTCGAACCATATTCCTGGTTGGAATGCAGAGATCCCTTGATGTAGTTCCATCCATAATATTTCCTCCCAATTCGAAATACTTACAAGATTCGGTTCAAGGGGGGGGGGGGGAGGGATAGAGAGATTTCTGCCATAGAAAACGCAAGATCACGTTCATGTTAATAATTCCATGTGTAAAATACTTTATCTATAAATAATGTTATTTTGGTTTATTATTTTCAATAGAAAGCCTTTGGAATTGAGCAAGAAAAAAAACGCTGCAAATTATTACACAATTGTTTACTATTTTTTATTTTTCTATATAGATCACTCGTCTGCAAAGCCACCAACCATCCAACATGAAGAAAAACATCGATCGCATTTCGGTCAGCCTTAATTTGAACGGAGATTAGGCCTCTTTTGCGATTCAAGGTTAGGGGGGGGGGGGATAGAGAGATTTCTGCCGTAGAAAACGCAAGATCACGTTCATGTTAATAATTCCATGTGTAAAATACTTTATCTATAAATAATGTTATTTTGGTTTATTATTTTCAACAGAAAGCCTTTGGAATTGAGCAAGAAAAAAAAAGATGCAAATTATTACACAATGGTTTTTTATTTTTTATTTTTCTATATAGATCACTCGTCTGCAAAGCCACCAACCATCCAACAGGAAGAAAAACATCGATCGCATTTCGGTCAGCCTTAATTTGAACGGAGATTAGGCCTCTTTTGCGATTCACACTCGTGTTTCTGATTTATCGTACGTCCAAACTTTAAATTCTCGTAGTGAGCAAACGGTTTGTCTTACAGAGCTCCGGATGGTCTAAAAAATTCTAAAAATTCTATAGAATCTTAAATTGAAGGAAAAACAATACCTTGGTATCAAAATTTTTTGAGTTAGGGCGTTTTCAAAATTGATTTTGGAACCCTTAGAAGTGACCTACATCAACCAAAATCTTCGGGGCACATCTAGACCTCAAATGGAGCCTACATACCAAATTTGATCAAAATCGATCATTGCTAAGTGGCAAAAATGCCGCGTACGGCCTACGGCGGACGGACGGCCAAATTTGTATTCGATTTTCGGATTCTACGTACCTAGAAACGTAAACCACCAAAATTTAGGGGGTGTTAAAAAGTTTTTTTTTCTTGTCGATTCCAAAGGTTCATTATTGAAAATAATAAACCAAAATTTAACCCCCCCTCAAAATTTGATGTTTACGTTTCAAGGTACGTAGAATCTGAAAATCGAATAAAAACGCTGCAAATCATTGCTCAAAGGTTTATTATTTTCTGTATAGATCACCCTTCTGTATAGATCACTGATTCTCCATCAATAGCATCTACCATCATCTGTATTCTCCCTTGACCTTCCCTCTCAAATTTCAGCTTCCTGCGTTCAATAGGATTGAAAATGGCTTCGGAGCTCACTCAGCTGATCAGTGCTCTTCCAAGCGTCTCCAGCATTCGAGAAGATCTTCTTCACTCTTCAGATCACTGATCAGCTGAGTGAGCTCCGAAGCCATTTTCAATCCTATTGAACGCAGGAAGCTGAAATTTGAGAGGGAAGGTCAAGGGAGAACAGCTTTTCAACGGTCTGTCAATTTTTCTTTTTCAAATTCAAACTGGAAGAGTAAATTAAATTTGAGTGCAAAAAAACGTGTGTTTTTCAAGAAAATTGAGTGTTTCACGCGGTGGTATGGCCACTCTCGATCTCAAGATGACTTGACGAGTTTAGTATCATTTCCTGTATAATTGTTTACGCTGAATCCAACGGAGAATCCAACTTCCAACTTGAATCCAACTTCCGAATAACTCTGACGGCTAGAAAGTGGATTGTTCGAAGAAAACCATCGTTTTTCGTACATAAGATACTCATAATTCGTCGATACGGTAGTGGGCATAAAATAGGGATGGGACAACGATATCGATACATCAAAACTTCGATGTTTTGCTCGTAACATCGATGTTTCAACATCGATATGTCAAGGAGTTGGTCTGATAACATCGTTTGATAAATTTGACCTACAGTGGGTCTGCTGCAAGGAAACCAGACAAAATCCAATTCCAGACCAGACAACTTTACTTGGAATTAGAAAATTATCTTTCACCTTTCAATCATCACTTTATATAACAAGATAATTACTGGAAAACAATTGTTTTCCACGAAAGTAAGGAATTTTGGAAGGCCACAACCACCAGTATTCAAAGTATACCTTTTTGATTTTTTTTTTTTTTAATTTTTATTTTGTGGTTATATAATAGCATCCGTTCCATTATTGCTTCATAAAATTGCGTGTTTCAGTGAAAATTTGAAATTTTGTTAAATTGGAGAGTGAGGGAGATAGATGTCTAGTGAGGGAGATAGGAAACGCTGTTTGAGCCTCTTTAGGCCCATTGCCGAGTTCGCTATCGATCTAGATACATGTTTCAATGTAGGCATTTTGGATGTAGATCATCAATGATGAAGTTTTATCAACGTAGTATAAATACTATAAAATATTATAAATATTATAAAATAATGCATGTAAAAAAACGAATCTGAGCGTTTTGCTTCCAAATCTGCCAAGTTGGGAGCATTATTTTCACTTTACAAGTATTTAACAAATCAACAAACAAGTATTAAATACTTGTTAAATTTTCACAAGTCTGAGGTCTGAGGTCTGTGTGTCGGGGTTGAGCGGGGTGGCGTGTAGATGGTCGCCTATGAAAATCATCTATCCCGAACTGATGGTAATTACCCTCTGAGCACATTTTCCATTTAAGTTCAATGAAAATTTCAGGAATTGTTCAGGTTTGCGTGTAGATGGTCCCCTATGAAAATCATCATCCCCGGATTTATTGCAGTCGCTGCGCGTAAAATCCTGGAAACAACCATATCTTCTACACGTTTTTTCCGAATTGGGTGACATTTTCGGGGATGGTGTTTTTGGGGCTATAGACGGGCTTTTATCATCGGTATGGTGATGTGCGCTTGCGGCATCGTGAAATCCTTGATATGCTCAACTTCATTTGATTTCAATGGCATTTCCAGGGGTTGTGTGGTTGAAACTCTGGACTGTCTCTTGTAAGTGTCATTGACCATCAATTCTGGAAGGTGGATTGAAGTTTTGAGGTTATCCCCTATTGTACATGTGTTCTATGAATACAAGTTCCATAGATTATTTTTACAAACCTAATAATTTTTTTAATTCGTTGATAAGATGACATTTGAATTGATTGTCGAGATGAGATTTCATGCTTAGGTTGCTCGGCATTGAGTCATTTGAGGCTCTTCATAGTTTGACAGGTAACCCGGTTACGAGCCTTTCCAGGCTCATCCATAAAAAAATCACAAATAATGACCAGGGCCGTAATGATTTTTTTTTTTTTTGTTATTTTTCCTATCATTCTGGGAATATTTAGTACTAGGAAGAAAATATTAGGATTGATTTAATGACATCTAATTTTGTTTGCGAGTTTGCGGGTAAGAGGTTACATAAATGGGTAGGTACAGGGCTACACCATTTTTTGTGCTAATTAGGGGAGACATATTACAAGTATAAGTAGGTACGTGTATTTAAAGAACCCTGCAGTCTAGATGTTAATCTAGATAGGTACCTACCTACCTAGTTAATAAAAATCTATCCTCCCTCACGTCAAATCTATCTCCCTCACAGTAGAAAAAAGTGAGGGAGATAGGATTCTAGTGAAATATCGAATTTAGTCGAAGTGGAATAAAAAATTTATCAACTCCAAAAAAAACATTTCTTATCGAGGTTGATGGCAACTACATTGCTCGTTAACAACATCAAACATAATCACTTTCCTTGCCAATGTTTTCTCGTAGTGAGGGAGATAGAATCCAAACTGAGAAACACCGTTTTCGTAGCTAAAAATCACGCTGGTCTGGTCGGCCCGGGGGCGGCTCGCCTGGCGTGTTGTGAAGTGTATAAACACGTTTGGGTTGCCTCCTAGTGATAGGAGGCAACCCCGGGAGCCGTCAAGGTGGGTGGGTCCGGGTCCGGCCGGGCTGCCCGGCTGGGTCCTCACATTTTAAATAACGGATAACACACGAGTTCCTCATTTTAAAAACATTGTCTATAATATTTACACCTACCATTTAGTTACCTTTGTATTACCTATGTGTTTAATTTGACGCATTCATGTCCTTGTAGACGACGAATGAAGATCTATCAATCAGTCAATAAACAAACATGGACCGAGAATGAGGACTGAAGCGAATAATGTTTGGTTCAGCTGAACTCCTGGCTCTAATGTCCAAAACAAAAGACGGTCCAATACGATCTCCTTTATCCACGGACTCTAAAGAAAAATTGTGTGAGGGAGATAGGCTCCAGCTGTGGGACAGGCAAAAAACCGACCACAGAATCCTCCTAGTATCCACCAGGTGGTCGTTTGTCTTCAAAAAGTAGTAGTATAGAGAGGATGCCTAAAATATTTCTGAGAAACATAAAATTTTTATTGCTCGTGGGTGAAGATTAGTGGTGATGACAGACGCAAACCTATGGTTTGGGAGATGGGAGGGAGACAGATTTTAAGCAATTTTATTAATTATTCTGGATAGCTGAAATGTAATGGAAGGAAGCCTCTTGATCGAGTAAATGAGACACAGTCTTTTAATGAAGAGGAAAAAAAAAACGAAAAATTTAGTTCCATCCAAATCTAAATTACGGAGAGAGGACTGAAAGTTCCCTAGTTTCGTGGAATGACCCCAATAGAAAAAAGTCTATTGATGCTTGAAACAATAATTGAAATGGAGAAGGTATGGAATATCGAAAGTGCATACAAATTCGATAATTTATCACGAATGAAAAGAATTTAATAGAGTAGGTAGGTTATCCAGTGAAATAAAATCACGTTAAGAGAAAATAAAATCTTATGAATGGAGGAAGAGCAGCCTCATCAGGTTTTCTCCCTTGATTCTAATTAGTTGACAAATGAATTAAATGTCCCGGTTTTTAAAAACACCGATTTTTCACCTTACGATGTTATCGATATCGAAGTTTTTCATACGATATTTCATCGATATCGATGTTTCTACGAAATATCGACATCGATGTCGATGTTTTTCGTTTGATGTCCCATCCTTAGCATAAAGTAACACCTTTCTACTCAATAAAAACATCAATCAACGGGAAAGCAGATGTATGATCCCTCTGGATTATGTTCAGTTGACCTATTTATCTCTGATATTGTCTGAGAGTGTAGACGAAAATAGGAGAGCCATTATTGATCGTGAAAGGCTGGGGAAGAACCTAATATTGCTCTGGAAGAATTGCCTTATGGGATAGATTTGGCACCAGTATTTGGCAGGATGATGAGAGATAAACCAATATCTTAGACCTGGCGTTGTGCAATACTGCGGAGTTCCCTCGCACCAAGGACGGTATCCCGCCTCCGGTCCCCCGCGCCGCCGCCTCCGCTGAAAAGGCGAACTAATGGAAAATCCGAGGGTCAAGGTGACGTCTGCAGGCAAAGGTCGAGGGCAGCCGTGAAAATAGTCCGGGCGGAGGCGGCGGAGGCGGCGGGGCGGCAGAAGGGTCACGAGCTGGGTCGATATGGAGATGTAAATCTGATGACTAGACTCCCCACTCCGACGTATTAATAGACCGTTTCAGCACGACATGAAGTTTTCGCATTCGAGCAACGATCCCCCACCACCGCCCCCACCGATGTTGAACGCCACCAGGAAAACTTGTTGCCACCAGACAAATCCGAACAGAGCTGTAGGCGAGGTCATGGACGGTTTGAACTTTTTTTTCATTATTATTAAATCATTCGTTTAGTTTGCAGCATAGTAGAAACATATTTATTTGAATGCTACTCCCCAGTACAAACATATTTAACTTGTCTCCAGTACTCTGTGCTACTCCCCCACGTGAGGAAAATCTCGTGCTTGGGGGAGGAGTTGAACAAAATTACATCATTATGGAATATACTTAAATATAGATACATAGTGCAGAAAGCAAGTTGAAAATACATGAAAATAACTCAGAAAATGTAAGTTATAAGCAATTTTTTTATCGCTAGTTTGAATCCGTGTAGGGAGGTCGCTTCTCTCACCTGGGAGGGAAATTCATTGAAGAGCTTTGCACCTCTATACGAGCACGCTAGTTGACCCGCTGTGGTGGAACGAAAAGGAAGCTTAATGCTTCCGTAGTTACGAGTACTTGAGTTTGAAAATTCGTACATGCCCGCTTTAATGTTCTTATAATATAAGACATTGTTACACAATATGTAATAATAATATTATGTAACAATTATGTAACAGTATTATGTAACAGTATGTAACAATTAAAGATATTTGTTTAGATGTCGAATCAAAATATGGGACTTTGAATTCCTGAAACACCTCAGCAGATGGGAAGCGTCTGTGCTTTTTAAGAAGGATTTTAATCAAGCTTTTTTGAGCAATAATAAGAGGTTGCAGAGTAGTCGTGCTCGCACCCCCCTCAAACGACCGCACCGTAGGACAGCACCGAGTGGACTAGGGCATAATACAATTTTCTTAAATTCTCAAGAGTTAAGAACCCACGAACTACACAAGAGATTCCTGCATTCTTCGTAGGCGACGACACAAAGTTGAGGTATGATCCTTCCAATTCAGGCATTGGTCCACCACTATTCCCAAGTACTTGACTGTACCAACTTGCTCAATTACTGGACAGGAAAAAGAAACGCCTGCACATTCCTCTCTTTGGTGACATTTCAAAAACCCTAACGCAGGGACACCCGCCGAACGAAGAGAAAAACAGACAAACTTTGTTATCGAAACGTTCAACTTGAAGCTATTCTTATTCAATTTTTAACAAATGTTAAACCCACCCCCCTCAAAATTTGATGTTTTACGTTTCAAGGTACGTAGAATCCGAAAATCGAATAAAAAAATTTGCCTTACCGATTTGGTTAAATTTGGTATATGGGCATAATTTGGAGTCTAGTTGTGCCGCAAAGCTATTGGTTGATGTCGGTCACTTCTAAGGGTTTAAAAATAAAGGGTGAAATTTTGAAAACGCCCTAACTCAAAAAAGTTTGATATAAAGGTATTGTTTTTCTATCAATTTAAGATAGTGTTGCATTTTTAGAATTTTTAGAGACCACGCGGAGCTCTGTAGGACCAACCGTTCACTCCCCATGAAAACTTGAGGGTAGCACTTACGATAAATCATAAACACGAGTGTGGATCGCAAAAGAGGCCTAATCTCCTTTCAAATTTTAGCTGACCACATGCGATCTTTGTTCCACATTTTCCACCCGATTTCGATGAAAATTTCAGGGATTATGAGGATTAGGTTGTAGATTGTCTCCAATGAAGATCATCACCCCCGGACTGATAGTAGCCACTGCCCATGTGCAAACGTGAATTCCTTGTAACATCCATAACTTCTACATTTTCCATCCGATTTCAATGAAATTTCCAGGGCTGTTTCTGAGTAGTGTTTAGATGGTCCCCTGTGAAAATCGTAGAGAATGGTTTTTCATAGAGGGATTCATTCATAGAGGGATGGTCTCCTGTGAGAATCTCAAAACCTATTCTTTGCATCACTAGGCCTCAATAGCTCAGAGGTAGCGCTTAGAACTGTTCCCCAGGGGTCCCGGGTTCGAATCCAAGCCGAGGCTAAGCATTTTTTTTAATCCAATCACATACATTTACTCACTTTCATTTTTCATCCGAATTTGATGAAATTTTCTAGGATTGTCCAGATTAGCGTGTAGATGGTCCCCCATGAGGAGTGTGAAAGGTACTTAGAGATTAGTTTTTTGAGATTAACTACTATGCATCGGATCATCTATATAATCGGGTTGTGGATACGAGGAAGCTATGTGCCACACCCACTTGGCAGACTTTTTTTTATCTATCGATCATCTTTATCCTGAAAAATATCTTCAAACAACTTTCTCACTTAAAGGTAGTCCTTATAGTCATTTATAGTATTTTTTTGCTAAAACTTGGAGGAGGTTTGGGGATTGAGTTTTGGTGATCGTGTTGTGGATAAGAGGATGCTATGAGTTACACCCACTTAATTGACGTTTTTCTTCGTAAGTTTCATTGTGAGCCTATGAAACGACCACATAAGTCTCTCTCGCCCACGCTTTACACCCAGCTCGAGATTCAAACCTCACTTTCACATCCAGGTTTTCTAAATCGACCTCTTCAGAGACGCTAAAGGAGAGATGTAAAGTAAAAGAGAACTCCTGCCGAGGCCTTGACCTTTGTACGTCGTGCCACAGAGAAGAGATCCGTAAGAGCACTTTCCCTTCCCTGTGCCTGCGATGGCCCATATCCACCCACCCGACATCCGTCCTAAAATGTCGGTCACTCTTTCACTGCCTCCGAGATCCTTTGTTGTCTGAGTTCATGGGTGCTAATCATTTGGATATTTCTTTCACCTTCTTTTTCCGTCCTCATTTGAGTTGTTCTTTTTTTTCGACGTATTTAGGTGGCTCGACAACCGTAACCTCCCTCGTCCTGACCCTTCATCCTGTCCGATCGGCACATCTGGGTGGGTTCGCCCTACTTCGGTCATCCGTTTGTGCCAGTCGTCGGAGAACAACAATAATAGTAAGTATACATTTTATACAACGACTCTGCTGAGGAGATACACCGTCGAAATTAACGTTTAAACCTGGTTAACCCTGATGTACAACTGTTCGTCGACGCGACGAATTTCAATAGTTGTACCAGTGGTAGCAAATAGGTGCGGATCTGTAGGCCATCGAATGCGAAAGGGAAAACTGCCTTCCACGCTTGTGTTGGTAAGTTATTTATCTAGCATAATTATGCTTTAACATAAAGTTTATAGCATGATTATACCTTAGCATAAAGTTAAAAGCATAGTTATAATTTAGCGTAGTATCTTCAAAGTAAAAAAATTATTTTGTACTAAGTACAATACAAGTACATAATGAGTCTTATTATGGGTAGTTGATGGGAATATGTTACCTTTTCGTGTAAATACAGGGTGTCTCAAAAGTTGTTCACCCCCCTGCTAAAATCGTCCAGATAGCGGTGAAAAAAAAAATTTTTTTTTTGAATCTTCATGATTTTGGTTTATTATTTTCAATAATGAACCTTTGGAATCGACCAAGAAAAAAAATTTTTTAACACCCCCTCAAAATTTGATGGTTTACGTTTCAAGGTACGTAGAATCCAAAAATCGAATAAAAATTTGGCCGTCCGTCCGCCGTCCGCCGTCCGCCGTACGCGGCACTTTTGCCACTTAGCATTGACCGATTTTGATGAAATTTGGTATGTAGGCTCCATTTGGGGTCTAGTTGTGCCCCGAAGCTTTTGGTTGATGTAGGTCACTTCTAAGGGTTCCAAAATCAATTTTGAAATTTTGAAAACGCCCTAACTCAAAAAATTTTGATATAAAGGTATTTTTTTTCCTTCAATTTAAGATTCTATAGAATTTTTAGAATTTTTTGAGACCACGCGGAGTTCTGTAGGACAAACCGTTCGCTCCCTACGAAAATTTAAGGGTTTATATTGAAATATATATATATATAAATAAATCAAAACACGAGTGTGAATCGCAAAAGAGGCTTAATCTCCGTTCAAATTAGAGCTTACCAAAATGCGATCAATAGTTGGTGATTTTGATTTTTTTTTTTTTTTTTTTTCTTTTTTCTTCATATTGGATGGTTGGTGATTTTGTAGACGAGTGATCTATATAGAAAAATAATAAACCATTGTGTAATAATTTGCAGCGTTTTCCCAAGGATTTCAAATATGACCATATTGCGCATTGCGCAAATCGTGCGCAACGCACACCAACTTCGTTATTTCAAATAAACCCCCCTTTTTTTATTGCAGATTTGGATTCTACGCAAAATTTCATGAATTTTAGACCCTTCACTTGATTTTTTTGTTTGCGCGCTACCCGTCTTATGAGCGTGCAAAGTCGCCCAACTACCAAATTGCGCAAAATATGGATTCACGTAAACCCCAAGTGTGGTACATGTTTTTTCATTATTTTTCGACGCTTAATCACGTGGTGGTATCCATTTTTGAATTTGATTGGAATTCTCGAAATGGCGGTCGAAAATTCGGTTGTTTTTAGCGATAAATCGCTCTTTTTTGAGAAGAGCAGTTCGAGTTTACGCCGAGTGGTTCCCGGATAGGCGCCAACCCAACAGACTCGGAATTACACTGGTAAGACCTCTCTTCAGCAGAATAACGGGCAGTACTTGCACGAGGCATAATTCAGTAGGTACTCACGTCTTCAAGGTAACAATGAGAATAAATCGGATCTGAGATGGGTTCAGATAAAAGTAAATAGGTTCTTCGCTTATCTCGTTTCAGGATTCCACAATGCTTCAAATTGTTTCTGAACTCTGTATCGTAACAGTGTCCGAACTAATTAAAATCGCTTCATAACTCATGAGGACGAGAAAAAGAGCGAGTTTTCGCTAAAAACAACCGGCCGCCATTTCAAAAATTCCAATCAAATTCAAAAATGGATACCACCACGTGATTCAGTGTCGAAAAATAATGAAAAAACATGTGCCACACTTGGAGTTTACGTGAATCCATATTTTGCGCAATTTGGTAGTTGGGCGACTTTGCGCGCTCATGGGACGGGTTGCGCGCAACCAAAAAAATCAAGTGAAGGGTCTAAAATTCATGATATTTTGCGTAGAATCCAAATCTGCAATAACAAATGGGGGGTCTCATTTGAAATAACGAAGTTGGTATGCGTTGCGCACGATTTGCGCAATGCGCAATATGGTCATATTTGAGATCCTAGGGAAAAATCATGAAGATTCAAAAAAAAATTGTTTGTTTAACCACTATCTGGACGATTTTAGCAGGGGGGTGAACAACTATTGAGGCACCCTGTATAGTCCTAATGCGATAAAGTACTATGTGATAACGTGAATATTTATGTAATCAAACATTTGAAAATATTTAATCACAGTTCGTTTTATTCATATTCTGGGCTGAAACATTGAATTTCTGGTGATGTAACTGATAGGCCCCTTAGATCATTCATGTACTATGAAACCCCTGGACTGATTTATTTGTTTCTAGATACATCTACAGGGTGTCTACCATTTGGAAGGACCAAACTTCAAGGATCGATTCTACAACGAATTTGCAACACAAAATGTCTCCTAGCAATTATTTCTTAACCCACTCAAAATTCTTTTTTTTCCACTTTAAAGTTTTTATTCGTATTTTCGACCTTGCAGCACTAAAATGGTCATAACTTCCTTATTTCTCCTGAAAATTCAAATCTGACTACACCGTTAGAAAGAACGTTAAATTCCTAAGCTAGCTAGTCCAAAATAAAAATATTTCAGCAATAAAATAGTTTCAAAAAATCAAGTCAAAAAGCAAACTTTAAAAAAATTTCGAAAATCGATATTTTTCAGGCTAATGATTCCCCTGTAAAAAATACCGCTATCGTGGTGCACTCAACGGGAAATACTACCCCAAGATCTCACCTTTCCAACGGTATGTCAGTTTTAAGGTCTAAGAGGAAAGTTTCTTTGAAAAAATTGAGTTTTATGCGAAAAAACGTGCTTCTTTAGGCATATTCCGCTAGAGAGTCGACAAAGTATTATTGCCTTCACTTTCCAAGGATTGCAATAAAAAGTCCACCAAATCACATTTCCACTTGTATTTTACGTTTTGGACCTTCCTGAACAATTTTGGTACCGTGTCTGTCCATCTGACAGTCGGTCTGTCTGTCTGTAAGTCCTTGTAGATGGCAAAAGCAATACGAAGCTACTGTCCGATTTTGATGCAATTTTCAGCGATGTTCTCCATGTAAATCAAAGTCAACGCATTGAATTTTCAAAATCTAATTCAAATATTTTAATTTTTTTTAGAAATGATCATTTTCTAGGTTTATTGTTAACCTGGAATAAGTAGTGCTGCCGCGGGCCTCCCAACGAAAAAACCGTTCATTATGATTTTAAAAATGGAACTATAATAAAATTAAAGAACAATTAGCAGAAAAAAATCATCATTGTAACGTTGGTAGAATGTGTTGGTAGGTACAAGATTTGTATTGTAAAAAAAAGTATTATTGTCAATGAAACTCTCCAAGTTATTCTTCTGCTGCAAAAAGTCAATTTCATGATATTTATTATAATTAAACGAAAAACTGATTCTTAACGTAGAAAAGTAGTGATCCCGGGGTAGTTTTGGCCATTGACTGGCCCCGCGATAGCGCTACTTATTACGGGCAAACAATAAAACAATTTTGAGGGGGGGTTAACTTTTTTTCTTGCTCGATTCCAAAGGCTCGTTATTGAAAATAATAAACCAAAAAGTGGTAATTTCTATTTTTAAAAAATTAACATTTTTGAATTTCATTTTTTGAAAATTTAGTGCGTTGACTTTGATTTATATGGAGAACATCGCCGAAAATTGCATCAAAATCGGACAGTAGCTTCGTATTGCTTTTGCCATCTACATGAACTTTCAGACAGACAGACCGACTGTCAGATGGACAGACACGGTACCAAAATTGTTCAGGAAGGTCCAAAACGTAAAATACAAGTGGAAATGTAATTTGGTGGACTTTTTATTGCAATCCTTGAAAAGTGAAGGCAATAATACTTGGTCGACTCTCTAGCGGAATATGCCTAAAGAAGCACGTTTTTTCGCTTAAAACTCAATTTTTTCAAAGAAACTTTCCTCTTAAACCTTAAAACTGACATACCGTTGGAAAGGTGAGATCTTGGGGTAGTTTTTCCCGTTGAGTGCACCACGATAGCGGTATTTTTTACAGGGGAATCGTAAGCCTGAAAAATATCGATTTTCGAAAAAATTTTAAAGTTTGCTTTATGACTTGACTTTTTAAAACTACTTTATTGCTGAAATATTTTTATTTTGCACTAGGTAGCTTAGAAATTTAACGCTCTTTTTAACGGTGTCGTCAGATTTGAATTTTCAGGAGAAATAAGGGAGTTATGACCATTTTAGTGCTGCAAGGTCGAAAATACGAATAAAAACTTTAAAGTGAGAAAAAAAAGAATTTTGAGTGGGTTAAGAAAAAATTGCTAAGAGACATTTTTGTTGCAAATTGGTTGTAGAATCGATCCTTGAAGTTTGGTCCATCCAAATGGTAGACACCCTGTATAATACTGCCAATACTGTTTGGTAAGCTTAAAAAAATTTGAGACTGCAAAATAAATGTTTAGTGCTATAAAAAGTTGGTTGTTTTTTCTCGATTTTGGTACTAAATGTGTTAATATTCTTATGGGCGTAATTGGTCATTATTTCAGGATTTTTTGTTTTGAATACATCAATCAACAATAAATTATGGATGTTGAATTTAATCATTCCATTCCTCAGATTTAAATAATGAAACACACACATTTTGATCATTATATCACAATTTTCTAGAGTTGTTCTCAGATAGACGAATAGTTGTTGTTAGATAGACGAATCAGTTGTAATAAGCGAGAAAAAATGGGGTTGTATTCCAGGGTTAATAAATAGGTAAGTACAACCATGTTAATACTAGCACACTCAGTCGGGTCATCACTGGACTTGCACTACCCCCGGAAGAGGTACTATTTCTAGATTTGCTTACACCGATCTTTCCTGTGCTAAAAAGTGATTTTCACATCTTTGAAACATCCGAAGAGCAACCTCCCGTTTTAAGTTTATTATTTTCAATAATGCACTTTTGGAATTGAGCAAGAAGAAAAATTGTTTAAACCTTTAATGGTTTACAATTCAAGGAACGTAGAATCTGAAAACCGAATAAAGTTTTCCGACAGTCCGCCGTTACCATGGACCGATTTTGATGGAATTTGGTTTTTCGACTACATAATTCGTCGGTTGACAGGAAAAAGTGATAAAGTCAGAAAAACCAAATTTTACGCCAGAGCGGTTCAAAGTATTTCAAACCGTCAAAAGCCGCGTTGGCTGGAAATCTGTTGGTTTATTATTTTCAATAATGAAAAAAAGTTGTTTAACACCCTCTCAAAATTTCGATGGTTTACGTTTCAAGGTACGTAGAATCCAAAAATCGAATACAAATTTGGCCGTCCGTCCGCCGTTCGCGGCACTTTCCCCACTTAGCATCGACCGATTTAGATGAAATTTGGTATGTAGGCTCCATTTGGGGTCTAGTTGTGCCCCGAAGATTTTGGTTCATGTAGGTCACTTCTAAGGGTTCCAAAATCAATTTTGAAATTTTGAAAACGCCCTAACACAAAAAATTTTGATATAAAGGTATTGTTTTTCCTTCAATTTAAGATTCTACAGAATTTTTAGAATTTTTTGAGACCACCCGGAGCTCTGTAGGAAAAAACCGTTCGCTCACTACGAGAATTTAAAGTTTGGACGTACGATAAATCAGAAACACGAGTGTGAATCGCAAAAGAGGCCTAATCTCCGTTCAAATTAAAGCTGACCGAAATGCCATCGATGTTTTTCTTCATGTTGGATGGTTGGTGGCTTTGCAGACGAGTGATCTAAACTTTTAAAAACCATTGTGTAATAATTTGCAGCGTTTTTTTACTGATTTTGTGGGACTTGATAACTTTTTCCAGCAGGTAAGAATTTGTCGGAGTAATTAGAATTTCACAAGAAAAAAATTATGAAGAGCAGAACTTCCTTTTACCTCATTTGTACCTAGTAATTTTTTTCCAAGTTAAGATGGATACATTTTGATTTGTAGAAAATAAGTGACCGCTTAGGCTTGCTTCATGGAAAAAAGATTTAAAGAAAAATTATAAAGGTCGATTTGAGAAGGGGTCAAAGTAGGAAAAGCAATAGCTATATTCAGTCATAAAAACGGTGCAAATTATTACCCAACGGCTTTTTGATTTTTCCCAACGTAAACGGTTGGACCTACAGAGCGATCTCATTCGATTCTAAAAATTCAATTCTATTTTAAATTGCTGTAAAAATAATACCTTCATCCGAGAGTTTTCGAGCTAGGGCACTCTTGAATATTTCAACCCTTAATTTTCACCCCTTAGAAGTGACTGACATCAAACCCTGACTGACCCCAAATGTAGCCCATATACCAAATTTGAACCAAATCGGTCCAGTGTTGCTAAGAAAAGTGCCGCGTACGGCGGACGGACGGAAAATTTTTTATTCGATTTTCGGATTCTACGTAGGTACTTTGAAACGTAAAACAACAAATTTTGAGGGGGGTTAAACAATATTTTTCTTGCTCGATTCCAAAGCCAAGTTACTTGGTGACGTGCAGTCTAATTTCTTTACTTACTTGGTCACGAGCAACCAAATTTTCAGACTTACCTGCTCACCCACCATAAGAAAACCGACTTGCCCGGTTAACCCTTAATATCCTGAAGTATCTTTTTTCAAGTCCGATTTTTACCTGCAACACTTTATCGACTTATAACAGTTTTCCTCTTAATTTGAGGAAAACTAGATAGCATTTTTTGGACACCTCAGGAGGTACTTCAGAATGGGGGGGGGGGGGATTCGCTACCGTTATTTTAATAAGCTACTTAGAATACGTTCTATCCAATTTTGGCTTGCCGGAATCAGCAGCTTTTTATTCTAAAACAATTGAATAAACGAAATAGTACAATTAAAACTGTTAGTCCAATGAGAGTCCTGTTAGTCCTTCAGGAGTATTTCAATGGAATATTGATGCAGTGGCCCCCAAATCCTGAGGTTTCCAGTAAGACATCTGCTCTGCTCCCTATCCCCCATTACACAGTTATGTTTTGTTTTATATTTATATTTTATTGACTATTGTCGATGCACTTTGTGTGGAGTGACAAATAAAAGACATTCATTCATTCATTCTGCTCCTAAGGTATCCAAAAGACAGCATTGAAAAATTCTAAATTTTCTTTTATTGTTGGATATTCCCTACCACAACTATTGTTTCCTCAACATCTCGGTTTTTTCTGTAAGATTCCAAATTAAATTTGGTAGAATAGTTGTTATAACAAGGTTCCTGAACTAATTCATGAAACTAACCTTTACTGTCCTCCGGTTCGTGGTAGAGGTGGGTCTGATCTTAACACAATGTTACCTCAGGGATCGATGGTTTTTACCGGTTTTTTTTTTACACGATAGTTGAAGTATCAAGCTAGCCAAAAGATTGTATCGGTTTTGGCTTAAAAGCGGTTGAACCGTGTCGCAGAATGTTCAAAAAATCGGACTTCCGAAAAGATACTTCAGGACATTAAGGGTTAAGCTCAGTTTAGTACACTGGGAAAAAGTAGGTAAACTCAGTTACCGGTCTGTTCTCGAAACAGAAATTTCGGGAATGAGAAAAATTTCTAACGCCCCAGCCAATGGGAAGGATGGTAGACCATCGCTGATACTCGCAAATGAAAGCTGACACAAAATTTAACGCCTGTAGTGATAGATATCTCGATTTTCACCAACAAACGACTTACCTGGTCTCCCCCCCCCCCCCCCGCCTAATTTCATTCACGTTTTACGTTTCAGACCTTCCTGAACAATTTTGGTTCCGTGTCTGTCTGTCTGTATTTAAATCCTTGCCACAACCATAACTGTAATGAAATTTTCAGGTATTGTGCGGGTTCCCTAAGAAAATCATCGCCCCCGGACTGATAGTAGCCACTGAGCATGCGCAAAGGTGAAATCATTGTCACAGCCATAACTTGACGTGTATGTAGGTGGTCTCCTATTAGGTTATGGATACGAAGAAGCTATGTGCCACACCCACTTTGCATTTTTGCTGCTTGTTCTATACTCTCAAATTTGGTCGGTTAGTTGCATATCTTAGTGGCTACCCGATGATGGCATTTATAAGAGGAAGCTATGTGCCACACCCACTTGACAGACGCGGCGTTTCAGTGACGTGGAGAAGCCCTTTACGCTGAGAATATTTTGATGGAAGACATGAAGTTTCAATCCTTACGATGTGAAGCTGAATTTCAATACGAAATTGGAGATCGGGTTTAGGGAACTTTTGAACAGAGTTGAATCGAAGTGAAGTTCAGCAGCTCACCGAGTTCAAGGTTGAGGGTGGTGGCTCTTCCAGGGAACATAACAGGGCGTTCTCAGGGTTCGTGGTTGGCGGATCGGCGGGGGGGGGGAGGGGTTTGAAGGGTTACCTGGGTGTTCTATGCGGGGATAAGGTCAAGGGCAGCCCCCCCCCCTCCTCCTCCGTGTCACCCACCCTTAATTCCCCTCCGCCCTTGATTTCCCCTCCGTCACCCACGCTGACTCCTACGCAGCCTCCCGCCGTCCTCCTCCCGCCCTACTTCACGGTCATCCTCCCCTTCCTAGGGGAACCGACTCTACCGAAATCAATAACTCCCCAGCTTTTAGTAGGTACGACTGGAAAATGTTCTCCTTATTGCTAAACTTCAAGTCAGGAACGATTTTGGTTTATTATTTTCAATAATGAATCTTTGGAATCGACCAAGAAAAAAAAACGCTTGCATACGAGTCTGCAACGCATTGGGACATTTTCATGTCTTTACCTATTGCTTTTTACCTCACTATAGGATTTTATAACCCACCCTCCGTTGTTGTCAGAATGTGAAACGAATCATTAACATAATAACTATCTATAGCTATTTGCTGTATTTTTCAAACCTCACAATGCGTTGCTGTTGTTACATATTATGTTACAAATTGACACAATTATTAATATTAAGATGTTAGGTACCTAATTTCAATAAAATAGACGATTCCGGATTAATTATCTTCTACACTCACGATCATTAGTTTGTAAACAAAATATGAGAACAGTTATGCCCATAGCTCCGCTATTCGTATAGTCAATATGTTATGGAGAACATGAAAATGTTCGTTAAATCGAGAGCTTTCCAACGAGTGGTGAACGATTTTTGTGGGTTAAAAAGTGTAGAAAAGGAACAAACCTAACAACGGGGTCGTTGTAAGCGGAAATCATTATAAAGGCACTGTAACACAATTTCGTTACGCAATTTCGTGACAGTTTTTTGTGCTATGTGCCAGGGCAAAGACATGAAAATGTCAAAAAATTGTCTAACCCCCTCAAAATTTGTTGGTTTACATTTCACGGTAAGTAGAATCCAATAATCAAATAAAACGCTGCAAATTATTACTCAAAGGTCCATTATTTCTATGTAGATCACTCGTCTGCAAAGAACACAGCTTTGCCATAGCTTTACCAACCATAGTTACTACCTAGCTACCACATACTTACTTCACGATCAAGTTTATTTGAGAGAATTAAACGCTTCACGCTCGATTCAAAGAAATGAAGATTCGTTAGACCGTGAGCCGAGGCCAAAAACGGTGACTTACGAGTTGAAAGCTAGAAACCAATCTTTATTAAAATGTCCTCCCCAAGGACAGTAAAAAATGGATTGCTGCCACTCCAAAAAAAAAAAAAAAAATTCAAAAATGGCGGCCGTTTGAAATTGTCAAATTTAGAGAAATGATGACTTAGGTAGGTACGTAGTTGATGGCTGGAAATCAATTCACTTGTAAGAACTAATTATCTAAAGGTGGAAAATACATCTCTGCCACCCTAGTTCCCCGCCCCTGTACAGGCAGAGTCGATCAAATTTTTTCAAAATTTTGACTATTTTATGACTTATTAGTTGACGGCTGAAATTTTTGTAGTAGGTTCGTATCCACGAGAAGGAAACAAAAAACTATCTCTGCCCTCCCCATCCCCCGTCTTCCGCTCAGCAGAATCGATTCAAAATTGTCAAATTTTGACTTATTAGTTGACGCGTGAATTTTTGTTAACTAGTTCTCTATGCATATCTGGGTAATAAAAACCATCTCTGCCGTTTTGATTCCGCGTCGTTCGTTCAGCAGAGATGGTCCAAAATTTGACAAAATTTGGTCCCAAAATTGACTTATTGAGTTGATGGCTGAAATGTATTTTGCGAGTAGCTGATTATTAGTTCTTTCGAAATTCCTTACTCCGCCATTCTGAGTCCAAATTGGTCAAATTTTGGTCCAGAAATGGACTTATTAGTTGATGGTTGGAAATTGCATAATTATTTCCTACATGCTGCTGTAAGACAATAAAACACACTCTGCCATCTTGGGAACGCGTCGTTTGTGGAGCAGAAGCCAATATGTACAGGAATATGTGTGTAAAATCTGGAGGGTGAAATTCAGCACCGAAAAATTGACTTATGAGTTGAGGGCTGGAATTCATTTTGCGAGAAGGTAATTATTAGTTCTTTCAAAATTCCTTTGATTCCGCGTCGTTCATTCAGCAGAGATGGTCCAAATTGGTCAAATTTTGGTCCAAAAATGGACTTATTAGTTGATGGCTGGAATTTGCTAAATTATCTCGTACATGCTGCTAGAAGACAATAAAATACAATCTGCCATCATGTTGGTTGGTGGTAACAATGGCAAAGCCGTGATATTTGTAGACGAGTGGTCTATATAGAAAAATAATAAACCTTTGTGTAATAATTTGCAGCGTTTTTATTCGATTTTTGGATTCTACGTACCTTGAAACGTAAAAAAACAAATTTTTAGGGGGAATTTAAAAAAATGTTTCTTGGTCGGTTCCAAAGGCTCATTATTGAAAACTAGCTGAAAAGCCTACTAAAAGTAGGCAAAAACGATTCCTCCGACTCTCTCCTCCACCTACTCCCTCTGTCTCCTCCCGCCCCCAACTCCTGTCTCCTCCCGTCTCAGATTCCGCTGACTCTCCCCACTCCCACGACCCTCCAACCCCTCCGTGCATACGTACGTACGTACGGTTGGCGTTTTATGTATATAGATAATAAACCAAAATCGTCTAGGCAGCACTCTAGGCGCCAATCTGCCATGGGTTAAAGTTTATTGAAATCATTCCTATTCATCGCAATTGTTTGAGACAATTTTTAAATTCAAATATTTCCTGATACCTATATTGAAAACTATTACCTATTTTTAAAAATTCTATCGTCTTGTCCCGGATTTGAATACATAGATAGCTAGATAGCGGAAAATACCATAATGAGTACCTAAGTAATACCATATTATCAGATATAACTAACCGGCAGGAAAGGATTTCCAACTTCTCTAGAAAAAAGTTCAAATATTGAGATAATTCAAAGTTTATGGAGTTAATTTAGAAGAAATGAAGTTTTTGTAGTTAATAAAGCATCTTTGAATCCTTCAAAAGAGTAAAGAAGTACTGGGAATGCATTAAAGTTCGAAAAGAATTGTGGGAATTGCGAAAAAGGCATGCGGCACTGAATCTGTCCTAGGTGTGACAGTAAGAGTATCTGTCCGTTGAGGGTTAAGAATCCATCGAACGAACGAAATATCAATCAATAAATAATAACAACAAACAACTGTTAGTTTCGGTTCTCTTCTCCACAGCGCACGAGTCCTGCACGATACTGGCTGGACCTTCAAACCTGGCGCCCCTTCACGCGAACGTTGCATACTAAAACCGCAAGACCGAGCAGTCATGAGTGATCAGCCGATCTCAAGTTGAGTACGTCGCGAGCGTGAGGATAAATATCAGCCCTATTTTACTACTTTTTAATGAATCTAATATTCACAGGTTTTCAAACACCTGTAACATAATTCCAGAAAAATTAAAAAATGAATTCAGTCGTCAACAGAAGTTGAACTGAATCACATTCTCATGAAAATAAAAATAAGAAAGTTACAGAATTTCTCACGATCTGATTGGTCGATGCTCAAATTTAGTGGAAAGTTTGAAGATAAACATTGGTTAATAAACCTAGAAGAATGAACATTGATTTCATTTGAAAAATCGTTGTAGCTTCTGAACTACAATTCAATAATAGACACTGAAATGTGTTAGTAAAAGTATACAAAACTATAAAGAACATAAGATTAGTCTAATTGAAGAGTACAGGGGAAGAATGATACATGTCCATAAAACCTGATTTCGAGAAAAACCATTTTTAAGGTTTCAAAACGTTTTGAGGCAAGGGTATGATCAAAATTCAAGAAATAAAAAATACGAGCATGCTTTAATACTCTTATTGAACTGTATTACAGAATGAAAAATCAAAAATAACTATATGTTTTACTGAAAAAAATAAGAAATGAACGGAAGGATCGGACAGCAACCATTGTTTCCTACATTTTGTCACCAATCACTGATCACGTCCTCTTCGCTTTCCATGTCGTACTCTCTTTTTTTCTTTTTCTGGTTCTTCGGCTCTTTCCTTTTTGGTTCTTTTATTTTCTTAAGGTTTGAAAAAAATTGTTGGGATGCTGTTTTCTTGAAAAAAATGTTTAAGAAACTGCAACTCTCCGTGTTTCGCTACTTGTATGGGAAGCTACGTGTTGTAAATCTTCTTCATGGGGATGATTGGCTGTTTTGGGGGGATTTTTTGCTACCGAGTCTACCAAGGTAGCGGAAGCTTTGTTTTCGCTTTTCGAGCTTGAAAAAAAAAGTTCTCCAAAATCAAAATTTCCCCTCGAGTTTTACGTTTTTAGACCTTTCTGAACAATTTCCGTGTCTGTCTGTGTGTCTGTCATGAATTCCTTGCCACAGCCATAACTTCCACATTTCTCATCCGATTTCTTTGAAATTTTCAGGAATTGTGTGGGTTGGTGTATAGATGGTCCCGTATGATAATCACCACCGCCAGACTGATAGTAGCCGCTGCCCATGCGCAAACGTGAAATCCGTGCCACAGCCATAACTTCTATATTTTCCAACAATATTCAGAGATTTTGTGCAGATTGATTGTTGTGATAGTGCAAGGTACTTAGAGATTGGTGTCTTGAGATTAACTACTATGCATCGGATCATCTATACAATCGGGTTATGGATACGAGGAAGTTATGTGCCACACCCACTTGGCAGACGTTTTCTTCTTTGTTTGTCCCTGTGAAGGCTTGGCTGAAGAAACTCTTTGGTTGGAGATGGCTTATGTCAATGATGAAATGTTGAAGTTTCCAAAATCAGTTTTTTTACGGAAATTTTGGGTATTTCTTTGTTTTTATGGATGATTTTAACAGGCCGAGTAGGGAATGGACATTTCGTAATGTAAAACCCCGATAGGCGCTCAGTCCAGTTGGAGAATTTCATGGGAAAGACAGAAAATGTAACTTAAATCACAGAAGCCGTGAGACGCCACCTCCTTGTGGCGGGAGGGAGCGCAGGACAAGAACCATTCTTTCCCTGGCGCGCGAGATGGAACCATTCTTCCCCAGTACGGCAAACCTTCTCCGTGTAATATCTTCGGAAAAGAATACTTTTCCCCTGTGCCAATATTACTAGTTGCTAGCTACGTTGAATAGGCAACCCGTGGCGGTCTTATCTCATTTTTCGTAAAAAGTGGACAAAAACCATTCTTCCCCTGAACTCTTCAATTGTTATGTCGGCGTGTCGTCGTGTGAAGGCGATGGTCTTCACGTCGGCTTGTCGATTTCTAATGGTCCCTACTCAACGAAGGTGATGGGACAGCACTTTCTGCCTGGCGCGTTACGGCCAGTGCAGAGTGCAGGAGTGGATTTCAGCTAAGCTGCGATCCTCGGCGCGATTGCTCGCCGACCGGAGGGAGGCAGTACATTTACCTAGGCCTAGTTGGTGGCAGACAACTCCTAGGCAAAATGGGAGCGAAGGCCGGCGCGATGTGCTTACCGAGACCTCCGAGGAACTTTGGGCTTCCAAGAGGTGGCAAGGTAGAACGAGAAATGATCAAGTCGATTGTTAGAAGACGAATGCATAAATGTCTCCAGGTGAAGCCCTGAGTCCTCCTTCTATACTACTTGAACAAGGTAAAGGGAGATTGGAGGAGGGTGACGTCAAGTGACGTGTTCGTCCCCCCTACCTCACTCTACCTACCTGGCAAGATTGGAGAACTGACATATTTGAGTATATGAGTCATTCCATTTATTTTATTGTTTATTGTTTCTCATTGTTTATGTACTCGTTGTTAAGGTGTTGACAATATGATCGCTACTGTAGTAACAGTACAATCTTACATTCGAATATACATTTTTCCGACATTTTTGAACATCAATAATTGAATTGGTTATTACAGAAACGACTCATGTGACATTTTTGGCGGTTTTGAGTTAATGGTAGATTTTGATACAGAAATCCTTGACGCATGTTCTAGTGAAGGAACATCATGTTCCATGAACCTTTCTACTAGATATTTGAGTTGAAAGATTTCGTTTAGGGCAGAAATGACACAAGTGAATCACTGTTCCTGCAGAAGCACCCCCCTGTTCCTGTGAAGCACTGTTTCTGTAGAAAAACGTATTTTGTTGTTATGTTGGCAAGATTGTTGATTTGATAAAAACCTTAGGTATCATCATGTTATAGAATGTAATCGTGTGGTTCAAATTATAGTTTGCTGCCTTGCTATAATATTGAAGCACGTATTAGCTTTGATTACCCACTAGGGAAAGTGCCAATATACGACAAGAAGATCGAGGAATTCAAGAAGCTCATGAGCTATATTATATAGCTATACTATAATAGTGGGGTATGAATCCTTTTACAACAAAATCTTTTACTGGCCAACAGACATAAGTGCAGCAGCGGCGGCTCTAGTTGATTCAGCGACTGAATAGTTACATTATTGCTAATAAAGTATTTTTGACCTACCTGCAAAATAAACTACTTTTCTCATCATTTCCTGTGCAATTACAAATTTGCAAAAAAAAAAAAAAAAAAAGGAGAAAATCGTTTTTACAGCAGAGAGAGGGGGAGAGAGAAATGATTTATTGGCAATATTCAAAAAACATAACGATAGATAAACATAAAAGAATCTACGTACCTTGAAACGTAAAACAACAAATTTTGAGGGGGGGTTAAATTTTTTTTCTTGCTTGATTCCAAAGGCTTATTATTGAAAATAATAAACCAAAAAAACTTATTAGGGCCATTCTCACGAAAACGTCGGATCCTGCGTCTGGTCGATTATCCGGTTAATCATGGTTTTGGTTTATTATTCCAATAATGAACCTTTGGAATCGACCAAGAAAATTTTTTTTAACACCCCCTCAAAATTTGTTAAGGGGGTTATTTGTAAAGGGGCTATGTCCATCCATCTTCCACATTTTAATTTTTTTTACTTCAGAAAAACTCAAATTTAACAAAACTATTATTGACCTTCTTGACGATTATAGCTCGAAAATTTCTTGAAGAAATTAAAGAGGTTAGTGTAACAAGCCATTATTTTAGGAATTGTGCACTGGTGATAACTTCTTTTGCGTTTTTTTCAAAACTCCGTTTTTTGGACATAGCCCCTTTGTGCTTTAGGGTATATATAACCCTGAAAAACGAGATGTGTTACAACTTTTCTGAAACGAGTGGTAAATTAAGTTTGGGGAGTTAATTTTTCGGAATAACCTGCCGAGAGGGCTAAAACATTGAACGGGGTCAGGGCCAAGGTCGAGTGTTTTGGTGTGTTGTGAGGGGGCGGTAGGAGGGAGGGCTGAGGGAGAGGAGTGGGGGTAATGACGCAATTTCCCCCACCCTTCTCCTCCTCGACCCCTCATAGAATTCGCCTCCCCTCTTCGAGCAGGAACTCCGCCCACAAGACCTTCCGTTTTAACCCCGACATTTTTCCCCTGCTAGGGAGAAGGCAGTGTAAAACGCTGCAAATTATTACACAAAGGTTTATTATTGTTCTATATAGATCACTCGTCTGTAAAGAACACGGCTTTGTCATTGTTACCTCCAACCAACTTGAAGAAAACCATCGATCGCATATCGGTCAGCTAAAATTTGAACGGAGATTAGACCTCTTTTGCGATTCTCTTGTGTTTCTGATTTATCGAAAGTCCAACCCTTAAATCTCGTAGGGAGCGAACGTTTTGTCCTACAGGGCTCCTCGTGGTCTCAAAAAATTCTATACTTTCTTAAATTGATAAAAATAAAATACCTTTATATAAAAATTTTTTGAGTTAGGGCGTTTTCAAAATTTCAAAATTCATTTTTCAACCCTAAGAAGTGATTTACATCAACCAAAATCTTCGGGGCACAACTAGACCCCAGATGGAGCCTACATACCAAATTTCATCAAAATCGGTCAATGGTAAGTGGGGAAAGTGCCGCGGACGGCCAATTTTTTATTCGATTTTTGGATTCTACGTACCTTGAAAAGTAAACCAACAAATTTTGAGGGGGGTAAAAAAAATGTTTCTTATTCGATTCCAAAGGTTTATTATTGAAATTAATAAACCAAAACACACACAATAACGAAGTCAAATTTCACTGATTCAAATAATCGTTTGAAATTATTAAATAATCGTTCAGATAACCGTTCGCTAGGATCATGCGGGGTAGTGTGTAGATGGTTCCCTATGAAAATCACCACCTCAGAACTGAAAGTAGCCGCTGCGCATGCGGAAACGTGAAAACCTTTGCCACAGCCATAACTTTTGCATTTCTCATCCGATTTCGATGATTTTTTCGGGGATTATCCAAGTTGAGATGGAGATGGTCCCTTGTGAAAATCATCGCCCTCAAATTGTACGCAGGCGCAAACGTAAAATCCTTGTAACAATAATAGCTTCTACATTTTCCCACAATATTCAGAGGTTGGTCATCTATACAATCGGGTTATGGATACGAGGAAGCTATGTGCCACACCCACTTGGCAGACTTTTTTAAACATTTTGAGCAGTAATAGTGGTTTTATTATGAGTTCATGTAGATTGTAACTGTCAAAGACTGATCTCGATTTTTTGTGGGATTCGTACGGGCATACCGCAGAACAAACCGGTTCTCGTCCGATCACCGAAGTCGAGCTGTAGTCGAAAAGTAGGCATCTTTCTTTTGCTCAATATTTATTACATGTGCTAAAATTTTAATTTCAACCACCTACCTACTTAGTTTTTAGTAAAAAAAAACTCATTTCAGCACCAGGTATGTACTAGTTGAAATATTGTGGTAAAAAAGTCAATGAGAACAATTATTTTCTTTATTGATTGAACAATTATTTAACTTTATTTTCTTTATTTAAGTGTGTGGGGGGGAACTAAAGGATTATTTGAAGAGCAGCAGGAAGCGAGATAGTTCAGGGGAAGTCATCAAAGTGAAGTATTTGAGGTGTACCAAAAAGGGGTGCCAAACGTACCATACAGTTAGGAAAGGCAATAAATTTTTTACGTACGTTGATGTTAACGGGCAGTGCAATAGTGGTCTTTCGTTGTGCGAGATCGTAGAGTTAGTGTGGTACTGGAGCCAGCTAGCAAGGTCGTGTGATGTCAGAAAATGGACCTCCAGATCAGAGCAGACCATCAGCGATTGGAACAATCTATGTCGAGATGTTTGCGTCGAAATGTGGAACAAACGTAAGAAAATGGGTGGTGTGGGGACGGAAGTACAGATCGACGAATCATTATTCCAGAAATCGCTATGGTATAAGGCAACATGGAGCGTGCAAGCTCTTGGAGCGAAAACTGATTGAAGAATGGTGACGATCTCTTCATGCAGACGACCCTTTCAACGATTTCTTTGACGACATGAAGACCACTACCCTCATGCAGTGAGAACGAGACCTGCAGACGTGCTTCTACTCGAAGCTAATTAATTTGACAGGTAACAATAATTTCAACGACTTTTTTTAGCTTTACAGGTAGCATGAATTCGGTAGGTAACAAGCGAGGGGATCGGACAGGCGGTAGGTAACATACTTGGGGATCGGCGGGTCGGTAGGTAACATACAAGAGGAGTACCCTTGTGAAATAGTGGGTATTGGAGTAAATTCTTCGGTTTAGTGGAATCAGTGTTGTGAAAAAAAGTAATGTACAGATAATTCGGTAAATTGTTCTAAACCAACGTTTTCAAGACAAATAACTGAGAGTTGCTGTTCTTGAATACCATGCCCCCCCCCCCCCCCCATCACCCTTCATTAGCACTAACCAGAGCAGCATTATCGTCCCTGGGTCATCAGTAGGTTCACTTCATCAAAATGCAATGATATAGGTATACAGAAAATTTGCCCACTTTCTGATTCCCAATGCACGTTACGCCCGAGAGGCATCACACTAGCAATGACCATTTAGAAATTCACACTAGCAAATAAGGGTTAAGACAATATTGAGTAGGCCTAATCTTCGTTCAAATTTCAGCTGATCAAATTCTTTGAATAGAGTTAGCCGTTTAGGACCGGCTCGTTTTGGTTTTTCTTAATAAAAATTAATGGTTTATTATTATCATTATTAATTAATCTTTGGAATCTATCAAGAAAAAAATGTAACCCTCTCCCTCAAAACTCGCATTTTATGTTCAGAACTTTCTGAACAATTGTGGTTTCGTTTTTGTTTGCCATGAAATCCTTGTAACAGGCACAAAAATACGAAGTTATTGTCCAATTTCGATGAAATTTTCAGGGATATCACGGATTGGGGTGTAAATGGTCCCCTATGCTCACTTCAATCGCTTACTAATTGATTGATTTGAATCAAATTGTTCCCATCGCCTACTACAGATCGTGACGGTTGAGGAGCTTGCCTTGCACGCCATCTTATGTTGATTGAGGTTTCCTTCTCTTTCTTTCATGGTGTAGAGCTGGAGTACCTGAGAGTAACTTTAGTGTCTTTCATTTCACAAATTAGAGAAAAAACGAAGTACTATACAGTCTTCCATGGCTTTTATTTTGACGTCTATCTGTTATCAAGGTTAATCCCCTACCTTGACCATCAGTAAGCACCTTCTGAGGTACGTCCTCCGGAAATGGAATTGTCGAATGGCAACTGATGTTACCTATCGTAAAAATTATTTTCCCTGATAAATAAAGGAGTTGTGGACTGTGAAACCTCATAGTTTTGCATTCGACACCCAACAACATTTTCAGGAAATTCAGAACACCTTAACTACAAAAAGGCTTTTATTCACAATTCGTTGTGAACAGGAGGCTGACTAAATTTCATTCTTTCCAATGAATTCTCCTTGAGGTTGCATTCTCCTTGCATTCGACACCCAACAACATTTTCAGGAAATTCAGAACACCTTAACTACAAAAAGGCTTTTATTCACAATTCGTTGTGAACAGGAGGCTGACTAAATTTCATTCTTTCCAATGAATTCTCCTTGAGGTTCAGTCCGTTCCAGAAGTTGAGGGATAACGTCTTTTCCGTTTTGAATACGTTTCCTGAAGTTTCTGGTCCCACGATGTCGAGGAAGTGCCAGTCTGGGAGGCCTGATTTCACTGTTGACCATGCCGCTACGGGTGTCCTGCTCAAAATAAAGATGGTAACGTTCATAATTATTAAAGACAATCAGATTTACATGTTCTAGAGTTATTCCTTTGAAGCTGGCAAAAGGGGAAAATGTGGCAAATTTAAAATTGTACATTTTAGTGGCAACCCTGAGAAGAAGATAACAAATAGAAACGAGGCAGGATCCTCCTTGTTTTTGTCAATGGCATTACATAGTATAAATAGAGGGAGGATGATAGGTGGGTGGACCTCGATCCCCACTCCAAAAGGACGTCGTATCCTGGATGCTTTGCAAAACTGTAGAAGGTTTTAGCAAACCACTCAACTACGGTCATAGGAACAGCCTGGGCACCCATCAAGCTGGGGAAAGGTGTAAAGTTCACTCATCCAGTGATTGTTGCCGACATAAAGGAACCATGTCTGTTAGGGATGGATTTCCTGAAGGGTAAGGGGTGCGTGATTGATCTGAAAAATAGGAGCCTTGCCATCGGACAACATTGTGTCCAGATTATACACGATAGAGCAAACAAAGCATCTTAGACAGTGAAACAGGACATCATCAGGAGTAAGGTGTCGGAATATACAGTTGGGCGAGCACCAACTGAAGGAGTGAGAGTGGAAATGAAGGGAACCTCCTTCACTTCTACAATAAATGGTCAGACGATACGACTATGCCAGTTCCTGTGACTTATGGATGGTAGTTGTGGGGTTAAGCTGTGGCCGAGCGAGTTTCGGCGTGTGTCTCTGGAGACGAGACTCGGACCGGTTGGGCCGTGAGTTCGAGGCTCGCCTCGGGAGCATATTTTCGGGTTCAAACAAATTCTGATCTCCCCTTAGGAAGACAGCTATTGAAGTCCACGACGCCAGGAATGGCAGTCGGACGAAAATCCAACCTGAAATGGTTGTTTACTTTACTTTACTACTTTACTTACAGGTATGAGGGAAGCTACTATAGGACGAGGAGAAGTCGCAGGACGATGGATTACTGGTTGCTAAGGACCCAGAACTGAGTACAACTCGAAGAAACGAACAACGATCGCATTTTGGTCAGCTAAAATTTGAACGGAGATTAGACCTCTTTTGAGATTCACACTCGTGTTTCTGATTTATCGTAAGTCCAACCAAGTTCTTGTAGGGAGCGAACGGTTTGTCCTACAGAGCTCTGGGTAGTCTCAAAAAATTCTAAAAATTCAATATTATTCAAAATTGGTGAAAAAATAATACCTTTATTTCGAAAGTTGTCGAGGTAGGGCACTCTTGAAAATTTTAACCCTTAATTTTCACCCCTTAGAAGTGACTGACATCAACCAAAAGCTTCGGGGCACAACTAGACCTCAAATGGAGACCATATACCAAATTTGAACCGAATCGGTCCATGGTAACTAAGGAAAGTGCCGACTGAGAGTGATCAGCAAAGGCAATCCGCACGTGAGGACGCCGCTTATCACTTGTACAGACCCAATTACCTGATGGTAGTTGCTCAGGGATGCCACTTTTCCCTGCTTGAGGCTCTGGAATTACCTCAATCCCAGTATTTAGAAAAGTGTCACAAGGCCCTTCCATATTGGAATCAGAATGCAAGACTTGTACATAAAAAGTGGAGTAGGAAGGTACCCTTTGATGAAGCTCTCCCAGTAGTCGATCATGGTTTTTGACATTCTAAGTGCTTCAGGGAAGTTTTGGATTGGCGGAACCCAAAGAGGTCCCATGGAGTAATAGAAAGGACCGTCGTAGCCATGAGGAGCTTTGCCTGTAAAACAATTAAAATATAATGTTATTTTTTTTAAATACAAAGATTTCAAGCTGCATTGGCGAGCATCTTCATGCTCAGCTATGGTCTTATGCCCGCTGACTTGAGCATGAGAATCCCAAACCAGAGAGACCCAACTTTTGGACAGTACAAAAGAGAGATTAAGTGATTAATAGACAATAAGCAGGGGTGATATTTTTACCTTTATAGATTTTCTTGAACATGTCGTTGAAAGGGTTAAACCCTTTCTCCCCAGCGTAGGAAAACCTGTAGGCATAGACTGGAGAAGCCTGGTACTGCGCGTGGAGCATTGCTGCTTCTTGGATGCCATTATCGAAGTAACGCTCGCTTACACTCTGTGGGCAGATTACGTTGTACTGTTACAGGTGAGGCCAGACAATATGCAGATAAGGATCTTAGATGGAATGCCGGCTTTGCCCATTCGTATGGCATACTCGACCGGGAAGCTTTGACGTAGTGGATTGTCATTAATATCGTACAGTTCCTTGTTGAACCTTTCCAAGTAGTTCTCTTTCAATAATCTCCGCACTGTGCATCCGTTGACGGAAGCACCAACTCAAAATGGCCAAACCCTTTTTCTACATGGAAATAGTAGTAAGCATTGACCTGTAAGTCCATCAGAAGAGAAGGCCGCTAACTTGACTCCCACACTCTTAAGTGATAGATGGAAATTATTGTCTAGAATTGCAACTCGCTTACTCTGACGAAGTCTGGCAGAGCTTCCATGAATTTTCTGTCCCCCAAATAGTACTTCTGTATTTCAGACGCAATTTCAGCTGCATGCGAAGGGTCCATGACGTCATTGTACTCCAGAACGTGGGGCACCAAGTCATTCCATCTCTCCTGCAACGCTTGGTTGAATTTTTCTTCCATGAGAACCCCTGAAACAGCGCAATTGCAGTGAAAAAACGAACGAATAATGTCGACTTGATGGCATTGGTGAATAATGATGGCAGGTACCTGAATTCAGTCAGTATTAAACAGTCTTATAAACACACATGTACTATATTTATGTTAGGATGCAGAAGGAACTGAGCTTTTTTCGTGTTTCTTGTGATATCGAAATGCTGATACAAAACATAGGAAGTCTCCCAGTTTGCGGGTCAAGGAATTTTTCATCATGACCAGTCAAATAACCCTCTTTGAAACTTCTGACCACCCATTTTCAATAATGGCTTTTCATTTTCAGAGTAATGTAACTTGAAGTTTGCATACTCATCACGAAGATGGAGCCTTCGTCGTTAGTGTAGGAGAATATGATTGGCACGTCGTTGACTGTTCTGGACTTGATTATATCAATAGGTTGCTGGTCGATGAAGGCGTTGGCACTCGGTTGTTCGACTATTGGCCCAATAGTGTCGATTGGCAGTCCTGCCCATGCCTGCAAAGTTTGATAAACTATTAGTATTACTGTTGCTAGCTGAACTATCAACTTCATTTCGTCATGTTCAACCAGTGAGTGGTCTGGGTCACTGCCTGACGCCGACATTTCTCTCAAAACAATAATTGAGAAAAGAAGTTCTAAAAAGAAAAACCAAGTTCTAATAGAACTTTGTTAAATTATTACTCAAGTATTCAACTTAGAAGAAAGATAGAATGAACAACAGGGGCTAACTACATCGAGAGTGTACAACAACTCAACCTATCTGCACTCCACATTGATAAAATCTCAAAACCGATAATATTTAAACCAAATCGAATCAGATCAATGATCAGCTATTGATAATCGAACTTCTGTCTTCCCAAAATGAGTGTGAAACAAAAGATCATTTGATGGAATTATGTTAACTGAACTACCAACCATTTATGATTACATTCGAACCTCAAAATTTAACATGTGGTTGGCAATGTTTACCATTCTAAAATTACGTTTCGCACAGTAAAGTCTATTTTTTGTACGGTGTTTATTAAACCTCTTTAAAGTTCCACTGAAGTGCTCTTTTATAGCCTTAAGTGGTTATGGGCCCAGACACACGTCATTTAATCGTCTTGGAAACTAACTTTGCAAACAGTCTGGTCTCATTAAGGAGGCAATGGAGATGGAAATACTCGTAGATAGCCACTGTTTCTGAACTGAAATCACTTAACCACTGTGGCGTTTTTCGTGACAGCGGGGTCAGTGTTGCCAGTAGCCCAAAAGCGACTTTACCAATCGATCCAGCACTAAGAATTACGTTAAGAACTGTAAATACCTGAAAATGTAGCACTGGTACCATAACAATGTAGCAATGGATGGTCTGTTCATAACAGACAGGGTCCTGTTAATAACAGGTGAGGTGAGGTGTGGTGACGAAAAAAGGGCGCATCCACCCCCCCCCCCCCCCCAAGCTGCAATGGTCTTGTAACCAGGCTAATGACAAATCTTTAGTACTAAACCAAATTTGAGCAACGTACTCCCCTGAGTTAAAACACAAACACGCGGGTAAACCGACGCCCCTAATCGTGAATGTACAGTTTTTCCACAAAACAAAATATAAAGAGGGGTGTATGTTTTTCCTCTACAGTGACGAAATCCTTTTTGGAAAGGTGAGATCACAAACTTTTGCTAAAAAGTCTTCTGATAAAACTGAGGTATCACTTTTTCTGCATGCTATGGTGGCATCTTTAACTATACTTGGTTGTTAATTGACACTAATGTGGTGTTCAATCGGCAACCCTTCGAGCCCTGAGGAAGGTGATACTTTAACCGAAAGCTCGGCGAAGGAGGAGTTTTATTCCTGAGGACCTCATTCCCAATCAATTTGACAGATAACTTACTATTGGTTTTCTAATCTGAAGGCAATCCTTTACCCAAACAGAGTGGACCTCCCCACTTGTTCTACCTGCCTCATCAATCAGTAACCATCTTGCTTTTGTCTCTGTTAACTGCTCGAGACGTTTCCTTATTGAAAACTGCTATTTCAAGTGTTAGTGAATTCTTATTTGTTCGCCGCCTCAATCCGCTAAAACTTACCTCTAGCAATTTCGCGGACAAGACCAACTGTTCCGCTGGTCTGTCTCTCAAGCACTCAAGGATGAGGATCGAGTCGTTGGAAGCACATCCCACGGCGTTGGCGATCACCAGAGCTTTCTCACGGGGTTTCTTGGTCAGAGCCCAGGGGTTCAGCACTGCTCCGCTGTTTGCGATCGCTTTGTGGAAGAGGCCTGTTGAATTACGATCGAAACGAAGTTTAATTAACTAATTATATTCAGGGTGACCCACGTTAAATGCTGCAAATTATTACACAACGGCTCATGCTTTTGGTTTATTATTTTCAATAATAAACCTTTGGAATCGACCAAGAAAAAAACGTCTGCCAAGTGGGTGTGGCACATAGCTTCCTCGTATCCATAACCCGATTATATAGATGATCAGATGCATACCTAGTAGTTAATCTCAAAACACCAATCTCTAAGTACCTTCCACTACCCTCATAGGGGACCATCTACACGCTAATCTGGACAATCCTAGAAAATTTCATCAAATTCGTATGGAAAATTAAGTGAGTAGATGTATGTGATTGGATCAAAAAAATACTTAGCCTCGGCTGGGATTCGAACCCGCGACCCCTGGGGGACAGTTGAAGTTACGGCTGTTACAAGGAATTTACGTTTGCGCATGCGCAGTCGCTTCTATCGGTCCGGGGATGATGATTTTCATAGGGGACTATCTACAACCTAATCCACATAGACCCTGAAAATTTCATTGAAATTGGGTGGAAAATGTGGAAGTTATGGCCGTTACAAGGAAATTCACGTTTGCGCATGCGCAGTGGCTACTATCAGTCCAAAGTTGACAATTTTCATAGGAGACCATCTAAATACTAATCTGTAACATCCCTGAAAATTTCATTGAAATCGGATGGAAAATGTACAAGTTATGGCCGATACAAGGAATTCACGTTTGCGCATGCGCAGTCGCTTCTATCAGTCCGGGGATGATGATTTTCATAGGGGACCGTCTACACGCCAACCCGCACAATCCCTAAAAATGTCATAGCAATCGGACAATAACTTCGTATAGTTATGCGCGTTACAAGGAATTCATGACAGACACACAGACAGACAGACACACAGACAGACAGACACACAGACAGACAGACACACAGACAGACAGACACGGAACCAAAATTTTTCAGAAAGGTCTAAAACGCAAAACGCGAGTGGAAATTTTGATTTTGGAGAACTTTTTTTTTCGTCCTTGAAAAGTGAAAACAAAGCTTCCGCTACCTTGGTAGACTCGGAAGCAAAAATTTTAACACCCCCTCAAATTTTGATGGTTTACGTTTCAAGGTACGTAGAATCCAAAAATCGAAAAAAAATTTGGCCGTCCGTCCGCCGTACGCCGTACGCGGCACTTTTGCCACTTAGCATTGACCGATTTTGATGAAATTTGGTATGTAGGCTCCATTTAGGGTCTAGTTGTGCCCCGAAGATTTTGGTTGATGTAGGTCAATTCTAAGGGTTCCAAAATAAATTTTGAAATTTTGAAAACGCCCTAACTCAAAAAATTTATTGTGTCAAAAGGTATTGTTTTCCTTCAATTTAAGATTCTATAGAATTTTTAGAATTTTTTGAGACCACCTGGAGCTCTGTAGGACAAACCGTTCGCTCACTACGAGAATTTGAAGTTTGGACGTACGATAAATCAGAAACACGAGTGTGAATCGCAAAAGAGGCCTAATCTCCGTTCAAATTAAAGCTGACCGAAATGCGATCGATGTTTTTCTTCATGTTGGATGGTTGGTGGCTTTGCCGACTAGCGATCTATATAGAAAAATAAAAAATAATAAACCATTGTGTAACAATTTGCAGCGTTTTTCTTCATAGATCACTGACCTTTTCGGGCAGGGTACACTACCAAGGTTATTTTGAGAGAAAGTATCAACCAGCGAAAAATCGTTATATGAGAATGGTGGATGCCCTCAATATTCATAACGAAATTTGGTTCTTGGTTGCTAGCACAGAGTAATGGAGACAAGTTGGTTGCTAGGGAAGCGCAAATAAAGGTCCATTTAGACGAGCAACTAAAATTGCCAGCGATGGGGTATTTGCCTCACATTTTTTTATTCGAAAGAGGGTTCACTGATATGGAAGAAAACCATAGTGTGCTGCTCGAAAAAGCATCCAAAAAATTTAGAGAATTTAAGGAAGATGGAAATTTTAAAAGGAGCGGCAATCTGTTCATGGGGGCATGGGGTTGCAACGTAACGGATTTTCTGAATTTTCTGATATGAAGACCCTTCATTTCCATTTGGTTGGTGGTAAATGTCCTAGTAGGTAGGTAGTAGGTACCTATGGTCAGTGAGAAGCTGTGATCTTTGCAGATGAGTGATCTATACAGTAAAATAATAAACCTTTGTGAAATAATTTGCAGCGTTTTTTACCTAGGTTTTTACTTAGGTACCAACTTTTTTACCTACCAACTTTTTTTTATACAATAATTGGAAAATAAATTATACCGGTTGGGATGGGTATTTTCTTCCCACTGCATAATTTATACCGTACATCGATATCGATTGTAAAATATCGGTTGGGTACATCGAATCGTCACTATTCACAGACTCCCGTTCCGATATCTGTGATTCAAAATAACAATGAAATTTCGAAATAACATTTATACCGAATCGATTACAATAATGATATATAATATGTCGAAGACCAGAGATATCGACTATAACTTTAGAGTATAGTATTAATTTAAATAGTATTGTTTTATACTGTATAATTTATAAATGGTATGTATAATGGATGGATATCGAATCATTTTGTATGAAAAACTTATAATAACAAGAGTTGTGTATTTCTTCACAATTGAGTAATTGAAGGGTCATAGATTGAACAATCCATACTTGGAATATTCGATTTTTTAAACCCCCTTAAAATCCGACTTTTTTTACTATTAAGATTTTTTCGTGTTATCGACCTTGTAACATTAAAATGTTAATAACTCCTTCAATTAACCAGATAAATTCGAATTTGACGATACCGTTGGAAAGAGCGTTAAATTTCCTATATTTTTGATGGATAACCAAAGTTTTTTAAATAGGCGAAACAACGATCTGAGGGTTTCGGGAGGCCTCGCTGGCTCCCAGAGGGCGAACCCCTCAAGTCGCCTTATCCGGAGCGTCGATTCCGTTGAATAAAATTCTTGTTTTTCCGCGTTCAAACACTAATTTCTGTAAGAAATCATACTTTTAAAATGAAAATGACTAAACCGTTGGAAAGTTGAGCTTTCGGGGGAAACTTTTGGGCTTACAGGCAAGCATTTACACGCTGGAAAGTAGGGACTAAGAGCGGTTAAAAAAGTTGAGATTTTCAATAACTGACCATTTTTAGGACGTCCCACAGTAAGACTTGTGTCGCTAAAGCGATGGTAATTTTGGAACCGGTTCAGAGTAACAGGTCGGCAAGGTGATAGTTCAATTCCAAAAAGAGTAGTTAGTTTCAACGGAGAGTAGGTGGCCATTGTTGTTCGAGAGTGCGGGAAGAGTGGACGATGTGAAGGAGATAAATCTACTACCTACAAGGTAAGATACAGAATCGATCATTTTAACGTACATTGTTCAGTTTGATATACTTACATCGTTATCTGTACATAATTTGTCTCCCTCCTCATGCCTATGTCAGCAATCAGTAATGTGTGGTTGTGCCAGTATCAAATCATCACAGTTCAAAGCGTAGCTTACAGTCAGTCAATTCAATTCAAGCCGTACATACATGATGTTGTCATGTCACTCGGCTGTATGCATATCAAAGTTCGTGGTATTCATCAGGACCAGAACTGCCATGCATTGTCAAAGGCTTTTGGTGCCAATCAAACCAAAGCCTGCAGTTGTACTCAAGGGTTGTGTTGGTGCCGTCAATCCATCCAATCTGCGTACTTACATCAAATTGTGCAGTTGTACTCAAGGGTTGTGTTGGTGCTGTCAATCCATCCAATCTGCGTACATGCATCAAAGTTTGGGGGCTCATGCCTACGCCAAACTGCTGTAATTCATTCACACTGCAATATGGTTCGGAAGAGGCGGCAATTTGGGGATGGAGGTGTGCCGTTCAGGGCCGAGCAGCCCAAGGGGTGAACCCCTATCAGTTTCAAACAACAAACTCCACACATTGTGCTCAAATTCATCATGAGGAGGGAAATCACATTCTTATTCATCAATTGTTTATACTATATTATTTCGTGATTAATTCGTAGATTTAGATCGTAATTTACGACATGGAGGCACCACCTTTTTTGTAGAAGTCGGGTCTTCACGTTGAAATGGACCCTGAACGATTGTTTTTACTTTTTCATAACATTCGGTTGGCATCACACAACACGTCACTCGATGACGTCACTCACTGACGTCACCTCGGGTGTCCTTTGTCAGCAAACCCCCCCCCCCACTCCCAGTTAGCACTCCTTTCTCCTTCTACTTTATTTTTTTGTGGTTGTCCCTTTTCGTTGTCGGGAAGGGTTCGCCATTACTCTTGTACCAGGCGTTCATAAATAATTCCTGTTACCTTCAGGAGCAGTAGCAGCAGTTCTGCAGTTTTTTAACAGGTCACCAGTTCTTTGCGGTTACAGAAAAGACCTATTACGTTCAGAGTTGCTGAACTGTAACCTTCCAAATTAGTTGTAGTTTCGTCCCAAGAATTTGAACAGAGAGAAACTTGAAATTAATTTCAATATCTAAAGAATCTTTTTGCAAACTTCATAAATGGGCAACCATCTAAACCTAAATAATTACAAGGTTGCATCCAAATCATTGTAAGTTCCTACTTGTAACTTCATTGCAAAAAGTAGTCACCTAATCTGTTGATGTAGGAAATCCTATCACAGTTGATTTTTTTTCAACCATCTACCTATTGGAATTCAAGTGTACGCCTCTTTTTTTTTTCAACTATTTCACCAGCTCGTATCTCCTGAATTCAATTGTTTTGCCTCAGCATAAGTATTTTCCCAAGAGAAATGGCTTCAGTTCAGAGTATGGGTATTAACTTGTTTCAGATAACCTATTTTCAAATGGAAGCCTTAATTTCGTTGTGGTTGGGCAAATTGTCCAATAGTGTCAGGGAAAGGGTCGCTCAGTGTCGGGAAATAGTAGAAAAGTTAGCAGAAGGGGATGAACTTTCTGTTGTAGATAAAATTGCAATCAAACAACTAAAAACAGCGCTTCAAAGCTTAGTGTCAGAAACACATATGGTACTCAGTGGGTCAACAACATCACCAGATTTGACACAAATAATTGAAGAGGGTATCACCCTACAATTAGAAGCTGAAGGGCTTTTATCAGAACATGATATACTCGAACAAGACATACTCATGAAATCCCAAATACAAAATGTAAGTCTGAACTCTACTTCATCTGATTCACATAATGTGCAAAATACGACTCGCTTACCAAAGTTGGATATGGTCAAGTTTGATGGAGATATACTCCAGTGGCACAGGTTCTGGGATCGTTTCACATCTAGTGTCGCCAATAAGAATCTAACTGACGTTGACAAAATGACATATCTTGATGGGTGTTTGGAGGGTGAAGCCAAATCAGAGATTGATGGACTTGACATTACCAATGCCAATTATTCAGTTGCAGTCGAACGTTTGAAGGAACGTTATGGTAACCCCAGGGTAACCATAGACACTCATTGGGTTGCATTAGATAACATTCCTACAGCAACGCCGGATATAATGGATATCAGAAAGGTATTCAACCAAATTGAGAAACATTTGGGAGTTTTGCATACCATGGGTGAAGACATAAATCGCAATCATCTTCGAAGCAAAATACTTGATAAATTTCCAACAGACCTTCAGTACGATGTAAGAATGCAACTAAAGACAGAAGAAGAGGTTTCTGTTGAAGAAATACGACGATGTCTCAAGAGGATAATCACAGCAAGAGAGGCAACTGTTCGATCCAGTACAATAAAATCAAATCTTGAATTTCGAACTTCTTCATCCAGTTTCACCACAGAAGCATTCCAATCTACAAGCCGTCTCTTCGATCACAGTCCACCCTCATTTCCCCTATCAAATAAAGCGTCCTTGCAAAAGAAACATAAAACCAAACAGGACTGGAAAGCCATCAGAACACAAAAGAAATTCTCACAACCTGATTCAGCATGTACACAGAGAGACTCTGGCTTCAAACGCAAAGTACCTTTTTCCAACCAAAATCAAGATCACTCACCCAAGAAAATGCGGCTAGCATGCATATTTTGTGAAAAGGGTCATTTCAATGACCAATGCGACACCTATCCAACCATTTCAGAGAGGAAGTCACGATTAGGGAATAAGTGTTTCCAATGTTTCATGGGATCTCATATTTCCACTTCATGTCCTAATCAACGGAAATGTGCTAATTGTGGTATCTTTGGCAAACACAATCGAGCTTTATGTCCAAGGAGTGAGAAGAAGGGTTCGGCAGAAAACAATAAATCAAAATATACCAAGTCTTCCTCAATTCACTTATCATTTATACAAGGAGGAACAGTACTCCAGACAGCCATAGCCCGAGTGATTGGGAATTACAACAATAAATTACCATGTCGTGTACTGTTTGATACAGGAAGTGAAAAAACATATATCGCGGAAGCAGTTAGCAAACGGCTAGGTCTTGAACCAATTGAACAAACGAACCTGACCATATACACGTTCGGCAACAAGACACCCAAAATCGTTGCTACCAACCTCGTGTATCTCCACATGGAAACAAACAATGGTCAGATTCTAGAAGTACCTGCATACACAGTTACCACCACCACGAATAAGATTCCGGCCCATCCAAATTTGATGAAAAGTATTTGCACCAATTATCCCCAACTGAAAATTGCATCTGATTCAACTGTCGATTCTCCTGCTGATATCATTATTGGAAACGATTCATATCATAGCTTTTTCACAGGGAAAAGGCAGGAAATTAGTGAAAACTTATATTTGATACAATCCCACCTTGGTTGGATTCCTTCAGGAGTCCATCCTAATCAACAAACTGGTGGTGAGCATCAGCTATCCTTCCTGACCTTTGTTCAAGGGGAGCAAATACAATCAAATACCAGCTTCACCACACCAGATCCACCTTTTCAAGATGATTGGGTGAAAGAATTTTGGGAGTTGGAAGCTATAGGGATAACGGACTCACCCAAGTCCATTCAAGATGAGGAAGTGGTTGAATATTTTAACAGAACCACAAAATTTATTGATGGCAGATATTTTGTCAAGTGGCCATGGGCACAATATCCACCTGAGTTGCCTGTAAACTTTGGATTATCTCTTGGGAGACTCAAATCTCTACTCAAACGGACAGATGCTGCAACCCTCCAGAAATATGATGGTGTTTTCCAGGAACAACTGCAAAATAATGTCATAGAGGTAGTTGATGGATCATCTCTTCCCCGAAATCATCAGGTACATTATCTACCTCATCACTGCGTCATCCAAGACACTAAATCGACCAAAATCAGGGTAGTATATGACGCGTCATCAAAGATTCGAGGGCAATGCAGTCTGAATGACCTTTTATATAAAGGGCCATTGATGTTGGAAGACTTGACGAAACTTTTGATAAAATTTCGAACCCATAAGATAGGACTAGTTGGAGACATTGAAAAGGCCTTTCTCCAGGTTGGCTTACAAGAGGAGGATCGTGATGTCACTCGCTTCCTTTGGGTTAAAAATTGGTCCTTGCCGCCTGAGGGAGACAATCTGATACACTTCAGATTTTGCCGTGTCCCTTTTGGTGTAGTATCTAGCCCATTTTTACTCGCAGCCACTATCAGATTACATCTTCTAAGTCAAAACTCAAACTGGAGGAATCAGATATCCAACTCACTCTATGTGGACAATCTAGTGACAGGTGTTGAATCTTCTCAAGAGGCATTAGATCTTTTCAAAGAAGCTAAAGTTGGATTTCAGCAGCTTTCAATGAACATCAGAGCCTGGTCTTCAAACAGTCTGGAGTTCATGTCCGAAATACCTCGGAGTGACAGAGAAGAGGGGACACCATCATCTGTTCTGGGTTTGAAATGGTATCAATCGTCTGACAAACTGACTCTCTCAACAAAACCAACATTGTTCACAACACCAGTTCAAACAAAGAGAGATGTTATTCGGAAAATAGCCTCAATTTTTGATCCTTGCGGTTTTGCCAGCCCTGTCATATTACACGCTAAGCTCTTCCTTCAGAACCTGTGGAAAGAACGTGTCAAATGGGATACTCAACTTTCAGATGAACTGTTATCAGATTGGAGGGACTGTGAAAGATACCTACAACTTACATTAAACATCTCATTAGACCGTTACTACTGTATCTCATTGGGGAGTAGTGTAGCTAATCAAGTTGATTATGAGCTTCATTGTTTTACCGATTCATCAAAAGTAGCTTATGCGGCAGTAGTGTACTTACGGAGTTCAAGTCCATCTGGTGTTGGGGTAAGCTTTGTAGTATCCCGCTTAAGGCTTACACCTGTCCGACACAAAGAGAGTTACACAATACCTAAGCTGGAGCTCATGGCTGTCCTAATTGGGACTAGGCTTCTGAACTACGTGCACAACGCATTAGGGATTCAAGTGACTGCAACCTACTTATGGACTGATAGCCAAATTGTTCTGGGATGGCTGAAGTCGAATCGACTCCTTCCACCATTTGTGACCCGCCGCATTGCAGAAATAAGCAAATCAACTCAAATTCAGTTCAATTATGTACCAACCAATCAAAACCCCGCAGATGTTGCAACTCGACGACTGGAGGGAGAAAATATTCCATTGATCTGGTTTAATGGTGCAAATTTTCTGTACCTCCCACGAGAAGAATGGCCGTCAATGCTACATACTCAGTCGGAGGACCCTGTGAGTGTAGAAAAATCCACTTCTGGTGACAACACGTCTGTTGCACTCACCACAGTACCTCGTAATATCACTCCATGTGACCCACTGGACCTTCAATTCCCAGAGCGTGGTATTCATCTCAAATCAGACACAGTAAAGAAACTCCAACTTACATATTTCCCAGAAGAACTGAGTGGCAAATCGACATGCTTAGCCAAGTCAATGGGATTGTATATTGATCCAGATGGGGTACTGCGGTGCAAGGGGAGGTTCCAAAACTCAGAACTAACATTTAATCAACAGTACCCAATCCTCCTTCCAAAACGTTCGCAGTTTGTGGCAGACCTAGTGCTTCGTATTCACACCCAAAATCTTCATGTTGGGGTGGCTCACACCCTATCTCTTCTCAGACAGTTATATTGGGTTCCTCAAGGAAGATCATTAGTCAAGTCAGTAATACAACGTTGCCCAGAGTGTGTGAAGTATGGTGGGGGTCCATTTGCACTACCACCCATGGCTCCACTTCCTTCTGCTCGCTCCTCTTACAGCCATCCCTTTACCTACACAGGGTTAGACTATTTGGGACCTCTGATGGTTATGGAAAATGGCACGAAACAAAAACGTTGGTGCTGTTTGTTCACGTGTATGGCTGTGAGGGCTGTTCACCTCGAAGTAGTTCAGGATCAAACTGCTGAAGAATTCACTTTAGCCCTGCGTCGATTCATTGCTTTACGAGGGACGCCATCCCTGATTATATCAGACAATGCTGCCCAGTTCAAAATGGTTGCAGACGTGTTCAAGTCACAGCAGCTTAACTGGAAATTCATAGTAGAACTTTCCCCTTGGCAGGGTGGGTTCTATGAAAGATTGGTTGGGCTTGTGAAACATTGCCTTCGACGGACAGCTGATCGAGCCCTACTTACAGGTGTCCAATTGGTCACTGTTTTGAAGGAAATAGAATCTGTCCTGAACACACGACCGCTCACAATGGTTAGTGATGATATTGAACATATATTGACACCTTCTGATTTCATTATGCCCTCATGTGGCATGACTCTTCTCGAACCGCCCACATCAGGACAGTCAGTGTCTCATGTTCGAGATAAGTTGGTAGAAGGGTGGAAGCGAAGTACTGTATTGCTTGACGAGTTCAGAAGGATGTTCCAAAATCAGTACTTGGTAGCCCTACGGGAGCGTCATCAGTCTCACCATGTACAACCTCGTGTACTTGCATCCCAACCTCCTAAAATTGGAGCAGTGGTACAGATCAAAGGAGACACAGCAAACAGGGCAACTTGGAGGGTTGGAAAAATTGTGAGCCTACCCAAAAGTTCAGATGGAAGGGTTCGCACTGCCCAGATTGCCCTAGACAATGGCCCCGTTTTGACTCGTTCAATTAGCCATCTTTACCCCCTGGAGATGGACTTGTCAGACTCATCCCCGACACATGAGCACCTTGACCTAGGCAACCCATTGCAACCACAACAATCATGCCAGTTTGAGATCCCAGCTTCTTCAGCATTGGTTCAGGCTCCTTCAACTCCTGAATGTCAGGATGCACAAGGTGTGCCAATGGATCTTTCACAAGGCGAGAATCAGCAGACGGACCCCGTGTCAGTTAGTCCGCTTGTTGCCCCATCGCCCAGCAACAGTCCTTCTCCTTCAGGAGAGGGGTGCCACACACGGCCAACACGGGTAGCAGCAAAACTTGCCAGGCAACGCCTACGTCAGTGGACTCGAAGCCTATTCGTGGCTGCTCAGAACTGTTAACCTAAGGAACACAAAAAATAGAGTGGTTCTCATTCAGTCACTACTTTGCTAATTTTGTTTTGTACTCTTGCCTGTTCTTATAGCCTTGATACTTTAAGTTACCTACCTTGACATCTTAATCTCCAGAAATTAGTACTTCATGTTCGTATTACATTTCACTTCATTTATGAACATCAACAATTTGTCTTAGATCTCTTCAATGCAATAAACATTTTTTTCGTTAGTTTCATGGGTTGTCATCAATTCATGCCTATCCATGGGTCCAAGCCACCTTTCTTGGTGGGGAGTGTCGCTAAAGCGATGGTAATTTTGGAACCGGTTCAGAGTAACAGGTCGGCAAGGTGATAGTTCAATTCCAAAAAGAGTAGTTAGTTTCAACGGAGAGTAGGTGGCCATTGTTGTTCGAGAGTGCGGGAAGAGTGGACGATGTGAAGGAGATAAATCTACTACCTACAAGGTAAGATACAGAATCGATCATTTTAACGTACATTGTTCAGTTTGATATACTTACATCGTTATCTGTACATAATTTGTCTCCCTCCTCATGCCTATGTCAGCAATCAGTAATGTGTGGTTGTGCCAGTATCAAATCATCACAGTTCAAAGCGTAGCTTACAGTCAGTCAATTCAATTCAAGCCGTACATACATGATGTTGTCATGTCACTCGGCTGTATGCATATCAAAGTTCGTGGTATTCATCAGGACCAGAACTGCCATGCATTGTCAAAGGCTTTTGGTGCCAATCAAACCAAAGCCTGCAGTTGTACTCAAGGGTTGTGTTGGTGCCGTCAATCCATCCAATCTGCGTACTTACATCAAATTGTGCAGTTGTACTCAAGGGTTGTGTTGGTGCTGTCAATCCATCCAATCTGCGTACATGCATCAAAGTTTGGGGGCTCATGCCTACGCCAAACTGCTGTAATTCATTCACACTGCAATATGGTTCGGAAGAGGCGGCAATTTGGGGATGGAGGTGTGCCGTTCAGGGCCGAGCAGCCCAAGGGGTGAACCCCTATCAGTTTCAAACAACAAACTCCACACATTGTGCTCAAATTCATCATGAGGAGGGAAATCACATTCTTATTCATCAATTGTTTATACTATATTATTTCGTGATTAATTCGTAGATTTAGATCGTAATTTACGACAACTTGGGCGTCCTTATGCAATCGATCTGGGGTGAAGTTGGACAACACTCAACAGAAAAAAAAAATAACCACACAGTAATCCGTTTTAGACCATTCTGAATCCAAATCCGCGAAAAAAACCATAGGTGTATGTCTGTGTGTGTGTGTGTGTGTATGTGTGTATGTGTGTATGTGTGTGTGTGTGTGACAAAATCTTGTGTCGTCTGCACAGGCCTTAGTACTCAACCGATTTTCCTGGTTCTTTTTTTGTTCGACGCGGAAAACTATCTAGTTGTGCACTACGTCGCCGGAATTTCGAATTTTGCCTTTTAAGGAGGGGAAAGGGGGGGTTAATGCTCAAAAAACGTGCGTTTTTGGGCATAATCTTGTGTCGTCTGCCCAGGCCTTAGTTCTCAACCGATTTTTGTGGTTCTTTTTTTCATCGACGCGAAAAACTATCTAGTTGTGCACCACGGCGCCGGAATTTTGAATTTTGCTTTTTAAGGGGGGGAAAGGGGGGGTTAATGCTCAAAAAACGTGCGTTTGCGGGGGTAATCTTGTAAAATCTGCCCAGGCCTCAATTTCCAACCGATTTGCGAGTTTCTTTTTTGTTTGACTCAAATAACTTCCGAGTTGTACATGATTTTACCAGAGTACCAAAATTCGAAAGGAGAGGGGATGAGTGGGGGGATAATATTCATAAAATATCCGATTTTTCAATATTTCGGTTCCTTTACTGCTTACTAATTGTATCCAAGCTTTGAAATTGAGGAAAAATTCTCATTATACCTCCGGATTTTCATGAATTATTCTCTGTACAACCATGGAACTAATAGTGGTGCCACCATGGTGCCATGACGCCATAAACCGCATATTTCGTGTTTTTTTTTGTGTTTCACCTTGAATACGGATGTGAACTTCGACGGACTGCCTACCAAAACTAACAGATGAAAGTTCAATGTTACGACGTATTTCCGCTTTGGTGCCAGACTGGCACCGTTGTTGGCGTTGGGGAGGTGGTGGGGGGGGGTGAACTCGAATTCGCATGTTGGGTATCGTAGGTCATGGATTTTAAAATGCTCTTCAGATTCGAGGCTCCCATGCTGCTAGAAATGTTAAGGTGGATAATGGAGCGGGTGGGGGGGGGGTCAGTATTTCTTGCCTAAAGTAATAAATAAATTACATCGAGTGAAACAGTTTTATCGCTTACCAACTGATTAAACTGATCTAATGCTTATCCAATGGGACGTCCCCTGGAATGCATGCATTACTAAACAATATGTTTCTTCTTCAAGTTCATTTTTCACCCGTTTCGCCTATTTAAAAAACTTTGGTTCTCCATCAGGTATATTGGAAATTTAACGCTCTTTCCAATGGTTTCGTAAAATTTGAATTTATCCAGTAAATTGGAGGAGTTATTAACATTTTAATGATACAAGGTCGAAAACACGAAAAAAAATCTTAAAAGTTAAAAAAGTCGGATTTTAAGGGAGATAAAAAAAAAGTCGAGACAAAAAAAGTCACAAATTACTTGTAGAATCAACCCCAAGGCTATGGCAGGTGTTATACCCTGTATATTTACAAAAGTATAAATAGAGAGTACAAGTTCATCCGCTCACTCTTCCTTAGGGATCCCTTCATCGATGGGATGATCCCCTATCGGCTGGGATGTGAGCAAGTATTTTGAAGTTTGAAAGCCCCTACAATAAAATTGTGGTTACAACTGGCTGGTGGGGGGGGGACCGGGTAAGTCTTTTTTTGGTGAAAATCGAGATATCTCCAAAATAGGCGTTAAATTTTGTGTCAGCTTTCGTTTGCGAGTATCAGCGTGAGTCTACCATGCTTCCCATTGGCAGGGGCGTTAGTGATTGTCCGGTTAACTCTCATTCCTGAAATTTCTGTTTCGAGAACAAAACGGTAACTGAGTTTACCTACTTTTTCTCAGTGTACTAAATTGTGCTCAACCGGGCAAGTAGATTTTCTTATGGTGGGTGAGCAGGTAAGTCTGAAAATTTGGTTGCTCGTACGTAACCAAGTATGGAAATTAGACTGCACGTAACTAGACAATTTTCAAAAACCATTGAATTTACTAATGTAAATGTAATTTGAGGGGCAGTTAGTTCGTGCTATCATTTCGGTTTTAGGATAGGTACTTTCGTGAAAAAATGGCAGGTTAAGTATCAATTATTGAGGATTCCTGAATTAAGAATAATATTTGAAACGTCCTCCTGTATGATTCCATTATATGTATCAGACTATAATATAGTCTATAATAATATAGACTATAATAGTTATTTCAATAGTAATTGATGCTGGATGGTGAGAAGATAATTAATTATGCATCATATCGTCACTCCTCTGCCAAAACCACGAAACTTTAAAACTATCCTCTGCCAAAACCGCTAAACTGCAAAAATTCGAAAATTGGGCTAAGCATCACTTTGAGCAGTGACATTGGTCAAGTATCTCCAGAAATTTCAACTCTCTAACTCCACTAGAACATAGTTATTTGAGTGGTATCTATTCCACGAATCTGCTGAAATTTTTTTTTCTCCTCTGCTTTTTCTCGAATCTGACAGATACGTGAGTTTGGCGTAGTCGTAAAAATTGTCACACTCTGACTTTTTTGATTTTAAGACTCTCGCAGAGAATTTAAGTAACAAGTTCCCATGGAGGCAGTTGTGTGCGATCAAATATAATAAAATCAACACCCATGATGGATCTTCTGTTATCTCAGCAAGCTACAAGAGGACTTTCAAGAGCGACTTCACAACAGTAAATTTGGAGGCAACTTCCAGGGCAACAACAAGAAGAAGGAAAATACCCGCGAATCGGTATCAGACATCTCCAAGACCTGCTTACAAAAGACCGCTGCCAATCGCCACAAAAAAGTATCAGGACTTGAAGAAGATGTGCGAAGAATCCGTCATACCGCCAGAGTATCATAGTTTCTACAGGAATCTTGAACACTGTAGCTCCACCAGAGATGCGCTTCCACATCCAGATCAGGATGAGTCGGACCTAGAGTCCGAATAACTTCTTACAACTTTTTTCTACATTTTCTTAATTTTATCTCACAGGATTGAGGACAGACAATTAATTGTATTAGTATTAAAATTTTATTAAATAAAAATTCACTTTTTAAAACCAATGTGTTGACTCAATTCTTCTTCAGCCACTCTCTATAGTATGAATAAGATGTATACTTACTATAGAGAGTGAATTCATGAACTATTGCTAAGCTACTGTTCATTATATTCGTTCATAGTAGATTACTATCAATCCAGGGGCCACGAATTTCATAGGGGACCATCTACACCCCAACTCAAACAATCCCTGAAAATGTCATCTAATTTGGGTGGAAATTGTTGAAGTTGTGGCTGTTACTAGGATGTCACGTTTGCGCATGCACAGAGGGTAATATCAATCCGGAGGTGATGAAACTTATAGGGGACCATCTACACCCCAATCCGAACAATCCCTGAAAATATCATCAACTTCGGATGGACATTGTAGAAGTTATGGCTGGTTCAAGGATTTCACTTTTGCGCATTCGCCGAGTATACTATCAATCCGGGGATGATGAAACTCATAGGGGACCATCTACACCCCAATCGGAACAATCCCTGCAAATTTCATCGAATTCGGATGGAAATTGTAGAATTTATGGCTATTGCAAGGATTTACCGTTCGCGGACCCACTCCACCAAAACCACGAATCTGCGTTTTTTAGGACATTGTGAGGTCATCTAGGTTGTTCATGATGATTTGATGGAGTGAAACCTATTTATACTTATTCTGTCATGTTGTAAGGTAAGGAAAACAGTGCAAAAATCGAAGTATTGCTAGTCCGTAACGATAATAAGTTGCGGAGTAACTTTGGAATCCTCTACTGAAAAACAATAAATTTTCAGTTTAGCGGTTTTGGCAGAGGAGCGACGATATTATGAAACAGAAGATAATTAATTATCTTCTCACCATCCAGCATCAATTACTATTGAAATAACCAAGAGTCGAAACTTCTGAGAAATGAGTAGGAGTGAATCAATGGACTCACTCCTTTGAAAAATTTGTTAGCCACAAAAGCAAGACTTCTGAGACTAACCTTTTTAGGTGATCTATACAGATGTATAAATGAACCTTTGGAATCGGACGAGTAATGATAAACACTGCGACCGTATCTAAATGCGTTTGAAAAATATATCGGGAACTAATCACTGATGATTCTCGAAAATTATCGTTATATTCCTTCACTTTCGTAGACGAAATAAGTGTATAACTAAATTTTGCAAAAACTTGTATGAATTCCACACAATGATGCTTGCTTGCGATTCATGAGAAGGACTTATTTACGTATTCACAAACTTTGGAACAATGTCTGGTTGTTCAATCGTGATGGGTAATTGAAAGAGGCATCTAGCGGCAGCGCTTGTAAACTGCGGAGGTTCATATTGGTTGAAACGGTTGACGCTAGATGCCGCGAGAGTTCCTCGCAGAGGCTCGCGGAAACCCCCCTTGGACTCGTGAACTCTCATCCGAGTGGAGTTCAATTGGGTGTGTTGGATCATAAATTGATTCTTCATCATGTATTTTCCTTTTCCATTGTGGTTGTGATGATTATTGGTCGTTATGGATAATTTACTTTCCTCAACCAACTGATTAAAAAATCGAGCCGATTCTCGAAGTTTAGAATCGATTCTCTATGGGGGTAAAAAAAATCTAGAAGTATCGATAGTTTTCTTTCGAACAATCGATTTTTTAAAGAATTGATCCTTCTCTCCGCGAATCGTGCATGTAAACAAAAAAAATGTCGCTTATCAACGAACAGTCGTTTCCATCGTGCTGGTTCACACTTTCTAATTTTGAGAAGAGAAATAATTTCTCACAATTACTGTAGTCTTGGACTTCAAACAACAGCTCTAAGGTATGTAACTATACCATTTTTAATTGATTACTTACCTACCTACCTATTTATTTGATTACGAACCGTGAAACCGAAAAATGTGTTCTGTATTATAGGTTCTTCTCGTTGCCAGCTACCTAAAAGTGATGACTTTATTTTTGACGTGAAAGGTCTCGATAGGACAAAATATTGGTGAAGTAAAAAGTAATTGAAAATAGCCAAAATTTTGTGATTCTGGTCTGACAACACTAGTGGAAACCCCAGCAGTTCTGGTTCTTTTGCTGAGTGGCTTTATAGAATTTTCAGGTTGATTTACTTAAAGTTGCAAAGCAAGGTTTTTTTTAATCTCATGTGATCTTCTGCTAGGTAGAATCAAACGAAGTTCCCAGAATTTCGAGTCCTCTCGTTAAGCATTATTTCATGTCTTGGGCTATTAGGGGTTAAAGGGAGTAGGTGGTGATTTTTTTTAGATTTTTAATCGAAAGTAGACTACATTCTGAGAATTTTGGCACTAACCGTGACCTTTTATTGTGAGTAGATCTGTTCCTATGATTTTTCAAAGTTTCGACCGTTTATGACGTCACGCGCCCCTCTCGCCTGGGCGGGACCCCCCAGCCCACTGTGACGTCATAAACGGTCGAAACTTTAAAAATTCAGAGGAAAAGATTTACACACGCTAGAAGGTTGCGGTTGGTACCTACCAAAATTCTCGGAATGAGGTCTACCTTAGATTAAAAATAACAATAAACAGTTTTTCCTACCCAGGCGCACACCCTATTCATCACGAACTCATGTTCACATCAGTCTTGGTACCACCACAGCTTCCCAGTTGTTGATCTTTCCACCAAGTTCACGCACATTTTCAGTCCTACCTACCTACCTCGATCGTGGTCAACCTGTGACTTTCTCAACATCCATGGTAACTTCCTGGACAACTCTCTCAGCCGAGCGTGGCAACACAAACAGATATTTACTCTGCGACGAGACTTCCAACTATGGGATATAAAAGGCCAGGCCGTGCCTTCATGCATTTTCACCTACAACCTCGAGCTCTTCAAAACTCATTCTGGAATCAGATTGATAATAGCTACTTATACTTCTAATATACCTATATCGTTGCTGTCAGAGTAACAAGGCACAACTGTTCGTTAATGTTCAGACAACTTGGCACAAGTACCTACCTACCCGACGAATGAAAAAATGATCAAATAATCCACCATGAGCATTTCAAACGAGTTTTTTTGTCTCTCCTGGAAAGTAGTTCAAATGCAGTTGTGCCATGCTGCTCTGACATCGACGATATTGCACTCTATCCGGTATCCTGATTTCAATAGACCAAAAAGCCGAATTCCCTTCTGTTACCCTGGTTTTGATAGACCAAAAACCCACTTCCTGTCAATTTCGCCTTCTGCAATATTAACCGTAATTGGTCCATGGTGTCGCTACTGTCACCGAAAACACCTCAGAAACTCCACAGCTGTACCGGAGTAACCCCATTTAAATTTCAATTTTAAATTTAATGGACAACAGAATTTTTTGTGGGTTATTAAAAGTCTAAAAATGGAGTTACAGCAAAAATTTTCAAGGGAATCAATTTTTTTAAATTCAAATTTTTTGTCATCATTTTTTTAATTTTTGTTTAAACTATCAACGAAACATGGTTTTAAAAAAATCAGTTTTGACCATTTATTTTAAATTACAATTTAATTTTGGTTACTCCGGTGACGCCTTGAGACAGCTGTAAAGTTCCTGAGATGTTTTCGGTGACACAAGCGACACCATGGTCTATTTAGGGTTAAATTTCTTAAGCATAGTAGATTCACCAAATTCAAAAGTCAAACAGATAGACAGAATACATTTTCCCAGTATTAAATTCAACCGTTCAAATTGTCAATAGTCCTGATCACAGCACCCTATCTAATTAATGTACCTACAGAAAAGTACGATCATACTATGGTTATACTTACCTTTACTGAGTGGCGAAAGTAGATGATAGTGGACACTGGCACCTCCAGCGGAAATTCCGGTTATGGTTATGCTGTTGGGGTTTCCGCCGAAAGCAGCTATGTGCTTGTTGATCCACTTCAATGCCAAATTCTGGTCTTTGAGTCCGTTATTCCCTGGGCAAGTTTTATCGTCTAAACTTAGGAAACCTGCAGAACATCAATATAATTAGGCTCCAATACTGCAGTTCAGGAATCAAAAAATTTCACAGGTTTATGGAGAGGAATGTATGGTGGTTAACTATGTGCTTAAATGGGTTCTTAGTGGGAATGAAGTGGATGCAAAAGATCTTTGTGAACTTTGCTTTTTGAAATTTCTGAAAGTACCATCATCAGTGAAAAATTTATGTTCAATGAAGTTTGTGCTCAGAGGGTTCTGAATCAAAAGCCACTGTGCACAAACTTGGTTGAACATAAATTTTTCACTGATGATGGTACTTTCAGAAATTTCAATGAGCAAAGATTTTGTGATAATCTTTACATAAGACCATAATTATTATACGCCAACGATAAGATGCTTCTTGTCGATTTCATTGTTGCTTTTTCTGAAAAAGGAAAAGAGTTTTTGGATTACATCTTTACAGGCGATGAAATGGTGTCTCATTTCAGTCCAGAGACAAAACATTCATCACTTCAATGGTGGCGCCAAATCACATTGCCAAAACTGAGGAAATTGATACAAGTTTAGTCTGTTCGAAGAATCATGCCTATTGTTTTTTGGGACTGAGAATGCATGCTCCTGATTGATTTCATGGCTGTGGAAATCAATAAATGCCTATTCATATTGCGAGACGCCCTAACACTGCAGAGTGCATTGAGCATAGGAGTGAGGAACTACTCCATGACGATGTCTGCCCTCCTGTTGCTCACAAGCATCGGACCTTTTGAACCAGTTTGGATGGAACGTTGTAACCCACCTTACAGTCTGGATTTGACACTAGGTGATTATCACCTTCTCACTCATCTAAATCAAGTATTTCAAAGCTGGTGGAAAGACTCCAGAAGTGCATTGATTGTGGATTGAGCATAGGAGTGTAAAACTACTCCATCATGATGTCTGCCCTCTTTTTGCTCACAAGCATTGGACCTTTTTGTTGAATCATCAAAAATTAACTTCCCTCGACTGGGGATCAATCTCCTATCGTTCCGATTCTGAATCGGAGCTCCTACCATATGAGCTAAGGAAGTGGGTGGACAGAAATGCGAAGACGTCGCTGATCACAACATCTCCCCCCCCCCCTCCATTAGGAAATCTTTGGTACTCTGTTACCTAGTCAAGGAGGCTGCTTTGGCCCGCGTTTTACAACCCATTGAGAACGCGTATTTTTGACTGGCTTCAGAGTTTTTTGTTATTGTTCCTTATTGATGGGGCAGAGGATCTGCTGACCTCAATGTTTGTCGGAATAGGCGGCGGCTTGACTCGTGTCTTGGGAGGGAGTTGTTTTGATGACCTAATCTTAGTGAATTATTGTTTCTCTGAGAAATGCTGAGGAGACCATTTGGGTCCGATACGACTGCGCCATACTGTTGAATCATCAAAAATTCACTTCCCTCGACCGGGGATTGATCTTCTATCGTTCCAATTCTGAATCGGAGCTCCTACCACATGAGCTATGGAAGCGAATGGTCAGAAATGCGAAGAGGTCGCTGATCACAACATTTTGAACCAGTTCGGATAGAACGTTGTAACCCACCTTACAGTCTAGATTTGACACTAGGTAACTGTCACCTTTTCACTCATCTAAATCAAGTATTTCAAAGCTGGTGGAAAGACTCCAGAAGTGCATTGATTTTGCATTGAGCATAGGAGGAACTACTCCATGACGATGTCTGCCCTCCTGCTGCTCACAAGCATCGGACCTTTTGAACCAGTTTAGATGGAATGTTGTAACCCACCTTACAGTCTGGATTTGACACTTGGTAACTGTCACCTTTTCACTCATCTAAATCAAGTATTTCAAAGCTGGTGGAAAGACTCCAGAAGTGCATTGAGCTTAGGAGTGTCTAACTACTCCATGACGATGTCTGCCCTCCTGTTGCTCACAAGCATCGGACCTTTTGAACCAGTTTGGATGGAACGTTGTAACCCACCTTACAGTCTGGATTTGACACTAGGTAACTGTCACCTTTTCACTCATCTAAATCAAGTATTTCAAAGCTGGTGGAAAGACTCCAGAAGTGCATTGATTGTGGATTGAGCATAGGAGTGTAAAACTACTCCATCATGATGTCTGCCCTCTTGTTGCTCACAAGCATTGGACCTTTTTGTTGAATCATCAAAAATTAACTTCCCTCGACCGGGGATCAATCTCCTATCGTTCCGATTCTGAATCGGAGCTCCTACCATATGAGCTAAGGAAGCGGGTGGACAGAAATGCGAAGACGTCGCTGATCACAACATCTCCCCCCCCCCCTCCGTTTGGAAATCTTTGGTACTCTGTTACCTAGTCAGGGAGGCTGCTTTGGCCGGCGTTGTACAACCCATTGAGAACGCGTATTTTTGACTGGCTTCAGAGTTTTTTGTTATTGTTCCTTATTGATGGGGCAGGGGATCTGCTGACCTCAACATTTTTCAGAATAGGCGGTGTCTTGGGAGGGAGTTGTTTTGATGACCTAATCTTAATTAATTATTGTTTCTCTGAGAAATGCTAAGGAGACCATTCGGGTCCGATACGACTGCGCCATACTGTTGAATCATCAAAAATTCACTTCCCTCGACCGGGGATTGATCTCCTATCGTTTCGATTCTGAATCGGAGCTCCTACCACTGAGTTATAGAAGCAAATGGTCAGAAATGCGAAGAGGTCGCTGATCACAACATTTTGAACCAGTTCGGATGGAACATTGTAACCCACCTTACAGTCTGGATTTGACACTGCGTGATTATCACCTTTTTACTCATCTAAATCAAGTATTTCTAAGCTGGTGGAAAGACTCCAGAAGTACATTGATTGTGCATTGAGCATAGGAGTGTAAAACTACTCCATGACAATGTCTGCCCTCTTGTTGCTCACGAATATCAGATCTTTTGAACCAGTTCGGATGGGACGTTGTAACCCACCTTACAGTCTGGATTTGACACCAAGTGATTATCACCTTTTCACTCATCTAAATCATGTGTTTCAAAGCTGATGGAAAGGCTACGGAAGTGCATTGATTGATCGGAATGGGGATTATGCGTTAAAACAGTACGTGCATTTTTTTAATAAAACTTTTTCGAGTTGTATAAAATTTGAAAACCTTACTTTTTGAGTGACCTTCATGTTTAACCCTCCAGTTGTAGACCTCTTCTCACCCTTCAACTGGTAGACCCAGGAGCGTGGCGCTCTTTCGGTACTTCCTCCCAAATAAATCAACATTTATCATATTTTAACATGTTTAATGTTTTAGGGCTGGGGGTCATTCTGTGAATTCCGACACGCAAATCTGCAACGCTTTTTTTTCTTAGTTACCACGGACCGATTTCTTAGTTACCACGTTATATCGGCTCCATTTGGGGTCTAGTTGTACCAAGATGGTCACTGATCAGCTGAGTGAGCTCCAAGGCCATTTTCTCTCCTGTTGAACGCAGGAAGCTGAAATTTGAGAAGCAGGGTCAATGGAGAATGCTGAAGGCGCCTGAGTGGTCACTGATCAGCTGAGTGATCGGCAATCTAATTTCTCCCTTGCGAGGGAAAAACATTAAACATGATTTAATGTTTTTCCCTCGCAAGGGAGAAATTGAACAGAGATTTTTTAATAGTTTTCAGTCTGAATGTGATACTCAACTCATCTGCTGGTATATCTAAAGGTGTTAAATGAAAAACATATTGGTAAAAACTGTTTTTTATTAAACTCAGAAATACGCGATAGTAAAAATAGGTTTTGCTAAACTTTGAAATACAAATAACTGAGCAATCAAAATTTGACTAATCAATGCCGTTTGAGTCATATGCACGTTTTGCCTCTTCGTCAGAATCTTCCTCAAGCCACTACAGACATTTCTTGTGGTCAGAAGAGCGCTCAGACGTCGGAGCGATCTGATACTTTCATGGTTTAGAGCGAGAACTCGATTTATACAGACAGAGAGGAGTGTACGGTCGTGCGTGGAGGGGTTTTCTAGGAGGGAACTATGAAACACAGCCTTCAAGATAGCCTCTGTGAACGACAGTGTTCAAAAAATGGATCGAGGGAGCGCCGCGCTCCGGGTCTACCACTGGAGGGTTAAAAAAAAATTTAAATAGGAAAAAAAGTTATTTTAGAAGAGTCTACTGCACCAATCCTGGTAAATTCGTATCTTGGATAGCACTCACCCAGCACTCCCATGCGGTAGTTGAAGTTGACGTAGACGAAGTCCCTGTCGAGGAGATGTCTCGGACCCCAGAGGTCGCCCGACATGACTTGAAAATCTCCACCGTGGATGTGAACGATGACGTCATGTAGAGTCCCATCCGGGAGATCTGCAGGTAGCTGGAATATGATTGAAGGTTTCTCCTATCAAATTTAAGCTTTTATGTCTGACGCGATAGCTGTATTTAGAGTTGAAATTCGAAACAATGTTGGTACCTAGTTCGTGAAATGACGATCTGATAACTTGATAATCTAAAAGTATGTTTTCCGCCTATAGCAACACTTTTCTCTTCTAAATCGGAGGACCGGAGCCCACATGATACCTATCAGCACTACTGTTGTTATTCTATTGTCGTGTGATGATCGAAGCTATTCACCTGTGCATCCATAGCATTTTCACGTCAAATTGGAAGTTTTACTCATAAATTTAGAGGTTTTCCATTTCAAATTTGAGGTTTTAAACATCAAATTGGAGGATGACAGAAATACACTATTTAATTTTGGGAAAGCAGTAACAAACAATAATACGTGAATGGGCACCTTTAAAAGAATGGCAGTTGGAAAGGACGGAAAATATGAAATGGAATGTCTTCTTCGTGTTGCACGGAGTAGGTATTTCCAGATGCACCAGAGTTTTCCGCCTTATAAGAGGGATTCTAAAATTGATTGTGTGAAACGAGCCATTTCCTTCATCCTCCAATTTGAAATGAAAAACCTCCAACTTTGAAACGGAAAACCTCCAAATTGATACGTAAAACCTCCAATTTGACGTGAAAATGTCTGAAATATCTGAATGAGGAGTTCACTACTTTACACTATCTCTGCTTTTCTTTCACACTGATTATTTTTGAAGCAGCTACGTATCTTTCACACTACTTTCATTACCTACCTCTACCTTTTTTTAGTGCCTGAGCAAAGCAGAGTGGAAGAAAAGTAAGGGTGAGGAAAAGAGTGAATTTATCGTTACTACCCTAAATAATACATTAACTGGAAATACATTATTTAATTTTTGGAAAGCAGTAACAACAAATAACACGTGAATAGGCACCTTTAACACGTTCAGTGCGGATCACCAATAGGAGGTGGTCCCACCAGCCTGAACACTTTTCTACGTTAAATAGGCTCAAAAGCATGCAAGTAATGACTTCACAAAGGAAATTTTGCCAAATTTCAAGTATTTGACCATTTTTGGGGCCTGACGAAGCGTATTTGTCATCTGCCTGGTAAGGGTGGTCATTGAGATACCCACAATACACGATCGTTCTTTTTCCTTCACCTACTTACGAATACCTGATACCTACTACAGAATCATTCATCTAATTATTTCAAATTATTCGATTTTTTGAAAAAAAAAAAAAAAAAAAATTGGTCAAACTGAAAAAATTTGAAGTTTTTCAGTTTTTGGGAAATCTTAACTTTAGTGCGAATCGAAAAGATGTGAATCCTTCAAATTCAAATTTTCACTCGAATGTAATGTTTCAGTCTTTTCAATAGTTTTTGCCTGTGAGTGGCCAATATGAAAATTTTCAAAATTCTCATTTTTACAAATTTTTAGAATTTTAGCCGTTGAAATTTTCGTTTATTTTACAATTTTACTAAAATTGTTCGTTTTAGAGTATTTTGAATGATTTGTTGTCCCGGGCAAAACTAGGAAATTATGGACTGATTTTTAAGGAAATTCATATTTTCACGTTTCAGAGGTTTTTCATTCATTCCTTGCTTGTTTGTGGTCCATCTCTCGTCCTGTGGCTTACTCAAAATCATCTAATTTTACCAATATTTTCGAATTGAAGAAAGTTGCGTTCAATCAGTCAAAAAGACTGATCCCGTCGGCTGACTCGCCTCCTAAATCGTTGAGAAGTTAGTGAAGAGAAGTTTCTATGCGTTTTCAGACACCGAAATGCAACTACATCTTATCTTTTTGTAGAAAGAGAGTGATGACGAACACCCTTCGTCATCTGTCTGGTGAGAAGGTCTGCCATGACGAAGGGTGTTCGTCATCCGCACTGAACGTGTTAAAAGAACAGCAGTTGGAAGGGACGGATAATATTAAATGGAATCCTCCAATTTGAAATGTCAAGCCTCCAAATTGATTTTTAAAACCTCTAAGTTGACGTGTACAACCTCCAATTCGGTGTGTTAAACTTTTACTTTACGTGTAAATGCAGTATATTTCCCGCCACGAACGGAAAAATTTGGGATTGAGAAAAGCGACCTCAAGCTGGGTTCACATGAGCGCGGTCAACGCGGTTGTGCGACGAGGCGGCTACGCGTTCGGCCATCTGATTGGCGGCGCCTCAGCCGCCTGAGTACTTTTGGAATGGATTGGAAAATTCTGATATTTGACGCGTAACCGTGCGCCCTTTGTTTACATTTTTTGATATCACGACTTGTTATCACCACTTGTTCCAGCACGAGTATCAACTGGTGTGTGGTGATTTATCCGGAAGCTTGATCCAAAATGAATCAAAATTTTAGTGACATTGTAATTGAATTAGTTAAGGAGAGAAGAGAGCTGTGGGATTTTAAGTTAGGGTCGACGAGTATTTTTTACTTTACTTATTTTTATAATTTTCGTTTATTTTGGTCTCTTGTAGACATTTGATGAATGCATCGTAATGGAGAAAAAACGAAAAACCTATCTAATAAATATGATCTGTGATTTATTAATGTAATGGATACTCAAAATGATGAGACTTTCAACCACTTGAGGTGATTTCCAAGATTTTTTTGCATAATTACCACCTACAACGAAATTATAAATAATTACGCTTTTGGTAGGAATATTCTACATCATAATTCACTTTGATAATAATGATTACAAATAAAATAAAGCTATCAGAATTCCGATTTTTGGAGTTGGTAGGTAACGGTATCTATCTCGATTCAGTAAAATACTGTTTATCTTTGATGCATTTAAAAATGAAATGGAACATCGTAGGAACAGAATAAATGTACCTACTTGATGTACCCCCCAGTCACCCTTGATGAGGAGGTACATTGGTGATTTTATAGTGATTCATATAGTTCGGACGAGCTGAATTGAATCACAATGTGAAAATAAAAATTATAGGATTCAAACCAGCTAGGATTCAAAACATAATAGGATTTCAACTGAAGCGCGGGAAAATATAAGTCGAAAAGCTGTCACGCAACCGCGCCCATGTGAACCCCTTAAGCTGGCCGTCCACTAGGTCGACAGCGCGGCGCGGCGCGACGCGAAATTCTTGAGCTCCGTCCTCTGGAGCGGATACAATTTTTCGACCCGCCGTTTCGCCACGTCGAGTGAAGGTGCCTTCTCAGGAAAATGTCGGGCATAGATATTATGTTTTCATCAGACGACGAAGAAATGTTCATATTAGTTGCAGCTTTGGAAGCAGAAGAAAAGGACCAAATCGGTGGGAAAAGGAGAAGATTGTGGGTCCATCCAATAAAGAGGATGGACCTGGGGGAGCACAATCACCTGTTCCAAGATTTGCTAAGAGACGAGCAAAAGTTTATAAAGTATTATAGAATGTCGAGGGGGAAGTTTTTCGAGCTTCACAGATTGATTAAGCCTGGTATACAAGAGCAGAACACTGTCGAAAATGACCGAGGTCGACAATTTTTCGCTTCGCCCTCCGTCCACTACGTCGACAGCGCGGCGCGGCGCGGCGCCGCGCTCCAGAAGTCTGGAGAGCGGCAGATTGCGAAAATTTTTCGAGCCGCGCTGTCGACCTAGTGGACGGAGGGCGAAGCGAAAAATTGTCGACCTCGGTCATTTTCGACAGTGTTCTGCTCTTGTATACCAGGCTTAATCAATCTGTGATGCTCGAAAAACTTCCCTCTCGACATTCTATAATACTTTATAAACTTTTGCTCGTCTCTTAGCAAATTTTGGAACAGATGACTGTGCTCCCCCAGGTCCACCCTCTTTATTGGATGGACCCACAATCTTCTCCTTTTCCCACCGATGTAGTCCTCTTCTTCTGCTTCCAAAGCTACAACTAAAATGAACATTTCTTCGTCGTCCGATGAAAACATAATATCTATGCCCGACATTTTCCGAGAAGGCACCTTCACTCGACGTGGCGAAACGGCGGGTCGAAAAATTGTATCCGCTCCAGTGGACGGAGCTCAAGAATTTCGCGTCGCGCCGCGCCGCGCCGCGCTGTCGACCTAGTGGACGGCCAGCTTTAGACACCAGCCGCATCCTGAACACGCAACCGCCTCGTCGCACAACCGCGTTGACCGCGCTCATGTGAACCCAGCTTCACACCTACAGGTAACGTTTGGGTTCCACGAAGACGTACGAACCCATCCGAAGACCTCCACTACCCCTAACAGAGCCACATGCAATCTGCGGTTCGATTTTTTAAATTTCCCGAACGGAAAGCTTAACTTGATTTTTTGAAAATATCATTAGCAACTCAGATTATTCCCTTGTTATGTTCATCGCTTTCACTGCATTTTAAAACTAATTTTAAAACAATTCACCTTTCAGAAAGGTAGAAAGTACACAGTGATTAAAACATTCATGAAATTGGCCGTTAATGGAGGAGCCTCTTGGGTGTTTGACGAAATGGATGTGTGTGAAAGAAAAATTGGGTTTCAGATCTGCATTGTGTGAGAAATTCCTTTTTGAATTCAATTTTTCCTCCTGGTGGGGCCTATAGATCAGCCAAGATAGTTAAAATAATTGAAAATTGAGGCGCTTATTTTTTAATGTACCAAAATTAGAAATCCTTGAGGAACTAGATAAATTAGAATTGAAACCTGAGAATAAATTAAATTAATCGTAAATATCTGTTTAAAAAATGCATACTGCTCTATTCTTGGATGAATAATTCATCCAACAAACAATTATTCTTTTTGTTTGATTATTATAACCAAGCGACTATAATAACACCTAATTGTTTGATATCAGGGCAAATTACCTGTATGATGAAGGTAGATGATTATGGATGAAGAATTCGGTCAGCGACCTACCTTTGTGGTATAAATGTTCATGTACAAGCAGTCTTCAGACCCGGCGACGTCAAGTGGGAAGTCTTTAAGCGTCATCTGGTTGGGAAGCTGCATGCACATGTTGGGGATCCTCGTGGCGTTGAGAACACCTGCCCATGCTGTGCCAGGTACAGATTGCTGCAAATTACCAAAAGTACGATAGTCATTTCTGGTCGGCTGGCCAAATAAGTTGTTATATGATTCCAATACTTGAATTTAAGCAAGTACGAAGGACGTCCGGAAAAAAAGGGGACAAATGCTGTAAAAATTAGAAAAATGCATGTATTTTAATGAAATTTTCAGGATATGTTCAAAATTTAATCCTTTATTTTTCAACATAGTCCCCGGCAAGTTCCACACACTTCTGCATCCTAGGCACGAGCTTTTTTATGCCTTCGTCATAGACGCTCCGCTCCACCTCCAATAGCCACTTCTCGACACTCTCCTTGGCCTCCGCGTCGCTGGAAAACCGTTTTCCACCCAGGAACTCCTTCAGTTTTGTGAACAGATGAAAATCCGAGGGCGCCAGGTCAGGGGAATATGGTGGGTGGTTAATGACATCCCATCCAAATCTCACAAGGAGGTCCTGGGTCACACGCGCGGTGTGGGGCCTGGCGTTGTCATGAAGGAGGCTCACGCCTCGAGTCAGCATTCCCTTCCTCTTGTCCTTAATTTTTTTTTTTCAATTTTGTTAAGGTTTCACAATAGGCATTGGCGTTGTTGGTGGTCCCTCTGACCATGAAATCAACCAATAACACTCCCTTCCTGTCCCAGAACACAGATGCCATGATTTTGCGTTTCGAAAATTGCACCTTGAATTTTTTGGCACTGGGGGAGTGGGTATGGCGCCACTGTAGGGACTGTCGTTTGGACTCAGGGGTATAGTGGCATACCCAAGTCTCGTCCCCAGTCACTATAGAGTCCAGGAACGCTTCACACTTGATCACTGCCTGAATCTCGCAATTACGGTAGGTGGAGCGAACGACACCTGCAGAGGTTGACGCGACGGGCTCCTGCGACGACATTTTTGAACGAACTGAGACGAGCGAGCGCTCATTGTGACCATTAGGAGTTCCCCTACACGCAGGAAAAAAAATTCCCCAAAAAAATAATTCCCATCACCCCCTACGACAATTGTCCCCTTTTTTTCCGGACGTCCCTCGTAGTATCTAACCCTAGGTTAGATTTCTGTACTCTCTCTAATCAGTCGGGTAAATATTGAATCTTGAAATTATACTGTAAACTTGTATATGAGTCTCTAGAAGCTAGGAATCGGAGAGTTGCAGCTATCTGGTGAAAAAGGTTCTCTAAAATTCTTAACTTTTAGGATTTGACCACCAACTTTGGTCAAAAGTTCTTCAAAATCAGTGAGCGTTATTCTTGTAAAATTTCGAAATCTACTCCCATCTTCAATTTTAAAGGAATTCTTTTTTTTCTTTCATGGAACATTTCATCAATGTTGTCTTCTTCTTCTATTATTATTTAATCCAGAAATGGCAACAGAAATACCCTCAAGAAATACGCCCAACGAAAAATAGAGAGAAACCCTCTAACCCAAATTATCTTACAGGTTGGTTCATCTTGACCGACCCTGATACTCGAAATGCATCCAGTGACTCGAAGCAGATCGAGAGCGCAGGCGCTGGAGAAAGAGGCAATCCACTCCGATTCATCTCAGCATGGTATGTCGTTATATAGTCCTAATCACTCTCGGGATGAATCACATGATAGGCATACCTACCGAATTCCATTCAGTACAAAGAGAAAGAAAATTAGGTTCCAATTCAGACGTAATCCAATCAACACATAACTCAGAATTTGTATCTTTCGATGTATTCAATAACGCAATTTCTACAATTACCTACTTATAATTTTGAAAGAATAAAAAATAGAGTTGAGTCACAAATCGAGAAAAAAAATGGAACAAATAAAAAACGTCTGGCAAGTGGGTGTGGCACATAGCTTCCTCGTATCCATAACCCGATTATATAGATGATCCGATGCTTAGTAGTTAATCTCAAAACACTAATCTCTAAGTACCTTTCACTACCCTCATAGGGGACCGTCTACACGCTAATCTGGACAATCCTAGAAAATTTCATCAAATTCGGATGAAAAATTGAGTGAGTAGGTTTATGTGATTGGATCAAAAAAATACATAGCCTCGGCTGGGTTTCGAACCCGCGACCTTAGGAGCTCTAATCAAGACTTTAACCTCTGAGCTACCGATGACCTGCAATTATACGATTTGAGATTCTCACAGGAGACCATCCCTCTATGAAAAACAATTCTCTGTGATTTTCATAGGGGACCATCTAAATACTAATCTGTAACATCCCTGAGAATTTCATTGAAATCGGATGGAAAATGTAGAAGTTATGGCCGTTACAAGGAATTCACGTTTGCGCATGCGCAGTCGCTTCTATCAGTCCGGGGATGATGATTTTCATAGGGGACCGTCTACACACCAACCCGCACAATCCCTGAAAATTTCTTCGAAATCGGATGGAAAACGTAGAAGTTATGGCCGTTACAAGGAAGAATTCACGTTTGCGCATGCGCAGTCGCTTCTATCAGTCCGGGGATGATGATTTTCATAGGGGACCGTCTACACACCAACCCGCACAATCCCTTTAAATTTCATAGAAATCGGACAATAACTTCGTATAGTTATGCGCGTTACAAGGAAATCATGACAGACGGACAGACACACAGACAGACAGACACGGAACCAAAATTGTTCAGAAAGGTCTAAAACGCAAAACGCGAGTGGAAATTTTGATTTTGGAGAACTGTTTTTTTTCGTCCTTGAAAAGTGAAAACAAAGCTTCCGCTACCTTGGTAGACTCGGAAGCAATTTATTAATCTAGATAGAGATAGTTTGAGGGAAAACTCATTGCAGGAGGAGTATCAAAATTCTGAAAAGAAAAATGATTTCCGCGTCAACAACTTAGCTCAAAATCAAGAATATTTCAACAATTTCAACAATACCATCGAACAAATTACCCGAGAGATCAAGGTTCTTCAGGAGAAGCTAGAAACGAAGTTCGAACTAGTAGACTCGAAATGGTTTTCTGTTGGTACACAGTAGACTGAACTGAATCGAAACAATACTGAAACTGAAGGCAAGTCAAAGCCTAAACAATGATTCGACAGCTTAGATGCTGAATTATAATATGTTTCGACTCTTTCGAGACCTTTTGGTTTATTATTTTCAATAATGAACCTTTGGAATCGACCAAGAAAAAAAAATTTTAACACCCCCTCAAAATTTGATGGTTTACGTTTCAAGGTAAGTACGTAGAATCCAAAAATCGAATAAAAATTTGGCCGTCCGTACGCCGTACGCGGCACTTTTGCCACTTAACATTGACCGATTTTGATGAAATTTGGTATGTAGGCTCCAATTGGGGTCTAGTTGTGCCCCGAAGCTTTTGGTTGATGTAGGTCACTTCTAAGGGTTCCAAAATCAATTTTGAAAACGCCCTAACTCAAAAAATTTTGATATAAAGGTGTTGTTTTTCCTTCAATTTTGGATTCTATAGAATTTTTAGAATTTTTTGAGACCACCCGGAGCTCTGTGGGACAAACCGTTCGCTCCCTACAAAAATTTGAGGGTTTATATTGAAATATATATATGTAAATCAAAACACGAGTGTGAATCGCAAAAGAGGCCTAATCTCCGTTCAAATTAGAGCTGACCGAAATGCAATCGATGGTTGGTAATTTTGGTTTTTTTTCTCGATTTTTAAAAAAAAAAATTTATTTTTTTTTATTTTTTTTATATTGGATGGTTGGTGATTTTGTAGACGAGTGATCTATATAGAAAAATAATAAACCATTGTGTAATAATTTGCAGCGTTTTTTCGTAGATCTAAAGTTGTGATATTTCGCTGTAATTATTAAGCTTGCGTGAAGATGAATTTAATGCTGTTCTGTAAGAGTTGTAGGTAGTTAGGTATTTAATTATGATAAAAATACTTAAGTAAGTTGACATTACAATATCTAATCGCCAAGTATGCTGTTATCTCTTGTAACATTTGTTGGAGTGACTAAAAGAAGACAGTCACGTAATACGAGGTACGAGTAGATAATGGAAGATAAATTGTGAAGGTGTGCAGTCAGTAGATATCATTTCGATCCTACTTAGAACCAGAGAAGACCATTAAAATTGCCTTATATGAATTATCCACTTAAATTTCATGATAATTAAAGACGGGTATTTAGTTATTTGGTTTGAAATTTGAATGAGAGTTTACCACCTTCTTTTCTGCCATTATTCATTAATTTCGTCTCGTGTTGGGGAAAATGAATCGCAAAATGTTGGCGTGAGAACCTGTTGAGGACCACTCACCGCAGTAATAATAAGTTCTGGTTGTTACCTTGAACCGGTGTTTCCCGATCGGCGGCTTGGCGTAGGGAACCCCTTCAAAAGCGAAGATCGTTCTGCCGTTCAGCGACTCCATCGTCGACCCCTTGATCGTCCCCAAAGTCGTCACGACTTCCGGCTGCTCAGCGACGACCGCGACAGCGGCGACGACGGTCCAGACGACCGCCAACAGCATCTTTCGAGTTCGTTAACCCCGCTGCAGACTGCTCAGGATTAAACTGACGGGATTCGCGTGCAAGGACGTCCTCTCCGTTGGTCTGGTTGATTCGAGATAGCCCTGAGAAGCTGAGTGGGGAGTTGCGGTTGGAACATCGATAGGTAGGCAGAGGCGGATACAGACCATCATCTGGAGGGGGGGGGGGGGGCACTACTAAATGTCTGCCAAGTGGGTGTGGCACGTAGCTTCACCTCATCCATAAGACAATAATTGTCTTATGGATAAGGTGAAGCTTATACAATTATACAATTATTGTATAATCTCAACACATTAATCTCCAAGTACTTACCTAGCACTACTGAAATGTATCGAAAAAACGCTGCAAATTATTTCACAAAGGTTTATTAATTGTCTATACAGGGTGTCCCCGAAAACGTCCCCCCCCCCCAGCTAAAATCGTCCAGGTAGTGGTAAAAAATAAAAAAAAATTTTTGAATCTTCATGATTTTCCCCAAGGATCTCAAATATGACCACGGTGCGCATTGCGCACGTGCGTAACGCACACCAACTTCGTTTTTTTTTAAATGAGACCCCCCATTTTTTATTGCAGATTCGGATTCTACGTAAAATTTCATGAACATTTCACCCCTCAACCGATTTTTTTTGTTGCGCGCAACCCCCTCAGTGCGCGCTCAAAGATGCGCAACCGCAAGGTTGTGTCAAAATATGAATGTACGGAGTACCTAAGTGTGACACATGATATTTTAGTATTTTTTTACGCTGAATCACGTGGTAATGTTAGTTTCTTGATTTTACTGCATTTTTATCAAATTATCGACGAAAAATGAACTTTTAAAAAAGGAACATTGCATTTTTTTAAGGGCAAAACCACCCTGTCTACTTAAAAACTTTCCAAGATAATCGAAAGAAGATTTTCAAGTAGACAGGACGGGTGTTTCACGAGAAATTATAAGTAGAGAGTCCTTGTGAAATTACTAGTGAAGAGTCCAGTGTGATAAACAATCGTTTTGACATGGATATGTCTTTTGGCTAGAGGTCAAGGAATTTTTTGCGGCACTATTTTTTATCACACAAAATGCAACGCTGCAACCAGTAAACAAAATCATAGCTACATATCGGTAGTTTTTTTTGGTTTATTATTTTCAATAATAAGCCTTTGGAATCGAGCAAGAAAAAAAAATTTTTAACCCCCCTCAAAATTTGATGTTTTACGTTTCAAGGTACGTAGAATACGAAAATCGAATAAAAAAATTTCCGTCCGTCCGCCGTACGCCGTACGCCGTCCGCCGTACGCCGTCCGCCGTACGCCGTCCGCCGTACGCGGCACTTTTCTTAGCAACACTGGACCGATTTGGTTCAAATTTGGTAGATGGGCTCCATTTGGGGTCTAGTTGTGCCGCGAAGCTTTTGGTTGATGTAGGTCACTTCTAAGGGGTGAAAATTAAGGGTTGAAATTTTCAAGAGTGCCCTAGCTCGAAAACTCTCGAAATAAAGGTATCGTTTTTTCACCAATTTTAAATAGTACAGAATTTTTAAAAATTTTTGAGACCACCCGGAGCTCTGTAGGACAAACCGTTCGGTCCCTACGAGTATTTGAAGGTTTTCCTTCGATAAAACAGAATCATGAGTGTGAATCGCAAAAGAGGTCTAATCTCCATTCAAATTTTATCGGACTAAAATGCGATCGCTGTTCATTTCTTCGATTTGTATACAGTTTTGCCTTCTGCGTAACCAGTAATCAAATTTCCATATCAAGCTTTCTATTTTTCGAATCGAGTGTGAAGCGTTTAGTTCTTTCTAATAAACTTGATTGTGAAGGTGTGAAGCCATTATAGTGTGGTAGGTAGTACCTACCAATAGTTGGTAGGTAAAAAAAAGTTGGTAGGTAAAACAGTGTTTGTAGGTAAAAAACGCTGCAAATCATTGCTCACTGATCAGATCACTGATCAGCTGAGTGAGCTCCGAAGCCATTTGCAATCCTATTGAATGGAGGTGCTCTTCCAGGCGTCTCCAGCATTCGAGGATATCTTCTTCACTCCTCACATCACTGATCAGCTGAGTGAGCTCCAAAGCCATTTTCAATCCTATTGAATGGAAGTGCTCTTCCAGGCGTCTCCAGCATTCGAGGAGATCTTCTTCACTCTTCAGATCACTGATCAGCTGAGTGAGCTCCGAAGCCATTTTCAATCCTATTGAACGCAGGAGCTGAAATTTGAGAGGGAAGGTCAAGGGAGAATACAGATGGTGGTAGGTGCTATTGATGGAGAACCAGTGATCTATACAGAAGGATGATCTATACACAAAATAATAAACCTTTGAGCAATGATTTGCAGCGTTTTTAATGTCAAAACATAAATTTCAATTTATCAACAAGGATGAAGTTAACGGATGGGCACAGAAGATGCGTAATGAGTAAAAATGCAATTTTCCTTTTTTTAAAGTTCATTTTTCGTCCATAATTTGATGAAAATGCAGTAAAATCAAGAAACTAACATCACCACGTGATTCAGCGTAAACAAATACTAAAATATCATGTATCACACTTAGGTACTTCGTATATGCACATTTTGACACAACCTTGCGGTTGCGCATCTTTGAGCGCGCACTGAGCGGGTTGCGCGCAACAAAAAAAATCGGTTGAGGGGTGAAATGTTCATGAAATTTCACGTAGAATCCGAATCTGCAATAAAAAATGGGGGGTCTCATTTGAAAAAACTAAGTTGGTGTGCGTTGCGTACGATTGCGCACGTGCGCAATGCGCACCGTAGTCAAATATTATTTGAGATCCTTAGAAAAAATCATGAAGATTCAAACAAAAAAAATTTTTTTTACCATTACCTGAACGATTTTAGCAGGGGGGGGGGGACGTTTTCGGGGACACCCTGTATATAGAGTGATCTATATACACAGCATTGCTATTGTCACTACCTACCAACCATAAGTACTTCACAATTAAGTTTATTTGGAAGAAATAAACCCTTCACACTCAAATCGAAGAAACAAGGAGTTCTGGGTGCCTTCATTAAGAAATTTGATTTGTGGTTGTTAACCCCTAATAGCCCAAGACATGAAATAATTCGAAATTTTCCGATTTTTTCTTGATTTCTAATCAAAAACAGCTCTTGCTACGTGAAAGTTAAGAAAAAAAAAAGTATTTGTTCATATATCAAATTTAAAAATTTTGTCGCTCCGGTGCAACATTGGGCAGCCGGATAGTATTTCTTGTTGCTCGGCTGCAACATTGGGCTATGATAGTCAAGAATCGATTGCAATACTCGGAATAGTAGAGCTTTCAGATGTACTCATTTCACGAAATGATTCCATAAATCATTATTTGCAGGCGTCTTCACCAACAATCAGTAGGTAGGTATTAGAAAAAAATACTTTTTTCTCATTCCCCTACTGACTATGGAACTCGAAAAAGTAACTTGACTCAGTTAGACAAATGCATAGGCCATTCATCATGACCAATTCAATATTTTTATTACATCGTTGTCGAATATCACTACCTGGTCTCCAAACGATCACTTATACATAAGTTGCTCGTACGATTGGACCTCTAAAATGAGGTGTTTTGGAACTCTTTCAACATTATACTTAGCTAACGACAGCAAACGAAAAATTGTAAACTAGCAGTCGTCAAAATGCATCACAGATGACGCAAATATTGAGAGGAAATCCTGGCGAAATTCAAAAAAAAAAAAAGATAATCCTGATAAGGAATTGTTTCTAACGAATAGAACAGATGTGATATTCAAAGAATAATGAACAAAAGCCACCAGTTTCTTATTCTGAGAATAATGAAACAATGTGTCAGAATTAGGAATTTCAATTTGATTATCCCCATAGGGGGCAATTGATACTAAGACCCCTCCTTTTTTTCAGAAAGTAGGTATTTCAGCGAAACCCAAAGTGCAAAATGTAACACCCTCCTGAAAATTTATAAGTCATATTGAAAAATGAAACATGAAAAATTGAACAGTGTGGATAATGCAAAGGGCTCAAGCACTGCCAACTTTGTAAATAAAAACATTGAATTATTATTGGTTCCCTCATGAGAACTTCTAAAACAATTTTTCTGATGGCGATAAAGCACAATAGGACATTCCACTTCTTCATTTTCGTAACTTTTGTCATCATCGTGTAATTGCAGAACTTCATCATGTCTGATCTTGATGTGAACAAAAATGTCTATAGGAAAAAGCACATTATTGCTCAAATAAATGTATCTAGTAGGTAGGTAACTATTTCTGTCCAAATCTATGGACTAAATATCCCCAATGTTGCGAAATTATCCATCTTACGGGATTTTTGCACTAATGAGGCAAAATCAACTGACCAAATTAGTATGCTTGAAACCATGTACTGACTGCCCACTGTTGGCCGGGAGCAACAATCTACCAGCGCTGGCTGCTAAACGTTGCCTGGGAGCAACAATCTGCCATCACCGGCTGCCCAATGTTGCATGGGTGCATCAAACCTATTTTGACTTCTGGCAAAGTTAGAAATGGAGAAAACTTGGAAGAAGTAAATGCTACATGATCTTTACAACTATGCCAACGACGAAAGATGAAATTTATTGAAAATAGATTTATTCAAATAGGTAAAATGCGGTGGTAAACTTACCTTCGCGCGTCACAGCGCCATGTTCAGCGCGGTATCACGGAATCAGAGATAAAAACCTCTTTATCAGCCATCCTAATGCTAGCAACATAACCAAAAAAAAAAAAAAAAATACACGAGCTCTTGAAGGTTGTCTAATGAAAATAAAACCTTCATCAGCCGGAAATAATAGTCCGCCTTTGTACGAAAAATCGCGAAAGTTCATGTTGCACGGGTGCAACATTGGGCTATTAGGGGTTAAGGAGGCAAAATTGAACCACTCGAAGAAACGAAGAACGATCGCATTTTGGTCAGCTAAAATTTGAACGGATATTAGGCCTCTTTTGCGATTCACACTTGTGTTTCTGATTTATAATAAGTCCAACCCTTAAATTCTCAAGGGCAACGAACGATTGGCCCTACAGAGCTCTGGGTGGTCTCATTTAATTCTAAAAATGCAGTCCTATTTTTAATTTATGAAAAAACAATACCTTCATATAGAATTGTTTGAGCTAGAGCGTTTTGAAAACGTTAGTCCTTATTTTTCAACCCTTAGAAGTGACTGACATCAAAATGTGTATTATACCAAATTTCATCAAAATCGGTCCATGGTAACTAAGGCAAGTGCCGCGTACGGCGGACGGACGGCAAAATTTCTATTCGATTTTTGAATTCTACGTAGGGACCTTAAAAAGTAAACCAACAAGTTTGAGGGGGGGTTACAATTTTGCTTCCGAGTCTACCAAGGTAGCAGAAGCTTTGTTTTCACTTTTCAAGGACGAAAAAAAAATTCTCCAAAATCAAAATTTTCACTCGCGTTTTGCGTTTTAGACCTTCCTGAACAATTTTGGTTCTGTGTCTGTATGTCTGTCTGTCTGTCATGAATTCCTTGTAACGCGCATAACTATACGAGGTTATTGACCGATTTCTATGAAATTTTCAGGGATTGTTGTGCGGGTTGGTGTGTGGACGGTCCCCTATGAAAAACATCATCCCCGGACTGATAGAAGCGACTGCGCTTGCGCAAACGTGAATTCTTCCTTGTAATGGCCATAACTTCTACATTTTCCATCCAATTTCAGTGAAATTTCCAGGGATGTTACTAAGTAGTGTTTAGATGGTCCTTTATGAAAATCATAGAGAATGGTTTTTCATAGAGGGATGGTCCCCTGTGAGAATCTCAATTCCGATTCGTTGCATCTCTAGGCCTCAATAGCTCAGAGGTAGCGCATAGAATTATCCCCCAGGGGTCCCAGGTTCGAATCCCAGCCGAGGCTAAGCATTTTTTTGATCCAATCACATACATCTACTCACTTACATTTTTCATCCGAATTTGATGAAATTTTCTAGGATTGTCCAGATTAGCGTGTAGATGGTCCCCTATGAGGGTAGTGGAAGGTACTCAGAGATTGGTGTTTTGAGATTAACTACTATGCATCGGATCATCTATACAATCGAGTTATGGATACAAGGAAGCTATGTGCCACACCCACTTGTTTTTTCTCCTGCTATCAACCCAACACTAAATTGACCATAACTTTTTTCATTTAACAAATACAATAAGAAATGTGGATATGAATTTAGAAAAACATTAAGTTTTCCATCTCCCAGTTGCCAAATAAGTAAAGTTGTAAAATCTCAGAGTTTTGCAGTTTCTGCTAACGTAGGTGCTTGGTGATCAGTAGTGTTTCCTACTATAATCCAGGTGGTTGAGTAGCTCAACCTTCACAATCAACATACAATAATTCAATATTAAAATGAAGAGTAAAGACAAGCATGTAAACGAGGCAAAATAAACTGTGAGATTTGATGATAAGGAAGTGTGAGTAGTTTCAGAGGAAGCCGCCGCGCCGGGAGCGCCACCATAGATCCCGTGTATTCTCGAACTCCTCGCTTTCACGACCCTGGTGCAATCACTTTCATTGGAATTCTAAGCAATTTAAAATGAAAAATAACAATGTTTTACCTAATATTATTTTTAAGTTGGGATTATCGATCCCTATCATCAAGGTCTCCAGGATCAACCAACACACAGAATTGGTTGTAACCCCAATCGACAATGTAAACATTTGTGTTCCATTTATCCCCCATAAAAAAGGAGTTGAACAAAAAGGGAGTGGTATCTAATTTGTGCCAACCAAACCCTCCTGTATTTACCCCAATCTTTTGGTAAGTTTTAACCAAAGCCTCTGATTTGTGAAAAGGATTATTTAGACAGGAATATTTATATCTCACCAGAAATTGAAAAAAAAAGACTAATAGGTAGATGTTAAAGTTATACATATAAGAGTATAAATAAAAAATTTACTCAATGACTTCTTGCAAGACTCGATCTTTTATAATATACACATGTTCATCATGACTTCTGAATCTTTACCTCCCCACGATTTCATTTCGGGAAATTCCACTCCATTCAATCTTAGAATAAATTGAGCCGGACAAATAGGAGTTATTTTTATCTTGAGAGAGCAATCGAGTTTGCAGCTCAAGTGGATGATTTGACGCAACCGCAGGAGCGTCAATTCAGTACTTGTTACGCCATTATCCTCGTTTGAGGTCGTAACCCTTGGATGAGTGAGGTGTTGAAGGCCGATAATGGGGAATTTGCCTCAATTTTAGATTCTGGAATTTCAAGTCAAATCCTATAATAGGGCCCTAGAATAACGTTTAACACTAGGAATAACCAAGGGGAAAAAATTACCGTAGGAGAAAATGCCTAAACAAGTGAAGCCTCTGTTACAAAACACCGCGAAAATCGAGGAATGTTGTTGACGCCATACGAAAAAAAACGACGCGAAAACAACTCCAACAACAGAGTTCTAGCACCGCCACACAAAACGATCCAGTGAAATGGCTACTCGAATAATGTGATTCAAATCTTGAAACTAAATAAGAGAAGATGAAGACTAATAATGCTTGATAAACTACTAGGTAGAATCGTATTGTAAAAAAGTGAGTAATGTATTGTTTCTTTTGGTCACTTTTGTGTCTTGAGTTCTGCGTTCTGCCCTCCTTCCTAGTTCACACACTCTTGTGTTAAACCTTGTAAGCTAAAAGTTCGTGTATGTTCCACTTCTGTGGTAAGCGCCACAGAACCTCCTTTGAAGTCAGATTGGTAGAATATCCGTTACGTTTCAAACATGGCTGCCTCTTACACATTGCCACCAAATTTAAAATTTCCATCTTCCTTAAATTCTCTAAATTTTTTGGATGCGTTTTCGAGCAGCTCACTATGGTTTTATTCCATAAAAATAAACCCTCATTTGAAAAAAAAGTTAGGCAAATTCCCCATTTTTGGATAGAAAATCCCTTGACCGGTGCAGGGATGTAATTATGTCGTTGTTGCAGGTTTATTCAGTAAAGCGATTTCCAGCAGTGGCTCAGCGCTGAATCGGTGGGCAATGAAGAAAAATCCAGGGGCATTCGCCTTGAAATTCGCTCAGATCGTTGGATGTCCAATCGACGACAAGACGCTGATGCTCAAGTGTCTTCAAGAGCGATCGGCTGAGCAGTTGATAAGAAATGTCTTCATAATGACGGTAACTACTTCAGTAATAAATGTATAAATAAATTTGAAATTTTTTTCTTGGTCGATTCCAAAAGTTTATTATTGAAAATAATAAACCAAAAACCACTTGTGTTTACATTGAAAAAAGCTGAATGAGCTGACTCGTCCAATCTTAGTAAATTTACTGTATTATAACGTCACCGATTTTTTTCTCGTTTTCAAGTTTTAGTTGTATGTCTCCGAATAATTGAGGAAGGCAAGAATTATTCCCCACCATTTTTGCACTTCTATTTCCATTAACTTTGAATGGAAGAATAAATTCACAATTCATACCTAATGGCCGTTTTGCACAAAAGGGAATTCATTTCATAGACCGATTCTTTTGTCAACGAGTTGTGAAAAAACGAAAGAATGGGGAATTCGCCTCAATTTTAGATTCTGGAATTTCAAGTCAAATTCTATAAAAGGGCCCTAGAATAACGTTTAACTCCAGGAGTACCCAAGGAAAACAAATTACCATAGAAGAAAATGCCTAAGAAGCGAAGCCTCTTTAAAACATATTGTTTAGTAATGCATGCATTCCAGGGGACGTCCCATTGGATTAGCATTGGCAGTCCGTCCGCGTTGACCGATTTTGATGAAATTTGGTGTGTAGGCTCCATTTGGGGTCTAGTTGTGCCTCGAAGATTTTGGTTGATGTAGGTCACTTCTAAGGGTTCAAAAATGAATTTTGAAATTTTGAAAACGCCCTATCTCGAAAAATTTTATATAATGGTATTGTTTTACCTTGAATTTAAGATTCTATAGAATTTTTATAATTTTTTGAGACCACCCGGAGCTCTGTAGGACAAACCGTTCGCTCCCTACGAGACTGTAAGGGTTTTACGTACGATAAATCAGAAACACGAGTGTGAATCGCAAAAGAGGGGTAATCTCCGTTCAAATTTTAGCTGACCGAAATGCGATTGCAGTTTTTCTTCATTTTGGATGGTTGATGGCTTTGCAGACGAGTGATCTATATAGAAAAATAATAAACCATTGTATAATAATTTGCAGCGTTTTTCTTATCTCTTACTTAACCTGCTGAACCAATATGGCAATTATTTTATTAAGGTTACTTATCAGGTAACACTATTTCTGGTACATACTAAACATAATATGAAGTTTTCTCATAATATGAAGTTCCTTCTGATCATTCACAGGGATTCGGTCTCTGGTTGGTCTTCTGTGAAATCTGGGCTGCCTAAATTCACCTTCCTGGAAGTTAGGAGCTCGAACCCGTCTGAGAACAAGTGGAAAACCAAGGAGACAGTCGGCCAAAAGTTCTGGGACTCTTTAAATCTACCTCAGCATAACTCCAAGACATCTCAAAATGATCTGCATTCGGATTTGTAGCTGACGAACTTCCAGACCTAGTGGAGGAACCGGTCAAAAATTGGTGACTCGTGAGTGGGGGGGGGGGGGGGGGTCAAATGCTGCTAGGAGGAAAGCCGTTAAGAGTACTTCTTCAAGCTCTTTGCACCGTCTTCCCTCCTGATGGGTAAAGTGTTCCAATCTAAGTATCCATAATAATTTTTGGACCAGATCTCGAGTCTTTGGGTATCTGGTCAAATGAAAAGTTAGTAAACTAAAGTAAACAACCATATCTGGTTGGATTTTCGTCCAACTGCCATTTCCTGGCGTTGTGGACGTCATCAGCTGTCTTCTAAAGGGAAGATCAGAGTTTGTTCTGATGATTTCGCTCATGGCTTCCCGTTGCCTCACCGCCCTGGGTTGTGACGAGGGGACGAAAAATGCATGCTGCTGACGATGAGCCTTGAACCCACGACCCCGCAGAAGTCGGTCCAAAGTCCACCGCCAACGACTGTAGCCACACCGCTGCCAAATAGAAATGAAAAGCTAGTAAAATAAATAGAAAATAATTATAAAATTTATATCCTCTTTTTTTACGTCCTTCTTATCGCCACTTCTAGGGATTTATTAATAGTTCAAATGGGGAGCAACGCTTTCGTACATAATTTTTCTAGAAGTGCCAATACGTAATAGATTGGCTCAGTTGATATCTTTATATTGATTTGTTAGGATATCTGATTAGTTATACATTATCTTTGATGATTAGTTATCTCTGTCATTCATCGTCTTTGGTCTTATAAATTTATGAGATACGCATGTTTCGTGCGCGGGGAGTGAAGCCTGCTCCTAAGGAATGCAATGACGTTTTTCTTGTGTCTACACCACTGTCTAAACCTTCTCGATGGATTATCGCCGAATTCCGAATGATGCAGCTAAAAATTTACTGGTTAACCCGACTCATAGCTGTGCCGGCCCAGTCGTTGTGCCAACATGTCATGGAAGCCGCAAGTTCATTATATATTTTCTCCAATTTACTGTAGAAGTTCTTCAAACTTTTTTTAAAGGTGCATTGAATAATAAACTTTGATTTTCATGACAGAAAATTCAGAATAAACTTCCAGTTTGTAATATACGGATAAGACTAGGAAAGGGAACCCCAGTTCCCCTCGGCCATAACAGGGTGTTCGGGTTATTTCATTCGTTGTGGTCTTCATGCCTTTTTTGGTGTACCTATTATTTCTAACGATAAACCTTGGTAATGGACTAAAAAGTATTTTTCTATGAATAATGAATAATATTTGGACTTATTTCGGTTTTCTTACTCTGGCGTTATTATTCTTTTCAGTTTCAATCACGAGGTCAAAAAATATTAGCTCTAGTCCCGAACCATATTTATTTGGAGGGAAAGATAAGTGGAGTACCTATCTCGTCATCCAATATGATCGTTGATGATTCCACCACCATGTATCGTGCTAGAGAACTCTCGACATCCACCGACACTTACTTCCAGACGAAAGTGCTTGCAGTGCAACGAAAACAAAACTACCATCAAATGTAAAATTTGTAATGTAAGACTGAGCTTTGTTCCTCACCTAGAATGCTGCAATATATTTCATGGAGATTAGTTTCCTCTACAAACAACTTACTATACATATACTCTAATGGGACACACTGTATACCCTGCATGTATACCCTGTACACTCCTGCTCAAAATTAGAGCACCACCATCTATTTCTTCGTTTGTCCCCATATCAAGTTTTCATCCATTAGCACGCATTTTTTGCAAACACAGAAGGAAAGAGTTATCCAAAAAAATGCAGAAATTCGAGAATAAAAGATGTTTTTAATAACTTAAAGAAAAACGCTGCAAATTATTACACAACGGTTCATTATTTTTATATAGATCACTCGTCTACAAAATCACCAACCATCCAGAATGAAGAGAAAAATCAAAAAAAAAATAAATAAATAAATAAAAATCACCAACCATCGATTGCATTTCGGTCAGCTCTAATTTGAACGGAGATTAGGCCTCTTTTGCGATTCACAATCGTATTTTGATATATATATATATATATATATATATATATATATATATATATATATTTCAATATAAACCCTTAAATTTTTGTAGGGAGCGAACGGTTTGTCCTACAGAGCTCCGCGTGGCCTCAAAAAATTCTATAGAATCTTAAATTGAAGGAAAATAATACCTTTATATCAAATTTTTTTGGAGTTACGGCGTTTTCAAAATTGATTTTGGAACCCTTAGGAGTGACCTACATCAACCAAAAGCTTCGGGGCACAACTAGACCCTAAACGGAGCCTACATACCAAATTTCATCAAAACCGGTCAATGCTAAGTGGCAAAAGTGCCGCGTACGGCGGACGGACGGCCAAATTTTTATTCGATTTTTGGATTCTACGTACCTTGAAACGTAAACCATCAAATTTTGAGGGGGTGTTAAAAATTTTTTTTCTTGGTCGATTCCAAAGGTTCATTATTGAAAATAATAAACCAAAATGTACTTCTTGGGGTAAAATCATAAAAACTGAAAATGTGAAAAAAAGGTATGAATTATGCCAGTTTAGCTTTTCATTACTTGGTATTACATCCTCTGGCTCGGATGAGGGCTTGGAGCCTTCGACCGATGCCTCTAATCAAGTTTTGGATATCCTCCTGGGGGATTTTGTCCCACTCCTCTTTCGCTGCTGTTTCCAGCTGCGGAAGATTGTCTGATGGTGGATCTCTGGCTCGAATCTTCTTTTCAGCATGTCCCAAACATGCTCTATCGGATTCATGTCTAGGCTCCCTGGTGGCCAGTCCAGGATACAAAATTTATAAGGGAAGAAGGAAAGAGACAAACGAAAAAATGGATGGTGGTGCTTTAATTTTGAGCAGGAGTGTAGTTACCACCAGTTTTAATGTTAAAAAAATCGCATTTTCAACTTGGTTCTTTTCAACTTTTGACTGTGGTTTCAGATAGATTTTTACACGCTGAATCCAACGCCGCCAACCAAAATGCTTTACGACCTCTAGTTTCCGAGAAAAATCGATTTCAATGTTTAAAAAATCGCATTTTCAATTAGTTTTTTTTTCAACTTTTGAACTAGTTTCTGAGCTTTTGTAGTTTCTTCTGGTTTCCTTAGGCGCCAACGAAAATGCTCTACAACTCTTCCTCCCTTCCCTAGTAGTATCTATTGGAACAGGTCGTCTACAAAAAACACCACATGGTGTCGAAGTCTGAGTAAATAAAACGAGTTTTATTGGAGTGTTTCATAAAACCATTGGATAGTTGTTTAAAGTCCATTGGCGATGTCAATCTGAGCTTTTTTCCAGGCCGCCAGTGGTCCGTGATCGGGCCTCAACTTGACGTTGCAGCCGTCGTTGGCGAGCTTGTTGTCGTTTCTAAGTCCCTCGTACTCTTCACGGTCGAACTTGGTGAAGCCCCATTTCTTGGAGACGTAGATCTGAAAAAGAAGAGTAGAATTAGAAACGCATCGGAATGAAATGATGACGAGATAGAAATGTAAGAAACCAGGACTTTAAAGCCGATTGCCTGAAAAACTTGACTAAACGGTCGCGTCTATTTCTGTTATCCTCAATAATCAATAGGTATCGCAACGAAATATCGATATATGAAATAAATCGATAGATTACGGTTGATATATCGATGTATTTATATCGATATGGAGACCGATATTATCGGTCAATATCGATAATACCGAAGAACCGATATCGTGAGTTTTTTTTCAACAAGTGAAAATTAATATTAACATGAATGGATGAGGAGGGACGAGTGTACTTGTGTTAAACATCATGTAATTTTAATCCAAATGTTGTAGGTAGGTTGACTCAGCTCAAACGTGTACGCTAATGGTTTACACCTACAGTGGCGCTCGAGCTCAATTTTTTGACTTGAGCCAAAATAATGGAGCCGCGTCTAGATTAAAACAGTTTTAATAATTGTTGTGAAAACCTGCTTCTGCTAGTTACTACTTCTAAACGAAGTGAAGCAGGTTTTCACAACAATTATTTTCAATTTTGAAAGGACCTTGCCTACAGTATACCCTAGTCAATTTATACATCGAACATTGCAATGGCGAGGGTTTTCACAATATTTTATGTGTTCTTAGCACCCCTGAGGGTAGTTTTTTCCTAAAATTTCCAACCCCGAAAACCCTGTGCTTCTGACATAGTGTTCCAAAACCATGACATTTTCAAACAAACTATGAATTTCGATGATTCATACCCAGTATAACTTTTTAAGGTTACGATATGACGAGTATATCGACATATTTCTTCCAAAATCATGTTAGTAACGTTTCAATTCAATTACCTACTTATTTCGATAAGCTTTTCCACGTAGATCTTCCGATTTGTCGATAAATGTCTTCCTGAATGATGTTTGTATTGTTTTAAAACGATTAACTTCACCTACCTACTTCAGCACGTTTTTCCAAGTAGATCTTCCGAAATATCGATATATTTTCTCCGATATATCAAAGATATCGATATCTCATTGACGATATATCATTTGATCAGTATATCGATATATTTCATTCGATATGCCATCCCTAATAATTGATTATTTTCGGTATCAAACCCGATCAGCTAGTCGTGAAGGGGCCAATCCCAGTTCAGCAAGGAACATACACATACCAAAATTTGGTATTTAATACCAATATTTGGTAGAAATATATTCAATATTTCTTGGTATGCAAACAAAATTATGGTGGCAAATTCACTATTTTCTTCTAATTTATTTGTTCTATTCTTTTGAAGCAATTATTCATTCAATCGTACTAGTGATCAGACAGCAGACATGTAAGGTTCGGTGAAATTCCTCATTCTATTTGCATTTTTCCTGAATAGTTTATGGTGTGGAATAGACAGTTAGGTTTAAACCTTTTCCATTTAGGTTTAGACCTTTTCCACTTAAATTTAAACCTTTTCCATTTAGATTTAGACCTTTTCCACTTATATTTAAACCTTTTCCATTTAGATTTAAACCTTTTCCATTTGGATTTAAACCTTTTCCATTTGGATTTAAACTTCAAAACGTCAGTATCTTCGGAACTTGATATCCGATTGTACGTAGTACGGCTGCAACCCCGAGTTGCGACAGCGTCTTCACTAAAACTGGAATCGCTCATGTTTGCTGAGATTGAATTAACCCATTTCCGCCGACTGTGACATATATGTAACACAGTTAAGCTTGGTTCACATAGGTGCGTAATGTCCGTAATCCGTAGTGCGTAATTGGATGCTATTGGCTGGAGCCAATTGAGGGGGCGGGAGCAATCTTTGCGGACGAAGACTTTTGGAGCGGAGTGTATCGTTTTGAAAAATTAGATATTTTACGCATTACGGATGAACTTCGATAAATTTCGGCAAACTTCGTGAAAGCTCTCGTCGTCTGTTCATCGTTCAGCTGTTCATCGTTGACTCGTCTCGTTTTTGGTTTATTGACCAAACGAGCCGATTGCCGATTCCGGATTCCGTGTTGTTATTTGCTTTTCATTTTCGTTTTTGCATTGTGCTTTGCTGGATTTGAATTTAAGTGATTTTAATGAGAGCCTCATTGATCTCGTCCGATCAAATTATGTCAATAAATCCTCAGAAATCAAATCATTCTCCAATAACCGCATGAAAAGAGTCTGCGTATTATGTGGAAATATGATTGATTCAACTTCCGAAAACTTATTTTTCAATTTATTCAACTTCTGAAAACCTGGGTTAAAATATATTTTTGAGAGAATTTGGTCGTTTATGCCCATTTGGTCGGTATGCCCATTTCGGAAAACAAGGTATTTGGTCGGTATGCCCACAAGGAATTTGGTCGGTATGCCCATTTCGGAAAACAAGGTAAGTACCTTGTTTTCCGAAATGGGCATACCAAGAGTTGGACATTAGCTAACTAATTTATTAGCTAGTTAATTTTTCAACTAATAGCTAAATTAGCTTATAGCTTTTTTTAAATATCTAAAAGATAAATTTAGCCATTAGCTGTCGAGGAACAGCTAAATCACCGCAGTAAATCTGTTAGCTATAAGTTTTCGACTAATAGCTAATTTAGCTAGAAATTTTAGCTGTTCCTCGACAGCTAATAGCTAAATATTTAGCTGTTAGCTTTAGCTAAATCGTAGCTAATTTAGCTGTAGCTTTTAGCTGTTAACTATAGCTAATTTTTGCCCAACACTGGGTATACCATTCACCGGGCCTACAAGTAGGCAAATCACCAAGAAGACGATGAAAATAATTTTTTTCGAAGTTAATAATTAATAAGAAATTATTCGATCGATGAACAGGGCGAAACAGCAAAACAGCTGAATGCGGGAAAAAAGGCGAGCGGGAAAACAATTCTGCGCAGAACCTACTGCGCGCTTTTGCGTAATCGCGTAATCATTTGGCCATGTGAACGCTCTTTTACGCATTACGGACTTTACGGATTACGGACCACCCCCACTTCTCTTTTTGCGCATTACGGATTACGGACATTACGCACCTATGTGAACCCAGCTTAAGAGGCTTGCAGTTCGGTTTACAGCTACCCTAATTTTCCGAGTCGTTTGAATTACGCTTAGTTATCAAGGAGAAGTGCCTTACTAAGGATTTTCACCGAAATTTTAGTCCCCGCGTCAATTTTGCAGCGTTTACAAGCGTTTGTATTTGACCAAGTGCCCAACGAAGAGAATTTCGAGACCCCGCCATGTTGTAAGTAGGTACTCTACATCCATTGTTGTTGGTTATTTTGTTCCATTGTTGGTAGTAATTCCTTCCTTAGGTTTATAAAAGATGATTCGAGTTTGCTAACCTCAGTTTTATGGCAATGTTGCTTTCTGGTACTACTAGAAATAGTAGTGTGACAAATATGTCACAGTCGTCATACGAAGTTCAAAAATGTGAACTTCATACCACGGATCCCAATTTTTTTCCCTCCGCTATTATTTGTCAGGTAGTTGTTTGCATTTCAGTTTTCAATCATTTTCATCAAAATCAACTCAGTTAAAACTCAAGTTCACTCACAATCTTTTCCATTTTGACGTGATAACGTCTTATAAATTGGTTTACCGGGAGACACCTCAAGAAACTGCGTTACGCTCCGCTCACGGAGGGGGTGCAGCTCGGCGCTCCCAAAAGCGGGAGCGCCCCGCCCCCCTTCCCTGGCACTCACTCCCCCCCCCCACCCATGGGAAATACCTACTACCTACGGGAAATACCTACTCTGTGCAACTTGACAAAGAATTTTATTTTATCCTTCTTCCTACTATACGAATGAATATTAACATTAAAATTATTTTACCACTCAAAGTCGTTGTCACGTAAAACTTTCGCCCGTATACCGACTTTACAGGCAACAACACAGGGTTTTTTCAGTAACGTCGTGCAACAACTCATATTGTAGCCGTTATTCACTTGGCTACAAAATGATTTCCATCCAGGTCTACACCTGGGATCCGCATAATAACTGGAAATTTCATCGAAATCAGATGTGAAATGTAGAAGTTATGGTTGTCACTAGGAATTCACGTTTGCTCATGAGCACTGACTATCAGTTCCGGGGCGATGATTTTCAAAGGGATGATTTTCTCCATTCCACACAATCTCTGAAAATTTCATCGAAATCAGATGGAAAATGTTTTTAATCGTACCATACTAAATAGTGGGCGAATTCATGCAGTGATCTATAACTAGACGAGCATTTCTGTTACCTACAATTATTCTGAGTGATAATGAAATAATGTAATACTTATCATGTTCCTTATATTTGATTTGAATTTATATGAAAATTGAATTACGAACTTCTAATGATTTTTTTAAAATTTTCGGCATTTATTTGGAAAAATTGTTACATTGACTTATTATGTTCCTTTCAATTGCCTTCATTTATTCTAATTTTCAACAAAAATTTCAAAATTTATTTGATTTAGAAAATTCTGATTCTATAAAATTACTTGATTTAGCTGAATAATTGAATTACAGTATCTGATTGATCTCTGATTTGTACTTTATTGATCTGAGATTTGTAATTGATTGATAGTTGTTTGAATAATAGTCATATTTTGTTCCGTAAAACATCAATAATTTATCTACCAAGATTCTCACTGCTTGTGAAAAAGTTCACTGAAATGTATGTCTGGTGACGACTGTGACATATATGTCACAGTAGATTCTCCCACTCCTAGGACCCATATAATTTTTTTGACATTTTCTCAACTCAAGAGGGCCTAGTTAAACAAAACTGGGTAAGAAAATTTTGAATTTTCCAAATTTTTTTATTCTCGGCGGAAATGGGTTAACCCCAGCAAATTGAAAGGTCGGAACTGATTTTCAGTCATTAAAACTATGAGCTACTGGCTGGCTCCACAGTCGCGTGATTCATGATTAAGGAACACAACATAGCATTGTGGGGAAATACGTTTGCATTGAGAAGGAATTGACGAATATCTTCTCAACCAAACGCCTTCGAGAAGAAACTAACAAATTCCTTCTCAACCAAACGCCTTCGGCTCCTTATCCATAACAGAGATTTCCGATTCATAACAAGCTTTCAAAAATGCGTATTTTCTCTTACCGTTTCCTTTTTTTTAACTTCTAGTCTAATGAAATTTTAGTAGGTAGGCACTTACTATGATGGGGCTAACTACTGACGTTTTGATGGAGTTTAAATCCAAATGGAAAAGGTTTAAATCCAAATGGAAAAAGTTTAAATCTAAATGGAAAAGGTCTAAACCTAAATGGAAAAGGTTTAAACCAAAATGAAAAAGTTTAACTCAATTCGGAAATGCTATAATCAAAATTTATGATTTCAAAAAATAACCGGGAAAACGGACCTTTTCAACGTGAACGCTCACTGATTGGCTGTTCTTTAATTTTATTTTCAAACTAGACTGATCTGAGTAGACTGTTTACCTTCTGGCGACCGGGGAACTTGAACTTGGCTCTCCTGAGGGCCTCGATGACGGCGGCCTTGTATCTGTCGGAGGAGCGGACGCTCATGATGGGTTGACCGATGCGGACGCGGGCGACGGTTCCTTGCGGCTTCCCGAACGCTCCTCTCATCCCTGTCTGGAGCCTGCGGAGAACAACAGAGTGCTTTGAGTAAATACCCAACATTCCGTACAAGTTGAATACATCCGATTTGCCGAAAACGTCAAAAATAGGAACATTTGTAGGCTTCGGAGTAGATATTTTGATTTTGGAGAATTTTTTTTTCAACCTTGGAAAAACATAACAATGATTTCGCTACCTTGGTAGACTCGGAAGCAAATAGGTTCAATTCAAAATGAAACAGGTAAAATACTTAATCACATCCAAAAAGTCTGCCAAGTGGGCGTGGCACACAGCTCCCTCGTATCCATAACCCGAAGGTATAGAACATCTGAAGCATAGCAGTTAATCTCAAAACAGTACCTTGCGCTACCCCCATAGGGGACCATCTACACGTTAACCCGCACAATCTTTGAATGTTTCTTCGAAATCGGATGGAAAATGTAGAAGTTATGACTGTTACAGGGAATTCACGTTTACACATGCGCAACAGCAACTATCAGTTATGACACTGATTCCTTGCAGTCAACTCACAACCCAGGATCCCAGGCTGATAAGCAAGCCATGTCTTTCAAATTCTGCACTTTGGCAACCCTCTCTTGGGATATTAGAGAGTTTTTGGAAACCACTAACGGGCCCGTGGAACCTCTTCACAAAGCACGGAGTTCGCGGGTGACGATGGATTTGCCTCCCCACATCAGCGGGCGACGATGAAAGGGTGCCCCCAGACAGTCACCCGTTCCTTGAGGCCCACCGTGATGAGCCCCCCCCCCCTCCCCAAAGTTCACGTCCTTCCTTCAACTGGGTAGCATCCTCTGTTGCTCGCGCTAGTCTCCCGTGCTAGGAGCCCGTGAGATTTGGGCACCAAAAACTCTATTATTCTGTGTTGATGGTCTTTGTTCTTCCTTATAAAGTCCCCACTATGGATCTATGGCTTGTGAACTCCTTCCCTCAGGCGTAGTCAGTAGGTTCTCACTCAACCTTTCTAGTCTCCAAGACCTACAGCTGCCTTGCGCAGGATTTCAATTCGATTTCTCCCGACTAATTGTTGAAGTTCGGAGTGTTCAAGATCGCTGGATCACCCAGGATTTTCAACATCGCTAGAAAGGTAGGTGTTTTCACAACTAGGCCTAGATCACTAGCACAGAACCAAAAAAGAAAAACGTGATTGTAAAACTGGATCTTCAATTCTCTGTCCCATAGGTCTCCCAAAGACGCTCATCGCCATATTAGATTAGGGAACTCAATTCATTATTCTTCTAGAAAATCCTGAATAATTAAATCCAGGCACAGACTATCTTTTGTAAGTACCTACCTGTCAGTTGAACTTTCTTGTTCCAAACAATTATGTGAGTTGACGTGTATATGGCCCCTATTAGAGTAGTGCAACGTGCAACTGATGTTTTGAGATTAGCCATAATGGGACCATCTAAACTATCGGGTACGAGGAAGCTGTGGGCCACACCTTTAGGCTTTTTCTTTTCAAAATTACCTTAAAAACCTGAATTTTGAGAAATCATGATCACATGAATTATGAAATCTTGATTTTCATTTATATTTCAGCTTATTTACATCCCTTGCAAAATACGAAAATTGACCCTGGAAAACTCAAGGAGTTCTTTCGGGGAATCGCTGGACACCCTGTTATAACATAACTTCGCGTCATCTTAATAATGTATCGATTCGAGAACAAACCAGAGCACAATTGAACAATGAACTGATGAATAGCCTCGATCCGAAATGATTTTGCATCAGTTTCCCCCTGTGAAAAACCATTGAAAGGTCTGTCCAGGTGTCTACCAAATGCGGAAAAGAATCAACATTTTCATAAACCCAGATGGAAGTAATATTCTTGAATTTCGATGATGGTGTACAGTTTGTGTCGATTCCGAGCAAGAACTCAAGCATAGCACAAGAGAGTTCCATACAGCCCCGATCCGAAATGATTTTGCATCAGTTTCCCCCTGTGAAAAACCATTGAAAGGTCTGTCCAGGTGTCTACCAAATGCGGAATAGAATCAACATTTTTATAAACCCAGATGGAAGTAATATTCTTGAACTTCGATGATGGTGTACAGTTTGTGTCGATTCCGAGCAAGAACTCAAGCACAGCGCAAGAGAGTTCCTTACAGCCCCGATCCGAAATGATTTTGCATCAGTTTCCCCCTGTGAAAAACCATTGAAAGGTCTGTCCAGGTGTCTACCAAATGCGGAATAGAATCAACATTTTTATAAACCCAGATGGAAGTAATATTCTTGAACTTCCATGATGGTGTAAAGTTTGTGTCGATTCCGAGCAAGAACTCAAGCACAGCGCAAGAGAGTTCCTTACAGCCCCGATCCGAAATGATTTTGCATCAGTTTCCCCCTGTGAAAAACCATTGAAAGGTCTGTCCAGGTGTCTACCAAATGCGGAATAGAATCAACATTTTCATAAACCCAGATGGAAGTAATATTCTTGAACTTCCATGATGGTGTAAAGTTTGTGTCGATTCCGAGCAAGAACTCAAGCACAGCGCAAGAGAGTTCCTTACAGCCCCGATCCGAAATGATTTTGCATCAGTTTCCCCCTGTGAAAAACCATTGAAAGGTCTGTCCAGGTGTCTACCAAATGCGGAATAGAATCAACATTTTCATAAACCCAGATGGAAGTAATATTCTTGAACTTCCATGATGGTGTAAAGTTTGTGTCGATTCCGAGCAAGAACTCAAGCATAGCGCAAGCATAGCGAGTTCCTTTCAGTCCCGATCCGAAATGATTTTGCATCAGTTTCCCCCTGTGAAAAACCATTGAAAGGTCTGTCCAGGTGTCTACCAAATGCGGAATAAAGCATCGAGAACTCAAGTTGAATAATCCTTTCGACGGAGAACGCGAGTGATATTTTTCAAGTTAGGCTGTTTCGATTTAAGGTGAAAATCTCGTGCTGAGCGCTGGAGATTTATTGCAACCTTTATTCGGGATGATTTAGCATCAGTTTCCCCCTGTGGGAAACCACTGAACGGTTTCCCCAGGTGTCTACCAAAATGCATGAAAACTACAGGCAACAACTAAGAACTATGTCGTATCGAAGCAGTATCTCTTCAAGAATCACTGCAAAATGCGTAGGTTATTCTAGCCCTGATCTGGAATGATTCTCCATCAGTTTCCCCCTGTGATAAGCCACCTATTGGCTTTATCACAAATTCGCTCATAAACAAATATTTTGAATCTTTCTCCTTTGCCCTGAAGGACCTTAATTTGGTTGAAACGTTTTCTACATTATGTGGGACTCAGTGCAGACCGAAAACAATAGCTTTTGGTGAAATTTGTCGGAATAATTCATTATTTGAAAAGCTGGAGAATCGATTGTTAGGGACGGCTGAGGCACCAATCGTTTAGGGAACCGTTCAAAAATAAAAAAGCGTGTGTAGTATAGTCGTACCATGGAGAGAACAGCAATTTGTCAACAAAAAAATAATTCTTTCAATTTTAGACTAAAAAAAAAATACCTCTAAAGTTAGGAATACTCGGGAGATATGAAGATTTCAGGATCAAAGCAGTAAAAAATAATGAAAACGACAAATCTGGAACTATATGAATCTGAATAGTCACCCCGTGTTACAGAACGTCTCTTTCACTGGTGACGGGCATCACGACTGGGGATGGTATCGATTAATCGAAGTAATCGATTGGTCAAATAATCAATGTCCACTGGGTTCGATTATTCGGGTAATCGATTAATTTGTAACGATTATTCTCTTCACGTTATCAATTATCACTGGTTAGTTAGGAAGTTATTGCTAGTACCTTCTGACCCTGTTACGACTATTACCTACTTACGTTATTGTAAAATGCATCAATTATGTAAGAATCCAACAAAACCTGGTATCATATTGGAAACATACGGCGGACTTTTCCTGAGGTTTCAAAACTTGCCTAGAAATACGTGCCTGCTTATGAGAGTCTAGCCCCCAGCAATCCTTGTCGGGTTTCAGCGCTACCTCCCGCCACTTCAACGAACTACCATTCCTGATTACCATGACGACCATTCTAAAGATTGTTGTCTCGTATCTTCTTTGTTTCCGATATTTCTATAACATGAACCAGTGACGATTTTGGAGATCAGCTTTGAAATTGAATGAATTTTGGCACGTTTCGACACTTGGCATCATTTTCAGGTCCATAACTCTCAGAGAGAAACAATAAGAGAAACGAAAACGAATATGAGAAACGAAAACGATTACTACACAACAATCTTTGGAATGGTAGTCATAGTAATCAGGAATGGTAGTTCACTGAAATGGCGGGAGGTAGCGCTGAAACCCGACAAGGATTGCTGGGGACTAGACTCTCATTGCCTGCTTTCTTTCAAACGTGCCTGCTTTTTTTCTTGCCTGATTTCTTCAAAAAAGTTTTTTTCTGAAGCTGGCCCAATTTTAAGGGAACAGAAGAATCGGCTGGCCACTCAAAATCTTTTTTTCTGAAGGACATTAACGAAAAATATTGGAGCGAGAAATTAAATCGTTGTACCGACTTGAATTAATTCTTTTCGTTTTTAAATCTTTCCTTTTTTCTAATCTTACTTGCAATGTAATTTTAAATTTTATCAATTGTATCAATTGAGGTTTTTGTTTTTGATGTAAACGAGTAACCCTTCAAAAAGAAATGAACCAATCATATTGTATACTGCAGGATTAGGTGTTTTAGAAAATTAGTCAATACGGCCGATGCTCGCTATCATAGCTAACTATGCCTAACAATCGATTATTAAATTTAGATTATATTATTAAATGCTGAGGTATACAGGGTGTTTCACGAAAAGGTTACACCCCCCTTTATTTCCGCAAAATACAATGTAAAAAATTCCGACCAACGCAATTCTTCATGATTTTTTGTGAGGATCTCAGGAAAAATACTTCTGCGCAAAAAAGTTGCGCGCAATCGTGCGCAATTGACACTAACTTCATTTTTTCAAATGGAACCCACCCTTTTTTAATTACAGATTCGGATTCTACGTCAAATTTCATGAGAAATTCATACCCACATCGATTTGTTTTATTGCGCGCAACCTGGCTTTTTGAACGCTCCAAGTTGCGCAACTCCACAATTGCACAAACATTAGATTTTGGAGAACCCTTAGTGTGGCACATGTTTTTTCATGATTTTTTAAAGCTGAATCACAAGGTGTCGTCCGTTTTGAGAAAAACCGAGATTTGAGAGGAAAAATTAACATTTATTTCACGAAAACATCAGTTTTGAGGTCGAAATCATGTTTATTTTTTATTTCCTCACCTCCTTTTGAACCACGGGCTTGGGGCCGTCTACGGTGGATTTAACAATAAAAACTGACAGCACGATCATGCTTGAACTGAATAAAATTACCTAAAAACTTATACGATTTAAAAATATCGATTTTTCCACTAAAAACAACTGAATTTTAGGCCGCTATTTTGAAAAATTCCAGTCAAATTGAAAAATGGATGTCACCATGTGATTCAGCGTTAAAAAATCATGAAAAAACAAGTGCCACACTAAGGGTTCTCCAAAATCTAATTTTTGTGCAATTGTGGAGTTGTGCAACTTAGAGCGTTCAAAAAGCCAGGTTGCGCGCAATAAAACAAATCGATGTGGGTATGAATTTCTCATGAAATTTGACGTAGAATCCGAATCTGTAATTAAAAAAGGGGGGTTCCATTTCAAAAAATGGAATTAGTGTCAATTGCGCACGATTGCGCGCAACTTTTTTGCGCAGAAGTATTTTTCCTGAGATCCTCACAAAACATCATGAAGAATTGCGTTGGTCGGAATTTTTTACGCTGTATTTCGCGAAAATGAAGGGGGGTGTAACCTTTTCGTGAAACACCCTGTATAGCTGGTCTTACGTTATCATCAATCATTCATTCCCATCCCTTCCATGTGTTGATCTAAGGGCTGTATCAGAGCATGACGTCAGAGATACTGAACCTCAAATCAATTCAAGTTGATTTAGCATCCATGTCCCCCTGGGAAGAACCATAGCAAGGCGCTAAAAAATGCTGAGGTATATAGCTGGTCTTACGTTATCATCAATCATTCATTCCCATCCCTTCCATGTGTAGATCTAAGGGCTGTATCAGAGCATGACGTCAGAGATACTGAGCCTCAAATCAATTCAAGTTGATTTAGCATCCATGCCCCCCTGGGAAGAACCATAGCAAGGCGCTCCAGGTCTACTAGAAAATGCTGAGGTATATAGCTGGTCTTACGTTATCATCAATTATTCATTCCTATCCCTTCCATGTGTTGATCTAAGGACTGTATCAGAGCATGACGTCATACCGTAGCATAGCCTCAAGAAAATCCAAGTAGATTCAGCACTATCTCCGCCCTCACACCAAATTCGTTTATGAAGTATCTTTTTATGAAGAGAGTAACGAACATAAAAACTAGTACCTTGGGCACTTGAATTCCTGAATTAAAATGACATTTATTACAATCAGAGAATTTCTAATTGAGCTCCTGCGTTGGCTTGGAATCGATGTGTCGAATGAAGGACAATATCAGAGCTCAACTCCGTGAACCTCCATTCGAGTTTATTTCGCATTGATTTTCCCCCTGTAAGAACTATCGAAAAGTTTCGTACAGGTCTACAAGATGCAACTCCACTGTGACTTTAAGCTGGAAGGAGGAGGAAGGGGAGTTTCAAAATAGGCTCGATTCCGATTATTGTACTTTAGTAGAATTCCCATTTGATAAGGCATCGTTCTAAAATAGTTCTCAAGTCCATCCATGAACAACATAGTTACGGAATACGGAGGGAACGACGTCTGGCGAGTTCTGATGTCTCATTTGTGTGCATTTAGAGACTTTTATTCATTCTATTCTTCCTACATTTCAAACGTTTTTGGCGAAATATGGAGAAAAACGTAACTACCGGGTAGAACAGGGTTTAAAAAGTTATAAGTAAAATATAAAAATGAATTACTACCACGTAATTATTACGGTCCATAACTCCAGTTAAAATATCTCAATACAAACGAATCCAAGACCCAGCGCCCCATATTGAAAAAGTGACCCTTCTCGACGAGCTTTGTATTCGTATAGATCGAAAAATACCCAACAATTTACCCTGAATAAGTCAGTAATACGCAGAATACGCCCAGTAAAATTCCGAATAAGGTGTTTGAAAGATACAGCAGGACATACGGACAGCATCAAACTCAAAACCCAGTCACTTTTGTACTTAATATCCTCAACTAAACATATACCTAAAAGAATACCAATTTTCAATAAGGTGACTTGAGTTATATGTGTCGATTTGAGGACAATATCAGAGCTCAACAGCAAAGACTATGCCTCATTTCGAGTTAATTTTGCATTGATTTTCCCCCTGTAAGAACCATTGACAAGATTCGTACAGGTCTACAAAAATGCAACACAACAGTTGTAGTTCTATCAACTTAGGTCTGCTAAGAAACCAGCAGGAGAGGCATGCGGGAACAACAAACTCCGAAGAATCACTCCTATTATTATATTATCACGTCTTGAAACGTTCCCACGCCCATTATTTTGGTTTATTATTTTCAATAATGAACCTTTGGAATCTACCAAGAAAAAAAAAAATTATATAACCCCCCCTCAAAATTTGATGGTTTACGTTTCAAGGTACGTAGAATACAAAAATCGAATAAAAAATTTCATGTTCGTTTTTTGTTGAATGAATGAAACATATATGACCGTTTTGTGTTGAAAATATTTTTCAGTTTCACACGTCATTTTTACGTAGTCTACTAATAACTGTGTGTCAGGGAAGTCTACTACTCTAGGGTTAATAGTTGTTCTATTCTCACTGCCTACAACCTTGAGGCACACAATTTGGTACCTCTGGTATTGAGAAGAATGAATCTAGTTCTCATTCAAAGTCACCACAAAGCACAAATACTAAAATGGTACAACTAAGTTATGAACTTACAGATCAAAATGAGAGTCTTACCTATCAGCTCCAGCGCACGATAACATTTTATTGATTCTAATGACGTGGAAGGGGTGGAGCCTCATCCTGATGTGGAACTGGTCCTTGCCGCAGTTCTTGACGAGGTACTTGTTGCAGCAAATACGACCGGCCTCGAGGGCTTCGGAGGACAGCTGCTCGTACTCATCGGAGACGAGATGGACGCAGAGCGGGAAGTCGTCCACGCGGGCCTTCTTCTTTCCCAAATCGAAGATCCTGATCTTGGGGTCGGGGACACCTCGGCAGAACCGGGATTTGGGGTAGGGTTTGTTCTTACAGTACCGATAACTGAACAAAGAAATAAAAACATTGTTAAATAAGCTCACAACTCATCACCAGAGTATAATTACGAGACAAAACGCAGAAGGAGTCAACCCTAATTAGACCATGGTGTCACTAGTGTCACCAAAAACATCTCAGGAACTTCACTGATATCCTGAAGTGTCATCGGAGTAACAAAAATTGAATTGCAATTTTAAATTTAATGGAAGCAGAATTTCTTGTGGGCTATTGGAAGTCTCAAAATGTGTAAGAATAAATTTCCAAGGATATCAATGACTTATCTTTCAACATTATTGTCAAAACACCATTGTTGGACTTTTAAAAACGTACATTCAGCTCTGTCCATTAATTTTCAAATTGCAATCTAAATCCAGGTAATTTGGTTACACCTTGGTTCAGCAGTGGAATGAGGAATTTCACCATGTCGGAATTTCCTATTTTTGACCCCAAAATCGGATTAAGCACCTCGAAAAACCCCTACGGCAAACTTTCAGCCAGTACTTCCTAATTTACGAATAAACAAAACTGTGTAGAAAATATGAACGTTTAAAAAAACTGGGAGGATGACGTCATCCCGGAATAGTTCAATTACGGCCGCTTGAAGCGCTGAGATCGAGAAATCCATAGTCCCCAGATGCAACATTTCACAAAACCAGTAAAGATCGAAATCGAAAAACAGAAGAAAAAAAACAGATAAAGCAAAATGGGGAAAATTAGGTTTTCGTTTGGTTTTTGTTTGATAACTTTCCTCTTAAGATCCTTGATAAGAGATATAACCTGAGATTGTTGTTCCTGTTAAAATTGAAAAAGTTCTCCTGATAAAAAGTCTGTGATCCCCTCTAGTCATTGTTTTATTTTTTATTGTTAATTAGTTTTAAATAATTTTAGGTCCTGCCAGTGATTGAAGAGAATAATTGTTATGGAAATGGACGAAGGTATTTTATGAGATTTCTATTTTTGTATGTTTTTGGTTAGGGGACTTTTCTTCAAAATTATATTGAAATGTATTACTGGTTTCCAGTGAAAATTGTTTTCAAGATTGGCAGAGGTGAGATTTTGATGATTGAGGAGGGATGGAAGATTGTGGGAGAATAATTGCAGAGTGAACATAGGTAGGTTGTTTTGTTTTCTTTCTATTTTTAATGTTTGTCTGTGTGTTAGTGTGTGTATAGTTCAGTTCTTGGTTGCTTATATTGTTATTGGTTTTTAGATGATGATAGAATAGGTTTAATCTTGGTGGCTAATTTTTAATGGTTTTAATAAAAAGTAATTATTAAGTAATAACATTTTTTTGACATAGTGTTATACTAACTAATATTTTTGACAGGATGGTTATACTAACTGTGATTGTTCATGCTACTGTTATCATTTTTTAGTCTTCAATTAATTGTTTTTCTTGTAGGCTTGAGAAAGGGGCCATAGCTTGCCCCGAAAGCGCTTGCCGAATAAATGCGAATATATAAATATATTGACGTCCTCTGCTTCCCTCTCCACAACATACCAACGAAACTTTCCTCTTAGCTAACAAGATTTCGTCGTCCCAATGGGCAACACTGGGAGGAAACGGCGATCTGAACAGCCAATTAGCGAGCGTTCCGCTTCACGTTGAAGAGGTCCGTTTTCCCAGTTATTTTTTGAAATCATAAATTTTGACTGTCTCCCAAAAATAACAAGACACTAATTTTCCGAAATCAACCCGATTTTCATTTATCCCACACCATTAACTATTCAGGAAAAATGCAAACAGAATTCGGTGAAATTCCTCATCCCACGATGTTTTCGGTGACACTAGTGACACCATGGTCCAGTTAGGGTTAACATCAGACATGAAATTCACCAGTTACTACAAGGTGCGGCAGCATAACTTCCTTTTTTCGAAACTGAATAAAACGCATTGTATGAATCAGAAAGTTTGTAATTTGGTTTTTAAAATGTAGGTACTCTACCAAAGTTTTGTTTTACAGTTTTTGAAGATGAAATCACTCAGGTGACGCCCCCTTTCTCAATTCATTGAATATACTGATTCCTGGCCCTGGCCAGTGTTGGTCGAAAATTAGCTACAGCTGAACTAGTTATGATTTAGGTGAAGCTAACAGATAAATATTTAGCGATTAGCAGTTAGAGAACAGATAAAATTCCGAGCTAAATTAGCTATTAGTCGAAACGTATAGCTAACAGCTTTAGCGGTGGTGATTTAGCTGTCATGAGCAGCTAAAAGCTAAAAACTTCAACTGTAGCTGACGACTAATAGCTAACGCTGAAAATTGTATTTCTCCACACAAACAGCTAGTAGTCTCAGGACAATCTGAATGCACCATCCACAATTGAAAGGGAAAAAATGAGTGAAACTTCGCGATTCATGCTCGGCTATTTCATTTGTGATAAATATACAACACCAAGTTGAAGTACCTACTGGTTATTATTAGAATATAATCAAAGTTTAGCAGTTCAGGCCTGATTATTTAGATAATTCTTCCCAATGATTCATCTCCTCAAATTCAATGACGTCTGAGATTGGCGTTTTGAGATCATCTACTAAGCATTGGATCATCTATGCAATCGGGTTATGGCTACCATGAGCCACTTTTTAATTACTTTTGTTAGGATCAAATAAAACAAGATTCTAACTAGGAATTCAAAATTTAGAACATGATTTTAAACAAAACTTCTCTCAAGGTAATCGAGAATAGTGGTCACCCATAAAAGTAATACCTAACAAAACTAGACGTCATATTTCAAAATTTACCCAACATTTTTTTTGTTGCAAGATTTGAATTTTATGGGGGTCTCAGTCGGCCGCAGTTCGTTCCTTATTCCGGGTCAGTATTTCGCGAAATTGAAGGGGCAAAACTTATAAGTTTGCCTAGTTTGAAATTCAAAGGATTTTAGAAATTCATTAGTGCGCGGCCCCAGGGAATTGAAAAACTGAAATATCGCGGCTGGAATCATCAAAATCAAACAATAATTGCCAGAGAAAAATTGGAAACCCCGTTAATTCAGTTATGTTATTCCCATAAAATGTAGATAAATTTGAAATTATTAAATATTCAAGGATTTCAGAAATTCATCAAAATCGAACGATAATTGCCAGAGAAATATGGGAAAAACCATTTAGTCAGTTAGGTTTCCCCCGTTTTTTCTGGCAATTATTGTTCAATTTTAATGATTCCAGCGGCAGTACTATAGTTTTTCAATTCCCTAGAGCCGTGCACTAATGAATTTCTAAAATCCTTTGGAATTTCAAACTAGGCAAACTTTTCAAGTTTTTGCCCCTACAATTTCGCGAAATACTGACCCGGAACGAACGACGACCGACTGAGACCCCCTCAAGTGGCCAGAGAAGATGAAGTCTAGCTGGAAATTTTAGCTGTCCCACAACAGCTCATACCTAAATTCATCTTTTAGCTACTAAAAAAGCTATAAGCTAATTTTGCTATTAGTTGAAAAATAACTAGCAAATGCCCAACTCTAGCCTGGCGTTGGTCATGATTTTCAAGCATAGCAAGCGCTTTGTTGGTAATTCCTTCCTGATATCGTTCTTTATCTCAAAGGATCCTTGAACGGTTGGAGGACTATGAATACGGCCCTCAATCTCACTAGTCGAAGGGACTTTCTCGTTTGCCCCACGTTTTTTTCTCCAATTGTATACTGTGGATGTCAACATCAATGGATTCAACGTCTCAGTCGTCCATGTTTTCAGATTTCCTACACTCGGAAACCAGACCTGAATAAACAATTTTGGTTGAATATCCGGCAGCTGTGTTTAACGATAATGTTTGGAGACCTACAGCTCAGAAGGTCCATCTGGATTTTGAACTTGAAGCGCACAAAGCAGTCAGGAGTACCTACCTCACCAAGATCGCGCATTGTTATATAATATATATACGACGAAGTAAACCCCGTGAATACTCAGGAAAAGTCTACCATCACGACAAAGTTACCGCTGGAACCAATACAGAATTCAATAGAATACAGTAGAATTCAGGTAACAATTGAAACTGCCCCAGCTCGTCACCTTTTAGCAAGTCCTCCTGCCCCTGTTCGATTCACAAAATTTCCCAAGATTGTGTTTCGGCCGCTTTAGCCCCAGTTGAAATTCAACATTCCTGACTTTGTAAATCTGTAAATTCTCATCAATAGCGTTGTTCCTTTTTTCCCAGTTACCTCATCAGTTATGTCATCTATGCTCCCGATAAAACCACGCTTCTCACGGTATATGATTGTATACAAAGGGGACCCCTTGCATTCACTGGTGGTCACATGAGTTGTCTCCGTTGCATACCTACTCTATGGTCAAACCGGTTGTTCCCCAAACCGTTCTATTCGCAGAAAATACAAAACTAAAATGAAATCTACTAAGGTTAGACCAAACTACCCCGTTTGACTCAGCAGTTCAGATCAGCTCATAAAATATTTATGAATTTACGAAGCAATTTACCCAACATGACAAAAGCCGATTGTGAGGTACTCCCGACTCAAGGTGAGTACTTGAAATCAACTATTACAGTACATAGCGCAACAGCTCGCACATTGTCGGTTTGACGTAGAATTTAGGCAACATTCAGCCAAGACTCAGGGGGCAACTCTCGTACTCAATTTGAATACATGAGAAAAGCACTAGCAGCTTCAGGGAATATACCAACCTACTGTCCAACGTGGAAATAGACTGAGATGAACAGTAGGTTTGTCACAGAGTGGTACCTATCAACTTTACGTTATCTTCAACCTGAATCAGACAAACAAGGTTGTGCCCACAGTAACATTTCTCCGCCAGGAAATCAATCTCGGCATGAAAATTGGCGAGTGAATACACAGTAAAAACAATTAGTGCGGTAGAACATGCCTGTAAGTAGGTACCTTCTACGGAACTAAGAACACGCCTGCAAAACAATGGTATAGGTTACTTACCACCTTGCTGGACGTCTCCCCATTTCCTGGAAAAAGCAAAATACGGCGATCAATAACTTCCCAAATCACTGATGAAAACTTGACCGAATATTTCAATGACAATGACAGAAACTTGAAATAACTTTTATAAACAACGATGAAATAGGATAACTTACGGAAATCGGGAGACAACACGGCAAAGTCAAAAACTGAAAAGGGACTGGCAGCAGTGTTGCCAGATGACAAACACAGAGTTCCTGAGACCAGTGTTACCAAACTAGTCCGCGGAAATTTCACCATACTGTGAAACGCACGCTCGCATGGAAGTACGAAACAGTAGGATCCTACCCATGGATGTTTTGAGAATAGTGGTTTGAAATTAATATTCTACTCCATGTTTGAGAGGACATGGAGCCTTTGGAGACATGGACAAGGTATCTTTCACTGCCCACCTCGTGGGAACTCGATTTCTAGGGTCGGAAAAAAGCAGCTCTGCCGGCCGAGGCAAGTTTTCTGAGTACACAAAAAACAACTGAATAAAAAGATTTTTTTCAAATATTTTTTAAAAGATTTATTAAAAAGATATTTTCATTCACTTTCAATAACTTCTATGTTCATGAATAAAACATGGTTTGCCCATCAAGGAAGTTTTGATTATCATCATAGAGAAAGGAAATTTAATGCTCTTTTCAACGGCATCCTCAATTTCAACTTATTCAATCATTTATGGTAGTCACTACAGTCGTTTCATAAATCATAAATTTGAAAAAGTCGGATTTTAACAGAAATTTTTGTTAATGTTGCAATGTAGTTATGCAGTGACCAGCGACCTCTTCGCATTTCTGTCCATTCGCTTCCTTAGCTCAGTGGTATAGGGATGGGTATCGTTATAAAAGTATCAATATTTTGTATCGATACTGTATCGTATCCGAATATCGATATCCCAAGTATCGTTGGGCATGAGTATCGATATCTTTGACCGACTTCAACGCGCCGAAGGCGCGCGAAAGAGGAGGTACTCAATTCGGGTTGTCGTGGGACGACGATTATTTTATTTTTTATTTTTTTTTGTAAAATATCGAGTATCGATACTTTAGTGTCACAAACTATCAATATCATCCAATTTTCTCAAGAAAATTATTTGTTCAACAACTTTTATTTATTTTTCTCTATTAAGAGTCCAAGCAGAGTGATTTTTTGCATGATATAAACGTTATTTGTGCAACCAAAGAGTAATGACCCAAAAGCCTCTCTACTTTCTTCATTTTTTAGCCATTATGTTGAATTTTCCCCGAGAACAGTATCGATATTCGATATTTAGAAATATCGAATCCAAAGTATCGATATCCTAAAATATCGGATAGTGCAGTATCGATACTAAAATATCGAGTATCGGTACGAAAGTATCGATATTTTGAAATATCGAGTATCGATACCCATCACTACAGTGGTAACGAACTCCGACTCAGAAGTGTAATTAAAGTTTAGTCGGACGATAGGAGATGGATCCCCGGTCGAGGGAAGTTAATTTTTGATGATTCAACATTGTGGCGCAGTCATACCGAACACGAATGGTCTCCTTAGCATTTCTCAGAGAAACATTAATTCATCAAAAGATTGGGTCATCAAAACAACTCCCTCTCAAGATACGAGTCGAGCCACCGCCTATTCGGGCAAACGTTGAGGTCAGCAGATCCCCCTTCCCGTCAATAAGGAAGAATAACAAAGAACTCCGAAGCCAGTCAAAAATAACGCGTTCTCACTGGGTTGGAAAACGCCGGCCAAAGCTGCCTCTCACCTCCCTGACTAGGTAACTGAGTACCTAAGATTTCCTAATGGGGGGGGGGGGGAGATGTGATCAGCGACGTCTTCGCATTTCTGTCCATTCGCTTCCTTAGCTCAGAGGTAACGAGCTCCGACTCAGATGTGTAAATATTGTTTAATCGGACGATAGGAGATTGATCCCTGGTCGAGGGAAGTTAATTTTTGATGATTCAACAGTTATAACTAGGTACATCATTGTAAGCGTCGGGTGTAATCTGTTATTCCTATTAAAATACAACTTAAAACCAAAATGGAGTGAGTTTTGTAGTCCTAAAACCTACGAAATCTGCACCGTGAATGATCCTACAGTTGGTTACCAAATTGTATATTTCAAAGAATTTACTCCCGGAGGTTTGAGCCTACTAACCAATCATATGTAGGTTGAGAAGCTACACTGACACAGGGTATGATGAAAATAATGTAGTTATAATTACCAGGTAGGTGATGTGAAGCGTCCTCGAAGGTACGTCGTTGTTGTTGTCGGAGTGTACGCCTTAAGGGCTGAAAACGTAATTTAGATCCACCAAAAGTGGTCAAGTCTGAGGGACCTAGCGTAAGCTTCTATTTTCGCTCGCAGAATTGAATAGCAGTGATGGGAGGAGGATCCCACCGCTGCCACCAATTTGTAAGCTGCTACTTGTTTAGGTAATAGTTGGTAGAATGAAGTTAATTACCTCAAGTAGTTTTCGAGGAAAATCCTGAAGGGATTTCCTCTGTGTTTAACTGTGAAATGAAAAAGAAAGAAATATAGTTAATTTAAATTTAGGACAATGAAGGGTAATTACCTGTTGAAGTTATGGTAGCGCTTCGAAGGTGTTGACTCCGTTGAATGTGAATAAAATGCTGTTAAACCTGAAGGGATGTCTTTTATTTACCTTGGATCACCTAGAGTCCTCAGCCGGAAAGGCGTGTTCTCTGCGTGTCTTGAGACACGAAGGTAACCTGAATGTCCACGTGGACGTGTTTTCTGAAATGTGTCCTAAGGACACAACCTGAATGGTTTTACGTGAATAAAAATGATTGAATTTAAATTGCTGTCTTAATTACCCCTAATTTCTCTGAGCTGATCTGACGCAGGATGAACTCATGAACAACAACGAGATGGAGTAAAATACCAGGTAAAAGTGTTTATTACAAGAGAGGTAGTACGATAGGGTTGACTGGAGAAGTTACAAGCCTGAAGGGCGTAGTATTCGTTCATACAATTAAATCAAATGAAATTAGCAAAATGACTGGTAAAATGATCATGAAATAATATTCCGTTGCAAACAATACTTTCCACGTTCTTTCTCAATACAATTTCAATAGCCGTGTCTTCGCCATGTTTTAATATACAATTTGTGTCCTACTTTTATCAACTTACAATTCCAAATCTTTACCAAATTATCTATCTGTTCAATTTACTTCTACACTGTTTGTTTTCACCAGCCTAACTATTTTGGCCATAATAAGTTAGTACTATTTGTTTGTGCACTCATGTGTTGGGCCCGTAGGTAACCTCGAAGGTCTTGATGCGATGAGATGAGATGTTCTCCAGCAGGGTAATTCTGATCCGAGATGGAGAAATGTTTGGGGATACGACTCGCCAAATTCAGGGGGTTTTAGACTCTCGCGCTGACTTGTTGAGAAGGGGGATGGGGAATGAGTTTCCCGCGTCACGAAACTGCACTGTTTTACATGAAACTTTCAGTGTCTACCATTTCAGCTTGGCAGATGGGCAAATGGCGAAATTCAAACACGATTTGCAAAGGGGTCTAGTAGGTTTGCAAATTGTTTGGCCGAATACAACGATGAGGCGGTTAACTTCTGACCAAAGGTTCTTTGGGAGCCAGCTTTCCAGGGCGACTCTGACATCTTCGGGGGTCAGAAGTTGGTAAGGTTGTTTCTCTTTTCGAACTTCTTTGCCAGGTGAGCGAGACTTCTTGTCAGCCAGTTTGTCGGGAGGGATCCATCCCAACCGTTGGCTGATCCTGTGGACGTGAGTGTCCACGCCGATTCCGGAGACGATGTTCCAAGAAAAGTTCATGCAGATGTGAGCCATTTTGGGTCCAACTCCAGGTAGTTCGCAAAGTTTTTTGACCGAATCGGGTATATCGCCTTCGTATTTGTCGAGAAGGATTTGACTAGTCCGCTTGATGAATTCGGTTTTCCTCTTGTAGAATGCAACTGGCTTCAACAAGTTTTGTAGGGCATTGCCATCAATTTTTACAATATTCTCTGGCGTGAGACCGTGTTCCCTTAGCCGACCCATGGCAGCAAACGCCACTTGTTCTTTCGTTTGACTTGACAGCATCAATGAAACGAGGATCTGATACCGTTGGATCTTAGGAGATGCAGTCTTGTCCTGGCCCATGGAGTCTACAGTATCGACCTCCTTTCTCATTTTCCTGATATTATCAAGTGTCTTCTCCCAGTTAGCTGGAAACCAGCCGTAATTAACTTCCAGTATTTTTCTTTCAGTTTTCGCAACCTTGGGAGAAGTTGTGATATCTTCCTCTTCCAACTTCACTTTCACAGGTTTCCGCTTCTTGCTGTGGCTCTCTTGTGCAATTTCTACATTAAATTGTTCCATTGGTTCTTGTTTCACAGTAATACACCCAGAAGAATCTTCTTTGATTGATTTTACATCACCAATGGGTTCTTCCACATCAAGTTTCTTACCCCGTCGAAGTTGGTACTTGCACGTGAGGGATGCAATCCTTGAACCTTTCCTAGATGCCATCTTGAGTGAATTGAGTCTGAAATCAAAAAAAAAATTGTTAAAGCACCAAAAGTTATTGTAAAAAGGTGAACGTATTTTGGTGGAGCGTTCAGTAATTTACTTTGTAAGTGAATGGATGTGAGCTTATTCTATGAATCTTGAATGAAAAATAAGTTGATCAGATTGGGAAACAGGATCAATCTTCTTCTTCTTCCTCTCCCTGAGCAAAAATAATCATCGTCAGATTGCTGTGGTTCTGGAGCTTTCTTGGTTGAGGCTTTGATACTTCTGTACCAGACGTGGTACGCCTCTGGGATGGCACCCGACTTGTAAAGTTTCATGAGGTCGTTCTTGTTCGCTAGTGTCACAGGAATAGCCGTCTTGCAAAGCTGTTTCAGGGAAGAAGGATACGTGGCAGCGTTTCCTGGAGCTGGATTCAGAATCCTATAATCCCCAAAATAATCGCAGCTAAAAAGAATGGAGTCCGATCCATTGGCGTATTTGAGCCATTTCGTCCTGATCCAAGATATCTTCCTCCCATCAGAGTATACTGATCTGTTGCTCATCAAGACCTCACACAGTTTTTTTAAATCCATCATATCATTGAATTTCAGCTCTTGCACCACGTAAGGCCTACACTTCTTGTTTTTTTCTGTTAGAACGAGCCATCCACATAATCATCATCAATTCTTGAGTGGTGTGGACCAGGACATTTATTTTTGCAGACTCGATAGAACTATGCATCAAGTCTGCTTCCATTTGAGCATGACATGACTCGAAGTTTTGTTCAATTACGTTGATGTTAGGGTTGGAGTTTACAATAAAGAGGAACAGTGCAGCAATATGTTGGTTTCTGTTCTGCCCCCCACAGCAGTCGGAAAACAGAGAAATTTCTGTCACTCCAGCAGGTAACATTCCAATCTACTGAATCAGTGCAGATCTGATTTCGCAGCTGCCACACTTTCCATTCATCTCCGTCCAGCAAAAGCAGAAGGCTCTTTCTTGGTTTTCATAAATCGTCAGGTTTTAGGCATTTATCTTCCGGCTGTAATAAAGTTGTGACACGTCCGACGAAGGGATCTACTGAACACTCTGAAGGTCGAAGCCTGCTGTGACAAAATGCTTTTCTTGTGAAGTCCGAAGTTCATCCCATTTTTTTGCCTTCTGTCCATCGTGTTTATTTGGGGCTTATATTTGACTAATTATGAACGAAACGTTAAAACTTTATTAGATAGAACTTCACATTAGAGATCAACAAGTAAGGCCGTAATCATAATATAAACACCAAAAATCTTCTATAAGACCTGTGGACTGGAGTGGACACAGGCGTTGTCCAAACATCTCCCTCTGAAAGGCTGGAATCAGTACTTGTTTGACTAAAGGTTCAGACGTTCAGGAATCTTCACCAAGCGGCCTGATCTGGTTTTTCTTGGCGACAAGAGTGTCTGTCCTTGGCGACAAGAGTGTCTGTCCTTGGCTGCTTTGAAGATGGTCAGTCCCAGGAGAGCCTATTACTCTGGGGTGAACAGGCCTAGGAGATTCAGATATCTCAGAATGGGGTGGCCTTGGCAAGTCCATTACACTGGGTTGAGAGGGCTTTGGAGTGCACACTGCTTGAGGTGAGTTTGCAAGATGTTGTCTCATCTCTGGCTGGGCATGGTCCATATACGTTGAACTTGGTAATCCAGAGAGTGGGTCGGAATCAGCTGGCTGTGGCTGGTTTTGCAGTAGACTAAGAGAAGTTGGGTTTCTGGCTAGAGACACAGGAGGTAGGTGCTGGTTGTTAATCATTGCTCCATGTTGTTCCTTTCAAACAGAACTGCTCTTCAAAGTCAGAAAGTGAGCCTATTCACCCCATTTAACGTTGTCCTTAACCCCTTCTTATTGTTTTTCAGTCATTTAGGCGTTTCAAATAATTTAGAAAACATTATCTTGAAGTAAAAACAACATGATTTAATTTTAAACTCGGATACATTTGAACAGATATCTAGTCGATGTAGACGAAACTGTAAGGAAAAAGTAGTTAGTACCTACTTCGAGTAACTGTAAGAGAAAACTAGTAAGTAGGTGGATACCAACAAAGAGTCATTCTAGACTTAACGATTATTCGTGGTGGATTTTAAAAAAACATAAAAAAAGTCATAAGAATAAAGTAGTTGAACGTCACGAATTGAGCTTCCCGTGTCACGAAACTGCACTGTTTTACATGAATCTTTCTGTGTCTACCATTTTAGCTTGGCTGAAGGGCAAATGGCGAAATTCAAACACGATTTGCAAAGAGGTCCAGTAGGTTTGCAAATTGTTTGGCCGAATCCAACGAGGAGGTGATTAACTTCTGACCAAAGGTTCTTTGGGAGCCAGCTTTCCAGGGCGACTCTGACATCTTCGGGGGTCAGAAGTTGGTAAGGTTGTTTCTCTTTTCGAACTTCTTTGCCAGGTGAGCGAGACTTCTTGTCAGCCAGTTTATCAGGAGGGATCCATCCCAACCGTTGGCTGATCCTGTGGACGTGAGTGTCCACGCCAATTCCGGAGACGATGTTCCAAGACGAGTTCATACAGATGTGAGCCATTTTGGGTCCAACTCCTGGTAGTTCGCAAAGTTTTTCGAGCGAATCGGGTATATCGCCTTCATATTTGTCGAGAAGGATTTGACTAGTCCGCTTGATGTATTCGGTTTTCCTCTTGTAGAATCCAACTGGCTTCAACAAGTTTTGTAGGACGTTGTCATCAATTTTTACCATATTCTCTGGCGTGAGACCGTGTTCCCTCAGCCGACCCATGGCAGCAAACGTCACTTGGTCTTTCGTTTGACTTGACAGCATCAAAGAAACGAGGATCTGATACCGTTGGATCTTAGGAGATGTGGTCTTGTCATGGCACATGTCACACCCCATGGAGTCTACAGGAGCTTCGACCTCCTTTCGCATTTTCCTGATATTATCAAGTGTCTTCTCCCAGTTAGCTGGAAACCAGTCACAATTAACTTCCAGCATTTTTCTTTCAGTTTTCGCAACCTTGGGAGAAGTTGTGATATCTTCCTCTTCCAACTTCACTTTCACAGGTTTCCGCTTCTTGCTGTGGCTCTCATGTGCAGTTTCTACATCACATTGTTCCATTGGTTCTTGTTTCACAGTAATACATCCAGAAGATTCTTCTTTGATTGATTTTACATCACCAATGGGTTCTTCCACATCAAGTTTCTTACCCCGTCGAAGTTGGTACTTGCACGTGAGGGATGCAATCCTTGAACCTTTCCTAGATGCCATCTTGAGTGAATTGAGTCTGAAATCAAAAAAGAAATTGTTAAAGCACCAAAAGTTATTGTAAAAAGGTGAACATATTTTGGTGGAACGTTCAGTAATTTACTTTGTAAGTGAATGGATGTGAGATAGCTTACTCTAAATAAATTCCACACATCTCAAGCCTGATGGTACGGTTTTACACTAGGGATATTCATGGTCTGATTCGATCGTCGAATCGTCGTTAACTCGAGGGTCTCATGAGGCTCCCACATTTTCTCCCGTCGAAAATCGAATTGTGCGTAGAGCAAAATTCAAAAGAACAGCATGTTCATTAATTTCCTTTTAGTTAAAAAATGAGAATACCCCAGAGGTTTCTAATAAAATCCTTTACCTACGGCTGGAATTAAAAAAGGATCATGCTTCAGACTTCTGAATAGGTACCTACTGATGAGGAGTCTTGTCTCAAAGAAAAACCCTGCTACTCCCGTCACACAATTTTGAACGCATATTGGTACTTAGCTCTTGGTTGAAACATGTTCGTTGCTAGAAAGGAGAATGTGGTACGCTCGCTTAAATGCCAGCAAGAAAAAAGAATTTCCACTTCCCCAGCAGACCATCAGATGGTCGCGTTTTTCCTTAGCCGCTCGGGTGGCTCAGCTCCACTCATTTAATCGTGAAAAAAAAACCACTTCAAAAAGAATAAAAAAGAAATGAACGGAAAAACGGAATTAAAAAACAAAAAGGTGTTGTTAAAAGAAAAACTCAAAATGAAAGGACGAGAAGATCTGTTTGTTGATGTTATGATAGTTGCTTCGCACAACTGCCTCTAGCGCTAGGATCACATTTTGTAATTTGACGTCGAATCTCGATTTACGACACCTTCAGGCCGTGGTAAATTGAATCGTCGTATTAGCCGGTGCGCATGCGCATTGACTCTCGTCGAATCTCCCAGACCATGAACAGTGTTGCCAAGTTGGGGGTTTCCCCCCCAAATTTGGGGTTTTTTTCTTGACGGGGGGATTTTGGGGGGAGAAATCTTTTGGGGGTTTTTACCGACGAGTCGGGGGGATTTGGGTAGAATAAAAATGAATCAGCAATTAAAATAGCAGCAGGTAATATATATATTCAATGGAGTGAAAAACTTCACCGAATTTACCAATGTCTATCGTGGGCTCAATGGGACTATAATTTTGGAGTTTTGGAGGACAAACTTTTTTCGATCTTTGATCTTTCGCAAGCACACACTTTGATAAATTCTTGAAGTTTATTCGTCCGTTCACGCTCGTTACTATAAGCAAACTTGAAGTTTTGAAGAACTTGAGAAGGTTTTGGAGATGGGGGTCGAATGCGACCTCACTGTTTTTGATCATCTCATTGTTTTGATTTTCTGTACAAAGAAGTACCCTACCTGAAGAAACTAGTTTATTTTTAAAAATGTTTTCAATGTTTTTTTCAAAACCTATATGACCTGAAACGTATATCGCTAATACAATAATTGCATTGTCTTCAAGATCCACTCCGCCCTCAAATCATTAATGAATTACAATCTACTACTAAAAAAAAAAAAAAATGCATTGTATTCATTGATATTTTTATTTCATCCTTAACTTTTAGGGTTTTTCTTTTTTGGGGGGATTTGGGGTTTTTTCGAGGTTGGCTCAGGGGGTTTTGGTAGCCGCTTGTTGGCAACACTGACCATGAATACCCCTACTAGACCATGAATACCCCTATACACATAGGTACATTCCAGGCTTAGTGGAAATGGATACCTACTTAGGTGATGTGAAGTACCGACCTCCCTATTTCTCTACTACCGACCCCATTTTTGAGATAGAAAGTACATTCTTAAACCTACTCTTGAAACCTACTGTTGAAAGTAGCAAATTTTGAATTGTTTAGGTGTGTAATACACCGGAAAATCCCGGTGTGCAACCGGGGTTTTACGTAAAATAATCAATTTACAGCAAACGGAATCAGTAAATACCACCAGGGATTTTAGGTAAAATAATCAATTTACAGCAAACGAAATCAGTAAATACAACCCGACCCACAGGGTACTGCAAACAACGAAGGGGAGTAAACAATTCGTTTTTTATCATCTAGCACAAACATTATTGAATCGACTTTCCCTCCATGGGGGATCGGAAGTATTCTAAACTGCCGATCTATTTGGATTTCATCAAAATTTCGAAGAAAAACAAATATTTTACTAGGCATTGAGCATGCTGAGGGAAGTGGTCTATCATATCCGACATTCGAAGGAGGCCTATGCGGTTGGTTATTTGAATCATTTCGATAGTATCAAATGATGACAATCATTTCAAGCACGAGGACACTATTGTTATTATGATACCTACAACCAGCCTACTACTGTTAAAAACTAGACCACTGCACAACTTTGTTCCAGAAGACAGCTCTGGTCTTTGGTCTAAAATACCGTGAATGAAATTACTTACCTGTGGATCTGTCAACAACCTTGGAACCATCAAGGGAACACACCGCGTTGATCTTATTTCAAGACAATCTGAACAATGAGTTGTTGCTATTCACCTACTATGAGATAATTCTATCGTACTTCAACAATTATATGGTAATGCTGAAAACCCCAGAAATACCTACTCAGATCAGAGTCGGAAAACAGCAAGACGAAAAACAGAAAAAATGCGAAAAACAAAAAATATAGGCGCACCATGGACCTAGTATCCCATGGACCGGCCCTCCAGCCGATCGCAGTGAAGCCTGAAAAGTGGGGAGCGACGACCTTGAAGGCGGTAAAGAGGGGGGTTGAAAAGAGCCCTGGGGGCGTGGCCTAAACGGAGCCATGGTGGGGGGATCATCCTCCCAGTACGTCAGGAGCGAGCGTCGAGGTCAGCAAGAGCTACTCTGATGCTTCACCCCTCTGATGCTTGCCTTGTGTGCCGCGATCCCGGTGCACCCCTCGCTTTCGGGGCTGGGGCTCCACTGATTTCGATGTCACATTTTTTTTGCCTAAATAGTTGGGTAAGGTAGTTAAATACTGTTGAATTTTACATAGTTACAACCAAAGTTGAATGTTCTCACCCAACTATTTCCATTTGTACCTAACAAGGGAAAATTGTGTCAACTATTTTAAAACGCTGCAAATTATTACACAATGGTTTATTATTTTTCTATATAGATTACTCGTCTACAAAATCACCAACCATCCAATTATGAAGAGGAAAAAAAAAATCAAAAATAAAAAAAAAATAAAAAATAAAAAAAAAAACATCAAAAATCAAAAAAAAAAATCAAAATCACCAACCATCGATCGCATTTCGGTCAGCTCTAATTTGAACGGAGATTAGGCCTCTTTTGCGATTCACACTCGTGTTTTGATTTTTATATATATATATTTCAATATAAACCCTTAAATTTTCGTAAGGAGCGAACGGTTTGTCCTACAGAGCTCCGCGTGGTCTCAAAAAATTCTAAAAATTCTATAGAATCTTAAATTGAAGGGAAAACAATACCTTTATATCGAATTTTTTTGAGTTAGGGCGTTTTCAAAATTTCAAAATTGATTTTGGAACCCTTAGAAGTGACCTACATCAACCAAAAGCTTCGGGGCACAACTAGACCCCAAATGGAGCCTACGTACCAAATTTCATCAAAATCGGTCAATGCTAAGTGGCAAAAGTGCCGCGTACGGCGTACGGCGGACGGACGGCCAAATTTTTATTCGATTTTGGTTTATTATTTTCAATAATGAACCTTTGGAATCGACCAAGAAAAAAAAATTTTTAACACCCCCTCAAAATTTGATGGTTTACGTTTCAAGGTACGTAGAATCCAAAAATCGAATAAAAATTTGGCCGTCCGTCCGCCGTACGCCGTCCGCCGTACGCGGCACTTTTGCCACTTAGCATTGACCGATTTTAATGAAATTTGGTATGTAGGGTCCATTTGGGGTCTATTTGTGCCCCGAAGATTTTGGTTGATGATGAATTTTGAAATTTTGAAAACGCCCTAACTCAAAAAATTTTGATATAAAGGTATTGTTTTTCCTTCAATTTAGGATTCTATAGAATTTTTAGAATTTTTTGAGACCACGCGGAGCTCTGTAGGACAAACCGTTCGCTCGCTACGAAAATTTAAGGGTTTTACGTACGATGAATCAGAAACACGAGTGTGAATCGCAAAAGAGGCCTAATCTCCGTTCAAATTATAGCTGACCGAAATCCGATCGATGTTTTTCTTCAAGTTGGATGGTAGGTGGCTTTGCAGACGAGTGATCATGTAAAAATAATAAACCATTGTGTAATAATTTGCAGCGTTTTTGGATTCTACGTACCTTGAAACGTAAACCATCAAATTTTGGGGGGGTGTTAAAAATTTTTTTTTCTTGGTCGATTCCAAAGGTTCATTATTGAAAATAATAAACCAAAATGTATAGACATTCAGTTTAATTTAGCTACTCCACTGGTTTTTTTCAATAATATTTTGACTGAACAGCTATCTTTTCTGGATACCCTCGTGATGTTTGATTAATAATTTAATGTACAAAAATGTTGTAGTTTGTTACTGGAACAAGGTTTTCTACTAATGTGTCAATAAAACAGGCACTTTTACGATAGTACCTACTATTGTACATTGTAGGGAAAGTGTTGGGTTTCAAAATGAAGACTAATTAAAATCTGTAGGCAGTTCAATAAATTTATTGTTGATGAGTTGCAGTAAGAAATGCAATATTTCGACTGAATAGGGGTTTTGCCAATGAAAAAATGTGTGTTACGTACTACATTTAAATTATAGTCACTTGAATTAAGCTTTAATTCGTACACGTACCTACAACCTGTGATGGCAATACATCTCAATTGGTTCCTAACAACCTTGTATTTTTGATGAAAGTAAATTAACTCGTACACTCAATTTTTTTATGCATATATCCAACTACGAACGATTTTTTTCAAATTTGCACATGAAGCACATTGGCAAATAAAGCATCAAAATTTATTTCTAAAAGACACCATTTTTATTAAAATTTTACTTAAAAACTCATATTTAAGGCACGGATAGGTAATTTACTGAAAATTAAAATTGATTTTGAAAAACTCCGATCACCATAACGTAGTACTACAAAAGTAGAGAATAAAAAACTAGAACACAAGTTGATTTTTACTTCCGAGAATTTCCAAGATGGATCTTACTTGTCATTCTGAATAGAAATTGAAATCTATTGTGTACCTTTGTACCTACCCATAGTGTTTCTCGTTGCTCATTTCGCATGACGTCGTTGTCAACAGTATTAGACTCTGTTGTAGATACAATTTAACACAATTGTTTTAAAACAACAAGTTTTTCAAAAATTTGTTTAAAACCGTACCAACCCTGGTACATTCTCAAACCCAAATAATATACTCACAGAAAAAAAAGTTCATGTATCTACAGGCAAAAATATGGTTCGATCGAGATTTTTCTATTATTTGATACTATAATTGATCTAATACAACTGTTACAAAACATTCAAATTAAATAAGAATAAAATAGTGTTAAAATGTGTTGAAATAAAGAGTGTTGAAATAAAGAGTGTTAAAATACTAAAAGGGTGTTTTATTTGAGGAGCCTAGAATGTGAAAATTAAAGCCTAGAAGAATCTCATGGAAACTAGGAATATGTCCTACTATCTCTTTAACTTTTTGTTTATATAATTTATTTTGAACTTGAAATTAATTCCAATTTAATTTGATAGGTACCTAACTCCACCCGTGCTCTGTAACTCCGCATTGTCAAATATAGGTACTGGACCTTTTTTTAAAAAAAATTCAAATAGTCAACGCTTTTAACAGGTACCTACGTTCAATTCATCACAAGTTTAACCTACATTCAAATCATTCTATTAGACCCCAGCAATTTCATATCGATTAAAGAAAACCTGCGTTTATCAACAGTCAATATTAGAGCTTACAATTTTTTTCAAAACTTCAAATACAGGACATTATTTACGGATGTTGTCTAGATACACTAAAATCTCTTTATTAGGTACAACATAAGAAATTTTACCTAGATATGAACTAATTTTTTACATTTTTGTTTGCCATGTAACACAGATTAACAATAAGTAGTCAACATTTCCGAAAACAATGGGAAACAAAGTAATGGAACAAGTAGAGGTACATGGATACATTCAAATCATTCTTTCAGACCTCCAGCAATATTGTTTTTAGCGACAGAAAAAAAAGGTTCATTTATATACAGTCAAGAATAGGGTTTAAAATAATTACCTAATTTGAGTGTGATTATAAACTGTAGAAACAATGTTATAATGAACAAAAAACACGATCATAGTTTGGGAAATGATGAAAATTACAGGTAAAATAATTTGGCATCCCCCTTGGATTTGAACAGCAGACCTCTTGCTTCGCAGTCTGAGACTCTACCATTTAGGCCAAAGTGTTAGAGGAGTGGGGGCGTCAAAACAGTAGGGTTTTTCAGGAAGTTAGGAACAAGGCGAGGAGTGCGCCGACCAGCTGTTCTTGCTGACCTCGACGCTCGCTTCTGACATACTGGAAGGATGACCCCCCCACCACGGCTCCCTTTAGACCACGCCCCCAGGGCTCTTCAAGGTCGTCGCTCCCCACTCTTCAGGCTTCACTACGATGGGTGGTGAAACGGGTCGAGGGCCGGTCCATGGGATACTAGGTCCATGAGGCGCACAAACAAAGTTGTAACCTGAATGCCGATTACCTTCAACTTCCTTCTTCTTCTTCATTTTCAGCATTGGCGAACTTCCATCCTCAAAATTATGTGGAAGTTTTTCTTACGTAAATGAAATTAAACTAGGAAATAGCGTGAACTTTTCCTAGCAACGAACATAGTAATAAAAAATTTCTAATAAAATGAATAATAAATTGAACGATTATTTTTAATTTATGGCAGAAAGTAAAATGTGACGTCAGCACAAGCTCAACTCCTCGTTTGATCGATTTGGACGCCATGTTCCTTTGTTCCTTTCCAATTCTGTAGAGGGATTCGCCGATTTTCCCCAAATTTCGTCCTGTTTTCTCTGATCTAAGTAGTTTTAAACCTTAATTCTTGATTGAAGTTTTGACTGTTTCTCGAAGCGGAAACTGCTATGTCTGGCCGAGGTTCGTATTGAGTTTAATCATTTGTCTTCCCTGCGGAAAAACGCCGCTTCGTGATTTTGCTTCTAACCACGGTACCCTCAAATAGACGCCACTTTTTCCGGGCGTCCGACTCAATTGTTCACTGAATCAACCCTTTTCGATTCAGTTTATCTTTTCGGTCCACCAAATCTCATGTTCATCCAGTCTTCCGCACTCAGCCGCTCATACTTGCAAATTTAGGATCTGAAAGCATTTCAAACAGTTTTCCGCGACTCCTTTGTGACTCAGAGGTCTCGCTATGTGGGGTAAGCATCCCTTTAGTACATCAATAATCGATTTAATTAAGACATTTTGTTTTGATGGGATCTAAATAAGTCGAATTGGTAATTGTACCGATAATTTAGAACGTGAGTTCCACCTTGGAAGTTTACCTCTCGACCTCGGGATCCGAAGGTAGGAGGGTGTGCCTGTGACAGGAACATGGTGGCCAGTCGGCGGCGTCAATCGATTTTTCCCACTTTGGCACCTTGCAAGATTCTTTATTATTATTATTATACTGGGAACTAAGTACTTCAATTCAAATGGTATTTTACAGCCAAGCTGTTTTTTAAATTTCATCTCATGGATTACCATCCTTGTTTCCCAGGTTTACATAGATACTTGCCTATTTTGGTTTTGGAATTCCTAACTAAGTTTACTTTGGGTTTATATCTTACCTACCGTCGGCTTACAAGTGAAATTCACTAAGTCAATTTTTTCAATTTCCGGTTTATTTGCTACTCCTATGTATTTTTTTGACGCCCGAACGATTGGTGAAGTCAGTTTTGAGACAGTTTTGAGGTTTCCTTGGAAACCATTCCTCGGATCTCAAAAATTACTTCACCAATGGTTCGGGCGTCAAAAAATACATAGGAGTAGCAAATAAACCGGAAATTGAAAAAATTACTTAGTGAATTTCACTTGTAAGCCGACGCTACTTTGTCAGGTATTTCTGAACTATCTTTCAAATACATAATTATCTCGTAGGCATATACCTACTTACAACTTGTGGTTTTTAGGAATTGAGTTGAATAAGGTACCTAACCTACCTTTCCAAATTTTTCTTACTATAATCACTTGACTGCTACAAACGGGGTTTCCACTAGATGAAGGGCGTAATATCCCATAAAGCTCTTTTAGTGGAATCGTCCACTATGACCAAAAATACGGTGTCTCAGCTGATCACTTCTTGTTCCCACGATGATGAGAATTGAACTTGATCGTTCTAACTTAGCGGATTCGTTCACAGCGACTAAAAATCCGGCCACTTTAAAAATTATACTCACTTATTAGATACGATTACGTACACGTCAACTTTGCTCCGCACTCTTCATCAATGCTAAGTTGTAAAATTTACTTAGTTCTTCAACAACATGGAATGGGGTGTGCGCATGGGTGGGAAAAACTGTTTATTGTTATTTTTCAATCTAAATTAGACCTCAATCTGAGAATTTTGACACCAACCGCGACCGTCTAGCGTGAGAATGCCTTTTTCTATGATTTTTCAAAGTTTCGAATGTTTATGACGTCACAGTGGACTGGGGGGTTCCGCGCAGGCGGGAGGGGCGCGTGACTTCATGAACATTCGAAACTTTGAAAAATCATAGAAAAAGGTCTTCTCACGAAAGAAGGTCTCGGTTGGTGTCAAAATTTTTAGATTGAATTTTTTTTAAAATCAGGCGCTCCCCCCATTACTTTGGTACATCATTTATGAAAGTTGGTATTTAGGTGGTAGATAGTGTGTTATTCATTCATGATTTCCATCAAATTTATCGTAATTCACGAATGTGATGTTGACGATATTTTACGTTTCTTAGGGAGATTCAACACCCGTTCCAATCAGGGTTACAACCAGCAGAACAAATCAGCGTACAACACGAGGAACAGCTATTCCTCTCCAGCTTACTCCACACCGTCAGGAGGGTATCAGAAAGATGTAAGTAGTACTTCGACCAACACTTGGACAGACGTCGAAATTAGTGGTATTATCAACTTTATAAAGTTGGTTTTTAGTGTTGAGACAATAAAAAAAGTCGGCAAATATTAAACTGCAAAGCGAGAGACCAACAAAAAAAGTTTTTCTCAACACTTGAAACTAACTTTATATTGTTGAAAATGCCATCATTTCAACTACATTGCTGTGTCGACAGAACAGTTCATCACGTGACTAGGCCTGAGTACAAAAGTTGTGGGAAGAAGAAAAAAAGTCTACCCATAACGCGATTGTATTGATGATCCGATGATATCAATCTCCCACGTACCTTGGACTAACCTCATAGAGGACCACCTACACGCCAACCCTCACAATCTCTAAGAATTTAATCGAATTCGGGTGGAAAATATACAAGGTTCGGCTGTTACTAGGGTGTTTTCGTTAGCTCTTGAGCAGTGGCTACTATCAGTCCGTAAGCAAAGATTTGCAAATAATCATCAAAAGCCAATCCGCGTAGTCCATATAGTTTTGCCCGTTACGAGGATTTCATGACAGACAGACAGACACGAAACCAAAATTGTTCAGAAAGGTTCAAAACGTACAACTCGAGTGGAACCTTTGATTTTTTGTTCAACCTTGAAAAGTGAAAACAGTGCTTCCGCTTCCTTGGTAGACTCCGAAGTAATAAACGAGATATTTTTTCAAAAAATCAAGCCTAGTTTGGTCAAACCCAACTTTAAATGTATTCAAGTCAAAAAATATGCTCTCAGTTGTATACAGGGTGTCACCCTAACTCGAGGACCAAACTTCAAGGATCGATTCTACAACTAATTTGCAAACTTTTTTGTCTCTTGACATTTTTTTTAAACGCTTTAAAATTATACTTTTTTTCACTTTTAAGATTTTGTTCGTGTTTTCGACCTTGAGCCATTAAAACGGCCATAACTCCCTCAATTTACTAGATAAACTCAAATATGAGTATACCGTTGGAAAGAGCGTTGAATTTCCTATCAGTTCATCAAGACACAAAACCTTTTTAATTCGTTTCGTATAGGTGAATAAATTGGTCAAAGTCAGAAATTTAAAACTTTCTCGAAAATCACCATTTTTCAGGCTGGCTCTTCTTATGTAATAAACAGCCGTATCGTCGGGCACTCAACGGAAAAAACTTGCCCAGAATCTCAGCTTTCCAACGGTCTATCAATTTTTCTTTTTAACATTCAAATTAGAAGAGTAAATGAAGTTTGAATGCCCGAAAACGTGTGTTTTACAAGCAAATCCAGTGTTTTAAGCGGTTTCTGGTCCCCCTCGATCTCAAAATGGCTTGACGATTTTGGTATCCTATGTAATTTTCTACGCTGAATCAAATAGTGATACTTCCGAATGGTTCCGACTGCTAGAAAGTGGATTTTTTTAAGAAAACCTTCGTTTTTCGTACATAAAATACGCATTATTCTTAGATGTGGTAGTGAGAATGAAGTAATTCCTTTGAACTCAACAAAAACTTCAATCAACTAGAAATTCGGTGTTTTTGTTGAGTTCAAAGGTGTTACTTCATGCTCACTACCACATTTAAGAATAATGAGTATTTTATGTACGAAAAACGAAGGTTTTCTGCAAAAAATCCACTTTCTAGCAGTCGGAACCATTCGGAAGTATCACTATTTGATTCAGCGTAGAAAATTACATAGGAAATGATACCAAAATCGTCAAGCCATTATGAGATCGAGGGGGACCAGAAACCGCTTAAAACACTGGATTTGCTTGTAAAACACACGTTTTCGGGCATTCAAACTTCATTTACTCTTCTAATTTGAATGTTAAAAAGAAAAATTGATAGACCGTTGGAAAGCTGAGATTCTGGGCAAGTTTTTTCCGTTGAGTGCCCGCCGATACGGCTGTTTATTACATAAGAAGAGCCAGCCTGAAAAATGGTGATTTTCGAGAAAGTTTTAAATTTCTGACTTTGACCAATTTATTCACCTATACGAAACGAATTAAAAAGGTTTTGTGTCCTGATGAACTGATGGAAATTTAACGCTCTTTCCAACGGTATACTCATATTTGAGTTTATCTAGTAAATTGAGGGGGTTATGGCCGTTTTAATGGCTCAAGGTCGAAAACACGAACAAAATCTTAAAAGTGAAAAAAGTATAATTTTAAAGCGTTTAAAAAAAATGTCAAGAGAGAAAAAAGTTAGCAAATTAGTTGTAGAATCGATCCTTGAAGTTTGGTCCTCGAGTTAGGGTGACACCCTGTATACAGGGAGGCGCACCTTGAAAAAATATTGCTCCTCATAATTTACTTTACGAATGAAAAAACGCAAGGTTTTCCAAATAAGGTAAAATTTTCTTTTTCTGAGGGCTTTTTGTTGCCTCAAACTTGACTCAAAGATAATGTCAGGTATCTAACCGATAGGAAATTTGATGCTCTTTCCAACGGTTTCCTTAAACCTGAGTTTACACAACAAATTGAAATAATTACGACGAATTTAGTATAGTTAGGTCAAAATCATGATAAAATCTTAAAATTGAAAACATGGAGAAAGTCAGGGGTTCAAAAAAATTGCTTAGAGACTTTTTTTTTTTCAAATTAGTTGTCGAATCGACCCTTGAAGTTGTGCGGACTTAAGTTGCGCCTCCCTGCATACCTATATTATGTATGATTTTTGAGAAAACTTCAGGAGTCTTTTAGAATGTTCCAAAACAAATTTCAGTGATTAAATAAAATTTCAAAAAAGTCCATACTAAGAAATAATAATTACAGAATTTTTATTAGAAAATTCGCTAAAACCATCGAAATTTGAGGGATTTTGGTCTAATAGAAACTAAGAATTTACCTTCGTCAATGGGACTCATTGGCACTCTAACGACTGCGCTTTCCAGAAATTTCTATTTTGAATTACATTGACGTGAAAAATTGGTTTCGCCCCCAACAGACAGACAAGTAAACAAATTTACAAGTACTGAAATCACAAGGCCAGTCGATTTAGGGTAAGAAAAACTCGAGGGTTCAATCTTTATGTGAGAACGTGTGAGAAGTAGCCTCACATTTGCTGACGTCGATCTTCATGCTCGAAACAGGAGATGGCTGGACGACATTTAGGCCAACATCAGCAAATGTGAGGCTACTTCTCACAGAACGTGTCAATAGTTTTCCTAGCCGAGTTAAATTAATATTTGTGTTTTAAAATCAGTAATTAGTAAAAAAATGTAATGGAAACTAGAACTCCTATTGCCTGTCCGTAGAAACTCAGAGTCAGTTCTGAGGAGTCCTGAATTGAAAGTTCGTTGTCCGGAGAAGGAGTCCATCATTGGTTATTGATGATCTCCTATTTCAGTATTTCCCGATACCCATCAGCAATATTTTAGCCTAAAGGCAATTAAGCTATTTAAAATAACCGGTTCTTTTGAAAGAGTGAAGCGCTCAGAGCCGCTCTTTGAGTTGAGCCGTTTTTCCCCATATCCGCGGAGCTCTGAAAAAACTCAATGGGCTGTCAATTAACACCTGATCAAGTAAAATAATTTCTCAGAAAGTTTATTTGAGTAGCCTGGCTGGGGAAATTAGTGACGAGCGCGCTTGGCCTAAGTCACCCTAATTCAGTTTAGAACAAAGTACAATCTTTGAAAATATGTGTTCAAGAACAGAGCAGGGTTTGAAGATTTATTATAATTCTCACCATTTTCTCACCATGATTTTTTCTTATAAGTTGTTTTTTCGCTTCTTTGTAATCTGATGGTACAAAACAGGACCCTATGGTACTATTCATTAGTTTAGTAACCTACTACTACTGATAGTGATTACGAACCGTTTTTCTACCGTTTCCAACTTGTAGTACAGGGTGAGCCACGGAAACTTACTTATTTGAAATGTGAATTAAAAAAAAGTAATGCAGATATCGTTATAATTTTTTATTTTATTTCAAAGGACAACTCTTAAATTTTTTTTCATATGGGTTTAAAAATCACATCCATCAAATGATGGCCCCTATTGTTTAAACATTGGTTCAAACGATTTTTAAAGTTTCTCTTCACTCTGATCAGCATATCGACGGGTACTTCGGCAATGGTGGCGCGAATGTTGTTTTTTAGGTTTCTAGGGTTCGTGGACGATCGTTATAAACAGTTGACTTTAAGTAGCCCCATAAAAAAAAAGCCAGAAATGTGAAAATGGGCCTCATCGCTGAAGAAAACGATCGCGTCATGGGGGCAGGTTTTCGAGCAGTCCTTCACATGCAGTTTGTCTCTTTCGCTCAATTCCTGCACTACAGCCAATTTATAGGGATGAAATTGAAGATCATCGTGGAGAATCCGTCTAACAGTTGTGCCTGGAATCCCCAGAGCAGCTGCCTGTTTGCGAGCCGAATGACGGGGGGAACGCAAAACCGACAGCCTCACTCTCTTAACGTTTTCTGGGGTTCTGGAGGTCCGTTGAGGTCCAGTTCGGTTTCTGGCAACACTTCCAGTCTCCCGAAATGTGGTAGCCCAAGTTAGAATCGAATTTCGACCGGAAACCGCTCCATAAGGACGAATTTCGAAGCGCGCATGGAAGGCTCGTTGGGTCGCAATAACTGACCGATCATTGGAAAAGAAGGTTTCTAGGGCAAACGCCCGCTGCTCTCTCGTCCAAAGCATGGTGGCAACTAACCGTACATGTAACAAAACTTTAGGAGCTCCGCCTTCGAATGGGCCATTGTCACCCCTTCTACAACCCCACCAGGCCGAACGGCGATTTTTTCAAATAAGTAAGTTTCCGTGGCTCACCCTGTATTATAGTGCTGCCACACAATACATTTGAACAAGAAGTTCGTGTTTCTTGGATGTTGTCCAACATGCAGCGACACCCTACCTGTATTATTATTATTATTCTAGCTTGGTTTACTTAATGTACTAATTTCGCCTGATTCTTTGTATTCTTTATTATCGAAGAGCTTTGAATAGGCTTAAGAGCAGGCGAGCTAACTGGTATGACTGATGAACAACGTGTTGCATTGCCAAGATATCGATGGCTCAGCGCCTAAAGGACATAACAGACATTTTTGACAATTTTCAGATTTTTTTTTGTTACGAATCTGCATTGAAAATGCAAAAACTGTGAGTGCCAGAACGAATTCATTATTAATCATAATATGAATTGATCAATCAAAAGTATCCATAACTATACATGGAACAGTGTTGTAATTTTTACCCTTTGGCATAAATCAATTTCAATTTTCGGCAAACTTTTGGCATACCAACTTGAACTTTTGGCAACTCATTTTGAACTTTCGGCAGATCCATTACGTTTCGACAACTACTGGAGTCCTTGTCCACCTTCATTCCCTCTACAATGTTCAATAAAGTGTTTTTCTCTCTCTCATTTTTAACAATTCCTAAAGAAGTTATTGAATCTAATAATATTTGACTACATAATATGTAGTATGTCGATAAAAATAGTAGGGTCGATATTTGACTACATAATATTATTATGTCGATAAAAATGTCACTTTTGAGATAAATGGGTCAGTCACACCATAGGACCATACTCTTTCATAAGAATGCATGATTGTAGCTCTAAAAACTTTGAAAACAGCTTAAAAACGGAAATATTGGCAGGGTTTTATGTCCTGTCTCGAATAATCGTAAATGCCATTCGGTGCTTAGTCCAGAAGAGGAATGCGCAATGGTTCTATAGCATTTCCAAGCCAAATGAAACCTTTTCCAAGTCAAATGATACCTTTTCCAAGTCAAATGAAACCTTTTCCAAGTCAAATGAAACCTTTTCCAAACCAAATGAAACCTTTTCCAAGTCAAATGAAACCTTTTCCAAACCAAATGAAACCTTTTCCAAGTCAAATGAAACCTTTTCCAAACCAAATGATACCTTTTCCAAGTCAAATGAAACCTTTTCAAAACAAAATGAAACCTTTTCCAAACCAAATGAAACCTTTTCCAAGTCAAATGAAACCTTTTCCAAACCAAATGAAACCTTTTCCAAGTCAAATGAAACCTTTTCCAAACCAAATGAAACCTTTTCCAAGTCAAATGAAACCTTTTCCAAACCAAATGATACCTTTTCCAAGTCAAATGAAACCTTTTCCAAACCAAATGATACCTTTTCCAAGTCAAATGAAACCTTTTCAAAACAAAATGAAACCTTTTCCAAACCAAATGAAACCTTTTCCAAGTCAAATGAAACCTTTTCCAAACCAAATGATACCTTTTCCAAGTCAAATGAAACCTTTTCCAAACCAAATGATACCTTTTCCAAGTCAAATGAAACCTTTTCCAAACCAAATGAAACCTTTTCCAAGTCAAATGAAACCTTTTCCAAACCAAAGGAAACCTTTTCCAAGTCAAATGAAACCTTTTCCAAGTCAAATGAAACCTTTTCCAAGTCAAATGAAACCTTTTCCAAACCAAATGAAACCTTTTCCAAACCAAATGAAACCTTTTCCAAACCAAATGAAACCTTTTCCAAACCAAGTGAAACCTTTTCCAAACCAAATGAAACCTTTTCCAAACCAAATGAAACCTTTTCCAAACCAAAGGAAACCTTTTCCAAGTCAAATGAAACCTTTCCCAAACCAAATGAAACCTTTTCCAAGTCAAATGAAACTTTTTCCAAACCAAATGAAACCTTTTCCAAGTCAAATGAAACCTTTTCCAAACCAAAGGAAACCTTTTCCAAGTCAAATGAAACCTTTTCCAAACCAAATGAAACCTTTTCCAAGTCAAATGAAACCTTTCCCAAACCAAATGAAACCTTTTCCAAGTCAAATGAAACCTTTTCCAAACCAAAAGAAACCTTTTCCAAGTCAAATGAAACCTTTTCCAAACCAAATGAAGCTTTTTCCAAGTCAAATGAAACTTTTTCCAAATCAAATGAAACTTTTTCCAACTTAGTGTGTTTCTGTAAAGTAAACAACCGTAGATGAATAATATATTAGGAAGGAATGCGAATACTCGTTAGTCACAAAAAAGACGTCGGACGTATGTATTAGTGACTCCCCTTAATTATCGGTTTCTCCGCGTGGGCGTGGCGAGTAGGTACCCACTCACATTCAACAGATTCTTTGGGGTCTGCTATTTCTCATAAAGTACCTACAGATCCAAGGAATAAGGTGGAGATGGGTCACTTCTTAGAGGGATCTGTGTTGCTTCAGACAGTGGCTCCAACTCTGACGAAGAAATTCAACTAATAGCCAGCAAGGCGAGAAATGAGGATAGAATGTTCCTCGAAGGCCCGATTAGGTCTACTCGAGGATTATTTCGTTTGTTCTTTGAATTATTTCAAGTATTTATTATCACGTTTTCTTACACAATCGATAGTTGGAGTGTCAAGATAGGCAACGGCCATCAGTTTTGGGTTTTTTTTTCGGCATGCGGGTGAGAAAATCTTCAAGATCCATAGGTGGAGTTGGATCTCGTAAGATACCTGGAAGGGTCCGCTTCTTTCGGTTATGTGTGATTCAAACCCACTAAATAAAACCCTCTTTTTCTCCCACGTTGGAACTCAGCCCGGAACCGTTTAACTCATTACTTCGGGCTGAGTCCTGGGGCGTTTGATCAGTTCTGGGTGATGGGCGGACCAGATGCTCCCTCATCTCTCTTTCTCGTTCTAAGAGTATCTTCCTTGGCAGGATGCTCTCTGTGTACTCTGCCACAGCAGTCCAGCTCTTTTCACCTTCCAGCATCCTGCTGACAACATCCTCTGGTGTTGAACTCTGGGGAGCTAACTCTAGGATCAGTTTTGGTTTAAAAGTGGATAAACTGTTGCAAGTTCAAATCGGACTTCCAAAAAGACCTCAGGATATTAAGGGTTAATAATAATAAACCGTTGTGTAGTAATTTGCAGCGTTGTTAACTTCTACCCAGTTTTTTTAAAATCGTGGCACATTTTTTATGATAATCAAGTAAAAAATTTGATGATAGTTCATTCTAAATAGCTTATTCAGTACGTTGAATTTCCGTGATATTTTATTGCACAGTAGGCAACTTGCGAACGGATAGGTACCGTCAACCGGGGTGATATGGATCATTTTTTGCAGTTTTTATTGAAAAATTAGACCCCACTGTTTTTAGAGCGAGCTGGCTTTCCGAATATAGATTCTCTGAGATGTCAAGAAGACGGTCCCATGTCAATTTTTGTGATATGCACCTTTTTTCACTTTTATTTTTTTAATGAAACATTATCCATATCACCCCGTTAGTCGGGGTGATATGGATCAAAGTCAAAAACCGATGTAAAATTCACTCCAATCCAGTAACGAGGTGAAATGAATCACTATCGCTCGTGCTCTTTTGTGATGCCCAATGACCTGGTAATGTCGAGGCATTTTCTCCCGATTCACACCACCCCTCAAAAACTCCGAAATTCACAAAATCAATCACTGACAAGGGGGGTTTTAAGTTGAAACAAAACACAAAATCGATCTCTTTTCATGAGAAGTTGTTGATATGATGAAAAATACGAAGATTAAGTTTTCTGATCATAGGTTGGCTACACAGATGAACGTAAACAAACAACACAAAAGTGTGGCGTTTCTATGGATCTGATAATCTTCATGGATGACCTTCTAACATCCTTGAATCGACTGAATCATGGATGAAGGTGGTGAAGCAAAATGCCTAGTTCAATATTCTGCTACCAGATCACATCCAAACGTCACCAGGTAGCGCTGCAAGCGCTAAAAGCGTTGCTGCCTCCAAAGTATCCATATCACCCCGACTGATTCATATCACCCCAGTTGACGGTACCTAGTTAAAGAAGACGATTTAGGTGATCCTTTGAAACCAAGAGTTCCTTCAAGTTTTGTGCTCCTAATTGATATGAAATTAAGATTTTCTAATTATTTGACATTCCTAAGAGAATAAAAGAGTTGAAAAATATAGTTATTGATGTTTAGTAATCCATGTATTATGCATGAATAACTTTCACTTGGTGTTTTAAGGCATCGATGTAGTTTATGCCTGCTCTGTACCTATTCGAAGCTCGTATTTGACTATAATCGATGATGTGTTCTCTTTTATTCCCAATTTTAGTTATTACAATGTAGGTTCGTGCTTAATGGTTGGTGGTGCTCCTAGCTCTCCTCCAACCAGCATGCGGTTCAATCTGTGCTCTATCTAGTTCAGGGAGTATGACTCGATACTGGTAGGACTTATAGGGCGCACATGGAACCGAAAAGCCGTCGTCTCTGTTCACTCGAGTCTGAGCATTACAGTGATTTTTATTTCTGTTCCTTTCTTTTAACCCACATCACAGAGCTAAGCATGTTGCGGCAGGGAATCACACCGGCATGCTGCATTCTCCCGGCAACATATTTATTCACATGCTGACGCGTGTTGGGGTTAACTCGTAATTCAAAAAGATCATTTATGAGCCCTCAGTTATTGTTCTCTATTTTTTGGCGTTTAGATGATTGTAAATTCGTCATTTATTGTTCTTGATGTTTCTGGGTTCAGAATTATTTATTCATCTCTAAATTCAAACTATTTAAGCTAGACGTTACTCTATTTTTCCGTCGGGTTTTGGTAATTCGAGTTTACAAATTTAGCTCTCCCAGAGATGTCTTGTCTAACATCGAAGTTTCCTCGAATTAAATGGTTCTTGAAAAGGTGGTTGGGCGTGAATATTAAGATGGGAAGAGTGGTATTTGCCGGGTGTTGCCTCTCCGTATGAATTTGTGCATAGCATTCTGATGTGTCCCTTGTAGCATCAGCAGCAGCAGCAACAACAGCATACCCCGACGCACCAGCAGTACCATAATGAACCCCAGCAGCAGCAAACTCCCACTCAGCAGCAGGTCGCAACTCCTCAGCAGAAGAAACCCGAGCCTCCTCCAGCTCAGCCTGTGACTCCCAAGGTTCAACCTCAAGCGCAGGTGACTCCACCGCAAGCGACGCCCAAGCCTGAAAACAATGTTCAGGCAGAGAATGACGTCAAGATGGCCGAAGAAGAAGATGAGCCTGGAAAGAAGTTGGGCGGCAGAGGAGGCTGGTTGAAACGCCGTAAGTTACAGTTCCAATTACATATTTGCGAACGTCTGTGTTACTTATCACCAAATTTGACTTTCATAATCTTGCTATTTGGTTTATTATTTTCAATAATGAACCTTTGGAATCGACCAAGAAAAAAAAAGTGTAACACCCTCTCAAAATTTGATGGTTTACGTTTCAAGGTATGTAGAATCCAAAAACGCTGCAAATTATTACACAATGGTTTATTATTTTTATATAGATCACTCGTCTGCAAAGCCACCAACCATCAAACATGAAGAAAAACATTGATCGCATTTCGGACGGCTAACACTTGAAAGGCGATTAGGCCACTTTTGCGATTCACACTCGTGTTTCTGATTTATCGTACGGCCAAACTTTAAATTCTCGTAGTGAGCGAACGGTTTGACCTACAGAGCTCCGCGTGGTCTCAAAAAATTCTAAAAATTCTACAGAATCTCAAATTGAAGGAAAAACAATACCTTTATTTCAAACTTTTTTGAGTTAGGGCGTTTTCAAAATTTCAAAATTCATTTTGGAACCCTTAGAAGTGACCTACATCAACCAAAATCTTCGGGGCACAACTAGGCCCCAAATGGAGCCTACATACCAAATTTCATCAAAATCGGTCAATGCTAAGTGGCAAAAGTGCCGCGTACGGCGGACGGACGGCCAAATTTTTATTCGATTTTTGGATTCTACATACCTTGAAACGTAAACCATCAAATTTTGAGGGGGTGTTAAAATTTTTTTTTTCTTGGTCGATTCCAAAGGTTCATTATTGAAAATAATAAACCAAAATCGAATAAAAATTTGGCCGTCCGTCCGCCGTACGCGGCACTTTTGCCACTTAGCATTGACCGATTTTGATGAAATTTGGTATGTAGGCTCCATTTGGGGTCTAGTTATGCCCCGAAGATTTTGGTTAATGTAGGTCACTTCTAAGGGTTCACAAATGAATTTTGAAATTTTGAAAACGCCTTAACTCAGAAAATTTTGATATAAAAGTATTGTTTTTCCTTCAATTTAAGTTTCTATAGAATTTTTAGAGACCACGCGGAGCTCTGTAGGACAAACCGTTCGCTACCTTCGAGAATTTAAGGTTTGGATGTACGATAAATCAGAAACACGAGTGTGAATCGCAAAAGAGGCCTAATCTCCGTTCAAATTTTAGCTGACCGAAATGCGATCGATGTTTTTCTTCATGTTGGATGGTTGGTGGCTTTGTAGACGAGTGATCTGTATAGAAAAATAATAAACCATTGTGTAATGATTTGCAGCGTTTGTTAGTACGTACTCCAGAGTGAGTGCGTTGTCGGCTGCAAAGCTCCAAAATTGTCTTAACTTGAGTGTGTATTCCATTTTGGCAAAATGTCAAGTGGTTTGTTCTGTATTTTGAAACTAGACGTTATTGGGATTACGATCCTGGCTTCGGCTTTCGACGAACAAGGCCAAACATTGCCGAGTCAAGCTGGGTTCACATGAGCGTGGTTGTGCGACGAGGCGGATATGCGTTCGGGACGCGACTCACTCCTTCACGCTTTTTCCGTTATCATGACGGATCTCTCTCAATTTTGGATCTCCAAAGTTGTTTTATTTGTGAGCGTAACACAATTTAGTGACCATTTTGGCTATTTAGCTCACTGCTAAAACATGTTCCACGTTAATGAATGAATGAATGAATGAATAGTTTTATTTGCCGTATAACAAAAAAATTGCAGTGACAATAGTCAACATTTGTAAAGCCTAATATCAACAATAAAACAATGTGAATATTAACAATAAAACAGTGAAGCAACAAAACAGTGATAAAAGGAGAGGGAAAATGTGAAATTTGAAATGTAAAATGAGAAAACAAAAAAAAATAAATAAATAAAAAGCCACCCATGCACAAAGGCAGCTAAGCCCGGCCAGGGGATACCCAGCCGGGCCCGGACCCACCCACCATGGCGGCTCCCGACATATGCCCATAGGGGCAATGGCAGAAAACCAGACAAGGGGGCCGCCCCCGGGCCGACCAGGACACCCCGACCGGGACAAACAGCCAAACGCCCATGAACATGGGTGACTAGAGTGGAAAAGCAAAATGACTAGTAATTGATTATAATTAGTGACTAGATAAATATTAAAAGAATACATGAGGTAAACACAAAGAACCACTCACAAAACAATATAACATACGTCTATATCACAGGCCCAGGTTTTCTCGATCCGGGATGAAGAATCATACTTATCCCTTAGAACAGCTAGTACTCGTTTTGTGAACTCTCTTCTTCCAATTAAAGAAAGTTCTTCATCATTTATCTTGTAAGCTCCAGCCCCAAGGCCACTCTCCAAGGATATTACAGTCAAGTTCCTGAATTTGGATTGTAAATTCCTTAAGAATTTATTCAACTTATAGATACCAATATTTAAAACCGACCAATTTGGTAGCCTGTACTGGAAAGGTATCTCACACAGTACAATATTTGTGCCACTTAATTTATTCACAAGCTCCAAAATGCAATGTTTGATATGGACTATCTTATTATATGCCATATCATTATATCCCGCTGATATGAAGACAAAGTCATCTTCATGGAACTTTTGATTTATTATGGATTCCTTTACCTTGGCAATGGGTGCATGCGGCTTTGTGAAGGTCATTATTTTGGACTTTCCGGGTATGTGTTCTGAAATGGTCTCTCTCAAACCGCGCACAAAACTATCTCCAAATAGGTAAACCTTTTTGGTGGTGCTGTCAGATAAAGAGTTTCTATGAGTCTGACGACTGTCGTAATGGAGGTTTATATGAGGTTCGCATAAAGGAGGGCTGGGATAATCCACAGTACTTGAACTATCATCCACAATTTGCCACACATTCTCACATCTTCGTAATTTTCTACTAGCCTTCAGCGGCAGTTTCTTTGTGCGAGTGGCCTTTTTACGAAGAAGAATTTTCGACGAGGCAATACGGGAGTCTATGGGATTTTTAAGAGCGATGACTGGAGGCGATTCATCCGATAAGGATCCCTCAGCATCCAACGACTCTGATGAGCAACTAGGTACTTTTTTACCCACACTACGAATAAATGGCAAATTCACCTGAACAGCCCTCTCGACGCACTCACCACTTGAAAATTTTCCAGTTGTTCCGGAGTCATTTAGATTTATCATGTCACAATACTCATAAGTATTCATACACCTTTCCATTTCTTGTTCGAGTGTGAGAGGGGTTTGGGTATACGCGCTTTTCATAAAACAACTTTAAAAACTTTAAAACAACTGAGTAATAAAATCAATCTATATACATAAAACGCCAACCGTACGTACGTATGTCGCCCAAACATGGGGGTCCCGGGTTCGATTCCAGGCCGCAACATCAATTTTTTTTTACATATCTTCAATTTTGTTTGCCTGCTTTTAGCAGGCTTTTCAGCTAGTTTTAATATTGTTGACAAAATTAGGACAGTTTACGCAAGAACGGTCTTGTAAATTATGCTACGTATTTTTACTTACCACTAGGTAGTTTGCTAGAGGCAGAGTCGTGTAAGTCCCTCGCATGAGTCAGTATGTAATCCTTCCTTACTTGAAATGGAGTCTGTAAAGAGAAATGAAGAGTATTCATTTAGTGTGTTTGGTACCAGTGGCTTCAGATCTGTATTCAGGTAAACATCTGTAAAGTCATTGCTAGTATGCTGATGTATCACCAGAACTATTATTATTTGAGGTAAAACTATCTTACGGAATAAACATAGAAAGGTAAATAAAAATGTACTTACTTTTGCCGGTATGTATTTTGTAGTCAAGCTTAACTGGGGTTTCATCAAAGTGATTGGATCAGGCGGTTGAGAGCACGCACTTCGTCACAGCGAGATATTATGCGGAATACCTGTCGTCCAGATACACTATAATCGCACTGGAGGATACGCGAAATCAGGCAAAACACACGCGGAAAATCAGCAAGGCAAAAATCTACTATAAGTCTAGGTAAAATGTGTCAACGACGTTGTAGCGTTGAAGAAGAACAATTTACTCGCCGCGTTATCGCCTTGGTAACAGGAAAGCATCAAGGGGGGCCTTCGGCAATGTTCGGCCTTGTTCATCGAAAGCCGAAGCCAGGATCGTAATCCCAATAACGTCTAGTTATGTTGAATGTCGTCCTCAGGATAACATTTGCAAATAATGCTTTTTTGAAAAAATCTTAGTTTTGTATTACATTGTCTTATGAACCACCAGTTAACGTTTTCCTCATCTTATCTCAGGTGTTCCAGGTGGCACTGAATTCAAAGTCCCAAGGAGGATACGTAAGAGGAGACAGAACGCTCGCTTGAAGAGCATCCTGGCTCCCAAGAACGCAATGATGGTTTTGCATGAACTCCATCCGGATCTGAAACAGGAAGTAAAAGAAATCAATAATGCTGCTAACCAACCGTCCTACACTTGTACGATCGAGGTAAGTGTCTGTATTTAAATCTTGGATCAATGATATTTTCCTAAGTTCTGAAATTCATTTACCGTAGCTCCTCCCACCCTTCATCCAACCACTGAGTCCTCCCATCAAAACGTCGATTTCGTTGAAAAAAATTAACGTTTTTCAGGGTTCCAAGCAAATTTCCCCATATGTTTTATTATACCATTGGAAAGGTCAGATCTTTGCTCAGTTTTTGGTCTTGATGTGTGTGAAAAACCATGCGCAAGTAAAACCTCAGCAACCAAAAGGAAAAAAATACTAAATTTCGCCAATTTGACAAAAATGTCTTTACGAGTGGATTTGTCACCCATCAGGATCCCAAGCATAATTTTTTAGGCCCCTGAAAGATGAGGAATTTGGCGCTTTTTCCAACGGTGCCCTCATTTTTACGGTAAATTAAGGTAGTTATGGTAATTTAGTGTTTTTAGGTGGTAAACAAGAAAAAAATGAAATTAAAAAACTTGGAAAAAGAAGGGGTTAAAACATGGGACACCCTGTATCTACCTAGCCCTGAATTCTGTTCTGTTACAAAATTAGGGCACCTGTGATTAACAATTAATTTTCATTGTAGATCGATGGAGAGAACTTCGTGGGAATGGGGATGTCCAAAATGATCGCTAAGCAAGGAGCGAGCGAGGCTGCTCTGAAAGCTGTTCTGCTCAAGAAACTGGAAGAAAACAATTTGAAGGCGGCAAATGGTGAGTTGACGTTGGTTTCGCAAGCCTCAACAACAGTCGTGAACCCTCGACAATTGGGGGTGCGCCTTAATTTTTTTTTAATTTTTAATGGAAAGTAGACTACATCCTGAAAATTTTGGCACCAACCGCTACCTTCTAGCGTGAGTAGATCTGTTTCTATGATTTTTCAAAGTTTCTACCGTTTATGACATCACGCGCCCCTCTCGCCTGGGCGGGATCCCCCCGCCCACTGTGACGTCATAAATGGTCGAAACTTTAAAAATTCATAGGAAAAGATTTACACACGCTAGAAGGACGCGGTTGGTACCAAAATTCTCAGAATGAGGTCTACCTTAGATCAAAAATAAAAATAAACAGTTTTTCCTACCCAGGCGCACACCCTATTGTTGGCAACCCTGCACATGGGCCGACTGAAAGTCACAGAATTGTAGTTCAGAAGGTTTAAAACGTGGAATGCAAGTGGATATTTTAATTTTGAGTGGCATTTTTTGTTGAAATTGAAAAGTGAAAACAATGATTCCGCTACCCAGGAAACTCGCCCTTGCTGTGGGTTCCTCGTTCACACGAAAATTATTCTTTATACACGAATGTATTTGCAAAAGTTGAAACAATAATAACATAATAACAACAATAATAATTTGTTTAAAACATAATAAGATAGGAAGATAAGGAAGTTATTTTTCTAAACATCATAATTTGTTTTTGAATGCCTCAGCTCCCGCTAGTAAACTGGAAGGGCAATGGGAAGAAGATGTCAACATGACTGACGTGAGTCAAGACTCGAAGGCAACAGAAACCCCGGAAGGAGGAGAACAAAATGGCGCCACCACCAAGACTCACGTCATTCCGGAGGATGACGTACCATGGGGTTCTCTTGCTAGCTTCGCGCTCTACAAACTCTTCGCCGAGTGGCAGTCCCAAGGCTTCCAGTTACCGCCTGTATCTGGACTGCAGGGCGTGTCTGCACCAAAGGTGAGCAACTAACGGAATTTATGAGTTCAATAGTTTTAATTTAAAGTTGATCTGAAATTTTACGCCGAAAAAAAAGGAGGCAGTGAGTTATATCTGTCGGTGTTATTCCCATCTGCAACGGGGTATTTTTTTAGGATGTCCCCACAGCAAGACTTGGGCGTCCTTATGCGATTAATCTGGGGTAAAGTTGGACAACACTCAACAGAACAAAAAATAACCACACACTGATCCGTTTTAGACCAGTCTGAATCCAAATCTGCGAGAAAAAACCCATAGTGTATGTCTGTGTGTGTGTGTGACAAAATCTTGTGTTGTCTGCCCAGTCTTTAGTTCTCAACCGATTTGCCTGTTTCTTTTGGTTTATTAGAGAGTTAAAGCAACATTTGGAACCATTCAGACATGAGAAGCTGCTAGGATTAGCATCGAGTGGATGCTAACTTTCTGACGAGAGGCTCACGTGATTGACGTTGCTTTAGATTTTTCAACACTCCATAGGTAAAGTCAACTCAATCCGCGGTTTTTGTTTTCGTTGAACCATTAAAGGAAAGCAGGAAGGAAAATATAAGGAAATCAATGAAGTATGCTCATTTATTACCCAAAATAATCGTATAAGTATAAATAAATAAATGCAAAATGATCGTGCATTTCAGTCCATCCCCTTGTCTGAGGAGTAGATGACAGACAACCGAATTCAGAGAGATTGGTAGTTTATGATTGACCTCAGACTAATCAATCTTTTCGTATTATATTCCAATATTACCTTTTCAAAGTAAAATAAATACGAAGTCAGTCAAAAAGGTAGAGGAAACTTGCCTTCAATGGGGAAGAAATTGAGATCGATCGTCCAACTGATCTCATCGAAATCGAACATCCAGACTCCACAACAGACCGAAATGTATAAGGGATCAATTCTTCAATCTTCAATTCACTTTACCGCGACCCCAAAGATAAAGAACTCGCAAAAGATTCACCAAAACTCTTCAAAACGAAAGAAACAGAATGATCAGCTGATTGACGGCGGCCATCAGCTCAGCCACAAAAACAAGGAGTTGACCTAGTAGGTTATCTCACGTTGAAAACGCGGGAGGGCCGAGTCAACTATCTTCCATGAGCCTCACGTCATGCGCGAGTCTCGCATTTTTGTACGAACCTTGGCCCGCTGTAACTCTCAATTATTTTCAATAATGAACCTTTGGAATCGACCAAGAAAATTTTTTTTAATACCCCCTCAAAATTTGTTGGTTTACGTGTCAAAGTACGTAGGATCCAAAAATCGAATAAAAATAGAGTCTTTGGCAACCACTAAAGGCTCGATTACACAGGGCTAGTTTACTGGCCCACAATCTCACTAGCTAGCGAGTAGCTTGTAAAGTAGCCGGGTCGTCAACTTTTCCAGCAGCTCGCCAGCTAGTCTGCTAGTCAGCTAGTGAGCCGATGACACGGGGAGAGTTCACTAGCGGCTAGTGAATTCACTGGCTAGTAGCTAGTAAACTCGCCCTGTGTAATCGAGCCTTAACATGCCTGTGGAACCTCTTCACAAAGCTCGGAGTTTGGGGGTGATGATGAATTTGCCTCCCGACAACAGAAGGGCGACGATGAAAGGGTGCCCCCAGACTGCCACCCGTTCCTTGAGGCCCGACTTCACGAGCCCCCCCCCCCCCCCTGTCCATAGTTAACGGGCTCCCTCCTTCAACTGGGTAGCATCCTCTGTTGCTCGCGCTAGTCTCCTCCTAACGGGGCCTGTCAGATTCTGGCACCAAAAGCTCTCTAATTTGGCCGTCCATCCGCCGTACGCGGCACTTTCCCCACTTAGCATTGACCGATTTAGCATAAATTTGGTAGTAGTAGGCTCCATTTGGGGTCTAGTTGTGCCCTGAAGATTTTGGTTGATGTAGGTCACTTCCAAGGGTCAAAAAACGAATTTTGACATTTTGAAAACGCTTTAACTCTAAAAATTTGGATGTAAAGGTATTGTTTTTCCTTCAATTTAAGATTCTATAGAAGTTTTAGAATTTTTTGATACCACGAGGAGCCCTGTAGGACAAACCGTTCGCTCCCTACGAGAATTTGAGGGTTGGACGTACGATAAATCAGAAACGCGAGTGTGAATCGCAAAAGAGGCCTAATCTCCGTTCAAATGTTAGCTGACCGAAATGCGATCGATGTTTTTCTTCATGTTGGATGGTTGGTGGCTTTGCAGACGAGTGATCTTTATAGAAAAATAATGAACCACTGCAATCCCTTATTCATGGAAACATTTTAGGTCTCTGACTTTTCCAAATTAGAGGGTTCCTAAGAACACAATTCATGTGTTTTTCCCCCCGATTTTTGTTTGATGCGCACTCCCTGTTATCTAAAATTCTCCTAGAGAGGATCATACGTCACATCATTCGAATCTTCAACTTTCATTAGTTTTCCTAATTTCTTCTAAACATTTTCTCGACGAAAAGACCCGATTACCGTTATTCTTGACCAATGCTTTTTTGAAAAAAGAAAAAAACTTAATTGACTGAAATACCCCATAGGACACTAAACCAACCGTACAATCTTTCGGTCTTGGAAGCTAGGAGGAGATTTTGCTGCGTTCTATCTGATCTTAAGAACTGTTCTTATAGCATTCTCCTCTCCTAATATTGATCTTATTATAATATTTTGTTGTTTCAGTCGAACGCTCCCGCAGTTGCGACGCCTATGAAGAAGCTGCCCGAAGACGCTCACTTGAAGCACCCTGTTCAGCTGCTCAACCAGATTCGGCCTGGGAGTCAGTACATGGAGCACAAACGAGAAGGCGTTCCTCCAAATCTCACTTTTTCATTCAGCATTGTCATCGACGGCCTGACCTTCATGGGCTCCGGTAAGTGAGGGCTATCTCTGAGGTCGCTTATTCGTAATTTGGTGTCTGTGATACTTCCGAATTTTCGCAAAATGCAAAGCTCAAATCACACGCAGAAATCAACTCTGGCGCCTGCCACCAGGATCTTCTCGAGACTCGCTCGCCAAAAACCCGAAGTTGAGCCAGCGAGCGGAGCAAGATGCTCCTGGGGCTGATGTGAGGTTTCCTGGAAGGCGATGGGTCCATAGTCTGGTTAATATTACGAGAGATGAAAGGCAAGGAAGTCACTGAAGAAGGCCACAGAGTATCTGGCTTTATAACCTTCCCGCAGATAACCCTAGAGAGAAGGGGATCACCGAGCAATGGAATCAGATTGGTTAGGCGGGCCGACACGTCACAACATGGCTGCCCCCAGAAACAGATTGCCGCTACATATAAAATTTCCATCTTCCTTAAATTCTCTAAATTTTTGGGTGCTTTTTCGAGCAGCTCACTGCGGTTTTCTCCCACATCAATGAACCCTCTTTCGAAAAAAATTGAGGCGAATTGCCCATTGTTTCGAACCAGTACGTTACCTCCAATCAGAGTTGGGCATTAGCTAACTAATTTATCAGCAAGTTAATTTTTCAACTAATAGCTAAATTAGCTTATAGTTTTTTTTAATAGCTAAAAGATAAATATTAGCTGTTGAGGAACAGCTAAAATTTCCAGCTATATTAGCAATTAGTCGAAAACTTATAGCTAACAGATTTACCTGCGGTGATATAGCTGTTCCTCGACAGCTAATAGTTTTAGCTGTAGCTGACAGCTAATAGCTAACGCTGAAAAAAAAAATTATTTCTCAACACGAACAGCTAGTAGCTAATCTAACCATTTCAGTTTTAGCTGGCATCAGAATTAGCTTTGGAACATTTTATCGAATGAATTCCACTGATATTACCACAAACTCAATTTGACATTTTCTCTTCTCTGGCCACTTAAAAACCAAAACTTGCAAAAAAGTCGGGTAAATTGTAATTGAAATATAACGTATTTTTTTTAGGTATTACTTTTATGAGTGACCCCATTCTCGATCACCTTGCGAGACGTTTTGTTAAAAATCAGTATGTTTTAAATTTTTAATTCATTGTTATAATTTTGATTTATTTGGTCTTAAAAAAAAGATATTTTCTTGTGTGTGTCAAACATGTTTTGAACTACTTTAAAGAGGTAACAGGTCACAAAACGACTAAAAATCTAGAGAAAATGACCCTGACGACTAATAGTTAATAAGTAACGCTGAAAATTGTATTTCTCCACACGACATACTAATTTTTAACAAAACTGCTTCCAAGGTGATCGAGAACAGTGGTCACTCATAAAAGTAATACCTAACAAAAAAATACGTTATATTTCAGATTTTGGCTCTCAAGTGGCCAGAGAAGAGAAAAGGTCAAATTGGGTTTGTGGTAATATCAGTGGAATTCATTCTATAAAATGTTCCAAAGCTAATTCTGATGCCAGCTAAAACTGAAATGGTTAGATTAGCTACTAGCTGATCGTGTGGAGAAATAATTTTTTTTCAGCGTTAGCTATTAGTTGTCAGCTAAAGCTATTAGCTGTCGAGGAACAGCTAAACCACCGCAGCTAAATCTGTTAGCTATAAGTTTTCGACTAATAGCTAATTTAGCTGGAAATTTTAGCTGTTCCTCGACAGCTAATGGCTAAATATTTAGCTGCTAGCTCCAGCTAAATCGTAGCTAATTTAGCTATAGCTGTTAGCTATAGCTAATTTTTGCCCAACACTGCCTCTAATCAGCTAACTGTAACATTGAATTCCCTGTTTTCAGGCACCAACAAGAAAGAAGCCAAGAAATTGTGTGCAAAACACGCTTTGGAGAACTTGGGAGTTGTCTACCCCGAAGAACAAGCTACTCAAGCTCAAGCCTAGGTATTCAAATTTACCTATTTAAAGATTCTTGAAAATATTCTCCACGAGTTCTTTATACTAAGAATAAAACAACAAAAGTAGGTACTTTAGTGGATTTGATGTTTTTCTAATTTTAATTTCATCCCGAATATATTTACTCGTGTATTTGCCCTATTATAAACTTATTTAATTCTTAATTACACCTACCGTGGTAGCGGGTTGGAAGAATTTTATTTAGCGACACAATACAACTATTTTATCAGGTGATTTAATGACTTATCTGCTGTTTTCCATCGTGAGTCTTGTACCAATAAACATCTCTCCTCCAGTAAGCGCTCGTCGTTTTTATCTCGATGAATTCCCTTGAATTGTTGAGGGGAGAGTCTGGGGATCACAGCGGAGGCCGAAGCTGGAGCGCTCTTGCGCCACTTTGGTAAACTGCTCTACAAGACTAAAGTATACGATATGTCGACGTTGGAGAGTTCCTGTTACATCACGTTTCCTGGGGCCTCCACCAACTCTTAACCTTTTGCGGACGTACGGCGTGCAGCCGCCTTTATCATCAATTACTTATTCCTAAGAACTTCTAGGTACATTCTGAGCAGTTTTCACCCACCTGAGAAACTTTGGCAACAAAATACTTCAATAACTAACTAATAGAACCTTTTCCACTCCCTCCAAATGAATAAATTGCCTAATGGGAAGTTTGCAGGCTATGGACCCGAGGGCTAATTTGAAGGGTCACGGGGAAAAAGGATCAAACTCCATTTTTTGGTCGAATTGAGACAAGCACGCCATCGTGTAGCTTGGGAGGAGTAGAACCGAAGAGTTGTTTCACTTTGTGGAAGAAAGATCTCATTCATTATTTTTAAAGCTAAAACAAATATGGGGCTCCGGTGAAAAAGGATCAGATTCCGTGCGCCCGCAGGGAAGAAAGATCAGTGTCCGATTTAAAGACCCCTTCCCTCGCCTTTGCATGAGTTGTACGGCATCACACCAAAGATTCATCAAGCATAAAAGCTCCTATTGCTGAAGATACCAGATAGTTTTCACAACCCCTTCTACCTCGAAGAAAAAGACTTCAGTACCAAAAGCAGCTGTAACATTGGGAACCTTCACAACGGCCCCGTACCCATCAAAATCAGCAAAATCAAAGGATTTAAAACACTTTTATAAGTTTCTCGTCAACCCCGATGTTAACATTTTCTGAGTCACTATCCAACAGGTTGGGGAATGTAGGAGATGATGACGCCATTTCATATTGCGACAATCCTTTAGATGAATGATTTATTTATTGATTTTTTTGCCTTTTTGCAATTAATGTTTTGTGCAAAACTATACCTAATTTGGAACATAAAGCCACTTTTTGCCCAACATTTTTCTGGAGGTGACAATAAGGTACCTACAAACCCTTGTAAATTTACTGAAGTGATTATAATTTTAAATATTAACAATATAATTGAAAATAAACAATATAATTTTAGGTATTATGGTGACCGAAACGCGGATATTTTTGGGGAAAAAAGATCAAAGTCCTTACCTTGTTTGACATTTCTAATTATTTCTGGAAATTATCTTCGACCTACTTAATTTTCTTTCTTGTCACTTGAACATAATTAAATTCCTGGTCAGGTGGCCCAAACAGTTCATATTTTTAATGCATAGCGTCTGTCTGGGACGACTTCAAACTTTGTTTTTCGATTTTCTCGGAATTAGGAAAAGAGGAGTCTGATCCTTTTTCCCCGTGACCCTTCATTTGTGGAAGCGGGAGCTAGTCCGTGGAGGTAGTTTGTGGCGGCTGGAGGTGGGAGGTAGTCCGTGGAGGTGCGAGGTAGTTTGTAGTGGTTGGAGGTGGGAGCTAGTCCGTGGAGGTGGGAGGTAGTTTGTAGTGGTTGGAGGTGGGAGCTATTCTGTGGAGGCGGGAGGTGGTCCGTGGACGCGAGCGCTAGTTTGTGGAAGCTGGAGCTAGTCCGTGGAGGTAGTTTGTAGTGGCTGGAGGTGGAGGCGGAAGCTATTCTGTGGAGGTGGGAGCTAGTCCGTGAAGGTGGGAGCTATTCTGTGGAGGCGGGAGCTAGTTTGTGGTGGCTGGAGGTGGGAGCTAGTCCGTGGAGGTGGGAGCTATTCTGTGGAGGTGGGAGCTAGTCCGTGGAGGTGGGAGCTATTCTGTGGAGCGGGAGCTAGTCCGTGGAGGTGGGAGCAATTCTGTGGAGGTGGTAGCTAGTCCGTGGAGGTGGGAGCTATTCTGTGGAGGTGGGAGCTAGTCCGTGGAGGTGGGAGCTATTCTGTGGAGGCGGGAGATGGTCCGTGGAGGTAGTTTGTAGTGGCTGGAGGTGGAAGCTAGACCGTGGAGGCGGAAGCTATTCTGTGGAGGCGGGAGGTGGTCCATGGACGCGAGGGCTAGTTTGTGGAAGCGGGAGTTAGTTTGTGATGGCTGGAGGTGGGAACTAGTCCATGGAGGTGGGAGCAATTCTGTGGAGGTGTGAGCTAGTATGTGGAGGTGGGAGCTATTCTGTGGAGGCGGGAGATGGTCCGTGGAGGTAGTTTGTAGTGGTTGGAGGTGGGAGCTATTCTGCGGAGGCGGGAGGTGGTCCGTGGACGCGAGCGCTAGTTTGTGGAAGCGAGAGCTAGTCCGTGGAGGTAGTTTGTAGTGGCTGGAGGTGGGAGCTAGTCCTTGGAGACGGAAGCTATTCTGTGGAGACGGGAGGTGGTCCATGGACGCGAGGGCTAGTTTGTGGAAGCAGGAGCTAGTTTGTGGTGGCTGGAGGTGGGAGCTATTCTGTGGAGGTGGGAGCTAGTCCGTGGAGGTAGTTTGTAGTGGTTGGAGGTGGGAGCTAGTCCGTGGAGTCGGGAGCTATTCCGTGGAGGTGGGAGCTATTCTGTGGAGGCGGGAGCTAGTCCGTGGAGCTGGGAGCTATTCTGTGGAGGCGGGAGATGGTCCGTGGAGGTAGTTTGTAGTGGTTGGAGGTGGGAGCTAGTACGTGGAGTCGGGAGCTATTCTGTGGAGGCGGGAGGTGGTCCGTGGACGCGAGCGCTAGTTTGAGGAAGCTGGAGCTAGTCCGTGGAGGTAGTTTGTAGTGGCTGGAGGTGGGAGCTAGTCCTTGGAGACGGAAGCTATTCTGTGGAGATGGTCCATGGACGCGAGGGCTAGTTTGTGGAAGCAGGAGCTAGTTTGTGGTGGCTGGAGGTGGGAGCTATTCTGTGGAGGTGGGAGCTGAACTATGGAAGCGGGAGCTAGTCCGTGGAGGCAGGAGCTGAACTATGGAAGCGGGATTTAGTCTGTGGAGGCTGGAGCTAGTCCGTGGAAGCGGAAGCTAATCTGTGGAGGCGGGAGCTAGTCCGTGGAAGCGGAAGCTAATCTGTGGAGGCGGGAGCTAGTCCGTGGAAGCGGAAGCTAATCTGTGGAGGCTGGAGCTAGTCCGTGGAAGCGGAAGCTAATCTGTGGAGGCGGGAGCTAGTCCGTGGGGGCGGTCCTCAAAAGGGCTCTTCTTGGGGAATGCTTACCGAGTGCCTGGTGCCCCTTCGGGAGCATTCCTACCATTTCGGTCTTCATCGGACCGTACGTTTGCCATCACGGCAGCAACAGAAGCAAAAAATCTCTTTTCAAAAGTTTAAATCCGTCTTTTCGAATTGAGTTCAGTTATTTTAATAAAAATGTATTTTTTATAGTTTTTTCTGATTTTTTGAAAATAGGTATTTTACTAGTAGCGATAGTTAGAGGAATTACGTTCAAAAGATTGCAAGAATTAGCTGAAAAATGACAAAAATTCAATTAAGAATCTCGTATTTCAATAGATTAAAGAAGTAAGAAATTGCAAATACCTGTAAGTCGATTTCAAAAATTACGAATTGTAATTCAGATCCTCCTGTAGTGGAAAAGATTAGTGCAAAAATCAAACTTTGAGAATTATTGGTACTAAATGTGGAAGTTCAAATTAATCAATAAGAGTTAATTTATGAATGATGAATTCAGAACGTCGATTTTTCCTTAAATTGCAGGAAATTCAACATTTCGAATCGAAACTTCAACTCAGAACTTCGAGTTTTCTTCAAATTTAGTGAAAAATTATTCACAAAGAGAAACTTCGAAAAATTGCAAGTTCTTCACCTGTTTGGAAACGATGTTTTTTCAAAGCCCTAATTGAGAAATGATGTACTCATCTCCTAAGTAACCTACCCTGACGACTGTCAATGAGAAAAATACTGTCTAAGAATAGTTCGAGGTTTCCAGAAATTTCAGGAGCTGGTATTTTCATCATCGAGCAAGATCGGTGAAGTGATATCGAACCGCTGAGGACCTGAAGGAATGGTAAGCGTACTTGTTATTGACAGCTGAAGGAAACTCGAAACGTGGGAAGTGAAGGAGTCTGTTGGGCGAGCGATAAACCTCGAGATACCTTCCATAAAACTTTATTTTAGTGAGAGAAATGCGAAAAAGTGACTTGCGTCTCGCCGCCGAAGGACGAGCAGCCGATGCTGCGGTCTAGCGGCATTTGTGGAAAGTAGGCTGTACCTCGTTTTTCACAATTTGACGATTCTACTTCTCTGCCTTATTAAATTGGGACAACAAAACTGTTATTGAATTTTTGGGTTTTGGAGTGACGAGTCAAGCAGAATGGATTATTACGGTGAACAATACCGCCTGTAGAAATGTTAACGAAAGTATTGCTAGCAAAATTTCGTTCTAAATGGCCGTTATCATTCGATTCGCGCAAAATTCCACTGCAAGTTAGTATGTTGTACATTTGGATGGACCTTTGGAATCCGGCAAGAAGAAATTGAAGACCCCTTCAAAATTGGGTAAGTTCCAAGTTTAGGTACGTTTCTCGGTACCAACTTTTCTACGTGTGAATCGCAAAAATGAATGATGAACGTTCCAGGGCAGAAAGGTCAGCTCTTTTTTCTTCATGCTGTATTAGGTATATGCCCTGTTGTTTGTATGAGATTCTAAAAGCAAAAAGTGTCTCTGACATGCCGAGCAATATATCACTTAATTATATCACTTGCCCAGAACAGCCAGCCAGAAAGAAATCAGAGAACGAGCCGAATGAAATAAAGCAATGAGAAGACGGAATTATTTAAAACGGGACAACAAGTGGGGTAGTTGCATGGGTCGGAATTTCGTGTTTTTGACTTCAGATTCTAATTTAGCGCACTTAGAAACGTTTCTACACCAGTTTTCAGTCGTATTTCAATAAATAAGTACCGTCCTTTTTGATTTTTTTTGTCTAGTCTTGTACGTTTCGCATCAGATGTTTTCTTTTTCATCTCTCCTTATAGAAAAAAATTCTTAAAACAGTTGAAGAGCTCGGCCGAAAAGGGGTACATGTCACTTTTTACGAAAATTTTTTTTTTGCGTCAAATTGAAGCTTGAGGTTTCCTCTACACGATTATAGAATAAAATATCGATATTTTTTACTTCATGGTTGTTTTTTTGCGATGAGAGCAAGTGAAAATGTGACGCCTCCAATAGACGAACAGGGATACATGTTCCAGTTGCTAGGACGATGAGTTACTCAAAACCCGACGACCGCCTGTTTTCTTCTCGCTATCAAGCTTTCAAAGCTGTCAAACGTTTTGTGTTCATAGTCTATCAAAGTGTTTTTCGTTCTATCAAACGTTTTGTGTTCAAAGTGTTTTGTGTTCATATATAGTATTTACAAATGTATTTCAACCCTTTACAAAATTATTTCAACCTTTTAGAAATTTATTCAAACCCTTTACAAAATTATTTAAACCATTTTCCCCTTTATTTGTAAAAGGTTGAAATATTTTTGTAAAGGGTTTAATTATTTTGTAAAGGGTTGAAATACATTTGTAAATGCTATAATGTGTAACTGCGCCACAAATAGATAGCTTTCTTATATTATTATACTGCACGTATTAATATATCATTAGCTTGTGGGAAATCTGATGGAACAGGGGTACATGTTCGATTTAGCTTGTGAATTCGTGACCGCATGATTGGGATTCGTTTTTTGGCTCTCCTGTAAAATTCAAAAAAGGAACATGTACCCCTTTTCGGCCGAGCTCTTCAGTTAATCTCGGGGTTTTTTTAGAGACTTTAAGACTTCAGTTTTGTAGATTAAGGGGGCCACGGGAGGAGGCGCCTTCAGCGGGAAATTTCCCACAGTTAGGAAGTTAAATGGGTAGGGGCGACTTCAGTTTGTAGATTAAGGGGGCCAGGGGAGGAGGCGCCTTCAGCGGGAAATTTCTCTCAGTTAGGAAGTTAAATGGGAGGGGGTGTCTTCAGTTTCTAATTTACCCTCAGTTTGGAGATTAAGGGGCGAGGGGAGGGAAATTTCCCCGCAGGTAAAAGAGGCTCAGGGGAGGGGGCGTCTTCAGTTTCTAATTTACCCTCAGTATGGAGATTAAGGGGGTCACGGAGGAGGCGCCTCCAGCGGGAAATTTCCTGCAGGTAGGAAGAAATGGGAGGGGGCGTCTTCAGTTTCTAATTTACCCTCAGTTTGGAGATTAAAGGGGGTCACGGGAGGAGGCGCCTCCAGCGGGAAATTTCTCTCAGTTAGGTTTAAATGCGATAAGACGTACTTAAATTGTTTTGCCAACATTTAGGTTTTTGCGAATTAGTTGTAGGAAAAAGAAATCACTTTAGATGACTTTTGAAACGAATCAGCTGAGTAATGTCTAAAGCTAATGTCTTTCCTGATTAATCCACGAAGATCAAATAGAATTTGACTTAACTTACCACCATAAATATATAAACTCAAATCATGTCTTTGAAAATGGGTAATTAGAAAAGATATGTTAAGAAGTTACATATTCATGATCTTTCATTTCTTTCGAATAGGGAGACATTTCTTCGAGATTTTCTACTTTTTTTATGGTTGGTTCAATTTATTTAAGATACGGTTGGTTTTCGGAACAAATGCTTGGCCTGTGAATAAATGTTAATGAACAATAAGTTTTTGCTTGATATAACTTATTGAAAACTTATTTATTATAATGGTATAAACTTCAAGTATTGGAATTACTTTTTGGATAAACAGGTTTCAGAAACAATTTATTGTAATGTTCAGGAGTAGCTTTTGGTTCCAAATTGTATTAAAAATATCTGAGTTAAGTATAGATCTGTTTTTTTAGCATTTTTTCGCCCGATCATACAAGGGATCCGTTTCTTCAAAAAACACGGAACTTTTGGCCCTGACTCCATCCACAAAACCTGCCGAATCTTTTTCAAACCCATCGGATGAGCTCTCTTCATCCGAACTGCTTGAACTTGATCAAATATCAGTGACATGACATGTTAGAAGAGAGGAAATGCAAATGACGGAGAGAAGTTGAAAGTAGACAGTTGAAATCACGAATGAGGCTGGTTATTTATTGGAGAAGGTTACTGTTCGGGACTACCTACTCCTTAGGTTTGCTCGGCTAACGATTCCGAACCAGTTCCGGACGGAACGCGATTCTGAAAGTGGAAGGGATAGAATCAGTTCGCAATCGTTGTTAACCGAACGCCCTTGGAACTCGTTCGGAATCGATAACCTGCATTGTAACCTCCTTCCATTTGTTGTAGTTGTTAATAATTGTTAGTTATTAATAATCCGTATTCGCAGTTCAGAATTCTCTCGTTTTTCCCAATACAATAAATATAGTAGTCTCTATTCTGCATTTTCAACTCTTCTTCAAGAAACTATAGTTGTATTAGGGAAGTCAAAGTTTTTAAAAAACTTTGTTAAGAGAAAGAAAATCATTAATTTATTGAACATTTTAGGAGTATAAAAGTTGGACAACGACTCCATTAGCTGTCGGAAATGTTTTTAAAGAACTGATTTTGATTTTCAGTTTTCTAAGTAGGTAGGTATGTTTAATAAAGTTTAAAGTAGGTATGTTGTATTTTTTGAAGTTCTTGAAGCCTCCATTTAGATTTAACGGGATTTTTAAAGTTTAAGATTGAATGATTCAAAATTATTGTTGTAGGTACCTACTAATCTCTCATCCTTTAAAAAAAATTCTCCCTACAAATTTGACCAAACACCCATTTTTCCAATTTTCACTGAGTCAATGGAAACTTTTCAACCGAATTGAAAGGCCTCAGGACAACGGCTACGATTCAAGTGTACAAAATATTTAACTTTTTGAAAAATCAATCTCACTTATCACAGATTGATCACAAAATAATAGGTGTCTTCCCCAGAAACAATGTTCTTTTATTCAACTATGAAAAATTTAAAATTTACCATAAAACCGTTATGAATGTTTTGAAACATAGTTCGACTCACGATGAGTTACTTCATGCATGAAATGTAGTCAGACACTCGAAAAAGCTTGTAATTCAAAGCTCCACTTTTGTTGTCAAAAAATCAAATTTTGCCCTATGTCACATTGGTACTGATCACCCCATTTCACGATCAATATTTTGCAGAAGAGAGAGATGATGTGAAATTCCTTGAACCACTATCCCAATAAATGGGCACAGTGGAAATGCGAATTTGTGAAAAAACACAAACGGTGGATACAGCTTTCGTACAAGTACGCAACCACGAGAGACATTTTATGTCTTATGTTTAATAAATTGAGAGCTTTCCAATGAGTGGTGAACGATTTTTGTGGGGTGGAAAATGAGGAAGTTAGTTTTCCCTAGGAACGATTGGTTGTACGTGAAAATCATCAGAAATTTCCGCGTTACGCTCCCCGCGTGACGATCCCCGCGTGACGATTTTTCATTTATGTGCCATAGTAAAGACATAAAATGTCAAAAAGAAAGACCTAATCAAAAATGGCTTCTGTTAGAACGTAATTTCTAAGAATTTCGAAATTTTCACAACAAAGGTGAAAACGTTTAAGCACATTGATTAACAAATTGCCCGTCTATGGACCAACAAATTTACGCGCTATGTACTTCAAGTAGGAGGAATAACAAAAGCAAATTATTTCACAGCGGTTTATTAGGATAAAAATATGAAAATACGATTTTAAAAAATCCACAATAGAAATATCTCCAAGGTCGGCATCATAACCAGGATGAATGTCACTGTCTCTTCAAGATTATACAAACATTTTAATTTATCATTCGATTCCGAAACTTCATGAGAATCGTCAAAAGGAGTAGGTAGGATTAGGATTACCAGAAACCCACAGATGACAGACCACAGGAGACTAAGATAAAATAAACAAAAATTGATGATAAGCGAAACGATAAGACTTCCTGATAAGCGTAATATCTAGTGCGCATGTGCGGAACTGTTGGTCCCGAGAAACTCTCAGAACTGGTAGAACTGTTTCTGGACGGTTCCAGATGCCTAACCGAACAGCGGACTGACAGTTCCGAACCAGTTCTGGGCCTAACCGAATGCCCCAAAGGAGGTCGGAACCATCCCGAACCGTTCGGAATCATTAGCCGAACAGACCTTAAGAGATGGGTGCAGGTTGGGGCTGCTCCGGACTCGTTCAGAGCAAGTCCCGAGGAGGTTGGAATACAGAACAAGCTGTTCCGAGCAGTGTACTTCAATTGACGTACTTCAGTTGATACGTACTTCAATAGAGATTCTCTACACACAAAAAATATCATGCAACTACCCCGTTATCAAAGTCCCGATTCACAAAACTGCTGTCAGAGTGCATTCGGAATCCCTCGGGGCGGTGCACCGAGACGCAAGTCTCTAGTTGGCACTGCGTACTGCTCTGTAGAGCAAACGGATTTGAAGTGGTCATTTTTTATGTAACGTACTGTTCGCAGATAGAAAGAATGCGGCTGGTCAATTTCCCAAAGGGTATACCTGCTAACATAGACGACTACCTGTTCCAAAATCTTAAATAGCCTGTTGAGTCGGGCTGGGGAAAGTGAACCTCCCCCCCTCCTGTCGGGGGGGGGGGGGGGGGGGCTCAGTAATCGTAATCCAGGCATCGAGTCGCTCAATCCATTCACTCCATCATCGGTTGGTAGTCAGCAACCCTCGGTCTCATTTTTCCTAGCTTGAATGGCAGGTAGAAGAAGGACTATGTTTTTGGGATTTTAATACACATGGACACCTCACCAAACCATCCGCATTCTTTCAATCTGCAAACAGTACCTACATTATTCTACGAACGATCAGAAAAGTCAAGGAATTTTGAAATCTTCATGTTACGGCCACCCTGGTAACATGACATGTTACCACATGTCACAAAACATTGTTTTGTATGCTGAGTTGAAGGCGTTACGGCTAGGAATTCCAGTACAAAGAGTGGTAATGTTCAACAATGGTTTGAGTAGGAAAAACGAGGGAAGAATTCCGTCAAAGAGGAGAATAAGCAGTCGACCACTGCTGCTGTGGAGAGCAAACAGATGACGGAAAACCTCGAGTTCAAGTCTTCAGAGTTTGGAACTTGCGAGAACTGCCACACCAACATCAAGGGTCAGGTGAGAGTCAGATAATCTCATTCAAAGTGTCTAAGCTATTCGCTCCTAAATGGGCAATTATTTCATTTTACATCATTTTGGTTGACATATTATGAACTGAAGCTGGCCATGTGTTCCAGAGGTAGGTATCTCAGACACCAGTGAGATGAGGGCAGGGTATCTCCCACCTCCAGCTCTACCCTGTCCACTATGATCCCTCCCCTCCAACTCATACTTGTTATTTCATGAATTAGGCGGTTCATGCGCTTGGAAAAACCTGGCACCCTGAGCATTTCATTTGTGCCGCTTGCAAGAAACCCATATCAGGACAGGTGTTCAACGTCCACGACGGCAAGCCCTTCTGCGAGCAGGACTACAGCAACAAGTTCTTGAATAAATGCAGGTCTTGTGGGCTCCCTATCAAGGATGTAAGAGTAATATTTATTTATAATCAGATAGTTGAGCAGAATTTATTGAAACTTGCCCTTTTGGGTTCCTTTTACCCCAAACACCTCCTACGGAAAATACGAGGTCTGTTCAAAAACTTCCCAAACTTTATTTATTAAAAAAAAACTTCACTTACAAATTACTCGCATCGATCCTCTTCAAACTACTCTCTTCCTTGGCGTATACACTTGTCCCACCGATGCTTCCACTTTTTAAGACAGTCCTGGAATGCTGGCAAATCTCTTTCTTTTCAGCGGCCTTTTGAGTGGGGATGGCAACGATATATCGATATATTACGGTTGATATATCGATGTGGAGAACTGATATTATTGGTCAATATCGATACATTTAACGATAATATCGCAACTTGTTTTCAGGGAGTAAAAATTAATATTGAAATGAAAGGATGGGAAGGGACGCCATTACCTGTGTAAAACATCAAGGTGATGGCTTGATTTCTGACTGTTGACTTCAGATCAGACATGATTGGGTAAATGAATGGTTTACACCTACAGTTGTGGCGCTCAAGGCTCAATTACTTGACTTGAGCCGAAAGTAATGGAGGCGCGTCTAGATTAACACTACCTACAACCCAAAATGAAGCAGGTTTTTCAATCTTAAAGGACCATGCCTACAGCATACCCCTGTCAATTTATAATTATAAAATTGCAATGGCGACGGTATCAACAATTTTTTATTAGGACCCTTTAGTGTAGTTTCCCCAAATTTGCGAAAAAACCCTGCGCTACAGAGTAATACTCAGAAACCTTGACATTTCTGCACTTTTTTCAGTTTTTAAACTATGAATTTCGATAATTCATACCTGGTAACGTTTTAAGAAGGTTAAATACTAACTTCAACCAGATTTTCCAAGTAGATCTTCCGATATGTCGAGTACATCGATATATTTGTTCCGGTTAGTAATGTTTCAATTCACCTACCTAATTTTTCAAAGTATAAATATTATCTTCCGATGTTTCAATAAATGTCTGCCTAAATGATGTTTGTGTTGTTTTAAAACGATTTAATTCACCTACCTACTTGAACACGTTTTTCCAAGAAGATATTCCGATATATCGAATATGTGCCATCGAAGATATATCATTTTATCAGTATATCGATGTATTTCATTAGATATGCCAACCCTAATTTTGAGTAAGGGGAACAGGAAAAAACATGGCTTCACAAAATCAGCTGTAGATAAATAGTGATAGAAGTGACTTGAAGCAGGTTAATCTGGAGATCCATCCATGTGAACACAACACAATCAAGGGGACCAAGAAAACACTACCTGGAGCCGCGCTATTTAAAATGTTCGGGAACTTTTTAAACAGACCTCGTACTTTCCGGGGCTCGTAGTGGCACTGAGGAACAAGCTTACTTTACCAGGCGAATAAGGTGGTTAACCTTGCGTCAGTCCCGCCTTCCCACACACAAAGTAGGCCGCGCTGCTGTGTTCACACCTCAGTCATTCTCGTTGCGTATTTTGCTCAAAATTGGAAAATCTGACAATCTGAGAGATGATAAATTGAAGTATTCTTCTGTTGAAATTTTTGTTCATACAATTGCAAAATATTGGGTAGAAAATGTAAACTTGAGCAAATTAATAAAACCTGAGAAAGTTGCGTCACGCAGCTGGCTAGACGCAGCTAGGTACTCAGTGCACGCTTTACCCGACGACGCCTGAAACAAAACTGAATAGCAACTTTTGCGTCGATCACAAGGTGGCTACTCAAATGCAATCTAAAGGGTGCGATCCTGAACAAACAATACAGGGGGGGGGGGGTGAATTTTCGGAAATTTGGCCAAAGGTCAAGCATTTTCTTCCGTGACTGACGGAAGGTTAAGGTCTACCTCAGAAAGTTAGCAATCTGTGTGGCACACCCTAGGAGGCGGATTTGCAAACTAACGGTTTAGTCTACCTTCCATTGTGAAACCTTCGTAGAGAAATTGGACTGGTGCGAAATTTCTTGTTCAAGTGGTGGCTACAGTGCGAACAGAAATCGCTTGTTCAAGCTGAAGTAGGAGGGAAAGTGTGTCGCTTCAAGGGGAGAAATTCCCGAGAAAATATCGTATGCACGGAAATTAGCACGATGATGAGACAAGTAGTTCTGTCTCCTTCAGAAGAATGCATCAAAGAGATGCAGGTTTTCTGTGGTCGACCTCTACCTCTCCAATGTGGTACTCAACTGCCTTCCAATCAGTCCTCTGAGTCTCCTATACTCGCCGAGAATTCTCGAGTATATATGCTAATCACCGACGAATGCTGAGCTTCATGTCCCTGATTCATTGATAATCATGAGAATAGGAGTCGTTCAATGGTAGGGACGTTACAATAAATAGGTCTAGAAAAGGTAAATAATATGCAGGTAATACGCGAGTACAATTCATTCTAAGGAAACTTACCTGTGCCTGACTGCCTTCTCAGATATTCTTGCTCAAACTGCTCTTTCCAACAGTTTGCATTTCCCTTTGATGGGCTTAGGAGGCTCAGGCGGGGAGGCTCACCTGCTGGATTGTTTGCAGGTGACGATTCAGGCTCTCGGAGCCAACTGGCACAAGGAACATTTCGTCTGTAAATCCTGTTCCACCCCTCTAGCCGGACAAGGATTCTACGAACGTGAGAACAACCCATTCTGTCAAAAGTGCTTCGAAAGCCAATTCTCACCAAAATGTGCTGCTTGCAACCAGGCGATAATCGACACGGCTATGATGGCACTTGGAAAGAATTACCATCCAGGATGCTTCAAATGTTCGGTCAGTGATTTGGTGAAGGTCACAGCTAAGCAAACTAGTAACCTAAGAAAAGCTACGTACGTGTCTTTGGCACCTCCTACGCAGTCTAGCAGACGAGTGATAGTCAAAGGTTGGTTTCTGTTAGGGATGGGACATCGACATTTAAATACATCGATGATTTGGACTACGTTTGATAAATATGAACTACTAGACACTGCAAGGAAATCAGGAAAAATCCAAACTTCAGACCAGATAGATAACTTCATTGAATTTAGGTACCTACTTGTAATGAGGAATTTCACCAAATTCAGTTTGCATTTTTCCTGAATAGTTAATGGTGTGGGATAGATGAAAATCGGGCTGATTTCGGAAAATAAGTCTCCTGTTATTTTTGGGAGACAATCAAAATTTTAAATTTCAAAACTAACCGGGAAAACGGACGTGAAGCGGGAACGCTCGCTGATTGGGCTGTTCGGATCGCCGTCACCTCCCAGTGTTGCCCGTTGGGACGACGAAATCGTGTTTTCTAAGAGAAAAGTTATCAAACAAAAACAGGGGAAAACCTAATTTTCCCCATCTTGCTTTTTCTATTTTTTTTTCTTCAGTTTTTCGATTTCGAACTTTACTGTTTCGTGAAATTTTGCATCTGGGGACTAGGTATGGATTTCTCGATTTCAGCGCTTCAAGCGGCCATAAATGAACTATTCCAGGATGACGTCATTTTCCCGGTTTTTTTAAACATTCGTATTTTCTACACTGTTTTTTTTATTCGTAAATTAGGAAGTTCGGGCTGAAAGTTTGCCTTAGGAGGTTTTTCGAGGTGCTGAATCCGATTTTGGGGTCAAAAATAGGAAATTCCGACATGGTGAAATTCCTCATTAGAAGAACTTTGAAAACACCTACCTTTCAACCATAATTTTGTGTAATAAGATAATTACTGGATAACAATAGGAAAAAATCTCTTAACGCTTGAAACAATAATTGAAATGGTAAAGGTATGGGATGTCGAGAAAAAAAAACAACGTATTAACCCTGATTGGACCATGGAGTCACTGAAAACATCTTGGAAATGGGGTATTTCAGTCAAATTTTGCTTCCGAGTCTACCAAGGCAGAGGAAGCTTTGTTTTCACTTTTCAAGGTGGTAAAAAATGTTCTTCAAAATCGGAAATTCCACTCGCGTTTTACGTTGCAGACCTTCCTGAACAATTTTGGTTCCGTGTCAGTCTGTCATGAAATCCTTGACACAGCCATAAATTCTACATTTCTCACCAGATGCTGATCAAATTCTCAGGGATTGTGTGGGTTGGCGTGCGGATGGTCCCCTATGAAAATCATCTCCCCCAGACTAATAGTAGTTGCTGCGCATGAGCAAACGTGAATTCCTTATAACAGCCATAACTTCTACATTTTCCATCCCGATTTCGACGAAATTTCTCAGAATTGTTCAGATTAGCGTGTAGATGGTCCCCTTTGAGAGTGGTGGAAGGTACCTACTTAGAGATTGATGTTTTGAGATTAACTAATATGCATCTACAATCGGGTTATGGATACGAGGAAGCTACGTGCCACACCCACTTTGCAGACGTATTTTTAATTTTTTTTTTCAAAAGAGCATGGCTCAGGAATAACAGTAAACAGTTCTATTCGTTGATAAAATGTTTAGAAGAAATTAGGGAATCTAATAAAAGTTGAAGATTTGAACGATGGCAGCAGAGTGTGACGTAGCAAGTTGTGAGAGTATTAAGTTGCTCACCTCGAAAAAACTACCTTTGAAAAAAGTATCCATGCACAGAGAAGAGTTAAAACCCTTTCCTGAGGGTAATGTCGGTAACCTACCTGAGAATCTCTTGGATACTATAAAATATTACACACGTAGTACGTCAAGGGCGTACAGGTGGGTTCACATAGGTGCGTAAAGTCCGTAATGCGCAAGAAGAGAAGTGGGAGTTTTCCGTAGAGCAGAAAGTGCGTAAAAGCGTTCACATGGCTGGTTGATTACGGGATTACGCAGAAGCGCGCAGTACGTTCTGCGTAGAATGGTTTCCAAAACAAAACAATGATATTAGTTTCGTCAATAAACGAGACAGAGTCAATAAATGTGTTGTGAAGATTGTCGAAGTTTGTCCGTAATGCGTAAAATATCCAATTTTTTCAAAACAATACACTCTGCTCCAAAAGTCGACATCCGCAAAGATCACTCCCACCCCCTCAATTGGCTCCAGCCAATAGCATCCAACTACGCACTACGGATTACGGACATTACGCACCTATGTGGGCCATGCTTAACTGCGTGCGCGTTCTGGGAGGCCCGCCTTTCTTTCAAACGTGCGATGTCTTTAATTAATTTTTGACTGACTTCATTCTACCACATGTTATAGTATCAATGGGCAAAAAGTTGGAGTATAGAGGTTTTCAATGGTACTGAATCCAAATTTGAGGTCAAAAACCTGAATTTCCGCCCCACCGAAACACCCCATTCCACAGTTGACCCGGCGTGTCACCAGATTAACTTGATTTAAAATTCAATTTAAAAATAAATGGACAGAGCTGAATTTGTGGACCTTTTTTTGTAAGTTATTAGAAACATTTTTGCCTATTCTGAGACTTCCAATGGGCCACGAAAAATTCCGCTGTCCATTAAATTTAAAATTTCAATTTACTTTTGGTTACTCCGGTGACATCTGTAGAGTTCCTCAGTTGTTTTCGATGACACTAGTGACATCATGGTCCAGTTAGGGTTAAAAAGCAGAAAACTGTATAAAGAGTGAAAAAAATTATAATGGAGTTGGTTATTCAGTTTAAAAAATCACGTAAGAAGAAAATCCTTTTCTAAGAATGGAGGAAGAGGAGCTTCTTCAGGATTTCTCGTTGACAACTGAGAATATTAAATTTCCCGCTACCGAAAAATTTCGATGTTTTATCGAGTCACGATGATTCTTTCAACATAAGTGAAGCCCTTTGAATAAGCTGCAACACCAACCAACGTCAACCAATGTTTGTTACAGAAGTGCAATAAGCCTTTCGCCAACGAAGTCGCAGCTTTCCAACTTATTGATAATGAACCAACATGCCCCACCTGTGCCGGCAAACTTGCCCCAGCGTGCCCCAAAAGCCCTGATAAACCTGCGCCTTGATAAACGCAATACCTACCTAAAATTGAAGTTGAAAATTTGTTGTACGTTACTATTAGTTAAGTAACCTGAATCTTATCCTCTATGAAGTGCAGAATGCTCGTTTGTAACCATTCAACGTCATACAAAACTACGGTTGGATGGTGAAGTAGGAGGTGAAGGTTGTGCGGAAGGCGTCAGGCATGATTTCAGTCAAACTGGCCAACAAGACCTTTTTCCATTGCTCTGTCACTTTGTTCCCACTTCAATCAGAGTGAAGTTAGCAATAGAACAAATCGATGGAAAGTAAAGTAAACAACCACTTCAGGTTGGATTTTCGTCCAACTGTCATCAGCTGTCTTCCAAAGGGAAGAACAGAATTCGTTCTGATGATTTCGCTCATGGCTTCCCATTGTCCCACTACCCTATATGGGTACCGATGTGCGTCATGCCTCCCTCTCCTGTACCCCCTTAATGTTAGGGCACCGGCTCATGCCTCTGACAGGAGTAGAGCGGTTGGGGAGCAGGTACGAATTCTCTGCTTCCGGGCCTGTTACCTGGTCGGGCTTCTGGGGATAGCAGTAAGGCCGTAAAAGGCTCATTACTCATCTCAATTACCAGTACCACGGGCGAGGGGAGCCCCAGGCTACAGATGCACCAACCTCGGTCAAAGCATCACCTGCCTGCCCCTCAGTTGAGGTTGGATTCGTGGTGGTCGTGGTTGAGCAAACCCTACTTCATGGGCTTGTACCAAGAAGGCTATAAGGGGAGAGATGGCCTCCTCAAGGGCTTGCCCCCTGAAGATGTCTCTCGGCATGTGAGTTCTGTTACGAACTCGGGTACCAACCTGTCTAGTTGGTAGAACCTTAGCTAGAAGGTTCGGCCTAACCTGTGGTGTTAATACAAACAGGTACCTAGAGGAGCTGATAGTCATGACTAGCTCCCCTAGGGCTCTCGTGTGGTGAGTTCCTTCCACTCCCTCGATCACCCTCCTAGGGTTTTCGGGGTTTCATCTATCTGCTTGCAGATGGAGGGGGTTGCGAAATCCAGTTTGGATCGGCTCTCCTTGAAATCAAATAGTAGTTATTTGTCCCACCACCCTAGGTTGTGACGAGGGGGGCGATGAGAGCCCCGGACGCACCCTGCCGGCGATGAGCCCTGAACCCATGACCACCGCAGAAGTCGGTCCAAAGCCCACCGCCAAACAACGACGCCCCAACGACCGCAGCCACACCGGACTCCCAAACAAATCAATGGGGAACCTACCCTGGGGTTTTTTTTCAGATGAATCGCTTTCATGAAAAAAAAATTTTTATTTTTATTTAATTTTCATTTATTTATTTATTTTTCATGTTTTTGACTACAATATGAATCATTCCCGACCTAAAATTGAATTGCAATGACAACAAACTCAAAAACGTTTTTCTCACAAAAGCGTCATATATCTCTTGAACCACCAGCTCTTTACCTTGAAACTTGGTATGGATGTTGAGTATGGCGAGAGGAGAAAAAAGTAGAGTAAACAACATTGCAGGTGGATTTTTGTCCGACGGTCATTACTGGCATCGTGGACGTCATCGGTTGTCTTCGAAAGAGAAGATCAGAATTTGTTTTGATGATAAAACTCGTGGCTTCCCATTGCCTCACCAACCTGGGTTGTGACGAAGGGGGCGATGAGCACCGAACGCACGAACAACAGTGGCGAGACTCGAACCCACGACCCCTGCAGGAGTTGGTCCAAATCCCACCACCAAAGAACGCGCGCCTCAGCGTCCACAGCCGCACCAGACCCCGAAAGGAATGGACACCAGGTGTCAAAATTCCCCAGGCAGCCTTCAGGGGAGGGGAAATGTTTGAAAGTCAGATGTGGTCGGGCGGCTATCTTCCAGAGTCTTCAGGGCTCAGCTATCCTCTAGAGGAACTACCCAGGAAAGTAGGAAAAAATACTTTCAAGATGAGAGACCCCCTCCTTGATCCATTTTCACCACTTTTTGCGGAACCCTTAAGCTGGATTCACATGAGACTGAAAGGTCGGAAAGACGGAAATACGAGAAGAAAAACAGTGGAGGGGGTAGGCGGAGTTGGTGGAAGGTTCACATGGATGGAATGGGCGGAAAGTAACCTTCCTCCTGGAAGCCTCTGAAATGATAACCCCTCTCTGATCTGTAACCTCTGTTGATAGTGTTTTGAATGAGTGGTGTTCACTCCTCGTTGAAATTCATAAATAAAAGAATTAAAAAAAGGACAGCGCGAGAAAATGAACAAACAAATGAACATGAGTGTAGAACCTCGGGGTGGCCTATTGCAACAATCGATAGTTTTGATGGTTTTTTTCGACAAAGGAATAATATTGCTCTGGGAATTTTAAATTTACCGCTCATCTATTTTTACGAATCCCAGCTGAACAATGTTTCTAGAAATTATTACAGTTGGGATTCTGCATAAATTCTGGGAATACATTTTCACAACTCCCCAACGCATTGAAACAATCGATTGGTGGTGACTTTCGACAGCCAGCCACCCCTAGCAACCTCCACTAGTGGTTATCAGCGCGGAGAGTGGAAGACGGTATACAAATTTCTTCCGCCAACAGACTTTCCGCTGTTCCTTCAAGATGGCGGCCACCATTCTCCACTCTGGAAAACCAGCCATTGCGTTATTTCTTTCCATCCCATGTGAAACCAGCTTATACCGCGAAAAACATCCCCCTTCCCCTGATGGCCGCCCGGGGAATTTTGACACCTGGTATCAATGCTCTCGCTGAACTCAACAACCTCACCAAGTTTCACGGTCAAATGAAAAACCCCATTCGCCCATAATAAAACCAGAGAGCGGTGGGAGTTTTTTCCCTCAAATTCAATATTAGGTCGGGGATGAGTCATATTTTAGCCCAAAACTATTTTTTTCATGAAAGTGATTTATCCGAAATAATTTCAAAAATCTCCTAGTCGAATTTCATGGGTTTATGTTTCCATATGGCAACGCTGGGAGCCCCAAAAACTGATCTTTATTTTTCAAAAACTTTTAGTATATTGTGATCGTAGTGATCTCACCGGATCTACTAGGAACTCTTTTAGAATATTGGATGAGGAATACATCCAATTTTGAGTGTAATTCATCAACTCATTGTAACATTCATAATAGGTAAGTCAAAAAATGCCACTAAAGGATTAGATAAAGTATTATAGCCCTGGTGTTGAAAAAAAAGTGTGAAGGCAGTTCGGTGTGGTAGGTAGGTAGTACAGTCCCTGTGGGTGGTAGGTTAAAGAAAGAGTGATCTACATAGAAATCAATTTAACTTCGTAAGTTAAGTATTTAGAAGAACTTAATCGGAAGGAATCGGAGGCTACAGCTTTCAAACAAGTACGCAACCACGAGAGACATTTTATGTCTTTGAGCCCCCTTTCCCCTTCATATTTCCCCTTCGCGTAAGGCTCCCCTCATAACGCTCCCTGCATGACGCTCCCTGCGGTGCGTGACGATTTTTCATTTATGTGCCATAGTAAAGACATAAAATGTCAAAAAAGGTATTGCCAGGATCTATTAGGTTCTCCATCGATTTGTTCTATTGCTAACTTCTCTTCGGTCCCACTTCCATCATACTCAAAAACCACGTCTGTCTCCAATCTTCCAAGTTCTGCACGACCTCCACCTTCTACACAGAATAAGTACCTACAGCACACAGCGGTGTTGCAGGCAGCGACGGTCACCTAAAAACAGGCGTTCAACGTATGTTGCAGAGATGCAAGATGCCATTTGAGGAGACCAAGTTTGAAACCATCAATGAGGAAGCTTACTGTTTGAAATGCAGCGAAGTCACACAAAAACTGTTGGTCACAAAAACTGAGTAAAAGATTCTCCAGTTAGATGCCTCCATACTCCATTCAAAACACCAATAAACATCCATCTTGCAAACCCAACATTTTGCTAGTCTTAATCAGAGGCGTCTGGATCTCCAGCGACTCGTCGTCGACACAAGCGCTCACAGCGGCCTACCTGCTAACTCTATCTCCTCCGTTTCCATGGACCTTGTATCCTACTAGAGTTGAGCATAAAATGCTGCTAATGAGGGAAGATCAGTCATACTCGGGAAACTTAGCGAGTGGATTATCACTTTCCACTTATTTTTAGGTTTTTATTTAGTTATTATTTAGGCTGTTATTTTTTAGGCTGAAACCATTGAAAACAGTCCCGGATCATCACCTGGCAAGCTGTAGGTACTTTAGTGGGGGAAACGGCACTTATCGTTCAAAAACCTCAATCTTCTGAACGGCCCACTGCTCCAGGTTCGTTTTCGTTGATTGATACTGTTAATTTAGTTACGTTAGGGTCGACACGACTCGGGTTGGGTCCTCTTGAAATAAAAGGCTCTTGGATTTTTCCTTTCTTTATAATTTAGCAACAGTTTCGCAGAACAACTCGTCTGCATCTTCAGGCTTATATTCTGTAGTGTAGCATTCATACATGTGGGTATAACATTTTTCATCAGTCTTATCAGATGGGCTATCCAGAAAATTTCAAGCAAATCTTCACGACTTTTATTCACTAGTGTAGCATTCATACATGTGGGTATAACATTTTCCATCAGTCTTATCAGTCATTATTAGATGGGCTTTTCAGAAACCTTCAAGCAAATCTCCACGACTTGTCAAGTGAAAAATTGTTGTTCAATGTCAAAAATAATGTATACTCAAATCCTCCGTACATAAGTCCCAGTTCAGTGGGGGAATTTTTGAATAATATGAATGTTACAGAGCACATAAAATGAAAAAACTTTTCAACCATGGAGAAAGTGCTTTCTAAACCCATTCAACCCTAATTGGCAGCGTTTTCTCAACCCTGATGATCCAGATTCTCCGCTGGAGATCCAGACGCCTCTGTCGTAATCAACAGAAACGAAGACCAGAGAAGCGAAAACATCAATGTTTTTGAATGGTGTAGGAATTGAAAATCCTCGGTAGTTGGTTCCAGGGGTGTATTTTACAGATACAAGGGAATTTTGAAGAGGTTTCTCACCAGCAGAACCTCGACAGTTATTTTACAGAGTTCAAACAGCACATGTTTCCTGTGATCCACAGTGTTATGTTTGCACTTCCAATTCCAACTCGATCAAATTAGAAATGATGTGGTCGATGTTGATCTCGGACGCCACTGAGCTGATCAGTTCTTCATAAATTTGGTCTGTCATCCTTAAGAATCACAAAACTGCATTAGAAGTTGAATACCCAAGATGAGATAACAAATAATAATGATTTACTCAAACACATTTATCTCGAGCACAGAAATTGTTTCTTAACTTTCGATGAGTTCAACGTTCGTTGAACAATTGCTGAGCATTCATATTTTCGTCTTTTTTTAAAAATAATTTTTACTACTTCTGTTAAGTTATTAACCAGGAAAAGCCTACTTCAATCAATCCATCAATGAATGTAGCAGTTCAGGAAGGTGATGGTGTTTTTAAACTTTCGTTAGGGGCAAAAACAACCTAAGAGAGGAGGAACTTGTGGATTTCAGTTCCATAGAAGCCTAATTCGCGCAAAAATCTGCGCAACACATGGAAAACTTAACTCCGGCAAGTTCCCCAGTTACAAATTTCAATGGGTGTAGTACTTGCAAATTTTCATTGGGTAGGTAAGGAGAAGGTAGCACGATTATAAGCATATTAAATGTGGGTCGGTCTCCTTGGTCCCGTCGGGTCGCCAACATAAAGTGAAGGTTGTGGATGGGGGTTTTGTCATAGGACAATCCCCCATTCCTTCTCGATCTGTGTTGGAGGTCTGGCGGTACCTTGGAGTCGACTTCACGGGGGTGGCCACCATTACTGCCAGCCGTGTGGACCTTGGTAGGGCGCTAGCCCGCATAACCAAGGCTCCATTGAAGCCACAGCAGAGGCTGCGCCTCCTCCGCACGTACTTACTGCTGAAGCTAACTTACGGGTTAGTCTTCGGTAGGCTTACAGCGGGGAGGCTGCAGGAATTAGATCGAGAAGTCCGCTCTGCTGTGCGCTCTTGGCTGAGGTTCCCACCTGGTGTCCCAAGTGCCTATATCCATGCACCAGTCAAATCCGGTGGGCTTGGCATTGTGTCTCTCTCCGCAAGTATCCCTTCTCTGCGCCACCAACGCCTGCTAGCCCTTCAGGGGTCGAGCTGGGAGGTCGCCCGTGTTGCTGCTGGTCTTGATTTTGTCAGGCAGCAGTTAGCATGGTGCGACCGAGCAACACCATCTGCTCCAAAACCCAGTTCGTCTGCTGAGTTTGCTGCTGCCCTGCATGAGTCAGTAGATGGTAAAGAACTCCGACAGTGCTCCGAAAGCCTTATCTCATCCCAATGGGTGGATTCGGCTTCGGAGGGCAATGGTGCCCACAACTACCAGAACTTCCACGCCGTCCGCGCGGCAACACTGCCAACAGCGGTACGGTGTTCTAGGGGTAGTCGTGGGATGACAGATACCCTTTGCCGTGCCTGTCGGAGTGGAAATGAACATCTGTATCATGTAGTGCAGCAGTGTCCACAAACTTATGGGGGCCGCATCCTACGTCAGGATGCGGTCGCCAAGCAGATAGCAGGTGCTTTGTCATCCAGCGGCTGGGATGTTGAAAGGGAGAGATTATACCACATGCCAAGTGACCAGCGCAAGAAGCCTGACATTGTTGCCGTCAAGCCCGACAGGTCTTGCATTATCCTGGATGTCCAGGTTGTTAATGGCAGCTTGGACATGGAGCAGACCTGGCGGGCTAAGATAAGAAAGTATGATAGAGATGATTTACGACAAGCAGTGTCGGAGCTAAAAGGAGTGGAACCCAACAACATCAGGGTGATGGCTGCGACCTTGTCATGGCGCGGAGTGTGGTGCAGGAAAAGTGCCACGGAGTTGCTTGAGTTGGGCATCTCGGTGGGCGTGCTCCATGGTATCACCACCTGCGTCCTGCTCGGCTCATATTTGAACTGGTGGTCTTTTTATAGAGGCACTTCCCTTCATCCCTCTCTCCTACCCCCACCTTCCTCATCTTCCCTCATCCCTAGGGCCGGCGTCGGGTGAGTCCTGGGCGTTCTCCCCATTATATTTGATTTATTTATTTATTTAATTTTATGGCGTGCCCCCTCCGTCAGAGAGACCTTTGGTCTTGAGGGGAGATTATTTAAAAAAAAAAAAAAAAAAGGACAACTCACCGATCAATGGAACAGATGATGCTTGGATTGTACCACTTCTGTTTTCTCTGGTAGGCTTGCAACGCTTTACGGTATTTTGTAGCCAAATTGAGTTGAGGCGAGTTTTTCAACTTTAGGGGTTCGCCAGATGGCTCCGGTACAGTTCCTTGAAAGCATAATAATAAATAAATAATAAATAAATGGCAATGGATATGGCAGACCCGAAAATATCTCTATTAGCCACTAAGGGCAGAATTCATAATCCTTACTTCTCGTTGTGAAGAAATATCCGTAATAAACTGGAAGTAAAGAAACATTCCTAGAGAGAATAAACTAGAGAGAAACGTTGATCCAGTAGTGCCGACCCAATCAACTATAGGTTTGTTCCATGCGAGCTGAACTCATGAACCAGTTCGGCGCAGTGGCCACGCGCAGGGATGGGGGCAGGTGAAATGTGTTCCAAGCGGTCGAGTTCATGAACCTAACTTTTACTTTCTACTCGGACTGTACACTGAACCGTGTTCCAAGCCCGATGGGTTCATGAAATTTCTGCACCGAGTTCACGAAAATTCCGCACTATCTGAAAAGGAGGTGCAGCTTTGGGTTCGGGTGCAGAAATAAACGTCCATTTTTGTTTTTGGCGCAAAATTGAAGTTATTCGTTCTAAATCGTTGTTGTTTGATCGTTCCAAGCGTTTTCTTCTGATTTTTCCTCTCCAATTTTTTTTTTTATTTCAAAAGTGTAGAACTCTCAACGAGAATAATGGATGTGAATAATTTGATTTATTCTTTATTATTCGATGAGGATAGCCTTCCACTGGAACAAATCCTCAGGACAGAAGAGGAAATTGCTGTTGTGTTCGACGACCGGATTTGTAATAAAAATGAAGATTATTTGAAAACAGTACTATTATACGACCATGTCCAATTTATAATCATTTTAGGGTATCTAAAAATCGCGGAGGGGATCAACCACTCTGATACCGGGCCGTTTGCTTCCAATTGAGCAAGTACGTACATTTTAGCGAATTATTTAAGGTAATTTTTATTCATCAAGTGAATAATTTAGACAATTAGGTATTTAAAAGAGATTTGCCTGGGTTTAAATTTCAAAAATGCCCGAAAACACGTAAAACTCGCTAGCCCATACGGTCCAAAACAACCCGTCTAAATTTGCCAAGCAATGATCCAAAAAATCGAAGATAGGTATGTACCATAATATGGAGTGTCATTTTCCAGGCATTTAACCACGCTGGGTCGAATGTGAGCGGTCTCACATCACCAGCACTAGTAAAGAGTTCGTAGCCAGGGTTTGGTTTCAAAGAAGGAAACCTGGCAATTATTCGAAATTTCTCCCTTAATGGGAAAAACAACAGATCATGGATATGTCTAGGCAGTATTTTGTTCTCCATTAAGGGAGAAATTAGATGAAGGTTACCGACTTAATACTTGAAATGAACGTAGGAAGATGTGGGTAGGAAGAGAGAAAAAAAAACAACTTTTGTTCCACTTTTCGTGTTCCAAGCGATGAGTACACGAACTGAGAAATTTCTGCACCCGCTCTACACCTTCCCCCACTCCTCAATGAACTCACAAGAACCCAAACCTGCACTCACACCTGCACTGCACCCGAAATCGCCTCGCATGGAACAAACCTAATAGGTCACTAACGATCTGGTAAATTGAGAGAAAATGTTAAGGTTTCTAGGAAATGTCAACCTATCGGTTTCAACTACAAATCGTTTACTCCTCATCTTGCTTTCGATGTATAGGGAATTATTGTTGATATTTTGGTTAATTTAAGTACTTACGTAATTTTGGTATAAACGTACTTATTTTGGTTAATTATTTCCAGTTCACACGTTGAGAAACTCCCGTCATTACGACAAATGAATGTCCATGGTGTCACTTTCAAGTCCCAACGAAAAATTTGGAGACTACTTTTCAACAAGTTTTGCTAATATTGAGATTTTTTGCTTCAAATTTTCATTAAATTTTGTCAACAAAATGTTAGCGCAGTAAATAGCAGGGCCGTGACAACAGAGACTTGAAAGTTTTGATGAAAGATGCGATGACAACCCAGAAAAATATGATAATTCGCCAACAAGGAAATGGTTAAGTTAGCTATTGAGGTACCTTGGTTTTTTCCTTAGAGCTGGCCATACACGTATCGGCAAGCCTGACAGTTTGCCTAAACAGTCTGCAGGCGACAGGCAGGCCTGTGAACTGATATCGACCTTGCACGTTCAGTTGAATCTCGGCCGGCAGACATTCGACGTGGACGCAGACCTCCTACCTACTCGTGGATTTGAGTATTTACTTAATCAAAGTCTGATATTCAGGCGGCGCCTCATCCCACTCACATACCGGCTTGCCTGAACTCTCTCCAGTACAGTTATAACTGACAGGCCAGCGGGATGCCATACACTATCCAGTTGCCTGCGGACTGTTCAGTAGGGGTGTGTCAGTCCAGGTATTTCCCTGGAACGGTTCCAACGGTTACGGTGACAAAGATGTAACCGTTCCAAATTACCGGTACAGGCGACCAAATCCCACTCACATGGCATGGATGAAGCAGGCAGTCAAATCCCTATCGTCCTTCTTCCATGCTTATGATCTCAACTTGCAATACAATAGCATCATTTTCCTTGACAATTTGCTAAAAGGAAGGAATTTGAACAAGTGTTACAAAAGAGGCAATTTATTATAAATAATAGTAACCAAATAATTTAAGGAAAGAATAATGACGTTGCAGTTTAAGAACTTAACATGACAATAATAAATTAATAACACTGGAGACAACTTCCATGCTAACCAGTCCAGAAGATAACTTCCCGCTCAAGAGCCATTCCATGAACCATTCTCAGTCCATGGAAGTAGTAAGGGCGCTTCCAGGCAACATGGAACAGAACTGAGAACAAGATCCATGCTTATCGGTCCAAAACCCTTCCCGGTCCAGAGCCATTGAACCATTCTCCATGATATCTTATCGGTCTGGTTCCATCCTTACCGGTCCAGTTCCATCCTCACCAATCAGAATGATCTCTTCCCGGTCCAGAGCCATTTCAAGATATCTTATCAGTCTGTGGAACTGGACCGTTAGGGTCGAGTTTTTGTCACTGCGTGGAACCGTTCCAACCTGATACTCGGTTCCACAGTCCCGGTACAGCTGTACTGACACACCTCTACTGTTCAGGCGTAACTGTCAGGCTTGCCAGTACGTGTATGGCCAGCTTAAGTGAGCTCGAAAGTCGAGAAATTTCTTTACTTACTGTTTATGAGTACGGGTTCGAGGAAATGCTCAAGCCCTTGCAAGAGCATTCCTTATTCGCTGATTATGAATAGCCCAAGTGGCTGTCGCTTCCTCAAGCGTTGACTTGAGCATTTCCTTTAACTAAGTCAGGACTATGAATTCCTTCCTAAATAAATAAATAATCAAGTAAGAGGGGTTTTTCGACGATAATAATCCCATGTGGTTTCCAAATCTTTTTATTAGTGGAGAGCTTTCATTTCATTCCATTTTTCCTCTGGTTGTCAATATCACTCCTTCTGTGAGGTGAACAAGTAGCCACTGCTGCAGATTTTTTGATAGTCATCTCCAGCAGTGACTACTTGTTCACCTCACAGAAATCTTGTTCCTCTTGCTGTTGGTTTGAAAATGACAACCAGAGGTTGTTGAAAGCTCTCCACTATTAAAATTGATTGGAAACCACATGGGACTCTTAACCCCTCTTACTTGAAGAAAAGAAAAAAAAAAGTCTAAAACCACAACATATTATTAATAAAACAATAACAAGTACTGTTCGCAGAAAGAAAGAATGCGGCTGGCCAATTTCACGAAGGGTATACCTGCTAACATAGACGACTAAACCGGTTCCAAAATCTTAGGTAGCCTGTTGAGTCAGGCTGGGGGAAGGGAAGAGCCTCAGTAATCGTAATCCAGGTATCAAGCTACTCGAGTCATAATATGGTAGAGAGCCCATCCACTCTGCCAATTGTTAGGAAGGATATTTATCTCAAATGTGAGATCACTTGCCCTTCTGTTTACCCTTCAGTCGCCTTAAAAATTTGAAAGAAGCATCATCCTTTACTGGAAGCGTGATTTTATTTCTGAATGTATATTCTCTTAATTGATATGACTTTCCCAAGAGTAAGGGATTTTTTAAAATTAGTGTTCTGTATTTGTTTTGTTTTGCTTGTAATAAATCAATCCTTTCACTTCATCATTGCTCAGTAGTCAACAACCCTCGGTTTCATTTTTCCTAGCTTGAGTGGCAGGTAGGAGAAGGACTATGTTTTTGGGATTGTAATTCACATGGACACCTCACCAAACCATCCGCATTCTTTCAATCTGCAAACAGTAGGTACCCCTGTGATAACTGACGTGGGCCTACCTGATAACTTGGCGGGCTCCGTCTCTTCTTCACTTTTCAAACAAACAAATCCAACGTTGGAGGCTACTTTGGGAGCCGCCGTTTTATCCCTGAAAGGTGCAATGTGGACTGATATACAAACAGAAAAATACTACCAGGAATACAGGGTGTCCCAGTTACTACGCCCCCCACCACCGTATTTTATTTTCTCTCATTGTGCACGAAAAAAATCGGACCAACGCTATTCTTCATCATTTTTGAGTAGAATTCAATCAAAAATGACAAAATTGAGCACCGAGCAACCAACATCAATTTTTTTTAAAAATAGGAAGCCCCATTTTTATTGCAGAGTCAGATTCTATGCCAAATTTTATCTATATTTTACTTGGACAACTTTTCTTTTTCTTTAAAACGCGGGCAACCTGCTCAGCGAGCGCTCAGAGATGCGCAACCCAGGGATTGAGCCAAAATTGAGTTGAAGGTAGACCTCAAGTGTGGCACATCACTTAGCACTGGTTTTCTACGCTGAATCCCGTGGTGGCATCCCCATCATCACTTTACCGCATTTACAGCCGAAAAAATTCACTTTTTGAGGAGGACATCATCGATTTTCTAAAGAAGGGTGAATCAATCCTAGTGAAGTGTAAAAAACTGTAAAATTTGAAAACTTGTGTCAGGAGAAATAATTCGTGAAGGAAACGATACTCGGAAAAGATTCCACAGAAAATCGACGATGTCCTCCTCAAAAAGATACTTTTTCGGCTGTAAATGCGGTAAAGTGATGATGGGGATGCCACCACGGGATTCAGCGTAGAAAACCAGTGCTAAGTGATGTGCCACACTTGAGGTCTACCTTCAACTCAATTTTGGCGCAATCCCTGGGTTGCGCATGTATGAGTGCTCGCTGAACAGGTTGCCCGCATTCTAAAAAAAAGAACAGTTGTAAAAGTAAAATATGCATAAAATTTGACATAGAATCAGAATCTGCAATAAAAATGGGGTTCCGATTTGAAAAAAACAAAGTTGATCTTGGTTACGCTGCGCCATTTTGCAATGGGGTATTTCGGTGGGTCGGAAATTCAGGTTTTTGACCTCAAATTTGGATTCAGCACCCTTGAAAACCTATATACTACAACTTTAAGCCCAATGATACTATAACATGTGGTAGAAAAATTAATTAAAGAGATCACACGTTTGAAAAAGGCGGGCCGCTATAAATGCACACACACTAGGCAAGGAGTACGCCGCGGACAGCCCCGCGCGCGTGTGTGAGTAGAATGTTGTAGTATCCAAGAGGGGTTTCTGTGCATGGATACTTTTTCAAAGACAGTTGGCTAGCTACGTCACGATTGGCTAGCTACGTCACACCATTCAAATCTTCAACTTTCCTTAGCTTCTCTGATTTGTTAAAAACATTTTCTCGACGAACAGACCCGATTACCGTTATTCCTGAGCCATACTCTTTTGAAAAAAAAAAATAAAAAAAATTGACCGAAATACCCCATTTTTTATTTCTGCTCAAAAAATTATGAAGAATAGCGTTGGTTCGATTTTTTTCCACAATTAGAGAAAATAAGGGGGGGGGGTGTAGTAACTGGGACACCCTGTAGGTACATGCGTTCCGAATAGAACACTATGTGTGTCAGCGCCAATGAGAAGGCTTTAGCTGTTATAATTTACAGAAATCCACTATCCTGTAATAACGAAAATGCTTTGTAAGACGCTAGATTCTCTCCGAACGATAGATGTGTTAATATCAGACATTTTTCTTCAGAGGCTGTCGTTGGTAACTGAGGTTAATCTCTCGACTAAGCCTTGCAAGCCTTACAAGTTAAACAAAACTGAATTTAATTTCGGAATGCCTTTTATTCCAATAATAGATGTAACCGGCGTGCAGTTGTTTCAATTACCACAAGACGGTTAAGGAGATACGGAAGAACCTTCTTCACTCACATTGACAGGATTCGCGATCGTTCTTTTTCAGCTGGAGCATGATTGTCCAAAACCTGGAAAGAAAAGAAAATCACCACGTTTTATTCTAATGCATGATTATGAGTGTTTGAATTCATCACTGGGCACTCATAAACATTAGAGACGTTTGCTGGCAAAGAATGACGGGCCCCGTTAGGAGGAGATAGCGCGAGCAACGAAGATGTTACCTGGTTATAGAGGAGGGCCTGTGTAGCTTTGACGTTTGTAATAACGAAACATATTGTTTAGTAATGCATGCATTCCAGGGGACGTCCCATTCGATAAGCATTAGATCAGTTTGTCCAGTTGTTAAGCGATAAGACTGTTTCACTCGATGTAATTTATTTATTACTTCAGGCAAGAAATACTGACCCCCCCCCACCATTATCCACCTTAACATTTCTAGCGGCATGGGAGCCTTGAATCTGAAGAGCATTTTAAAATCCATGATCTACGATACCCAACATGCGAATTCGAGTTCACGCCACCCCCCCCCCCCCCCCTGCGGAAATACTTTGTAACGTTGAACTTTCATCTATTTGTTTTGGTAGGCAGTCCGTTGAAGTTCACATCCGTATTCAAAGTGAAACACAAAAAAAAAAAAAAAAAAAACACGAAATATGCGGTTTATGGTGTCCTGGCACCATGGTGGCACCACTATTAGTTCCATGGCGGTACAGAGAATAATTCATGAAAATCCGGAGGTATAATGAGAATTTTTCCTGTAAGCCGCAAGTTAACAGTAAAAGCCCAATGTCTACGTATTTATCAAAATAAATAAAGTTTATAATTTGAATTTATGTTGGTAGCGTTATTGCCTGATGGGCGTTGTTTACCTAACCTGCAACCCAGTTTAATCAGTCTGAATTCACCTACTATTGGGGTACTCAGGGTATGACTCAGCAACACCGGTTTTCAACAAGAACAAAATGTTGTATTCAAAAAAAAGATAAATAAAATATGGTAAATTGACACATAGGTCCTAAATCCCCCTAAGGATGTGTCACAAAACAAAAAAAAAAGGGTAAGTACAAGTAAGTAGATAAGATAGTACAAAGGTATTCAGGGTACTGGTACCCAAACGATCCCCAACGGGGGTATGCCTCAGAAAATGAAAATAAAACAGTCTTGCAATAACGAAAAACAAAGAAAACAAGTCATGAATTGACAAAAGTAAGTAGGAACTCAATAGGTATGCGTCCTGACTAATCGAAAATAACGACGCTTCTAGGTAACGCTTAAGTAGGTATTAGGACTAGGCTTCCAATCAGAACAAAGGTAAGTAAAATTTGGGTATAAAATATTCAACGAGCCCTTCGAATGACTGCAAAAGTATGTAAGTATATCAGGTAAGTAAAACTTTAGTATAAAAATCGGCAAGTACAAACTGCTACTCCGATATTGACTTCGACAAGGTAAGGCCTCATGGAACCTTCCCCTCAGATCTCCGAAACTTCAATAAAAAGGTAAGAATTTAGAATTTAAGATGGTAAGTATATAGTTTTAAGCTAGTTTGCATCAATAATTAAGTACTTGGTACTCTCCTAGGAGGATAATCCTCGCCACGTGGTCTTACAACGCCCTAAAGGTATGTTAGGGCACACCGACGCCACCTAGGTACGGGAGATGACTGAGATCAAAATAGACGAAATTACGGTAAAATTAACAATATACAAAGATTCAAAAGTGGCAAGAATGATCATACAGAAGATTGATAAACGATTTAACTGGGTACTTTACCACTAACTCTCCAAAATCGCACGCAGCAAGGTGAGGTTGATGAAGACGGTCCCGAGGGCGTCTTTGAAGAAGGATAGTTCGTGGATAAATTGCGAGACTTTGCAAATTTATCTGGTAAATGGCTTTCGATACACAATAGTTCAAATCACGACCAGGGAATGTAACCCTTTTAACAGTTTTTCCACACACAACTTGCACAAATGGCTTCCAATTTACTTCCCGGCCCGCAATTGGGGCGAACGTGAGCTCCGTCGTAAGGCAACTGAACTGTCCGGGCGGAGGGGGTCAAGACTCCCCTCCCTCGCCTCCACCTCCTCCTCGTCCGCCGCTTCCCCCATCGCCACCCCGACCCCCTCGAAGGCCGTGGAGTGTCGCTCTCCCGCGGAATTTTGAATGTGCGGCTTACAGTTTTCTTCCTCCCTCCGGAAGCCGTCGCCCTCGACGGCGGAATCCCGATCAACCACGCTGGGTATGGGCAATTTGCGTCCGGGGGTACCGCCGGGTATACTCCACTTCGTACCGGGTGCGTCTACAGTGGCTGCAGGTGGGTACGACTCCTGTGTGCGACGGAGTGCATCGGTTGGTCAATTGGCCCCTTTCACTTCTCTTTATGAGTCTCTCCCAAAACGCTTTACATGAAGCACAACGGAACCCCCTCATGACGGTAGGAGGTCTCAAGCAGATCGGACACAGTACCTTCTTGGTGGGGTTTACTTCAGTGACGGATACTTCCTCCTTATTCCCAGCGCGTGGTGTCGGCAAGCTGGTAAACCCTGGCGCGTGTTGACTCCCCCGGGGTACGGGCGACGGGGTATCCGGTCCGGGGTACTCCGGGTCATCCTCACCCTGATCGTTGTCCGACTCTTCCACCGAAGTGTCCATAAGTTCGTCCGGTTCTGCAGTCACTTGGTGACTCCTTTTTCCGGCTCGTCCCTCTGGTCTTGGTTTCTGTAGCCTCTTTAGTGGTACGGCGGTGCCGGCATTATCCTGCACCACCAGGTCCTTCATTTGTTCCGTCAACTCCTCTATCCTTGCTTTGGTTTTAGTCAGTTCGTCCTCTGCGAGTTTACAGCGTGTTCTCCACCCCTCCACCTCGATCTCATGCAGTCGCCACTCGGGCAGCAGTGCGGCCACCTGATTCAGTCCACCCATCCCTGTCTCGTAGAAGGAGTCGAGAATAACATTTCGGTCCGCGCACTTCATCACTTGCATGGCCGCCGCGGTCACTTCCACATGCTCGAGTGCCAATTGTTCGTTTTTCCGCGAGAGGGTTACGTCGCGGAGCGCTGTCTGCTTCAGTACCTGCCGGCATGCGTCATTGTACGTTTGACGCACCTGACGCACTGAGGACATGGTGTGGGTGAGAGGTGTCGCCACCACAGGCAGTCGCAACTCCGAGTGGTCACGGGTCTCCATCCCCCTGCTACATAACAAAGAAAATGCCAGTTAGTGCCGTTCGTTCCTCTTGATATCATTAGTACCAAATCGTTTTTACCCTACCTACGACTGTATGATCGCCACTAATTATTGACTAATACTCTTGGTTTTCCAGGCATGTTCATCGTTGTCATCCCTTCGTGATCTTACACTTCAAAACAAGTCTCACCCACAACCATACACTCACCTCCCAACTTCACCAAGGTAAGTAGTTTTTATCCATCCATTTCTTAACTAAGACTTATCTTTTTATTATCGTACATTTATCATTATATATATTATCATTGCATACATAAATATATATATATATATATATATTTTTTTTTTTTTTTTTTTTTTTTTTTACAGGTACTCTCAGTCACCTCCCTTACACTTCGTACCCCACACAAACCCCGGCCAGCACTCCCTTTTCGTGTAACATTTTATAGTTACGCGGCGGGCGGGGTCGTAACAAGTACGTGTTCCCTCCCGCGTCCTCACTCTCTCCCCCCTTCTCGCTCCCGGTCCCCAAGGCATGAGGTGAGGTTTGCGGCGTTCCATCCAGGGTCTCGTACGGGGGCTCCTCCAGGCTCCCGCTGTTCAGGGGTTCGTCCTCCTCGCTCCATGCATCCCCCAGTTCCCAGCATTGATCCGTAGTGTGTGTTCCCTTGACAACTCGTACCTCGGGCACAACCTCACATTGCGGTTCGTCTAACACAGCGTCATCCGGCACGTTGTTTACCATGGCCGGTTTGAGCCGGTTGACGTGCACCACCTGCGTTCTGGCCCCCAACATGTCATGGATTTCATAGTTTACTGCGGAAATTCCCTTTTTGACAATCTTTTTGCGATCCGCCTGCTGTTTCCACGCACGGTCCAAACATCGCTTTGCAATCCTTCTGGCTTCCATTAGAGTTCTCAGTTCAGCTGAACGCTGTTCCTCACTTCGTCGGGACCAATCTGTTGCATTTGGGAGACGTAGCTCCCTCCCATACGTCAAGTAATTCGGTGAATACCCCGTGCTTTTGTGTGGTGTGGCCCGGTAGGCAGCCAACACAATGGGTATTAACCGCCCCCACTCTCTAGTCCGTTTCACCACTTTGGCCATGATATTGGCGAAGGTCCTGTGAAACCTCTCGCATACCCCGTTCCCCTGGGGGTGATAGGCCGTGGTCTGCACTTTCACGATCTTCCAGTCCTTACAAAGTCTTCTGATAAGGTCCGAGGTAAACCCGGTTCCTCTATCAGTCACTAACCTCTTTGGTACCCCATGATAGGGTATGTAACGTTCCACCAACACGCGGGCGACGGTTTCAGCCGTTGTATTGGTAACCACATAAGCCTCCGCAAATTTGGAATAGTGGTCCACCATGGTTAAGATATGTTTGGGTCCACTGGGGGTATCCAATGGTCCCACAAAGTCCATACCCACCACCTCGCCGGGTAATGCAGGTATTAGGGGTCGCTGAATCGGCGCCGTGATGCCCCCAGGGGCGTTCCGCTTTTGGCACGGGTCGCACGCGGCTATGAATGTTTTCACATCTCGCCGAATTTTTGGCCAGTACCCCACCCGTCTTACTAATTTTTCAGTCGTCTCTGCTCCCGGATGACCAGCCCAGGCACTCCCGTGGCAAGTTACCATCACCCATTCCCTAAGAGTAACCGGAACAAGTGGTACCCATCCATTTTCTCCTTCCACCTCCACCGAGATTGTCCATACGTCCTCCTCAAGTCTCAACCTTTGCGGATGTTTTGCGACGACGTCCTGAACCCAGGGATCCATATCTTGTGCAGCTTTTAACAAGGGTCGGGGCACCTCAACATTGACAGCCGCCACATGCATGCGGCTTAACCCATCCGCATGTCCCATGTTCACCCCAGGCCGGTACCTAGCTTCAAAATCGTACTCGGCGAGTCTCAGGGTCCACCTACCTACTCGCGAAGTCGGGTCTCGCAGCTTTAATGCCGCCGTCAACGCCATGTGATCAGTTTCCAATACGAATCTCTTTCCCAGGAGGTACTCCTGGTAGTGCCGGCACGCCCACACCACCGCCAGCAGCTCCTTTTCCGTTGTCGAGTAACGGGTTTCGGCGCCGTTCAGCTTTCGGCTAGCGAAAGCCACCGGACGTTCCTCCCCACCGTGTCTCTGTGATAACACCGCCCCCAACGCAGTCTGCGACGCATCCGTGGCCAATATGAACTCTCGGGTCATGTCGGGATATATCAAAACCGCATCGGACATAATACCGTTTTTCAAGCTCGCAAAAGCTTTCCCTTGCGATTCCGTCCAGTCAAAATCAACTCCCTTTTTCAGAAGTTCCGTGAGCGGTGCAGCGATGCTCGAAAATCCCGGCACAAAACGCCGGTAGAAACCCGCAAGTCCCAGGAAGGCACGCACCTGACTCACGGTACTGGGCACAGGGAAGTCCTGGACCGCGCGTACCTTTTCCGGTTCCATTCCAACTCCCTCGCTAGTGATACGGTGCCCCAGATAACTCGTTTCCTGCTGCAGAAAGTCACACTTTCCAATATTGGCTCGGAGACGGGTTTCCTTCAATCTGTCCAACACCTTCCTCAGACTGTCCAAGTGAGCCTCCAGGGTCGGGGAAAACACAATAATATCATCCAGGTATACCAGGCAGTCGCATCCTATTAGTCCATGGAGAACATTATTCATGGCCCTCTGGAACGTCGCGGGGGCGTTCCGGAGTCCAAACGCCATGCGGGTATACTCAAAGTGCCGACCCAGAACCGAAAACGCTGTCCGCTCCGCCGACTCTGGGTGCATTCTCAACTGGTGGTAACCAGATACCAAATCTATCTTCGTGAAATACCTACACTGTCCCAACATTGCCAGCGTATCCTGTAGATTTGGCATAGGGTATGCGTCTGCTTTGGTTAGTTTATTTAAACGTCGGTAGTCAATACACATTCTCCACTTCTGTGGTTCCCCTTCAGGCGTCTTTTTCTTTACTAATACGACCGGCGCCGACCACGGGCTCTTGGACGGTCGTATTACACCCTCCTCTAGCAACCCGTACAACTGGTTCTCCACCTCCTCTCGTAGTGCATGAGGAATGGTGTATGGTCTCAAATGCACCGGCTCCACCGGCCCAGTATCTATGACATGTTCCACGTCCAGCAGGCATCCCTCCCGATCAGGCTTCCTGAACACCTCCTCAAATTCGTGCAGCACCGACTCCACTCTACCCCGACAGTCCGGCTCCAAGTGCTCCAACTTGGCTCTCAACGCAGTACGAGCATCCAATTGTTCCTCGTCCCAGCGCTCGATTGGGAATTCCTCTGCATCACCTCCACCATCGCCAGGATTCTCCCCCGACACAGCCCCTATGCGACGAAACCTAAGGTCCCCCGAAGGAAAATGTATCATCGGGCGTCCCACACAATCATCCGTTCCTTCAACGTCAGCACCCCCATCCTGCCAGACCACAGGCACTCCCACACCCGGAGTAGTCACGAGTTCCTCAACGTCGGACCCGGCCACGGCTACCTCCACACTCGGTATGGGTACCGGTGCCCCCGTGTCAGGCTCGGCCACGAGCATCACTGCACCCGGCTCAACTATGGGTGCCCCCACGCCCGGCATGGGCGCCAGTACCTTCGTGTCAGGCTCGGTCGCAGGCTCCACCACACTCGGCCCGACCACGGGTATTTCTGCACTCCGGACAGACACGAGTGCCCCAGTGCAAGGTCCGGCCACGGGCACCTCCGCATCTGGTTTTGTTACACTCACTTCCGCATCCCCGACAAGCGTCGGTGTCTCCACGAGCGCTACCCTTGTCATCCTCCGAAGTCCCTCGCTTTCCTGGTGTGCCGCCAACATGGCCTCACCCTTATCCGGGCGAATCGTCAAGGGTATTTTTTTCATCAAGTCCATCCCGAACAGATCGAGGCCGGTTCCTTCCCGCGAGAACACCAGAAACGTGTGCTCGATGGTCGATCCGCTCACCTCTACACTCAGGTCCTGTTCCCCGCAGAATTCCAGCTGTCTTCCGTCTGCACCCCACGCCATAGCCCTGGTAGGTTTTAAAGGGATACCTTTCACCGGCGCCGCCAACACCGACACCGCCGCGCCCGTGTCTACTATCAATTCCCTGGGCTCCCCACTCAAGTTCACTCGGAGCTGGATTGGTCTCTCCATGCGATAGCGTACCATCGGTACGTGTCCCATGGGGTAGGTACGCGGTTCCCCTTTATCCCTGTTGTCCGCCTCCTCGATGGCTGGTAGGCCAGTACCTCGCGGGTGAGATACCGGGGTCAACTGTTTCTTCTTATAGCACTCAGTTTCCAGATGTTCCCTCACTCCGCAATAGTCGCAATATATGGTCTTTTGGGGGTTATTCATGCAATCCACCGGAAAGTGTTCTATGCTCGCACAGAACATGCAAGGATACCTCGGTGTTGGCTTGGGTGGGCCGCGCGCATTTGGTGCGGGTGCTCTCCCAACATTACGTGGACATTTTGCGGCGAAGTGTCCCGGAGTTCCACACTCGTAACATTTTTTTTTCCTCCCTCACTGTGACCGCCGAAATCCCCCATTTAGTGTCATCGTCCGATTCTAGGTCTAGGGTTTCCCTCAATCCTTCCGCTCTCTTCAATGCCGCTTCCAACGTCTCCGGGGGATTATTTGTCAGCAGGGATCCCAATTCCTTTGGCAATCCTTTGATGAACGCCTTCAAGGTTTTTCTTCTAATCCAATTTTGTCTTTGTAGATTTGTTAAGTCCGGTCCCTCCTCTTTTACGGCCGACCTAGCTAATCGGTGGACCCTTTCCGCAAATTGACGTAGTCCCTCGCCCTGTGATACCCTAGCCGCGCACAGTGATGCGGCCGCTCGCTCCGGGTTTTCTGTCTCAAACCAAGCCAACATCGCTTGGCGTGCCTCATCGTACGGATTGAGTCCCGCATGCGACTGGGCGTTATCAATCAGAAATTGCTTAGCCGTACCTTTGGTTTTTGCCCTTAGCAAGCGCATTTTCTTAACTTGCGTCAGGGTTCCGGCCACATCGTCGAACACTTGGAAAAATGCAGTTACCGGCAACGCCCCGGGTTCGTCCGGGTCCCAATTTTCAATTTCTAAAAACATTGAGCGGGGTACATCCGTATCGGGTACCGTTTGCGCCCCCTGTCCCTGCCTCTTCCCCGCCAGGTCATTGTACGCTCGCATCAACCTCTCGAGCTGCCCGAGGACCCCACTCATCTCCGCCTCTCCCACTCCACCCAAGTGCTGACCCGGTTCGTTCATTGTACCGCTCTACGCAATCCCGCTATTCGACCCCCTTTCCTCCGAGTCTCCCCGTAAGTTCGTTCAGACCGATCTTTCTGATTTGAATTCGTGAAGGGCGCACCCTTCAAAGAATCCCACAAGCTGCCACCATTCTGTAAGCCGCAAGTTAACAGTAAAAGCCCAATGTCTACGTATTTATCAAAATAAATAAAGTTTATAATTTGAATTTATGTTGGTAGCGTTATTGCCTGATGGGCGTTGTTTACCTAACCTGCAACCCAGTTTGATCAGTCTGAATTCACCTACTATTGGGGTACTCAGGGTATGACTCAGCAACACCGGTTTTCAACAAGAACAAAATGTTGTATTCAAAAAAAAGATAAATAAAATATGGTAAATTGACACATAGGTCCTAAATCCCCCTAAGGATGTGTCACAAAACAAAAAAAAAAAGGGTAAGTACAAGTAAGTAGATAAGATAGTACAAAGGTATTCAGGGTACTGGTACCCAAACGATCCCCAACGGGGGTATGCCTCAGAAAATGAAAATAAAACAGTCTTGCAATAACGAAAAACAAAGAAAACAAGTCATGAATTGACAAAAGTAAGTAGGAACTCAATAGGTATGCGTCCTGACTAATCGAAAATAACGACGCTTCTAGGTAACGCTTAAGTAGGTATTAGGACTAGGCTTCCAATCAGAACAAAGGTAAGTAAAATTTGGGTATAAAATATTCAACGAGCCCTTCGAATGACTGCAAAAGTATGTAAGTATATCAGGTAAGTAAAACTTTAGTATAAAAATCGGCAAGTACAAACTGCTACTCCGATATTGACTTCGACAAGGTAAGGCCTCATGGAACCTTCCCCTCAGATCTCCGAAACTTCAATAAAAAGGTAAGAATTTAGAATTTAAGATGGTAAGTATATAGTTTTAAGCTAGTTTGCATCAATAATTAAGTACTTGGTACTCTCCTAGGAGGATAATCCTCGCCACGTGGTCTTACAACGCCCTAAAGGTATGTTAGGGCACACCGACGCCACCTAGGTACGGGAGATGACTGAGATCAAAATAGACGAAATTACGGTAAAATTAACAATATACAAAGATTCAAAAGTGGCAAGAATGATCATACAGAAGATTGATAAACGATTTAACTGGGTACTTTACCACTAACTCTCCAAAATCGCACGCAGCAAGGTGAGGTTGATGAAGACGGTCCCGAGGGCGTCTTTGAAGAAGGATAGTTCGTGGATAAATTGCGAGACTTTGCAAATTTATCTGGTAAATGGCTTTCGATACACAATAGTTCAAATCACGACCAGGGAATGTAACCCTTTTAACAGTTTTTCCACACACAACTTGCACAAATGGCTTCCAATTTACTTCCCGGCCCGCAATTGGGGCGAACGTGAGCTCCGTCGTAAGGCAACTGAACTGTCCGGGCGGAGGGGGTCAAGACTCCCCTCCCTCGCCTCCACCTCCTCCTCGTCCGCCGCTTCCCCCATCGCCACCCCGACCCCCTCGAAGGCCGTGGAGTGTCGCTCTCCCGCGGAATTTTGAATGTGCGGCTTACATTCCTCAATTTCAAAGCTTGGTTACAATTAGTAAGCAGTAAAGGAACCGAAATATTGGAAAATCGGATATTTTGTGAATATTATCCCACCACTCACCCCCTCCCCTTGCGAATTTTGATGAAATCATGTACAACTCAGAAGTTATTAGAGGCAAACAAAAAAAGAAACACGCAAATCGGTAGGAAATTGAGGCCTGGGCAGAGTTTACAAGATTATGCCCAAAAACGCACGTTTTTTGAGCATTAACCCCCCCTTTCCCCCCTTAAAAGGCAAAATTCGAAATTCCGGCGACGTAGTGCACAACTAGACAGTTTTCCGCGTCGAACAAAAAAATAACCACGAAAATCGGTTGAGAACTAAGGCCTGGGCAGAGTACACAAGATTATGCCCAAAAACGCACGTTTTTTGAGAATTAACCCCCTCTTTCCTCCCCTTAAAAGGCAAAATTCGAAATTCCGGCGACGTAGTGCACAACTAGACAGTTTTCCACGTCGAACAAAAAAATAACCACGAAAATCGGTTGAGAACTAAGGCCTGGGCAGAGTAGGGGAGACCGGGGCAGGTTGGCATAAGGGGCGGGTTGGCACAGTGCTTTTAAAATGAAAACCGAATGGCGGCGAAACCTTCCCTCTAGGTCACGTGATCTCTTGTTGGGTCCCCAGTCGTCAACAAAGTTTCATGGAGGTTGGTCCTTCGCTCGAAGAAAGAATTACAAATTTCAGATTTTACGACAAGTAAGTAAATTTTCACACTCCTACTATTTGGTTTTAAGGGCATTGTGTGTTGAAGTTTTTGTAACTTTGAAAGTGTAGACCTATTTTACTGCATTTAATGAACAGAATCCGCTAGTGAACGTTTGGAAACCACTGTTTGTGAAGCTAATGGTGGCCACTGTTGTCAGTGAGCCCTGTTGGGGCGGGATGGCATTTTTTGGGAGGGGCGGGTTGGCATAAGCCAATTTTTTGTTTTTCTTATGCCAACCCGCCCCTCCCAGGTTTATCATTGACACCTAATGAACAAAAATGTCATATAACTTATTTTAAGAGCTCTATTGCTTGTCACAGGGATGCGAACTTGGAAAAGGACCACTGTTTTCTGTTTTGTTTTCACCACTGTTCTGTTTTCATTGAGGTCCAACCTAAAAATACTTATGCCAACCCGCCGCATAAGGGGGGCAGGTTGGCATAGATTGACTAGCTTTATTTGAATCGATCTGAGCCTTTTTGTAGTTCATTATGAACATCGAGAATGAGGGGATTTTGTAGCCCATGAGTTATACTTTCACTGGGTAGTTTAACTTTTATGATTGACTGATCACAACTCCTAGGAAACATCAAAAACGAAAATCTATGCCAACCCGCCCCGGTCTCCCCTACACAAGATTATGCCCAAAAACGCACGTTTTTTGAGAATTAACCCCCCCTTGAAAGGCAAAATTCGAAATTCCTGCGACGTAGTGCACAACTAGACAGTTTTCCGCGTCGAAAAAAAAAGAACCAGGAAAATCAGGAAGAACTAAGGCCTGGGCAGACGACACAAGATTTTGACACACACACAGACATACACCTATGGTTTTTTTTCGCAGATTTGGATTCAGAATGGTCTAAAACGGATTACTGTGTGGTTATTTTTTTTCTATTGAGTGTTGTCCAACTTTACCTCAGATCGATCGCCCAAGTCTTACTGTGGGACGTCCTAAAAATTATAAACGAATCACGCTTTGTTTAACATTCTATTAATCAACTGCCATGAAGATCGGCTGTCAACCTCATCTTTCGCTTTTAACTTTTTTTTTCCTTATTGTGTTCCTAAAACTACAAGGCAACTGCTCCAGTACTTACTAAAAACTTCTCAGATGAAGTTGAGCGTTCCTTGCAGCCCTCCACTTCCGTTATTCCCTTTTCAAAGTCAGACTGAAAAGAGCACAAGGTCATAGGAATCAATGGCATCTAGATCTTCCTGTTAGCTCTTTAACGTTGGGGAATATTTGGACCGATTCAGAACTCTTGGAAGGTTGGTACTTGGAACACCACTTTCAAAAACATGCTAGTTTACATACAGGGTGTCCCATGTTGACCAGCAAACCTCGGGAGTCGATTCTACATCTAATTTAATTAAGAAAATGGCTCTTAGCAATTTCGTTTCAACCCCTTGTTTTTCCAAGTTTTTTTTCAATTTCAAGATTTTTATCGTGTTTCCCGCTTTACGTCACTAACACTTCTATAACCAGCTTAGTTTACGTTGAAAATGTAAAAATAAGGGCAAAATAAGGGGAAGGGCGTAAAATATTCCATATTTCTACTATTTGTGAAAAATTAACTCATAAAAATGTTTTATCGAATTGGGAAATTTTCCTACTTTTGCTTCTGTTTGAAAGGTGTTATTTCCGCATGGTTTTTCACGTACCTCAATACTGAGAATTTTGGCACCAGCCGTTCACTTTTTGGATGAGTAGATCTTATACTATGATTTTTCAAAGTTTCTACCGTTTATGACGTCACGCGCCCCTCTCGCCTGGGCGGAACCCCCTAGCCCACTGTGACGTCATAAACATTCGAAACTTTGAAAAATCATAGAAAAAGGTCTTCTCACGCTAGAAGGTCGCGGTTGATGTCAAAATTCTCAGAATGAGGTCTAGTTTAGATTAAAAATAACAATACACAGTTTTTCCGAACCGAGGGCACACCCCATTTGCTGTGACAATTACAATTTGAGGATACTGTTGGAAAGATAAGTAAATTTCCTATCTCCCTAATACCAAATAAATTTTTTTCACCTGAATTTTACGGGGAATAAAGCATTTTAAAAAGTGAACTTTGTAACAATACAGGATGAATTCCAGAATGAAATTCACCTTATTGCTCATAATTAGTCAGAGGAGGGTGTGACGACCCTACCCCCTTCAAACCAGTGATTAGATTAACCATCCAGCCCGAAGAGGATAGCGATTCATATCTCTATGAATCGGATATCTCGACAGGCGTAGCTTCAACAAATTGGGAACAAACCAACTGGTTTGTCCCGTAAAAATGTAGAGTCGTCACACTCCTCTCCCTAAAACATACTTCTGGGTTTCTGTTAGAAAACGTATTCGTGAAGAACAAACGAGACATATATTTCGTTCACAGAAAATACAAAAGGAATGAAGTTTTCCTGAACAACAAGATGCGTAAACTGTTTGAAACCAAGACCATTGGTCTTAACAACTTAATAATATCAACATCCACCTTCTTTCTTCTTCTCTTCTATTCCCATCTTCTTCAGGATTTCTTCATTGCGAAATTTGGATAAGGGCTTGGTGAGAATGTCCGATTTGTTTTCTCTTGTTGGTACATAATCCACATTCAGTTTTCGACCCTTCACCAGGTCTCTCAGAAAATGATATTTTATGTCAATGTGTCGCGAATGTGATGTGACACTGTTTCCTTTAGCGAAGTTGAGGGCCGATTGGTTGTCACAGAATATCAGCGGCTCGCTTGGCAGGTTACACCCAATTTCATTTAGGACATGGTTGAGCCACAACATTTCAACGCTACATGATACGACTGCAATAAATTCTGATTCCATCGTTGAGAGAGCAACCGAATTTTGTTTGTTTGACTTCCAGATTATGGCCGTGTCATTCACCTCGATTAGAAGACCGGTAGTTGATCTTCTGTCGTCTTTGTCACCTGCCCAATCCGCATCTGAAAACCCCTTCACATTTATTACATTCCCTTCCAAAACTTTGGCTATCTTGAATTCGTAGTTTATCGTTCCTTTCAAGTATCGCAAAACCCTTTTAGCAGCTTGCCAATGAACTTTGCCTGGATTCGATGAAAACTGTCCTAGTTTAGAAACAGCGAAAGCGAGATCTGGACGTGTTGCTTGAGACAGGTACATCAGTTTTCCTACCAACCGTCTAAAAGGAACAGTTTTCATTTCATCTTCCTCCTCTCTAGTTCTAGGACAATCGACCTTACTGAGACATTGGTTCGGTTCCAGTGGTGTTTTCACAGGCTTGCAATCCGTCATTCCGAACTCACTCAAAATTTCCTTTATGTACTTCGTTTGGTTTAAAGTTAGAGACCCATCATCCGCTTTCTTCACTTCAATACCTAGAATATAATGAAGTGGTCCCATGTCTTTGGTGTCAAAGTGGTTGCTTATCATTCTCTTAGTTTCTTCCATACCAGTTTGACTGGATGTTATAAGGATCAAATCATCGACATATACTGATATAATCCTGAAATCGCCATTTTTCTTTTGATAATATATGCAAGGTTCCGCTTTGCATTTTTTCATTCCTCCATACTGTAACTTTTTATCCAACATCTCATACCAAGAGCGACCTGATTGTTTTAATCCATAGAGACTCTTGATCAATTTGTAAACCTTCCCTTTTGTATTAGGCTCATTTACTCCTTCGGGTATCTTCATATAAATTTCTTCTCTCAAGTCCCCATTTAAATAAGCCGTTTTAACGTCCATTTGATGAACTAACCAGTCATTCTCTACTGCCAGTTTTAGTAAAAGTCTTACTGATGGAAGGCTGATCACTGGACTGTATGTTTCATCATAATCGACGCCTGGTTTTTGGGTGAAACCTTGCGCCACAAGTCTGGCCTTGTACCTCTCAATATTCTCGTCTGCTAAATATTTCTTTTTGAAAACCCATTTACACCCAACTGCTGTTTTTCCTGGTGGTAAATCACTCAGCTCCCAAACTTTCATTGATGTCAAGGAAGACAATTCTTCTTGAATCGCTTCGACCCAAAGGTCTCTGTCTATTCCTTGCATGGCTTGCTTATATGTTTTAGGATCTGGGTTTTGAGAGGTGCTAAAGCAAGCATGATGGAATTGAGGTCTTTTGATTGTACTTCTGTCTCTTAGCTCCATGTGGTGTTTTGGAAGTTCTTTGTTTTCATTGTTCAACTCCTCTTCATCCCCATTCAACTCCATATCTTGACCATCTTGTTCATTGTCGCTGTTATTTTCTATGTTACTACTGTAATCCCCGGGTTCCTCCCCTGAGGATTACCGTTAATCCCCCGACCTCTCATCCCCCGACTTTCAAACACGCGCGGGCCCGATCAGCCGGATCGCCGCCAGAACCCAGTTTCCAGCAGCCAGCACCGGTAGCGCCACCAGTGCCCAGCACCAGCTTCCGCCAGCCAGCACCGGAGGCGCCACCATCGCGTCCCCCTCTCTCCGCGCATGCGCCCCGCCGACGAGCCACCCCCTCCAAACCGAAGGACCCCCACGCACAGCCCTGACCGCCTCATTCCTTGACTGGCACTTGACTGTGGCGAGAGTACAAGCTGACCGAGATTTGCAGCCCCCCCGATCATTCGAGCGTCCACGTCCTGGTCTCACCCTGACTCCGACTTCATTCTTCGACGACGACAGCGACAGCACCTGCCCATCTACGAACTGTTCAACTGGTAGGATTTATCCACATTATTTTGTATATAGACAATTTCGACTGATAGGTTATAAGTGATTTTCTCTTCAAAGACTGGCGAGCTGGCGCTTAGAATACCACGATAAAAGATAAAAGACTGAGAATGGCCCTACCCCTAATTTCCCCCTGTATATTTTAAATTGTAATATTTCATTTAATTTGTCTTGTAAAACTTAAATCTTGTCTACACGTGGTGTCCACCTTAAGTGTCCACCACCTAGTCCACCCTTGTCTACCAAGTAGAGATATTCTTTTGATATTGAGAGAGAGAGTGAGAGTGATAGTAGAAATAGGTAGAGTAAGGATTGAGAGTGTCATATATTTTTATTTGTCTCACGGATTTGACAATACAACACCCATACGGAAGTACTTCTATCTTTCACTGGCTTATCTCCTACTGACCAGGTATATTTCACCAGTAAATTCAACATTAGGTATTTTACAGTAAATTCACTTGCTTTGCTTTATCAACAATTTAACGTAACTTCACTTGACAATATTAACTTCATTTTTATTATTAACTTAACTTCAACTAGTCAACAGACTAGTTCCTACTTTCTAAGTAGGTGGTGGCAGCTCTACATCTCCAGGGAATACAGACAGCTAAGGTAAGTTGTATCCGCACTAAATTCATAACAGTAATACAGAATAGGTTCTTGAGGTTTCTATATTTTGATTCTCTCTATTAGATTCTTATTAGATTCCTCTGCTCCCTTTCGAGGGTTCCCATAGTGATAAATGGGGTTACAATTGGTGCCAGCAGTACGGATCTGGTTTACCTAACGCCTTGACTGCCATAAAATCAGTAGCTACCAATTTTATTCAGTATATTGCGGATCTTAGCTGTCTTCCCTTTTAAATTCATTAAATTCTTTGTGGTGAAATAATTGATACCTTGGTACGTATTGGAGAGTTAGTCAGAAAGTTCCATTCGGAACCGAAGTACTAGACTAAGTTGTTTGTGAATGTGCATGTTATGATTTAAGGGTGCCATACACACATTTTACACAACCACACGAATTCGACACATTTCATACTGTTCTTTGTGCTGTACGGGAAAGTACAGATACCCTTCGCAAAGTTCCGACTCGAAAATTCAAGTTTTAGGGTGTGTCCACCGTTGTCCGCCCTAGTCCACCAGCTGTCCGCCGTGGTCATAATTTTTGTCCACCCTTGCAGGATTTTTCAGGCCGATATTTCTAGGAAATTTGATCAACAGGAGCCTTCCTGTGCATGAAAAATTTGTTGCATACAGCCAATAGTTGGGAAGATACGTAGTAGTTGAAAACTTGAAACCAATATTTTCTAAATATTTCGTAATTTTTCCCTTGCAAAACGTCCATTTTGTCTTAATTTTGTGTCAACGAACCTCAGGTAAACGACTCTTAACCCTCAGGTCACGTAGACCCTTTTGACCCAGCAAACAAAAGGGTAGTTGAACCCTTGGAAAAACCCATCCCTTATTTCGTCCCTTTTCAGCCTTCAGCCCCTTGATCCCTTTTTACCTCGATAGTTGTGGGAAAATTTGAGGAAGTCATTCCCCTTTTCGACCCAACCCTTTTGCCTAAGCCCCTAGCAACAGGAAGAGGAACGACACTAGGACAATTAGGTAGTGGTACATTGCCTTGAATATTATATTGTGTGCATTTTATATTGATTTGCTTGTTGAATAGTGAAATTTTGCTATTTTTCCATAATTTGCCATAATTTCGTGGTTGTCCACCGTCCACGACCGATATTTTTAGGTTTGTCCACCACTTGTCCTCCGTGGTCCACCGTTGGTCCACCTCACTGACCACCCGTGACCACACTTGTCCGCCAGTGTCCACCTGTTTTGTCCACCCACGTTGCATTTGTTTACGAACCCCTGATATAAACAGTAACTTTTCAGTCTTGAAGTCCGTACTCTTTGGACCCCATTCTTAACTTTTGAGTTGTTGTGTGGACACTGTCCGCCTTTGTCCACATCTTGTCCACCTTAGGTATACCTTCAGTCTACCTTTGGTCCACCTCGTTGTCCACCCTCGAGGGATACGTCCTTAAGACCTGTCCAGGCCAATTTTATTTTTGCCTGTCCACCCTTGACCACCCTTTTGTCCCCCTTTGACCACCCTTTTCCTAAATTGAACTAAATTTAGTAGAAAAGTGGTATTAAATTCTTCTAGTTCATTTCAAAACGTGGTAGTAGATTCATACTACAATTCATACTTTCCTTCTGAAAGTGCAACCCTGTTCCCAATACAATTTCGGATTGCCTACCCTATCTTGTCAGCCTACAACCGGTTCTCGCGGCGCGACGAAGCATACGGGTGTGTGTGATTAAAGTGCAATTTTGACTGCGTATTTGGAACGAAACCTTCAGTTTCATTCCCTTTTTCAATTTTATTTTCTTTCAACGTGAAAATTTCCCCCGTTTTCAAAATGTCTACGAGTAACCATGAAGACCCTGAACCTCGAGATGTCGCCCTTGAAGCAGTGGCGAAGGCCATGAGTCGCCTTGAGTTCGTCCTTGGCAACCGACCTACCGAGTCCACCACCGAGCAGATTCCACGTTCCGTGCTCATGGAAGTCGACCCCTGGGATCCCGATGATGTTGAAGCCGTTGCTATCGGTACTTACCTCGAAATCTTTGATGGTATTACACGGGACCTGGCCGACAACCTACGCATACAATTGTTGCGGATTAAGCTCCGAGGATCAGCGAAGACCTTCCTCTTGGATAATGGACACCTGTTAGAAGGAAAAGAATGTTACCCCGCATTGAGACGAGCCCTGATACGCTGGTATGGCCGAGATGATCCCGAGAAAGCTGCGGAGCAGCTATGGACGATGCAGAAGTCAGCGGGCGAGACCTTTCGCCAATTCGCCGAAAGAGTTCGACACACAGCTTCGCGAGCTTCGCGTGTGGAAGGAATATATATGGATGCGACCCAGACCCGCACATGGATAGCAGCCAGATCGGTTAAGGCCTTTCTGAAAGGAATACCTGGACAATACGCCGGATTCTTCGTGAACAACCCTCCAGCATCTCTCGAAGAAGCAATGAAGAAAGCTGAGCAACTAGAGGACGCTCTAGAACCTCGAGAAGCCGATCGTTGGAACGTCGCACGAATCCAAGTTCAGGATAAGCGATGCTTCCGCTGCAGAGAATTGGGACACATCGCATCGGGTTGTCCGCATATTCCACGACCTCCTACTCCCCCACCACAACGACGAAACGCTATGGGAAGTCCCCAGAAGCCTTGCAGCTACTGTGGAAGCAACGTACACTTCCCCGCGCACTGTTTGAAGAACCCCAAAAACTTTCCCTGCGATTACTGCGGACTATACGGACACAAGGAGTCCGAATGTCGGGTGAAGTCGAGTCACTATGCTGATGAACCCATGTGTGACTATTGCGGTTATTATGGTCACCTAGAGGCTGATTGTCCCCAGAAGACGGAATCCTGCATGAAGAGAGAAGCCGTCACCCGGTTGGAACCTCGTAAGGTACTAGCTCTCACGAGCGAAGCGTACGAACAAAACCCTCATCAGGCCGTAGCTCTCAGAACAGAGAAGAAAGTAGCTGACTCACCTCCAGTGTCTACTCCACAAGCAGAAGAAGCTGATGTGTGCCTTCCTGCCGTCGATTCGCCATTTAAGCAGACGATGCGAATCCGAGTGAACCTGAGTGGACACGAGCGAGTGCTGATAGTTGACACCGGCGCTCAAATCTCTGTACTGACGCACCCTGTTCCGAACGTACCCATAGTACCGACTCGAATTCTTGCCTGGGGCGCCGATGGTCAGCCGATGCCCTTCCTGGGACAGCAACGTCTGGAAGTTACCATTGGACCCGTACGCCTGACTCATGCTTTCAGGATTTTCGCACGAGACCATTCCGGATTGGACCTGTTGGGACTGGACCTGCTTCGTAGAATCCCCGCTTCTATCCACTTGGATAGCTGCGAAGTACGGATGACGCATCCCCAAACCGGCCAATCCGTGGTGATTAGTGACGTCATCACGGGCTACTTGTCGCCTGCTAGACCTGTACCCATGCCGAACCGTGAACAACCGATGCGACCCCGCATCGCAGTAGTAGAAGGTTCCCACGCATTCGACACCGCTCACCTGTTGGACCCTGTGGATATGGAAGTCTCATCGTCCGATGATTGCCCCATATTGGACCCGTCCGAGGAGTTTCCCACCGAGGATTTGGATGAACCGATCCCCGATCTACTTGGTGTACTGCAGCAACAACTCCAGCACTTGCCGACGACGGATGCCAATTATGTGATCGACATCTTGAAGACTTACCAGCACCTGTTTCAGCGGCCTGACGCTCAGGGATGCTCGATGAAAGTTGTCCATCGCATCGAAACAGGAACGCACTCTCCCATATACAAAAAGCCTTACACCGTACCGCATGCTCTGCGACCCATCATCGAAGAACAGCTGGAACAAATGTTGGCGGACCGCTTCATCGAACCATCGACCAGCCCATGGGGAGCACCAGTGGTACTGGTGAAAAAGAAAACACCACCAGGACAAAGCCAGAAGTATCGGTTTTGCACCGATTTCCGAGCCTTGAACCATGCCACGAAGAGCGACGCTTACCCGCTTCCAAACCTGACGGAGACCTTGGAGTCCCTTGGCGGCAGCAAGTTCTTCACGACGTTGGATTTAACGGCGGGCTACCACCAAATAGCCATAGCAGAGGAGGACCGCGAGAAGACGTCCTTTACCACCTTAGGGCACACGTACCAGTACCGGAAAATGGCTTTCGGCCTTAAAAACGCACCGGCGACTTTCCAAAGACTTATGAACTGCGTCCTGGAGGGACTTGTGGGTACATCCTGTCTCGTCTACCTTGACGACATTGTCGTCTACGGGCCAGATGTCGAAACCCACATGATACGGCTACGTCAAGTCTTGGAGAGGTTAAACCACGCCAACCTCAAGCTTAACCTTGCTAAGTGTACCTTCCTGAACACGCAAGTAAGCTACTTGGGGCACGTTGTGTCAGAAGAAGGACTGCGAATGGAGCCATCGAAACTCGCCTGCGTGCAGCAATATCCAGCACCGAAGGATGCTACGGAGATCCGCGCCTTCTTGGGCCTCGCCGGATTCTACCGAAGGTTTGTCGGCGGTTTTTCAGCAATTACCGCTCCACTGACCCAGCTCCTACAAAAGGGCGCTCCTTTTGAGTGGGGAGAAGAGCAGCGGCTAGCTTTCGACAAACTAAAGGAGACGCTTCTCACCAGTCCAGTCCTCGCTTATCCGGATTTCGAATTACCGTTTACTTTGTCCACTGACGCCTCCGGCATAGCTTTAGGAGCCGTGCTAAGTCAAGAACGAGACGGAGTGAGCCACCCCATTGCTTTCGCGAGCCGCAAGCTAAATCCCGCGGAATCGCGATATTCCACCACAGAACGGGAGCTCTTGGCAGTAGTGTGGGCTGTCTCTCACTTCCAACCATACCTATTAGGTCGGCGTTTCCGGTTGGAAACGGACCACCGAGCACTCACAGCCGCAATGAACCTACGAGACCCGACGCATCGAATCAGTCGCTGGATGCTTCGCCTAGCTGAGTATGACTTCGACCCAGTCTACCGTCCTGGAAGCCAGATGCAACACGTGGATGCCCTTAGTCGAGTTGTCATCGCCAGCATCAACACGTTCCAGCTGACCAAGGAGATGCTCATCTCGTCGCAGCAGGTCGACCCTTGGATCTCGGAAGTTCAACGCAACCCTGCGAAGTGGTCAGCCCGACTAGAAGACGGAGTCTGGATGGCCTCGAAGGTCGTAGAAACCGGAGAGTTATTGGTTCCACTAATTCCCGGCTCCCTTCGCCACCAGATACTCCAAGTTTGCCATGATAGCCCTTGGGCAGGACACCCTGGCATTGAAACCACAGACGCCACAGTTAGAAGATATGGAGTCTGGCCGAAGCTCACGTCGTACGTGAAGGATTATGTTCAATCCTGCTCTGTCTGCCAGAAACGCAAGACTCCAAACCGGCTGGATCCTCCCATTCAACAACCCGAGCTACCGACACATCCTGGAGAGATTGTGGGGATCGACCACGTTGGGCCACTGATGACACCCAACGGGGTTAGGTATTTACTCACAGTCGTCGACCACTTCAGCAAATATGCTGAAGCATATGTCGTCGCTAACACAACGGCAAAGAAAGTGGTCGACGTACTGACGAGGCAATACTTCCCCATCCACGGAGTTCCGGAGAAGATGATCTCAGACCGCGGGACCGCATTTACAGCAGCCGTGACCCAAGAACTGTGCGCCGCCTGGGGCATCAAGAAAGTGCAAACCACAGCCTATCATCCCCAAAGCAACGGGATATGCGAACGATTTCACAGAACCTTGGCCAATATAATCGCCAAGTTGTCACCAAAAACAACTTTGTGGCAAGACGTATTACCCATGGCCCTGGCAGTATACCGGAGTGCTCCGCACGGAAGTACCGGATATACCCCAAACCTTCTGCACCTGGGAAGAGAAATAAGACTACCTGTGGCCGCCGCCTTAGACCTGAACCCTCCGTCCAGTCACGACCAGACACTCAAGCATGTCGAGAGGGCTCAGAAAGCAGCAGCCAAGGCGATCAGGAAAGCTTGGTTGAAGCGAGCAAAGATTGCTAATGCGAGGCGTACACCTCGTTACTTCAATGTAGATGATAGAGTCTACTTACGTCAAATGGTTCCACCTCCCGGAGTCTCAACGAAGTTCTGGAGTCCCTGGGTAGGTCCCCTGAGAATCGTACGACGACTGTCCGAAGTGACGTATGAAGTGGCAGACCTCACCGACCGTTGTCAGGTTGTACACCTGAGCCGCCTCAAGCCTGCGTTTGAGAGAGGAGTGCCGGACGACGCCTGCATCACACTGCCAATCAAACCAATGCCAGACCAACGACCTGAACCTGTCCCTTGCAGTTGGGAAGTGGATGATCTCATCTTCGAGGATGACGACGTATACCCAGTGGCCCGATTCACGGAAGTTCAGGCACCCGAAGAATCGATGGAGACCGCACCTGTGGAAATCCCGGCTGAAAACCCCAAGATCCTGAAAACGGAGAACGCTGCCGAAAACACCAACTCTCGACAGCTCCGCTCGCTTCCCCGACAGGACTACCGTCAGCTCCACTCAGGAAAGCCCTCCAAACAGCCGAAGACCTGAAACAAAAACAAGTATTAAAAAAAAAAAAAAAAAAAAAAAAAAAAAAAAAAAAAAAAAAAAAAAAAAAACTTTATAATATTGAAAATTTTACTTACCGTATTGTCATTTTATGCACCTGATCCTTTCTTTCACCAATCCGCAATGCTGCCGTGAACGCGCGCGCGACCGCTTGTGGGTTGACAAACGTGGCTTCTTCCCGTATAGATATGTCTTCCCCCCCCCCCCCACCATTTTTACTTACCGTTGAAGAGTCGATAGGGTTACAGAGGTGAGGAACACTGAAATCCTTTAGTAGTCGCTAGTAGTTTGAGAAGAGTCGAATAGGAACACCTGAAACACACAGTAGAGTTGGCACCCCGTAGTAACATGTGCATCGTAGAAAATAACCCCCAGTTGTTACTAACCATAAGATTCAGTCATAAGCACAGTGCTAATTATAAGGTGGGTGTGTGTGTGTTTACAGACGGTGATGTCGGGTGGCAAAGACCTGTATGTCATGTTTACCGATGTGGAGCGACGACTGAACCAGGGTGTTGACAGGGATGAGAGCCAGTGTGACGAACCAGTAGAGGAGCCAGCATTACCGAGACCTAGAGTGAGCGCGATTGAACCAAGTGAAGTAGTGCGCGAGACCATAGACATTGATAGGGAGTGGGGTGTGCTCGAAAGTGGAGTCGAAATGATGTGTAACGCGACCAACGCGGAGGACAGAAAACACGGGTGGCATCGTTACGCGAGTGCCTTGAAGTTGCTAAAAGGGTGCACACGAAGTAGGCATACCGTCACAAGTCCTACTATCGACGTCAACCACCTTGCTGACGCTGTAGCCCTGAAGCTCCGATAGCCGCCTGTCGTTGGACCAACGCCGCGGGAAATTGCGCGAGAGGTGGTGGAGATGCTGCAAGAAAAGGTGACGCTCAACAATCCCAAACTGGCGGAGGAGATTGCAGAACTGGTGTGTCAGCGCCAAAGTCCAGCCTACTCTCCTGTTCACGACGCTGGTGCCATCGCTGATGCCATCATCAACAAGCTGCGAGGACAAGTAAACCTGGATCTGTGCTTGCCTGAGCAGACGGCCGCCATACCACCAGCGCCCGAGTCTCTGCACCCAGACGAAATGACGGAAGATGTGCCACAGGACGACAACGACCTGCCACAGGTGTCGGACCATCCTGCTGAGGAGCGAAGGTGCCTCGCATGTAAGCAGCCCCGTACCCGTCACTCGCGACTATGGTGCGAGGCGTGCCGAGTATTCTTGCGACGCTCTCACAAAGCCACAGCTGAAGGACGCCCATTCGCCTGCCACAACATCCGCCACCAACAGAAGCCCGACTTTGAGAACTGTCGAGGGTGCAGAGCTCGACGACTGCATGATTTGGAGACCCAAGCGTGCCATCCTGAAGATTCGGATGACGCCGATGGGGACATCGGCTTCCGAAGGGGAGGGGAGTGTAATCCCCGGGTTCCTCCCCTGAGGATTACCGTTAATCCCCCGACCTCTCATCCCCCGACTTTCAAACGCGCGCGGGCCCGATCAGCCGGATCGCCGCCAGAACCCAGTTTCCAGCAGCCAGCACCGGTAGCGCCACCAGTGCCCAGCACCAGCTTCCGCCAGCCAGCACCGGAGGCGCCACCATCGCGTCCCCCTCTCTCCGCGCATGCGCCCCGCCGATGAGCCAACCCCTCCAAACCGAAGGACCCCCACGCACAGCCCTGACCGCCTCATTCCTTGACTGGCACTTGACTGTGGCGAGAGTACAAGCTGACCGAGATTTGCAGCCCCCCCGATCATTCGAGCGTCCACGTCCTGGTCTCACCCTGACTCCGACTTCATTCTTCGACGACGACAGCGACAGCACCTGCCCATCTACGAACTGTTCAACTGGTAGGATTTATCCACATTATTTTGTATATAGACAATTTCGACTGATAGGTTATAAGTGATTTTCTCTTCAAAGACTGGCGAGCTGGCGCTTAGAATACCACGATAAAAGATAAAAGACTGAGAATGGCCCTATCCCTAATTTCCCCCTGTATATTTTAAATTGTAATATTTCATTTAATTTGTCTTGTAAAACTTAAATCTTGTCTACACGTGGTGTCCACCTTAAGTGTCCACCACCTAGTCCACCCTTGTCTACCAAGTAGAGATATTCTTTTGATATTGAGAGAGAGAGTGAGAGTGATAGTAGAAATAGGTAGAGTAAGGATTGAGAGTGTCATATATTTTTATTTGTCTCACGGATTTGACAATACAACACCCATACGGAAGTACTTCTATCTTTCACTGGCTTATCTCCTACTGACCAGGTATATTTCACCAGTAAATTCAACATTAGGTATTTTACAGTAAATTCACTTGCTTTGCTTTATCAACAATTTAACGTAACTTCACTTGACAATATTAACTTCATTTTTATTATTAACTTAACTTCAACTAGTCAACAGACTAGTTCCTACTTTCTAAGTAGGTGGTGGCAGCTCTACATCTCCAGGGAATACAGACAGCTAAGGTAAGTTGTATCCGCACTAAATTCATAACAGTAATACAGAATAGGTTCTTGAGGTTTCTATATTTTGATTCTCTCTATTAGATTCTTATTAGATTCCTCTGCTCCCTTTCGAGGGTTCCCATAGTGATAAATGGGGTTACACTACTTTCTTCCAAAAATGAGGTTTCATCCCGACGTTCCCCTACTTCATCTTCTTCAATATACTGTTCTTCTACATTATTTGTCAATGACGGCAATTCCTCTTCCACCAAGGGTTGTTCTTCCTCTATAATAATTTCCTCTTCAGTTAGTCTCTTTCCTTTTGAAATTTTAGAGTGTGGTCTTGAATCACCTTTCCCCTTTTTATCAATTTTCTCATCTCTAGAACTTTGTGTTGCCTTTTCTCCAAGATCCATTTCTGAATAATCGCATTTTTCAGATTCATTGTACGGATATTTGTTCTCCTCAAATATTACATCTCTACTCACTAGAATTTTCTTATCTACAAGATCCCACAACCTATAACCTTTGGAAACTCCACTATAACCAAGCATTATACAGTCTCTGGTCTTACCATCCAATTTTCTTCTTTGGACATTTGGGATGTGTGCATGAGCCTTGCATCCAAAAGGTCTAAGATGCTGAACATTTAGCTTTCTTCCTGTCCATCTCTCCTCTGGAATTCGACTATCATCAGACGTAGGGCATCGGTTGCGAATGTATGTAGCTGTGCTCACGGCTTCAGCCCAGAAACTTTTCGGTAGATTTGCAGCAATTAACATGGACCTTGAAAGATCAAGTAAAGTTCTATTGTAACGCTCAGCAATTCCATTCTGTTGGGGACTGTACGGTATTGTCAATTGTCGTTCTATACCATGTTCTTCGAGAAAGTTATCAAAAGCTCTGTTGACGTACTCTTTACCATTGTCGCTCCTCAAGGATTTAATTAACTTCCCGGTTTGTTTTTCTACCATAATTTTGAATTTCTTGAAACAGCTAAGCACCTCATCTTTACTTTTCAAGAAAAATACACAGGCTTTCCTTGAAAAATCATCAATAAATGTTATGAAATACCTGTACCTTGAATTAGATTCTACGGGCATTGGCCCACAAACATCAGTATGGATAAGCTCAAGTAGCACTTTTTTATCATGTCAACTTGATTTCGGGAATGGCTTTCGCGATAACTTTCCTTTGATGCATGCTCCACAGACATCTTGGGATCTCATAACTGTGCCATCTAGTCCCTTCACCATTTCGTTCCTGTACATAGTTTTAATAGAATCCATATTCACGTGACAGAATCTTTCATGCCAGTTTTTCTTGTTTATTTGCCCTACATTAACCTTTTCTTTCAAAATTATATTTTTCAATGCATACATATTTGATTCTCCCCGCTTAGCATCTATGATTAACTCATTTCCATCATAAACTTTACATGTTCCTTTCTTGATTAAAATGTTGTACCCATTCATTTCAATTTTAGCTATGGAAAGCAGTCTAAAACAAAAATTTGGTACATGTAGAACTTCCTTCAAATTGAGTGTGAATTTACCATGATTAGTTGTTGATATGATTGAGACTGTCCCTATTCCAATAATTTTACATTCGATATTTGATGCAAGCGTGACCACTTTTTCACAATCCAAAGCTTGATAATGGCTAAAATCTTCTTTGTATGGGGTGAAATGACTGCTGGCCCCACTATCAATCAGCCATTCTTCATTTCGAGAAATATTTGCCACATTGAGACATACAGCATTCAAAGATTTTTGCGGATCTTCGAATTTCGGTTTACTTCTATTTATCACGTCTTTTTGTCGACAAAACCTAGCTATATGACCTTCTTTACCACAAATGAAACATGTGAGCCCCTCTCTTCTCGTAAATTTCTTCGCCAGCATGGCGTTATCTATTGATTCACAACTCTCCTCTTTCTTCATCTGTTTCCTCTTGTACTCACCACTCAATAAACTTTCAAGTTTTTCAGGTGTATAGTCCTTATCTTCAAATGTGCAAACCATACTTATCGTTGTCTCGTATTCTTCAGATAACCCATTGATTATAACATTGCATATTTGAAGGGTCCAGGGAAAAAACCGACTAAGTCACTTTTTCTTAAAAACGAGAAAACTCATTTTGAAAGTTTGAAACGCGATTGTGTTTGACTAGATGCAAATAAAAAATTGAAATAAGTCTTATTATGCACTAAAACATCTATTGAAGTGTTCCACAAAATGTTGACGCTATTATTATACTACTTACTTGTTAAAAAATTCAAAAACTGAGCAAACCCCCCAAAAAACAGGGAAAGAACCGACGATGTCAATTCTCGTCCAATGGAGGAAAAACATGTTTTTTTCTGTTCGAACGTCGTTTAATTATATTACAGTGGTAAAACAAAAAAAAACAAGCAAAAATGAAATTTTAAATTCTGACGAACGTAGGTAGAGGTGTTTTTTTTTTTCCTGGTATCCTTTTGAACTGTTTTCACCATCTGAAGCAAAAGAAAACCATTCCCACTCATTAGGTATCAAATTCATTTTTTAAGGATTTACAAAAAAAATACATCATTTTTTGGAATTATGAGCTCGACCATACTACAGACATCACTCGTGCAGAAGTTTTGAGAGAAATTTGACCGCAGCTGGGCCACTAAATTTCAGGAAGCTCATTATGTCGCAGTACTTGGGTGATGAGACTGATAGCAAACCTGAAAAATAAAACCACGAATGTCAATCTGTACTATGGCGTGCTGTATTATCTCTGTATTAATCTGAATTGTATAATCAAACGATGCTTACCTTTGTAGGCGGGAAAGGGCAATTCAAATTCTCCTTACTTCATTATGTTCAGCTCATTGGGTCTTGGTCCAATCACACCACTAGTAGACATTTTAATAGTTATTGATAAAAATAAATACAGAATTATTTCGAGGAACTGGAAAAAAACTGTAGAACACACTCATTGAAGGAAACAATACGGAACTGATAAGAAATGTTGTGAATCACAGAGGCAAGGTGGTGGGGACCACCTGTTGCGCTGTTGGGGGTTCAGTGAAGGAACAGTGACATCGTCGGTTCTTTCCCTGGACGCGAAGACATCGTCGGTTCTTTCCCTGTACACCAAAAACTCCAAGCCTTATAACTTCCGACTATGTCGGTTTTTCCTCTTTTTCTAGTTACTAAAATGAAGAGCATCATTTTCTGAGTTCAACGATATAAAAAACTCGATTTTTGAAAAAAAGTGACTTAGTCGGTTTTTTCCCTGGACCCTTCATTTGTTCTTGATCTATTCTCGAACTCCCAGCTTTGACAACCTCGGAAGCGTACCCCAAGACTCGGTTTATATATGTTTCCATGTCCTCATCATTCAGCATCTTGGATGTGAAAAGACATTTAGAAGCTTGAAGTCGCCGTAGTCGGGTCATAGGCTGGAATCTAGACGATAGTTTATTCCATAGAATTCTAGGACATGTTAAATCGATAATGTCCTGCTGAATATCTTCAGTTATTGCCCTAGCGACTGACCTGAATGCCTTTCTCTTTTTTTCTTGTGAGAATGCTTCGAAAACTTGGTCATCTTCAGTTGTGACCAATTCCCATAAATTTTGGTCTTCAAGCTCTAGCCGAATGTTGAATGCCCATGTTTTGTAGTTTTTCTTGTTAAGCTTAACAATACCATTGTTCGATTTCGACTTACTATGCTCTTCTTCCTCCATTTAAGTTGCGCAGTGGAAACTTTAAGCCGATAACCTTTGTTAGAAAACGTATTCGTGAAGAACAAACGAGACATATATTTCGTTCACAGAAAATACAAAAGGAATGAAGTTTTCCTGAACAACAAGATGCGTAAACTGTTTGAAACCAAGACCATTGGTCTTAACAACTTAATAATATCAACAGTTTCAAACAGAAGTATGTTTGAAAAAAGTCAAAGGGACTGAAAATAGTATGAAGCCCAGGAAAGGACGTCTGGAAGCTTCAAGGGAATTCCTCCATCGTGATGGTACTATTCAAGAAGAAGAAGAAGAAGAAGAAGAAGAATGCCACGAATGGGTCATTTATGCCACGAATGGGCCATTTATATATAAAAGAATAAATCAATGGAACTGAGGAGAAAGCAAACTAAATAAAGAATACGAACGGCGAAACATTCAAGTGTAATGATTGAAATGGCAAACTTAGAAAAGGCTTATATAAAAGAAAAACGTAATTGAAATTAATAAAATGCCAGATTGGCAAAGCCTAACAAGAGACTGAATTTAATTGCCGGATTGGCAAAGTTTAATAAGGGATTGAATTTAATAATATAATTTAATAATATAGAGATTCCTTCTGGATATCTCTTTGGGTAATTCCTTCTGGAATACCCAAGAAAAAAGTGGAGGGGAAATGATGAAATAAATTCAGTGCATTTCCACCAAACCACGCTCTGCTACCATGTAACAATACAGGATGAATTCCAGAATGAAATTCACCTTATTGCTCATAATTAGTCAGAGGAGGGTGTGACGACCCTACCCCCTTCAAACCAGTGATTAGATTAACCAGCCGGCCCGAAGAGGATATCGATTCATATCTCTATGAATCGGATATCTCGACAGGCGTAGCTTCAACAAATTGGGAACAAACCAACTGGTTTGTCCCGTAAAAATGTAGAGTCGTCACAACTTAGTAACTTTTTGAAAACTTTTCGTTTTTCACCGCCCGTAATGTCCAAATAATTCTAAATAATGAGCAGTTGCCGGTAAGCCTTAAAATCGCGCCAGAATCTCTGCTTCCCAACGGTGTAATCAAAAAATATTTCACAATCGAATTTGAGGGAGACATTTCTGTTTGAACGTGGAAAAACGTAATTTTTTTTCAACGAAATCGACAGTTTGACAGGGAGACTCCGGAGTCAGCTCCACCACGGCCCCTCCAAAGCACAGACTCTCCCAGTCAAACCGTCGATTTTGTTGACAAAAATGCACGTTTTTCCACGTTCAAACAGAAATTCCTTTCTCAAAATCCGATTGTAAAATATTTTTTGACTACACCGTTGGAAAGCAGAGATTCTGGAGCAGGTTTTAGGCTTACCGGCAACTGCTCATTATTCTAATTATTTGGAAATTACGGGTGTTGAAAAACGAAAAGTTTTCGAAAAGTTACTAAATTCACTTTCAAGGATGCTTTATTCCCCGTAAAATTCAACTGAAAAAACATTATTTTGTATTAGGGAGATAGGAAATTTAATGCTATTTCCAACGGTATCCTCAAATTGTAATTATCACAGCAAATTACCAATTTAATGACATAAGGCCAAAATCACGAGAAAACAAACTTAGCATTAGGTAGACTACGAGATAGAAGTAGGTAGACTTGGAGGCAATATAGATATAAAAATTTTGATAAATTTCTTTGACCCTTGATTGGCACTTACCATGAATTTCTTAGTGCATTGCTCTACTTCTGCTCTTTCCTCCTCGTGGTCAGACTGAAAAGAGTTCAGAGCTAAGGAATATTGACCAGACAGTTTTCGACTTAGAAATTTGGAGCAAGTCTAACTCTAAGCTAATTGGGAGCGTGAAAAGATTCTACGCCATGGAATCTTTTTTTTCTTTTTTTTTCATGGAATGGTAGTGCCATGGAAGAAGGCAGGAGGAAAGCTCACTTCAATGGACCCATGCGTCTTTTTGGTTTATTATTTTCAATAATGAACCTTTGGAATCGACCAAGAAAAGATTTTTTTAACACCCCCTCAAAATTTGATGGTTTACGTTTCAAGGTACGTAGAATCCAAAAATCGAATAAAAGTTTGGCCGTCCGTCCGCCGAACGCGGCACTTACCCACTTAGCATCGACCGATTTTGATGAAATTTGGTATGTAGGCTCCATTTGGGGTCTAGTTGTGCCGCGAAGATTTTGGTTGATGTAGGTCACTTCTAAGGGTTCCAAAATAAATTTTGAAAACGCCCTAACTCAAAAAATTTTGATATAAAGGTATTGTTTTTCCTTCAATTTAAGATTCTACAGAATTTTTAGAATTTTTTGAGACCACCCGGAGCTCTTTAGGACAAACCGTTCGCTCACTACGAGAATTTAAAGTTTGGATGTACGATAAATCAGAAACACGAGTGTGAATCTCAAAAGAGGCCTAATCTCCGTTCAAATTAAAGCTGACCGAAATGCGATCGATGTTTTTCTTCATGTTGGATCGTCGGTGGCTTTGCAGACGAGTGATCTGTATAGAAAAATAAAAAAATAATGAACCATTGTGTAATAATTTGCAGCGTTTTCCTTATGGCAACAGTAGTGTTCTCTGTAGGCGGCGAATGGAGTTAAGAAGTAGTACTATCGACAGTCACTAGAGCTTCCCCACTGCCCAGCCCTGATAACAGTTACTCCAACTCCAATGTATTTTTTTCCATGATGTGTTTCTCGTTGATAATGATAATTTTCTTGCCTTTCTGTTTGACAGTGGTTCATCTCTTGAAGTTAAATTTTTTCGTCTTTCTGTTCATCTACAGTGGTTTGTCTCTAGTTTGCGTTTCACTTATTCAAAACATGAAGTAGGTACCAAAGTAGTGTCAGAAGATGTCAATTCTGATAACTTGGGACCATCAGTGCACCTAGGCGGAAATGCAGTGTTAAATGGCGCAGAGGGACCTATGATAATAATATTATCATAGGTCCCTCTGCGCCATTTAACACTGCATTTCCGCCTAGGTGCACTGATGGTCCCAAGTTATCAGAATTGACATCTTCTGACACTACTTAGATACCTACCTATTTATATATTATATAAATATGATATTTTCGTTTTTAATTTTATGGTAGGTATGTAAATAACTAACTTGACTCCTTTTTTCCTGGTATCTCATCTCTATAACTATTAAGATAGTTATAGAGGACAGGATGTCTAAAAGATTGAGCAGGAGTGACGAAGCTGCGCTCTAACGACCGACCATTCTACTATCAGGGGACTATGTTTACCTTCGCCACCTAGAGGTTGCGCTGAAAGCAGGGGGTGATTTTTCATCACGCTATTTTACATTGACTGAGCTTTCCTCTTATCTTCTTCCATAGTATTGCTATTGTAGTTGAAGCCTATATATTTCCTCATAGTATGTTTAAGTGGAAAAGATTCCATAGAAATGAATTCATGTCAATAGATCAAAACTGATTCTTACGTCAGTAGCGTCTGGGACAATCTCCATCATAGTTCGAACTTGGTCCTCCTTGATAGATCGCATATGCTTTCTCAAAGAAGCTCCTTCCCTTTGCTTGACCTCCATTTTCAGATCCTGCAGGTTGTCAGGGATGTGGGTGGCAGGAATTGACTTTTCGTCAACCTAAAATGAAAAAAAAAAAAAAAAAATCCATACATTCTGTTTATACATTTATAAATACATTTGGTGGGATGGTGGGTAACTAGTACAATTTTTCGAAAATTGAATTGTGCATGTCACTTCTTCTGGCATCAGACGATAACAAGTCAGTGTTATGACCTAGCAGGTTCCTCATCAGTTATCAATAGGTTTGTTCCAGCAGGGCCAACCGCGGTTAGCCCAAAAACCACAGCCTTATAGATCGCGGTTGTGTGACCATCACCGTGGTTCAACTACTGCTGGAACACTCAACAGCTAGTTGGTCGAAAATCGCGTTACTTTTGAGTATGTGTGACTTCAGGTTTCCATACCTGTTTATCGTCGCATAGGATGCATAATGAATAAAATACCTTTTCTCATTGCTGTAATCATTTAAAATTCCTAAAAACTGTTTCTTTGTGGAGGATGGAAAAAAAATATTGTACAAATCCAAAGCAAGCAAGGTCGGAGAGTTACACCTTTCTACTCAATAAAAACACCAAATTTCTAGCTGATTGATGTTTTTATTGAATAGACACAGATAGTTGTGTTGATAGTTGTTTTTATTGTTTTTTGTTTTACTTCATCCTCACTACCATATCTACGAATAATGCGTTGGTACTTTATGTACGAAAAACGAAGGTTTTCTTCGAAAAATCCACTCTCTAACACTCAGAATTATTCGGAAGTATCACCATTGGATTCAGCGTGAAAAATTACATAGGAAATGATACTAAACTCGTCAAGTCATCTTGAGATCAAGAGTGACCATACACCGCGATTTTTTGTAAAACACGTTTTCTTGCATTCAAACTTGATTTACTCTTCCAATTTGAATTTAAAACTAACTTTTAAAACTTGATATACCGTTGGAAAGCTTACAATTTAAGCATATCTTTTCTGAAGAGCGCCCATCGAAATGGACAGGCGTTCAAAGTGAAAACTTCAATTTAAAAAGAATCATATTTCGAAAAAAAATTGAAGTTTGCTTTTTGACTTGATTTTTCAGAAATGGTTTATTTCCAAAATATTTTGGTTTTACATAAGGCAGCTTGGAAATTTAACGGTCTTCCCAACGATATCCTAAAATTTGAATTTGTTTGGTAAATAACAGGAATTATGGCAATTTTAATGACGTAAAGTCGAAAACGCGAAAAAAAACTTCGAAGTGAAAAAAAAGGCATTTTGAGTGAGTTAAGAAAAAATTGCCAAGAGACATTTTTTGTAGCAAATTACTTGTACAATCGATCCTTGAAGTTTGGTCCATCCAAATGGTAGACACCCTGTACCTATAGGTATGATGTTATAGAAAAGTCACAATTTTAATGCAAATTTATCTTCACGAGGGCGTAAAGAGATTTCAAGGTTTACTTTGTGAGAGCGAGAAATTTGAGGACATTGGGTTGAAGCTTCACACGTTTCTGAAAAAAGTTCTTCCAACAGGAGGGTGAAAAAATCCAACACCTAGGGAGGTCCTTCCACTGCGGAGCTCGTTTTGAAATGAGAAGGTTAAGGTAGAGGTTTCTTTAGTGTGAGGTTTCCAATCTTGACCGCTCGCGACCGCACTCCTCAAAGCGGTCGGGTTTGGGTCGACCGTGGTCGACCGCGGTCGAGTTGCTGGAACAGCGGTTCAACCGCGAAGTTGGGCAGATTGTCGTGCTGGAACAGTGGTTAGTCGTAATGCGCATGCGCCGGTCGACTGCGGTCGACCACGGTCGCCTTGCTGGAACAAACCTAATAGTAGTTTGTTTTGTTTACAACTATCCTTAGTTTCTATCATGCCGTGAAAAAGTCAGAAGGGAAAATGTACAGACATCTTTACCGACAGCCAGGCAAGTATAAAAGCCCTTCAGAATTCCATCACTACCTCAAAACTGGTGTGGGAAACGAAAAGGCAAACAAATAATCTATTTTTAGGAAATAATAACATTTCCATAAAATGGATACCCGGACACTCCAATCAGCTCGGAAATGAATATGCCGACAACCTGGCCAAAAAGGGCTCAAGAAATTATTTCATTGGACCCTCACCAATGATCGGCATTTCGAGGAATGCTTGTGAAGAGAAGGTTAAAAAAAGGGAATCCCAAAACCTTAATATACTATGGTATAAAGAAACTGATAGATACAGACAGACCAGATTGCTCATCACCTTGTAGATGCAAAACAGGCCCTATGGTTGACCTCAAAAAGTCGAAACACCATCAGGCTAATGATAGGCATTCTAACGGGACATTACGACTTCCGAAGAATGCTGAATATCATGGACAGTCGTATTTCACCAATGTGTCCATGCGAACAAGAAGAGGACACAGCCAAACACTTCTTGTGCAGATGCGACCGATTCTGGAGATCCAGAACGGAAGCATTTGGTCACCACATAGTGAAGCGCGCATCTTTGCGTGTAATTTCGTGGAAACGCATAAAGAAATTTGCTAATCTCAGCAAAAGATTTACAAACTCTGAAGTGGGGTAGCTGGCAGAATCCTCTTTTAACACAAAGGGGCCTCGAAAGAGGGAGAGTATAAGCCATTAGAGCCTGAAACTCTTTTCCAATGGCAACCCCAAGCAGTGAGTGAGTGAGTGAATGTACAGACGGAATTGTATATTCGACAACCCAAGATTCAACCCAAAAGAATTCGGACGAAGAAGAAAAAATCTGGAAGTCTGCTTTATGGAATACAAATGAACTAAACGAATAGAAAAACGGTATAGAAAAGAAAAAAGGCTGTTGTTGAAAGAAAAACTCAGGAAGAAAGACCAAAAGATTTGTTTGTTGATGTTATGATAGTTGCTTCCCACAACTGCCGCTAGGATCGCATTGGTGTGTTGACATCAAGTCTCAGTTTATGATGCCTTCAATCTTCAAATTCGAAGAGTCAATGCAATTCGACGTCATATCTCCCAGACCATGAATACCCCGACTATTTTATAATCTTGGAAAGGACTGAATACGGAATTAATAATAAACAAATTTCTTCCTCTTCTTATCTAAATTCATGCTAAATATCAATGAATATTTGTGATGTAAAATGATAGTTTGTGTTGAATATGGGAAACAGCAGAGACAACACAGCACTATATAGTACAATGTTTAATCTAAGTCAACTGTCAACAGTTTGGGGGTTGCTCCTTCGTAAATCACACCTCATCTCTCTGTATCTGCTCGGATTTCTGCATTAAATTGGATGAGATGTGGATAAACCACAACGAAGCACAACAGAAGTCCTTAGTAAACAACAAACCAAGCTAATTAACAAAGAGGGTGAGGGTTTGCTGGGACCTCCTCTCCCCTCAGCAAACAAGTTGTTTGTATCGATCCCCATTCAATAATAATTATTATTGCTCACCCGATCGTCGATTTCTCCCATTTCCGTTTTCTTTTTGTTGAGCTTAGCAAGTTTGGCGCGAGCCAGCTCGGAGGCCTTGGTTTTCCAGTCTTTGTGAGTTCTGTACATCCACAAATTGTCTTTTGCTTCGTTCCTCTTAGCGGCGTGTTTCTTCTTTTTCTTCCTTACTTCAGGTTCTCGTTTGTGTCTGTTGGCTATACAATCCAGCTGTAACGCTATACTCGAACAAGCGGTTTTGATAGCCTGAGGAATTAGGTACATCAATAAGGCGCTGCTACATCAAATCATTCCAAAGAATTGAAATTTTAAAATCCAATACATTTACATTAGTACGTTTTATTAATTCGACGTGGGGCTTTATTGATACATCATAAGCACATACTTCCTTCCAATCTTCGCTTTTGAAGAGTTTCCTCACTCCATAGCGCCCCCCTCCCCCAATTGCCTGCCTGGGCAAAATTTTCGGTTTTCTCTCTCTGACTCTGCTAAAGTTTCGTCGCATTGAAAATTTGAGCATCGAGAACCAAAGTGGACTCATTGGGGCTCACGGTGGCTTTATCCGGCTTGAAACCTCTGCTTGGAATTGTGCATTTCCTCTCCATCTCGACCTCCCAGCCGCCTGCTAACTGCCTAACAACCGCATGGCCACCACGAGTCCTCGGAAAATCCTACGCAACAGGCCTCAGGGGTTTGTGTATACTCTGACAGCGCTGGCAGAGGATATCAGTATGACTGCTTTGGCCTTGGACTCTCGAGCACCCCAGTATTACGGTGTGAAAGTGCCAGCAATCTTTACCACTGATGACCTTTGACTTCCAGGCCACACATTAACATTCATACACACATATGAGCCCCTGAAAAGCCAAGTGGCATAAGTCATGGAAATCTGTTTTTGAGATAAAGCATTTGTTGCGTCCAGCTTACTGAAAAACTCCCAAATTTATGTTGCCCATCGAACTTGTGATGCCTTCTCTTGGGCTATTCTCGAAGCGCTAGACTTATGCCACTAGGCCAATAAACGAAGCTGAATGTTCGTATTACGTTTCCGCACTTTCTCCGTTTCATCCGAAATTTGACTTATGCCACTTGGCTTTTCAGGGGCTCATATGTACATTCATACAGCTAAGTAGAACTATGTCGAACATAAAATTAATTTTTTTGGATAGATTCCTACTTGTCAAATGAAAAGTTTCTCCCCAGTACTACAATAATTATTATTGTAGGGTGGAGTGGGGCAATTGCGACCCAAAATGTCAATAGTTCAACTTTGATCCTCTTTAACTTTCCTTTGAAAACGCTATTTTCACTTTTTTATTTATTTAATGAGTAGCTTATTTTACGTAGATTACGATGCACTCTTCAAACCGTACAAAAGATTTACTTCTCATGGTCCAAACTGTGTTTTTTAAAATTCCGACCAACTTTCTCATTTGCTCCACTAATCGGGGCAAATGCGGAAACGGTCTGCGAATTCCATAAAAACATTTAGTTTCATTAATGGGGTAAATGCAAACAAAGCCCATTTCAGTACGAACAGAACGCTATATTTAATTTTTTTCTCCTCCACTTTTTTATGACCAAAATGAACTTTCCTGCGCCAACTGGTTTGCACTTCATCTTTCAAATGACTCTTTCTTGAGTGAATAATTTTCCCTTGAGGCCTGATTTCGAAAGTGGGAGAGGAAAATGAAGAAATTCAACGTGTAGTAAACAAAATGTGTACTTTTAAAGGTTCATCTCAAATTTTTGTCCTAGAACAGACAGGTAACTCAGTCTAATAGTTGTTATAGGGTGCTTATTTTGTACTTCCGCATTTACCCCATACTGCAATTTTGCTGGGGCAAATGCAACCCATGTTATCATTTCTACAAATGGTCGTGATATAAACGATTTCATAATGAAAACTGTTAAACTGACTCACGTAAAGAAGTTTCAAGATAGAACAGACGTTACTGCCCCACTGCACCTCATGGAAAAATTATTTCTTGGCAAAAACCCGCCACTCGTCTGAAGAGCTAATCACTAGTGAGTCAGGATAACGTTAGGAATAAGCAGCTGACTGGCGAGAGCCCGCCTTTTCCAACTGGTAAGGGTTACCAACATAACTGGGTACACATTGAGAACGTTTCTGAGGCAAGGCGCTCAAATGGCGCCATTTTCAAAACCATTTCCGCATTTGCCCCATTTCCACATTTACCCCACTCCACCCTACTGTTTTATAGTTCGCCCCTGAAAATATTGGTCCAGGACAGATAACATTCATAACTAGGATTTTTAGACTTGAGGCCCAGATGACCAAAAGCCTTTTAGGTGCGTCTTCTGCACATTGTGGCTACGTGAGAGTAATGGAGAAATTTGAATAGGCATTCTAAGATACTTCATAAGAAACATAAGTTTCCTCTTACAATCTGCTCCTCTTCGTCGTCACATTGGAACACTGCTGAAAACAGCTTTTCCATCTCGCAAACTGACGACAAGAATTCTTGCAACCATAAATGGGAACTTCCATCATTGGTGGTGCGCAAATGTTTTTCCACTGCCTGAAAATACACAATACGAGATAAATAGTTAGGAAGGTGTTGCAGTACACACTCGCTACGGAGCAAAGAAGGTACCAGCCAAATTTATTACAATCAAAATACACTCCTTCTCAAAATTAGAGCACAACCAACCATATCTTCGTTTGTCCCCTTCCCTCTTCCCTTATAAAGCTTTTATCCTGGACTGGCAACCAAGTAACCCAGACATGAATCCGTTAGAGCATGTTTGTGACGCGCTGAGAAGAAGAATTCGAGCCAGAGATCCACAACCAGACAATCTTCAGGAGTGGGACAATATCCCCCGGGAGGATATCCAAAACTTGATTAGAGGCTCCAAGCCCTCATCCGAGCTAGAGGAGGTAATACCAAGTATTGGAAAGCAAAACTGGCATAATTCAAACCTTTATTGCACATTTACAATTTTTATAATTTTACCACAAGAAGTAGGTACATTTTGTTGCTGAGGAACAGTATTACTTTACAGTTATCAAGTTAGTAGTCCTGTCCACTCTGCCAATCTTTCTGAGTTATGCTGGATTCACATGGGACGGAAGAGGATGGAATCGGAAAAAACGGAAAGACGGGAAAACCAGTGGAGGGGGTAGCCGGAGTCGGCGGAAGGTTCACATGGATGACGGACGGTAAGGACGGAATGATAACCTTCCTCCTGGAAGCCTCTGAAATGATAACCTCTCTCTGATCTGTAAGCTCTGTTCACTGTGTTTTGAATTTGGCGTTCAATCCGTCGTTGAAATTAATTTTGTATTAAAAAAAACTAGCAAAAAAAGGATAGCACAACAAACAAATGAAGGTGGGTGTGGAACCTACCAATGAGGAATTTCACCGAATTCTGTTTGCATTTTTCCTGAATAGTTAATGGTGTGGGATAGATGAAAATCGGGCTGATTTCGGAAAATAAGTCTCCTGTTATTTTTGGGAGACAATCAAAATTTTTGATTTCAAAACTAACTGGGAAAACAGACGTGAAGCGGGAACGCTCGCTGATTGGGCTGTTCGGATCACCGTCTCCTCCCAGTGTTGCCCATTGGGACGACAAAATCGTGTATTCTAAGATAAAAGTTATAAAACAAAAACAGGGGAAACCTAATTTTCCTCATCTTGCTTTTTCTATTTTTTTTCTTCAATTTTTCGATTTTGAACTTAACTGTTTCGTGAAATTTTGCATCTGGGGACTATAGATTTCTCGACTCAGCGCTTCAAGCGGCCATAAATGAACTATTCCAGGATGACGTCATTTTCCCGGTTTTTTAAACATTCGTATTTTCTACACTGTTTTGTTTATTCGTAAATTAGGAAGTTCGGGCTGAAAGTTTGCCTTAGGGGGTTTTTAGAGGTGCTGAATCCGATTTTGGGGTCAAAATTAGAAAATTCCGACATGGTGAAATTCCTCATTGTCGATTGCAACAATCGATTGTTCTTTCCAACAATCAATAGTTTCGATGTTTTTTTTTTCAACAAAGGAGTAATATTGCTGTTAGAATTTTTGATTTGCCCACAATGTCATGCTCATTCATTTTTACGAATGCCAGCTGAACAATGTTTCCAGAAAATTCACAGTTGGGATCCTGGGAATACATTGATTCTGGAATACTTCACTTCGATTGTATCAAAACAATCGATTGTCAGCTACTGTCGGCAGTAGGCCACACCTAGTGCAACCTCCGCTAGTGGTTATCATTCCTGACCACAGTGCAGGCGCATGGAAAGGACGGAAGACGGACGGCGGTATAAAAATTTCTTCCGCCGATAGGTTCCGTCAAGATGGCGGCCACCATTCTCAACCGGGGAAAATCAGCCAATCAGATTGTGATATTTCTTTCCGTCTTTTCCGATTCCGCCCTCTTCCGTCCCATGTGAATCCATCTTCAACCTCTCTCTTGTTCTTGTGTCTTTTTTGATCGTAAGAACTGCACTCGTGTTTTATCTGATATTAAACTTTATTTCATACATACATTTTTCTTCAATTTTATTAAAAACATCTTTTCTTCGAGAATTTGTTCCTTTTTTGGTTACATTTTTCCTTTTGTGTTTACAAATAGAAACTTGATGAAGAAATAGAAGACTTGATGAAAAAAAAGAAGGGGACAAACGAAGAAAAAGATGGTGCTCTAATTTTGAGCAGGAGTGTACATAATAATTATGAAACCTTGAAAAAGGTAACTTAGCTCCCTAATGTTTACAACATTGATTTGTTCATACCTGCAACGCTTGAACTGCAACCTGATGACTTGATTTGAATTTCTTTACTGAAGAGGGAAAGTTTGATTTCTTCCATGATTCATTGGAACTCAATTTCCTGATTTCATTGACCTGAAAAATACAAATATTTGGTTCGTTTGCATTGAATTTACGCGTAAAATATACATAGATAACGTGTTATGAAATATTATGCAATAATTAAGCAGGAAATTAATTATTACCTGACGAGTGATCTGGTAATGGTAATTACGCTTGAATCTTGAAGCAAACTCAGCTGTTCGCATTTTGTTGCGCAGCATTTCCTCCTCGTCTAAGCTTTTGAAATCATTGTTTTGGCCCAACGCATTTTCAATGCTCTTCAGCGTGAAGACAATCTTGTCTCGAAGTTCCTCAACGCGTTTGAACTCTTGGTCGAAGTTAGTGATTTCGAACAATTTATTTTCTTCAGGATGTTGCACCTGGAACAAGCAAGTATGAAACAACGTCCAGAGCTTCTCTAGAGGCGCCCACACAAAGTTCTGGGAGGGGAAGCTGAAGATTGCTGAAGAAACTTCATGGTGCTGCCTGCCGAGATCTCAGTTACGAGTCTTGTCAGGCATGTCTTATGTAGGTTGTTTTGGTGCTGTACCAACAATGAGGAATTTCACCGAATTCTGTTTGCATTTTTCCTGAATAGTTAATGGTGTGGGATAGATGAAAATCGGGCTGATTTCGGAAAATAAGTCTCCTGTTATTTTTGGGAGACAATCAAAATTTTTGATTTCAAAACTAACCGGGAAAACGGACGTGAAGCGGGAACGCTCGCTGATTGGGCTGTTCGGATCACCGTCTCCTCCCAGTGTTGCCCATTGGGACGAACAAATCGTGTTTTCTAAGAGAAAAGTTATCAAACAAAAACAGAGGAAACCTAATTTTCCCCATCTCGCTTTTTCTATTTTTTTCTTCAGTTTTTCGATTTCGAACTTTACTGTTTCATGAAACTTTGCATCTGGGGACTATGGATCTCAGCGCTTCAAGCGGCCATAAATGAACTATTCCAGGATGACGTCATTTTCCCGGTTTTTTAAACATTCGTATTTTCTACACTGTTTTGTTTATTCGTAAATTAGGAAGTTCGGGCTGAAAGTTTGCCTTAGAGGGGTTTTTAGAGGTGCTGAATCCGATCTTGGGGTCAAAAATAGGAAATTCCGACATGGTGAAATTCCTCATTGATTGGAGGTGTGTGGAGCACTCTCCTGACTAACCAGAAATGGCCACGCTTTATACCTCCCCTACGAGAACTTAGTTTTGATGGGTGTCTTCAAAGTAACCCAGACCATCACCAGTCAACCGCGCCTTTGCGAAGAATTCTGGGGATTTGGTGGCCCAATACAACCTCCGTACTAACTGATTACTGATCAACTTCCAATCAAACAAGAAATTGGGAAAAAGAAATCTCAGTAAGATACTTCGGCGGACTCGAGGTACCTAACCACCGATATCAGCATGGATGCTCCAGGCTGAGTGAACTATGCTGGTTGTGCAAGACCTCTCATACAGTTCATAAGATCATCCATGTAGGTATTAGAGCACCAGCTACCGTAGAAAGGGTATCTAAATTCCCTTTCAGAACAACCTATACCTATATGGGGGGGGGGAAGGAGTACGGGAGCGGGAGGAGTACGGGAGAGGGAGGAGTACGGGGGCGGGAGGAGTACAGGGGCAGGAGGAGTACGGGGGCGGGAGGAGTAAGGGGGGAGGTAGTGGTCAGGGGGAGAGGAGTACGGGGGCGGGAGGAGTAAGGGGGGAGGCAGTGGTCAGGGGGAGAGGAGTAGGGATGGGTATCAATACTCGATATTTCAAAATATCGATACTTTCGAACCGATACTCGATATTTTAGTATCGATACTGCACTATCCGATATTTTTGGATATCAATACTTTGGATCCGATATTTCTAAATATCGAATATCGATATTGTTCTCGCGGAAAATTCAACATAATGGCTAAAAAATGAAGAAGATAGAGAGGCTTTCGGGTCATTACTCTTTGGTTGCACAAATAACGTTTATATCATGGAAAAAATCACTCTGCTTGGACTCTTAATAGTGAAAAATGAATAAAAGTTGTTGAAAACTCGGCGCTTTGCGCCTCGGCGGGGGGCTCCGCCCCCCTGCACCCCCCCCGGTTTATTTCTTTTTCCATACTCTGTATGAAATCATAGGAACACAGAATGTGTTTTTGCGATGCTAGTCATCCGTTAAATAAAAAACAACAATAATAAATGTGGAGTCTTTGGCAATAATAAAATAAATAATTGTTAGACATTTAATTTGGTCTAAAACCCTATAAATGTTATATAAATAAATATGTAACTACAAGAAAAATACTATATAAATTGAGAGCTTTCCAACGAATGGTGAACAATTTCTGTGCAATGAACACTGCGGGAGTTCTATTTCCTTACCAACGGCTTGGTTGCACGTGAAAATCATTATAAAAGGCGCGTAACGGTTTTTTCTGTCGCTTTTTCGTGACGATTTTTTTTCGGTAGGTCATCGCAAAAACACATTCTGTGTTAAAATTATTTTTCTTGAGAAAATTGTATGATATTGATAGTTTGTGACACTAAAGTATCGATACTCGATATTTTAAAATATCGATACTCATGCCCAACGATACTTGGGATATCAATACTCGAATACGATACAGTATCGATACAAAATATCGATACTTTTATAACGATACCCATCCCTAGAGAGGAGTAAGGGGGCGGGAGGAGTACAGGGGTGGGAGCTGATGACAGCTGATGGCAGCTGGGTAGTCAGCTGCAACTGATTCAACGCTCAGGCGATACTACGAGGGCCTAATACTTCTCTACGGAATGCAGGGGTGTGCAATCCTTCCTGATCTGAATCCCGGTCTCGAGTAATAATTCCATGTTCCAACATAGAACGAAATGTCACTTTTACATAGCTATAATACATGATGTCAGTCAGTTTCATAATAAATTCAGTATTGGACAGACCATTCAGCCACGTATAGCTGTACGTCGATAAACAGGATTTTTTTTGTCATACATTACAAAAATCCAATTAGCGCGTACAAATCTAAAACTATTCTCCCAGACCAAACCTCCACCATGTCTGCTTCCCACCTGTTCACCTGGGAACTTTACCTTAGGACAGGACAGGAGTTCGTTCGGACTTTCACATTGAGTCGACAGATATCCAAGATGGTGGCACCCACAGTCAGGGCGCTCAGGGCTGAGGACTAGATGTGACGGGCTCGTTGCTTGTGTTTCTGGTGACAAACAAAGATCTGGACCCCTGTGGTGGCTCAGTCGCATTGGATGAGGCTCCTGCAAAAGTGCAAAATTGACAGGATTCGAGATTTTTCAATACCCTTGATTTTCTTCATGATTATGATCCTAACTAGGTACAAGTTTTTTTTTTCTTCAATTTATGTTTTGGTCTCCTAGGATGAGCCATTACGAAAGAAAAATACGAAACTATGGAGAATGAAGTTAGTGCTCCTCTTCACTACAACTTCACCAATTTTACCAGTAGCCTACAAATCGCTGTGAAGGTTGTGACTGGTGTTTTTTCACCCAACTGTGTAGGTAACGCCATTTATTTATTTTTTCTATCTGGGTCAGCAGAATCTTTCTATAAACCGACTTTTCCATGGTGGGATGTTGGGGTCAGTTATTTCTCATAAAGCACAGAACCAAGAAAATAAGGTGGAAAAGGTTCACTTCCAGAGAGTTCTGTGCTGCCTTTGACTGTGGCGCCATCTCTGACGAGGAAACCCAACTAGGGTGACCACGGGCAAGTGAGCTCCACTTTTTGCATAGTTCAACATTGACGGTCAATTCTGAGGTGAATGCTTCAATTCACCCACTAATTCCTTTTTCTACTCCATCCAGTATTCGAACGGTATGTTCAATACATTGGTTTATTATTTCCAATGTTGAACCTTTGGAATCGACCAAGAAATTTTTTTTTAACCCCCCCTCAAAATTTGTTGGTTTACGTTTCAAGGTAAGTAGGTAGAATCCAAAAATCGAATCGGCAATTTTGGATTCAAATAATTTAAAATTGAGCGCTTTATTCCATCAAGAAGTAATAGAGAGTTCCTAAAGATGATTTTGGCATAATGGCAAAGCTAACGGCGACCGTAGATCACCGTCTGCGCATGCGCAGAAAATTACGGCGATCAAATAACGTCCGAGCAAATAACGGCGAACGTTCTGGTCGCTAATTTACGGCCATCTTGCTAACGTCCTTGTGACTAACGGGCTGCCATTAGAGCAGAGTGAACCTGACATGCCGGTAACAGTTTTGCAACCACCAACATCAATTTCAAAACAAAGCAAATAAATTTAAGTAAATTTTAGATGTTTTTTAGATAATTTTAGATATTTTTTGTACTCTGTTAACAGAATCTGATGATGCATGTCAGTGGGGAGTTAGGTGTGAAATTAAACGTACCTTGGTAGCTTGCAAGAAGATGACATCTTCGCACACATGTGTGGTGTGGTACCTGTCCTGCGGTTTTCATCAAATACCTGCCTATCCACATTAGTGTTCACCCCCCCTCCCCCTCCCCTCCTGTGACCCATGACGTCTTCAAATCGTCATCATCATCGTGCACCCCTGTGAGTGCTTGAAGTAAACACGACCTACGGAATGCTGCTGTAGGTTTCCGGCAGATTGGCCTTTCGATTTGAAATTTATACTGATGTGTTCCTCAAGGAATGAAAAACGTCCACACCCCCCCCCCCCACAAAGTTTCTTCAAATGCCCTAGCTGAGAGGCTCTGTGATCACACTTATCTCTGGCATGGGGTAACCCCATGGGGTTTCATCCTGGTGTGTGTCATGTGACTCTTCAAATGCCCTAACTGAGAGGCTCTGTAATCACACTTATCACTGGCATAGGGTTTCTCCCTGGTGTGTGTCATGTGACTCTTCGAATGCCCTAACTGAGAGGCTCTGTAATCACACTTATCACAGTTAGTAAGAACAACTGACCACGGAATCGGTTTAGTTTGGCAGGAGCGAGCTTAGGAAACTACAAAATTTGTGTTTGGACTTCTGGCCAAGTGGGTGTGGTTCATAGCTTCCTCGTATCCATCACACGGAAGTCCGAAATTTCGTCCAGTGAGAAACTCCCATACTCCGAGATCCGCCGTCTTCGTGGAACGTTTTCGACGTACGTCTCCAGCACGGTGATCATATCTTCAGCGGAAAGTAGACCCTCAATGTACAAATTCATAAAATGATCCATCTCGAACAAACACCTTGACAAGATGTACTTGAAATAGCGAACAACGAACTTGAAAAACGAAGGCAGTCAACAATAGAGAACTGAGGATCTAACAGCAAAGCCAGAAATTCTTGTCACTTTAACTTTCGCGTCACTTTTGTCATCGCCGTAAAATTGTTCAACATCGCCGTTATTTTCGCTAACGTTCATCTAGGATTAGCATCCGATTTGACTCGGCCTAGACAGATTCATAACGGCAATGCCTGTAACATTCGCCGTTAAGCAAGATGCAGTTTAGGAACTCTCTAATATGAGGACTAACAGATCGGAGCTGCACCCAAAGAAAAACCAACCAACCAATGCAAGCGACCCTAGCGCGGGGTTTAGAAAAAACAGGGGGGGGGGGGTTAGAAAAAAAGGAGGAGCGCATGTGGATGGATCGTGTTTTGCGTTATTGTTTTGGGAGTTGTGACGATCCTACATTTTTATAAGGGACAATCCAATTGGTTTGTTCCCGATTTGTTGGAGCTACGCCTTTAGGGATATCCGATTCATACAAATATGCAATCGATATTCTCTTCAGGCCGGCTGATTAATCTTATCACTGGTTTGAAGGGGTAGGGTCGTCACACCCTCCTCTGATGCAAATATGAGCAATTAGGTGTATTTCTCATTTGTTGTACAGATGGAAATTCAACCTATATTGTTACATGGTAGCAGAGCATGGTTTATTCATCATTTCCCCTCCACTTTCCCTTGGGTATTCCAGAAGGAATTACTAAAAGAGATTTCCAGAAGGAATCTCTATATTAAATTCATTCCCTTATTAGACTTCGCCAATCCGGCAATTATATTCATACATTAAACATCTGGCATTTTATTAATTTCAATTACGTTTTTCTTTTATATAAGCCTTTTCTGCATTTGCCTTTTCAATCATTACACTTGAATGTTTCGTCATTCGTATTCTTTATTTAGTTTGCTTTCTCCTCAGTTCTATTGATTTATTCTTTTATGTATAAATGGCCCATTCGTGGCATAAATGACCCATTCGTGGCATTCTTCTTCTTCTTTGCAATAGTACCATTACGATGGAGGAATCCCCTTGAAGCTTCCAGATGTCCTTTCCTGGACTTCATACTATTTTTCAGTCCCTTTGACTTGTTTTCAAACATACTTCTGTTTGAAACCCAGAAGTATGTTTTAGGGAGAGGAGTGTGACGATCCTACATTTTGATAAGGGACAATCCAATTGGTTTGTTCCCGATTTGTTGGAGCTACGCCTTTAGGGATATCTGATTCATAGAAATATGCAATCGATATTCTCTTCAGGCCGGCTGATTAATCTAATCACTGGTTTGAAGGGGTAGGGTTGTCACACCCTCCTCTGATGCAAGTATGAGCAAATGGGTGTATTTCTCATTTGTTGCACAGATGGAAATTCAACCTATATTGTTACAGAGTATGCCCATGTATCTGCAAAGTATTATTCAGTTGATTGTTAAATTCCATGTACAATAAGAGTTAATCAAAATCAGTGCGTTTCATTGGCTTGAGTTTACCCGGAGGCACAGAGTAACGGAGACAAGTTAAAAGAGAAAGAGAAGAAAGCCAACGTTAAAATGGTGTGCAAGCATTTTTGAGGCTGCCTCAGTTGCGCCATCTACTTTCAGCTAGGATTGAGGAACTACTACGGAACTGGTGGGGAGGGAGAGGACACTCTCTTCATACCGCTTCTTTTCAAATCCTTTCGAATGACCAGAAATTGATAACTTTTCATGTCATCATCATTTAGATTTGCAAAAATTTCTTGGAAAAACCAATCGAGGCGAAAAGTATTTTCGGAGTTCCTCATGCAATTGTTGTTGTCCCTATCGCCAGTAGTTCAAATATTCAATTGACAACTGCCACCCAAAGAAACGTTTGAAACCCAGTGCATTATTGAAAATCGCTCGATTTTTTCGTACATATTGCGAATATAACTGAATGTTATCAAATTAATTACTTAGATGCAGCCGGTAACGCACCAAGGAGAAAAATATGTGATAAATAAGGTGACTTGTTGTGATGAGGTTGGGAAAAAGTGATCATGAACGCTATCTGTTGCTTTCCGCTATAACTACGTCCTGGAGCTCCACCAATCAGAACGCTTCTCGGGCTCCCACATTCAGCTTTCAGCCCAGTGCCCGGAGGCAATGAACTCGAGGAAGGAGAAATCGAGGAGTATACTAGGAGAGGTAGGACTAATTCGACATAATATGTACTGACATATATTATATGTACTGACTTACGCATTTCTGAGTGTTAGAGCACGCCACAACCGTCGGAACGTTACTTTTGGGGCAATGTTTGCAAGCCTCGAGATCCACCAGGTTGGGCAGAGGAGGCGCCTTGCTGTTCTCCTGCATCGAGTCTTCCGGACAAGCGGCGGCCTTGGAAAGGTTAACTTGCTTCTCCTGTTTCTTCATTTGAAAACGCTCCCACAACTTTTCATCTTGCTTTTTTCTCCTTTCCCTCCTAACGTGCTTGAAAATTGATTCGAACTCGTTTTTTGAAATGTACTGCAATACATCAAGCAGGATATTAGACAAAAAGGTACTTAGGTCCGAATAAAATCACCCTCTGTCTTTCATTTGAGAAATCCACGAGAAAATTGAGGAGGTCGTAACAGCTAACAACAGCTTGCAATTGTAGGGTCAAACGACTGTGAGGAGTTAACTTTTCGAACCAATAATAGGAAATATTTTCACGAAGGTACTTACAGAAAACGAATAACTGTTGAGGGGATTGTCACTTCTGGTTTCCTGCATAAGCCCACAACTACAAGTTGGTAGAAAAGCACTTCAGCTCTGGATTAATTAGTCTGTAATAAGTATGCAAATGAGTAGTCGCAATTATGTCTTAACTGTAAATGGAAAATAATAAATGAATACGAAAATAATCAGCCAGTGAGTGTTATATTATAACACTCACTGGCTGATTATTTTCGTATTTATTAAGTAGATAGAGCTCCTTCAACTTCAAGTAAAAAAGTAAGTCGCAGAGACCCCATCAGCACCAAAATGACGATCTACAGGGTGTAACGGTTAAGGTCGTACAACCGACCAGGGTTCGATTCTACAACTAATTTGTGACTTTTTTTGTCTCTTGACTTTTTTTTCTTAACCCCCTTAAAATCGGACTTTTTCCACTTTTAATTTCTGTTAATTTGTATGCCAATTTTTTTATTACTAGATCGGCCAAGTTAAACGTTACTACGGTCGATGAGGGGAGGAGGATGGACATTAAAAACATACCTTTGACCTTATTGTCAACGGTAGTAACGTTTAACTTGGCCGATCTAGTAATAAAAAAATTGGCATACAAATTAACAGAAATTAAGACAATTTTCGAAAAGTGAATTGGACAAGATATCAGTGACTGCTTTTTCGATAAGTCTTGTGTCATCATTTGACTCAGTGAGACAAAGTACGAAAAGATGGCTGCCTAACTCATTTTAGGGTAAAAATGTCGAGTTTCACGAAACGTCGATTTTTACTGGAAGATCCACGGTTTTTGGCACGGGAACGAGGATTTTACACCATTAGTCCACTGTAAACAATTTTATGACCATACCGTTGGAAAGCTGAGATTTTGGGTCAACTTTTGGGGTTACAGTGAGAACTTAACCGGCAGTTTCAGTTAGTGTTACAAATGTTTGAAAAAACGAAAAATTTCCGAGATTTTCGATATTTTACTATTTGTGCTCATTTTTCAACATTTTAGTCTTCTTTAAAAAGTTTTAATAAACACTAAAGAGATAGAGAATTTAACGCTCTTTCCAACAGTATAATTACATTTGAATTTTGACTGAAAAACAAGGGAGTTATGGCTGTTTTAATGGCGTAAGGTCGAAAATACGAAAAAATCTTAAAAGTGGAAAAAGTCCGATTTTAAGGGGGTTAAGAAAAAAAAGTCATGAGACAAAAAAAGTCACAAATTCGTTGTAGAATCGAACCCTGGTCGGTTGTACGACCTTAAACGTTACACCCTGTATAGGTCAGGTAAGTGGGAACTTACTAGTTTACAACACCTAATTAGATTGGATTCAATTAGTGATGTAGCGTTATGTTTTCCAGTCTCTTATTATTAAACTACGGAATTAGCTCTAGAGAACTCGGCTGCAATACTAACGTACAGCCGGCTTCTACAGTCTACTGATGGATACTTACGAAACAACAGAATCACCGAGAATTCGTAAGTTAGATTTGACTCCAAGTTCCAACTCCAAGATTTCCTTCTGAAAACATTCCTAACGTACACAATGTTTGTTGTTGCCGATGGTTCCCTAGGCAACTCAACGTAGCGTGACGACGAAGGGGTTTGGCCGCACACTGGGAGAACTCACTGGGTTGGTCAACCGACGAAGAGATTTCATTCAGCACGTCTTCAAAAAACATTCTTGCACACCTCATTTACCCAATGAAAATAATATGTACCTATTTTGTATTTCTCTACTCAGGATGTCTACACTAGAGTTGGTCGCAACTTCAGGGTTTGATTCTACCAAGTACTCGTATTTCCAACAAAAAATGTCTCAGAAAATTTTGTTTTAACCCCTTGTTTTTCCAAGATTTTTTTCTCGCTTTATTGACCTTGACGTCAAAACCGTCAAAATCACAACTCCCGTCATTTACCAAGTAATCATTCAAATTTCGTTGTAAAGAGCATTAAATTTCCAAGCTACTTAGCGCAAAACCAAAAACTTCTAGAGATACTTATAAAACATTTAAAAAAATTAAGTCAAGAAGCAAAGTTTCAAAATTTTGCGAAATTTGACTTTTTCATGTCGTAGTTTTGACTCTGAATCCATCCCCATTTTGAAGGGTGCTCTCCAGAGAAAACATGCCAAAATTGTCAGCTTTCCAACGCAATGAAACTTGAGGAGTTTAAAAGCAAAAAAAAAGTGTTATTGCCCAGGATATCTTTTTTTCATTTTGACTTGAAAAATTCAACCTGACATCACACGTGATTATCCATAGTCACCCTCGTTTTGCTGCTATTTTTTTTCACTAGAAGTTTAAAATGCACCGTTGAACTTTTTCAAACAGATTGAAACACAGTGAATAAAACATATAATGTACTTACACACTCGAAAAAGCTTCACAGATACTTTCGCTGCTAAGTGCTAACCATAAGTAAGTAAATTAATTCCCACTTCTTATCACTCTTATCTGCCCGAGGCGAAAATTAGCATGATTTGCACGGAGTAGAGATTTGAGCCAAGGAGGATACAATTGTAAAATTGGACTCAGTCGTTCCCGAGTTTTGGTTTATTTTCAATGATGAACCTTTGAAAATTTGATGTTTTACGTTTCAAGGTACGTAGGATCCAAAAATCGAATAAAACTTTGGCCGTCCGTCCTCCGTCGGCGGCACTTTCCTCACTTAGCGTTGACCGATTTTGACGAAATTTGCTATGTAGGCTCCATTTGGGGTCTTGTTAATGTAGGTCACTAAGGGTTGAAAAATATGCTATGTAGGTCACTAAGGGTTGAAAAATAAAGGTTGAAATTTTGAAAACGTCCTAACTCAAAAAATTCGTATACAAAGGTATTGTTTTCCCACTAATTAACCCTTCCCCCCCGACGGACGCCTAAAGGCGTCTGGGGAGAAACGTTTTGAGGTCCCTATGGACGGCTTTTGGCGTCTGCCTCCCAATGTTTCCCCCGTCCCTACGGACGCCTTTCGCCGTTTCGTACTTTTTCGTGCTTCTGATGCGATCTGTGGGCATATTTCTGAACGCCCTTCGACGTTTCGTACTTTTTCGTGCTTCTGATGCGATCTGTGGGCATATTTCTGAACTAATCACTTCCATTCCATTATGGTAACATTGTACCTTTCATTTTCACCGTCCTCAACAGATTTCAGGGCAGTAGTGATATTGTGTTGGGCGAGAGAAAGTGAGACAAAGTTGACCTCTCGGTAAGAGCCTTTTACTAACCATTCAAGGAGGATTTATTTTTATCACGTAGGTACACATTTCTGGAATGTGTTCGGTCCAGTCATCGGTGGGATGGATGGAGGGGGGCTCGATCTTCGCCATTCTTTATTTATTGAGATCCTTCAGTTCGACGCTTTGAGCTGTGGTGTCGGAATTTTTTCTTCCCGTTGTTTTTACCATTTATTGTATTTTTTTATTTTGCCAATAAAATGATTTATGAGAAATATCAATTGCATTGGTTTCTTTGCAAGTGAATCCCACGGTCAAAACAAGATGGTTCAAGAAGTTCAAGACCAACATAAAAAAGAACATTTTTTATGGTAACACATGATAAAATGTTGGAGTTTTATGATCATTTTTATCTTTAGGGATTACAGCCTATTTATTACAAAAATCTGGTATCAAAATTATTCTGGTATAGTGGAATGCAATATATTTCTATATAATAAAGTATATAAATCTTACTCAGTCATGAAAAAATCTTCATAATAATACATGAACAATAGGGTAACATGTATCAAACACAAAAATCATTCAGTTGAGAAATAATGTTAAGTGAAAGTGGGCGAAAATAAAAGAGGAAGACAACGGGAGTCAGCGGGGGCGGCCTGGAAAATTCCTTCAGTATGGGGTTGACAGGCAGTTGGCCCAAGCGCCGGGAAGGTGACCTTGCGGCAGGAGGCCGCCCGTCGGGGGGAAAGGGTTAAAGACAGTATAGGATTTTTACAATTTTTTGAGACCACGCGGAGCCCTGTAGGACAAAACATTCGCTCCCTACGAGAATTCAAGGGTTGGACGTACGATAAATCAGAAACACGAATGTGAATCGCAAAAGAGGCCTAATCTCCGTTCAAATTTTAGCTGACCGAAATACGATCGATATTTTTCTTCAAGTTCAAGGTGGTGACAATGGCAAAGCCGTGTTCTTTGCAGACGAGTGATCTATATAGAAAAATAATAAACCTTTGCACTTGCAAACATTCATCGAAACCAACTAAAGGTGATTGGAGCAACTATCACCTGGAGAGGGATATGGCATGGCAAGTCAGCCAAGGATCTGATTCGGGCTAGTTACCCACTGTTTATCCTCGAGTGGGTGACCACCCGGGTCCTGACAGGAGGATCATTCATCTGGTCTAAATTCAGGGCTACGGCTACACGACGGCGTGTCACGGCTTGAGCAAATGGGCCCCGTGGGACTTGGAGCTGAACTCGAACGCCATGGGGAGGAGAAGGGTCATTTTCCTAGAAAGAGACAATCGGTATCCCAAGATTTAAAAAAACTTAAAGTTCGACTCAAGTTCTGGCAAAAATCAGGGATTAACCTCACACCATACTGATTGAATTTCGACGAAAGAACACACAGTGGGACGCCTAATTAATTAATTAAAAATTAAAGAAGAAAACCTATCGAAAGAAACCTATTGGCGTGGTTTCCGCGTAAAGGAGAATACTCGGAACCCCATCTCCATGAGTAGCGAGAACTGGGAGTTATTCCAAAAATTGAACCAGGGCGGGACGCAGGTGTAGAAAAGGGTTAAACCAACGTGGAACACGGTTTTTCTGATAGCAACCTAGAAACCTCCGAAAGTAACCAAGTAATCTCAATTTATCGGTTTTTCGAGCCAAAACTTGGTACCAGGGGATTTTTACGGTTTCTGAATACAGTTTTGAGGTCGAAAAATGTAAAGTTTTTACATTGCAACGGAAAATTCAAATTAAATTGTTAACAACTTGAAAAAGTCTTTCATCTGTCCAAAAGATCTTTTATCTGCCACCATCACCGGCAGATGAAAGACACAAGTTCCTGGGTGGCACTTAGGTTTTTCAGCTTTTCCCGCGTTCTGGTGCTGTTCTGCTGAAGTGTAACCATATTGCTGGAACCAGCTCGGTAGAAACAAGAACTAGAAACCAAAAAGAAAAAATAATTTCGATTTCTTACCGTTTCACAGAGGGCAGATGAAAGACAGATGGTGACTGTGACACGACAATTTCGCAACTGACTCCACTTGCGCATGCTTCCACACAGAAGGAATACGTTTCCCGCCACTTTCTTTGATAACCTAACGACTAACCTCACCACTTACAGTGGTAGTAAAACCGCGGGAAACGATAAAAAGCCGCCAAAATACGAAAACACATAAAAGGCAGATTAAAGACAGAAACCTCCGGACAAGCACATTTTATTCTCCTGCTCGCTTTATTTGCTTCTGAAAAATCTGCAAACCCATTTTTTTCATGTCCAGGTATATGCAATAAAGAATCACCACAAATTCAGGCCGCTGCTTTCATAGGTGATTCACAGTGTTCAAGCAAAGTTGACTACCTAGGGGTCCGGACATGGCAGATTAGTAGACATTTAGCACTTTAAACTTTAATTTCTATATTTTAGCGTGAATAAGTGCATATTTTATTGATTGCCCGAAGTAAAACAAAGTTGATAGTTTATGGAGAATTTTTTTCAACGCCTAAATCATAAATGGGCATTCGGAATCTTCTCTGGACAACGATTGGCCCTTTCTGGGAAAATGACCCTTATAGAAATTTTCGTGCTGGGTCGACTGGAGGAGTCAGTTTCTCGAAAAAACGGCTCCTAGGACTCCTTGGAAACTGGAAACTCGAGAAACTGACCCCTCCAGTCGATCCGGTACGAAAATTTCTATAAAGAAGGTCTTATAGCATGTTGCTGTTTCACCGACGAAAGTTTGTTCTCCACAACGTATTGCGAAAACAACGGGGAAATGAAACCACCAAAAAAGTCAAGTCTGATTATAATTTATTCGATAAAATGACAATAATTATTTCTTTACATTAGAGTGTATAAATATCATCAACTATAATAGTGTATGGTACACTAAGAGAAGAATAGCTACACCAAAAAAATGAACGCATAAATTAATTAGTAACGAATGGAACGGAGAAGTAGAATGATGAACTCACGAATTTGCAAAGAAACACAATAATGACAAGAATCTTATCAGTTCGTCACAGTCTCTCAAGTAAAATTCAAAAATGAAGAAAAAATTGCCTAAAATCCCACCCCTCCGTTTTTTAAATATTAGATCGAGTATTTATAAAACAATAGGGGCTTTTATAATTCTTTTGAATAGAATATTGCAGCAAAATATAAAAAAGAAACTAGATACCATTGTGAGAAAACTAAGTTTAGGCGAGTGTATCAGTTGATTTCGGGAAGACTTGGTGTGGATGGTGAGTTCACTGCCAATCCAGAATCTTCCTTCAACATTTGATAAATCGACACAGGACGCCATCTTGAGTCCTGCTCTGCTTCCTCGGTTGGTCCTGGGAGGTGGGAGGTGGTTTAGTTTTCGTCGTAGAGGGGAGTCGAGTCGCCGAGGGACATGGACTGGGGGCTGTTGATGGTGCGGGGGGTGGAGCGGGCCGAGCGCGGGGTGCCGGAGATGCGGGGTGTGTTCGTTCCAAGGTCGAAGGGGTCGTATTTCCCTTGGCTGGGCGGTAGCCGGGGGGACCTCCCTGTTCGGTCGTTCCCTGTAGGCACAAAAGAGTACCCGTTGGATGACACTTGATTCCACCACAATACTACTCAACTAATGTATAGGCCTAGACCAAACAACATTTCTGATAACATGTGAAATAAAAGGTTGCATGATGGAAATTTGGAGAAACACAAGCATCAAAACCTTCTTGAATGATAACAGGATCTCCATGTAAGTCTTGTTTGTGTGTTACACTACTGAAGCATGAGAAAGGTTACCAACTTATTCTTTAAGCTTGAGGCGCATTATCCTGGAAGAGGCAGGTAGCCTAGCGTGTTTGGTTTGGCATGCAGTGTTCAGCAAGATGTTCACAGTGCTCTGGTGTAATGTTTTAGGCTATTTCGTCACTTATTCCACTGCTGCCAGTCCCTCGAATATCAGCTATCTAATTTATCATCATGATTAATTCCGTGGTGCTTTTTCTCTCACTGGTCACCTAGGAATTCGTTTTATCCTCGAGACTCAATAATCGATTATTTTCGATATCAAACATAACCTTCTCAACATAATCTTCTCTGACCCGATCAGCTGGTCGTGAAGGGGCGCCATTTGCGCTCCTATCCAGCAAGGTTATTCTGTTTACATACCAAGTTTTTTGGTATGTAAACAGAACGATGGTGATAATATTCTTTAAAAGCAATTATGTAATCGTTATTATTATGTCTCCCTTGTGGGTTAGATGTCTGACAAGAAATTCCATACTCAGTATGTGTCTTAAGATACGTCTCTGCGGTGGTTTAGACCCCTTTGAGCAGAGTGTTGTTGAGTGTGACGACGATTTTCCTGACATAACTCGCGAAGATCTCGTGGAGTATCTTGTATTAAAGACGGATTTCATATCCCTGAAGTAACTGAAGTGCTGCAAATCTTTGGATCCGCACAACTTCGTTAATTCAGGGCATGTGAAATCCGTCTCATGCAAGGTACTCCCAGGTGACAAGGTGGTGGTGTTTGGAAAGGTGAGTAATTCAGATGTTATCCAATTATTATTAAGTTAATTGAAATAATAACGATGTATGCCATGTTTTGGGCAGGTAGTAGATTCAACAACGGTCGTTTGATGAAAATAATGTTGTGATAGTATCCCCTGCCCATTGCTAAGTCAACATTGTTATGATACTTTGAAAAATCATGGGAAAAGATCTATTCATGATAGAGGAATCCAGTTGATACCAAAACTCTCAGTGAGGGCTCTACTTTCAATTAAAAATTACAGTAAACCACTTTCCCGACTCTAGCACGCACCCTACTTCGAGCCATGAAGCAGTACCTATTGTATGAGCAATTTTTCAAAATTAGGTTCCATATATTCAAATTTTTCAAAATTAGGTTCCATATATATTGACCTAACCGTTTACTCCGTTTTATGGTTCGAATATGGATAGATTAACATGCAATGGAGTCATTACTTGAATTTTGAAATTCAGGAGATGAAGTGCATATTTACATCGATCATTTACTAATTTAACTTCAAAACAATCACGCAAATTGGTTCGAAATTATCTTCCTGGGAACTTCGTACAAATCAAAACACTTGGACACAAACAAAAACATTTCGTGAAGCTCGTCCAATGAGGGTAGGTATTCTATTATTACTATATCTAACTACTGATGACTGAAGTAACGTAAGCACATTAAAATGTGATGTATTTTTATTCTTACCGGTGATGAAATGCCGAGAACAAGCTAGTATTTGTTTGGAGTTTAGTTGTCGCCCTCTCAAATTGCGATTGATTCGAGCGAGCCACCTTGCTCTTCTTTTTTCTTATTGGTCTTTTGTCTTTTCACATTGGCTTCTAATGACTTTTGTTAAACCATACAACAAAATACTGCTCCTGTGACGGGAAGAGCAGCCAAACACCGGACAAATCAGCATGTCTAATGAAAAAATCTTTGTTTACAACAATGGGAGTTCAGTCAGTTCATCGAACATGGTTGTCAGGAACGCTGGGAATCAGCGACGCCAAAAGGCTGATATTCTTATTTTTTTGGAAAGTTCTCTTGTCTTTCCACACTGTTTCTAATCACTTTTGGCAAACCAAAAAATTAAATACCGCTTCCGGGACGAGAAGAGCAACTAATAACCGCATAAATTGGCATAATGAAAAACCGTCCATACAATCTTTGTTTGCAACGGAGTCAACATGGCCGCCTTTCAGCAAGATTTGAATAACCGTTCGATTAGTCGAAGAATCGATACATCCATTCTGTGTGACGTCACACGGATAAAAGCAATAGGGGTGAGTTCTTCCCTTCCTTTACCTATATTTTTTTTTTAAATCCTTCAAGGTTTGCATCACCTTCGGATTTCCACGGGTTCGTCGAGAGAGGTGGCACTTGAGCTGTATGTCTTTACTATCCTATCAATACCTTTTTTGGGGGTAATTTTGGCATACATCTCTGAGGCTCAAATCTTCCGAATTGTCACTTTCCCGGGGTTACCTTTAGTTTTCTTGCAGTCCACCAAAACGTATATAAATCGGAGCGAAAAAGGGTCTACGCCCCGGACAGTTTTCAACAGGCCGTATTAAGCGGGATTTACTGTTGTAGTAATTCATCGATAGATCACATCGATTATGAAATACAATCAGTTGTTATCTATCATGAAACCATGCAGTTCTGATTCATCCCGTTTCCCTATAAATCACAACTATTTCAACTGTAATGCCTATTTTCCCAAGCCAGCCACACGAGTGGTTCCAAAATAATAACAGGAAGCAATTCAAGACGTTAAAAAATAATAATTCCATCAACCCTGTGTTAAGAGAATTATTATTTTTTAACAAACCAAGAGAGATTCTTAATTGCTCCTCTTTTCACCTTCTGTGATTTTTTGAAGTCGGATATTCAGTGTAAGTAATTTTAGGAGCCCGAAACAATACATCTGTAGCGGTTACTACAGTTTATTTTTGTGTTTTTACACCTGTTGGATTTTTGGTTACTGTTTTTGAATTGAAGAAACTTCGTTGTCAGTCAGTCAAAAGTCAAGTTTCAAGATTCAAGATTCAAAAAGTTGTCAGTTCTAATTTTCAAATTGCGTTACAAAAATATATTTTCTCTCTCAAAGATTTCCGGCCATTTTGCATATTTTATTGGAGTCAGATTTATATATTACTAAATTAAAACCGTTGTAGGTCACCACTAAACCTTCACATCCATAGAATAGCACACACATAATATCTTACCTTGAGATCCCATGTTAGTCGCTCTTCCCCATCCTACTCTAGGAGACTGCATACTGTGAGGACTGAAATCCACGTCATTGTACCGCGGCGTTCTGCTGTTCCTCCCATCATCGCGAGGGGTGCCCCTGTTACACAAAATCAAAATGGTTTTATTACGAGGCAAATATGGTACCTGAAGGAAAACGTAGTCATTGCGAGAACTTATACCAAGTCACATGGAGGTAACACTGTTTTAGAGATGGTTTTCGCGTGACGTTACAGACTATAGACATGCTTAGAATAATCGTATCGACCACGAATGTTCATCATCATTGACCACTACTCTTAGCCATTTAGCGGCTGCAGAGAACCGTAAACCAGAGCTGCATACTACGTCAGATGGGTTACAGTGGATGATCACTAGAGCTCGGAATTTGCATATTTTGCATATCTTTTATTATACGGTATATCTTTGTATTTGAACGTTTTGAAGGTTTCTGAAGGGTATGAGGTGGTTTAAATTGAAATTAAAATTGCATATTTTTGCGTATTTCGGTCATTTTGGGGATTTTTGCATTTTTTGTTCATTTTGGGGATTTTTGCATATTTTGCAGCATATTTTACCAGTTTTTTGCGTATTTTGGATTTGCAGTTTCGACCCATCTTCTGCACTGGCTATTCGAAAAACCATGGACGCTCTGGAGGACAGGCAGATCGCCCATCGTTTGGCCTTTATAAATGCCAACTTTAGTACCATACCCCATTTGATAAACCACCTGGAGACCAGGGGGATGGATCTCTGCTCTGCCGTAGGTGCTGTTTCCGACCTGCTCGAAAAAAGCTCCCACTGGCATGGAACAACTTGAAAAGCCGTCGAGGATAAACTGGAGGGGGTCCTATCGAAAAATCCAGGGTGGTCTTCAGTGGTTCAAATCGCGAAAATTCTCAAAGGAGAAGACAGCTCATGGGACTCTCCCTGCTCTCCAAAAGAGATTTCCACTTATAAATTTTTGCCTGTTGTATCTTGCGATGTAGAGAGATCGTTTTCTGCATTGAAAGAAATTCTAAGTGACAGGAGACACTGTTTTACACCTGATAATTTGGAGCGTGTAATTGTTGTCCAATATAATATGTAGTTCATCTTTACATTTTATACCTAGTTCGTATAAATGTATAAAAGTAAATAAAAAATGTATAACTGATTTTTTGAATTGCTTGTTTACTTTACCTGATGCTTCATAACTTTTTTCTAGGAGAAAAAAGGGCTAAAAAAATGTAATAATATGGAACATCCTTTCTTAAAATACTGAAATTCCAAAGTCGTATGTAGTTTTAAGGGTAAATGCATATTCTGCATATTTTTCCAGTTTCCGGTGCATGTTTTCGAGAAATTTTCGTGCATATTTTCCGAGCTCTAGTGATCACTAAGGCCCACTTTCACCAAACATTCAAAACGAGTTTAAACCAAACGAGGCGAGAGATAAACGACGTTCAGTAAAAATCGTCTTTCACCAGAGCGATTTACGAGTTTAAACACCATCTTGGGGGGTTCGAGTTTAAACGGTCGAAAATCGGCCGAATAAACTAGGAAACCTCGTTTAACTACCAATTCAATATGGCCGCGCATTGATTTGTGATTGTTTTCGAATTGAAATTGCGAATTATTTTTGCATTTCGAATTATTTTTGACTCGTCTGACGATGACGACGACGTCCGAGTCGAATCCTGGATCGGATTCCACATTCCGAGATTATGTACGTTACTGAATTTCCGCCTTTCCAAGCCCCGAGTCGTCCAAGTGCTCGACTAGATTGACACTCGCCTCGAGTTCCCGTCATACAATTAAGTTCAACACGTTAATTTAAAATGAATAATGGTTTTTTCAATAACATAATAGGGCAACCTACATTCCTTGGTTGTTTCTATTCGGACCAATTATACAAATTGACCATCATAAAAGACCAGTTCGACCAAAATAAATTTTTATTGACGTGAAATCGTGGGCCCTCATCTTCGAGTTTACATTCATCGGTAATCATTCAAATTATCGAAGTAAATTCCTACCGTTCAGAACAAGGCGACGGCCACTGTGTTTCACTAGGATACATCAAGGAAGGTACTTGAGTCTGGAGAAATACTGGAGTTATTGCGCTCGTTGTGGCTCAAAGTGATGATGTGTAATAACTCAATAGGTAGGTGATGAAAATATTCAGCAAAATAAAACGAAGGGGACCGGAAAACTCGAAACAAACCGCAGGAATCAGCAAATAATAAAAACAAGGAATTCGAAAAACTGACACTGATAAAGATTCACAAGGCGGCAATCTACTGATAGCAAGTGCGGTTGTGGTTGTTGTTCAACGTTTCTATTGCCCAAATACGTCATAATGTCCAACTTTCATTCGTTTTGCTCAACATTTCAAGTTTAGACAAACTCGATTGTCTTAAACAACGTCTTTAAACAACGATGATTTGGGTTGGTGAAAGACGCTCGCCATCTTGCCGGGTTTATTGCTTCAGATTAACTATTAACGCGGTTAGCTAAGCAAGTTTAGAACAACTTTTGGTGAAAGTGGGCCTTAGAGATGGTTTTCGCGTGACGTTACAGACTATAGACATGCTTAGAATAATCGTATCGACCACGAATGTTCATCATCATTGACAACTACGCTTAGCGATTTTGCGGCTGCAGAGAACCGTAAACCAGAGCCGCATACTACGTCAGATGGGTTACAGTGGGAGATCACTAACAAGCTTTCTTTCCTATTAAATAACTCCTACTTACTGATTGGAGCGTGGAGTTCCAACAGAGCGAGGGGTTCCAGAACGAGGGGTTCTCATGGAAGACGAAGGATCGTTCATCCGCCCTTTGTGCTTGGCCCACTCGGCAGCAGCTTTGCCCCACTCCTCAGCGGCAACCGGAGCGCCTGAAGGAGCCGCGCTGCTGCGCATGAAGTTCTGGTTGGGAGTGCGGTAGGCAGCTGGGGTCACAGAACCAGGGTGCACAAACACCCCCTGCTGACTTCCCGTCGACGAGGTCTGCGGACTGGAGACGGAGTGTGTGGACATCATGCTCTGCTGTCCTGGCGTCATCCCACCGTAGGCACGAGGTGTGGTGGCGTATGGCGTCATGAACGGCGTTTGTCCAGATGGCGTGTACGGCTGTGTTCACAGGAAACAAAAGATGCTTAAGGGTAAGTCAAAAGTAAATTAAGACAATAAAGACTCTGGGTTTCATAACTGTCGAAATTAATACTTAAGAGATATCTAGGGCAGTGCATTTTGAATCATCTTCCCACGCTCCATCGTAAAAATAAATGGCATCAAAATCAAGCTACTAGGGGCTTGCCAAACAAGAAGAAAAAGTTCCCTAGGCTATAAAAATCAGAATACGTCACTCTTTTCATAGAAACATTTATTGTGGATTCAGCGTACGATTTTCTATTTTTCAAAATAATCCCCATTTTGGTCCAAACATTTCTGCAATGAAGGTAAAGTATTTTTTAAGCCCTCTTCATAGTGAAGTCCCCCATCAACTGGGGGAAAAGGTGGATAATACGATGGGGCGAGGTTTGGAGGGTGGAAAAATACTGTTGGCTCGGGTATAATCCTGTTAGCCGTGGAAGACGTCCGAGGTGTACTAGAACTATTCTGAATTAGACCAATAATAATTCAATAACTTACAGTGTTGGGATAGTGAGAGTGAACGGAGAAGGCTGCAGGTGTGTGAGCGTAATGAGGAGTGTGACTGGCCACCTGGGACAAGCTGTGGAGCATGTGGCTTGGCATGTTCTGAGCAACCCGCTGGATTGCCTCTGCATTCATACCACCTGAAATTATGAGAAAATCCATAATTACGAGGAGAAAATTAAATATGTGGGCGCGTGCGTACGTGCGAGGCTCCGCAGGTAGACGGGCGACACAGAACATAGACGGGAGGGGGGTTCCTCATCGAAAACCCCTTGCAATAAACACATCTGTTTACGAGCGAATTCTTCCCACGCTCCAATATTTTTGGGTTGAGATTCATCTTGAGATTCACGATTGTAATGGTTTTCCTCATACCTTTTCGTCGAACTTGACGGAAAAAATAGCTGCATTTGTCTGTTGTGAAGCTCTTGAGATCGAATCTCAACTTCTGATGTTAGGTCTTCCATAATCAAACACAATACTGACTTCAACGAATAAATTGGTTTAATAATTAGCTATCAAACACGATACTTCGGTATCAACAACCATCCGAACTTCCATTCATAATAATCACTTCTCTCTTGAACTCTCCTGCTAACTGTCCTTGTCTGTTGTTCATAGTTGCTATACGAAACTCCATGGCAAGTACGTGGAGAAGTAAGTAGGTGCTGCACCCAGACTTGGCAGAATACTGCCATGCTAAGCCAGAAAGTCGTAACGTGAAAATTTGACCAAATTGAGTTATTGGTACCCGGGGGTTTTGGGCGTCTATTTCTATCGATTTTCTGAGTTTTAGAGCCGTATTTCTATTAGAAATGCCTCAAACAAGCTTCCCGACTTTCGCGATAAGGCGAGTTAACTTGATTTTGCCAAGAAACTAGTCGTATCAGAGCGATTCAGAAGAAGAAAACTCGTATCTTGACACTAATACGGGAATCTGCCTATTTAGACGATACGACTTCTTGCATTGAATCGGCATGATACGACTTTTTGCCTCTGAAAACTCAACATTTAGTGGTGACTTTACGTTTATAATCTAAGTGAATAAACGTTTATTTTTATTGATTCAGCAGTTTTTGCTAACACTCTGAACAGAGATATGAAATACGATTGACTTTGAGCCAAGTAGGATGACAAAATAATCAATGTGAAATGGTTTCTTGAATTAAAATGTTAATTCAAATGAACTAATGTTTCAAGAATTAAAATGAACAGAATAGTCGTAACTTCGGGTTTACGAGAGAGTCATCTCGTATCATCGTTTTTTGACAATTTACACTCAAAAATGTTTAATTTTGACTCCAGAAATCGATTCGGCTACTAATTTCTTTTAGGAAAAACCTATACTTGTGGTAAAAGAAGGAAAAATAATCCCGCGAAAGAATTATTTCGCCACGAAACCTATTAGGTCGTTTTCCCGAAAGTTGGATGAAGTCAAGATACGACTTTCTGGCTTAGCACGGCATAATAGGTAGGAACTATCCGGTCCCCGCGCGTCCACAAATAGAACTCAAAATAAAGAATCCAACCATATCAAAACACAAAAATCGACACTACGGGTTTTTTACTTTGGAAGGCAGTAATAGGTACTTATCACCTCTCAGATGTCGCCACTCCGATAGACCAAAAATCTCTTACAGATGAACCAAAGCAATTATTCCTTGCAGTACACGAAGTAGTCATTCTGATAAAAAGTGCTCCCTTCATAAAAACTTCTTTCCCAAAACTAAATTTCGTAAGTCAAGTTTTTCTCTCGTAACTTTAGTCAGTGTAAATTTTCCAGTTCTAAATTCGCAATAGACAAACTCACAACATTTCCATTTGAGGGTGAATAGCCTTGTGTGACGTCATCTACTCTGTTTCATCTGATTAGTGAAATATTCAGAAACTTAGTGTGAATTACAATTGAAGACTCAAGGGGAAGAATGCACTAAGTCCAATTTTTTTCGAAACTGAGATTTAGATGCCATTTGTTAGATGTGGACTTTTGTTTTAACTAGAAACATAAATTTATAAGCGTTATATGAATCGAATTATATCATAAAATTGAATGAAAAAAGAAAAAGAAAGAAAATGTATTGCAAAATAATGAAAATTTGCAATGATTTATTGAAAAAAAAAAAAAAAAAAAATTGAAATTGGACTTAGCGCGTTCTTCCCCTTGGGTCTTCAATTGTTATACTTTGAAGCCCATGCAAATTTTAACTATCCCTACAATATTACAGTAATCAAACATTATGTTCTTACTCATGCTCATTCCACCAGGGGTGGTGTAGGGCGTTCTTCCAGACACATGTGACCTCGGAGTACTGGGCGTGCCGGGAATCGGGTCTCTGAAGTGTTCTTTGAACCATCGGAACACGTGGTTCACAGACTCGAAGACTTGACCTCTGAACCTGAACCCATTCGGCGTCACGCTGAGATATTCGTGCTTGCAACGCGCTCTCGGGAGATATGAAAGCAGGAACTTGCCAGGATAGTTCTGAAAATATCCCTCAATACTACTTGATCTGGGAAAGAATCATTTAGGACTAATTAAAGACATTAATAGAGCGTTCCTGGTAGGTTCTGTTTGGCTTAGATACGGTGTGACGTATCCTCAATCAGGCGTCGTATTGTCAATAAGGACGCGAGGTATCCAATCTGGCGCCAGATTCTTCCGCATTATTACGGTGCTGGATTGGATATGGTGAGACCTCATCACAATATGGCTCCAGATTGATAATACGTCACGCAGTATCTAAGACGAACCTAACCTACAAGGAACTCTCTAATGTGTTGAAAATGAGGATAGAACATGCTGAGAATACAGTAGAACTCCCAATTATCCGAATTAATGGGGACCGGGACCCATTCGGATAATCAAATATTCGGATAATCGGAGTTTTTTTTTTTAATTGCCATTGGAGAGAAAAAAAGCTACGTTTTGATATTGCACTATTTAATGAAAGAAACATGATATTTTCACATGTTTTAAATATAAATAAAATGTACTTATGTACAAGTTTAGAAATAAAAATCATATTTTTTCAAACATCTCCGTCAATGTAAGCTGTTTTGCGGTCTTCATCCGTTTTTGGGCAGCCAGGTCACGCATTCGCTTGACGGTGAGCAGTTGCAAGTGGTCACACTCGGGCTGACGCTCCATCCACTTCAAAGCAGTCTCGAGGCCGGCAAATGCTTCACTAGCTGATGGTCCAGCGTCTACTTCAACATCAGCAGAAAGTTCTTCTTCCACTTCAACATCTTCTCAAACAATGACAGGTGCGCCGTGACTGCAATGCGCTGGAACTGGAGTGGGGACTCATACCACTGCAAACACTGGCTTCGCGGGGGGGAAGGATAATAGCGCACTTCGACTTTTTTTGGACAAATTTTTTTCTGAAAGTGATTCGGATAATCGGCGATTCGGATAGTCAGAGTTCGGATAATTGGAGTTCTACTGTACGTCAAATCTAGTTTCCTCACCACCCTCCAAACTTAATGAAAAAATTAATTGAATGTTTTTGAATATTGATACCAAAATTTACCAGCGAAAATTGGGTCGCACGTGGTTATGACCAAAAGATTCAATATTTGCATCAAGTAGTACAAAACATCTGAATGAGGTAGGAAGAATCATCGATTGAATAGATGATCCGATGCACAGGGGATTATCAAGCTTGAAGCATTCAAATTTGAACTGAATCAAATGAGGAGGAATTTTGATTTTAAGGTATTGGTTAATTATTTTCAATAATGAAGCTTTGGAATCGACCAAGAAACAATTTTTTCAACCCCCCATCAAAATTTGTTGGTTTACGTTTCAAGGTACGTAGAATCCAAAAATCGAATAAAAATTTGGCCGTCCGTCCGCCGTACGCGGCACTTTCCTCACTTAGCATTGACCAATTTTAATGAAATTTAATATGTGGGCTCTATTTGGGGTCTAGTTGTGCCCCGAAGCTTGTGGCGGACGACCACCCGAGGGATCGAGGTTTACCTCGGATATCTGTTGATATCCGAGGGGTACTTTGTTCCGCGGAGGTTCCCCACCGCAGTTACCCCTTTGGGGAGAAGAGGGGGCTCGATTGGCGCATTTTCTCTGAGACAATCACTTCCTTCCCGGATCCCCTTCTGGTGAGTCATCTCTTTGATCAATTCATATTATTTTCTCCTCCTCTTTCCGATGGTCTTTTTCCTCGATTAATTGTTATTGTCCCTTTTTCAACGACATATTTTCCCACCTGTTTTGATTGTCAAAATATAAACATTTTCGTCAATCTCAATTTTTTGAGTTGTTCCTGAACTCAACCTTTTCCCCAATTAATTAAGTATTAATTAATTACGGGCTTCTCCCACTCCACAAGCTATTGGTTGATGTAGGTCAATTCTAAGGGTTGAAATTTTGAAAACGCCCTAATCGAAAAATTTTGATATAAAGGTATTATTTTTCCATAAATTTAAAATAGTATCCAATTTTTAGAATTTTTTGAGACCACGCGGAGCCCTGTAGGACAAACCGTTCGCTCCCTACGCGAACTCAAGGGTTGGACTTGCGATAAATCAGAAACACGAGCGTGTATCGCAAAAGATGCCTAATCTCCGTTCAAGTTTTAGCTGACCAAAAAGCGATCGATATTTTTCTTCAAGTTCGTTGGTGGTAACAATGGCAAAGCCGTGTTCTTTGCAGACGAGTGATCTGTATAGAGAAATAATAAACCTTTGTGTAATAATTCGCAGCTTTTTTCAGTATAGTTAACGTAACTATTGAATGACCTAGTTCTCGAACCTGGTAAAATTATTTGAGGATGGATGAGGAGTCGTACCATCTCCAACTTCGTTTGATATCTCCACTGGTTCAAAAGAAAGATACACCCTTGGAGGAAATTTATTATCTCAAGATAGGCTCGTGGCTACCCTGAGATTTTCAGCCACAGGGATGAACTATGATGAGCCTTAATGAAGCAAATCGACAGTGAACTTGCAAAACCATGTAAGTCGTTTTCCAGAAATTTTACAGGATAACTAGAAAAACTGTTAGACTTGCTTCGATCGTGGAAGGTTCTAGACTTACAGGTTATTACTTTGGTGCATAGAGAAGAGATAGTCGAGTTTTTGCCAGTTTGGCTCCGTTTGATGGATTAAGGGGGTCTCATTCTATCCAAATAGCTAATAACCTTATTTTCGAAAAAAATCGGACTTACATGGTTTCGCAAGTTCACTGTCGAAATAATAAACCTTTGGAAACAACCAAGAAAAATTTTAAATAGTATTGAATTTTTAGAATCGAATGAGACCACGCAGAGCTCTGTCGGATCAACCGTTCGCTCCCTATGAGAACCTAAGGGTTGAACTTACGATAAATCAGGAACACGAGCGTGAATAATTCGTTTCTTTGAATAATTGTACTCACTTTTGCATCCTTAGCAACCAGTAATTAAATTTCCTGATGAAGGAACCCATAACTCCCTACTTCTTCGAATTGAGTGTGAAGACTTTATTTCTTCAAAATAAACTTTATTGTGAAGGGAAAATATGGTTGATCGGTAGTGACAATTGCAAAGCTGTGTTCTTTGCAGGCGAGTGATCCATTGAGAAGTGATAAACCTTTTTGTAATAATTTGCAGCGTTTTTAGGATCACAGTTTTGCACGAAGTTCCACAGTTTGGAGCGTTGGAGTGATAGTGAATCCTGGCGCGGCGCGTTGGAATCCCCATTCGCATGAGATTGGCGTAGGGATGGGTATCGATACTAGATATTTAAAAATATCGATACTTTCGTACCGATACTCGATATTTTAGTATCGATACTTTGGACTCGATATTTTTGGATATCGATACTTTGAATCCGATATTTCTAAATATCGAATATCGATACACTTCTCGAAGACAATTCAGCATAATGGCAAAAAATGAAGAAGTTAGAGAGGCTTTTTGATCATTACACTTTGGTTGCACAAATAACGTTTATATAAGGAGAAAATCACTCTGCTTGGACTCTTGTTAGTGAAAAATGAATAAACATTGTTGAAGAAATTACTTTTCTTGGGAATATTGGATAATAATCATAGTTTGTAACACTAAAGTATCGATACTCAATATTTTAAAATATCGATACTCAAGCCCAACGATACTTGGGATATCGATACTCGGATACGATACAGTATCGATACAAAATATCGATACTTTTATAACGATACCAATCCCTAGATTGGCGGGCCTGCCAAATGGTGTGGCGCGGTGGATTTAGGCCGGCCCGGATATCCGACCCAGCTGACCGCTCCATCGAAATCGCGGTGGTTTTCCCCATCCACACAACCACTTTGGCTGGTTGGAGCGGTAGTGAATGGCCACCTTTACGTTGAAACCCATCCCCCCCCCCGCACGAACAGATTGCCCCTTCTTTTTAAATTTCCATCTTCCTAAAAATCTCTGCATTTTTTGGATTCTTTTTCGAGCAGCACACTATGGTTTTCTTCCATATCAGTAAACCCTCCTTCGAAAAAAAAAGTGAGTTAAATTCCCCATTACAAGAAATATTATATTATAAGAAATATAATATATAGCATGAATACTGAGAGTTTCCACTACTTGATCAAATTGTTGTAATTGTTTATTATATATAATAGTTATTATGTATATGAGTATTAATCATGTCGCATTGCTATCTTATTATTTATGTCGTGACTCCTCAACAAAATATTATATAATTTTGTTGTTGAATTTTGGTTTTGATCTGTATCTAGAGGCTATATTGATTAAAAACAATGTTGGTTAAGGAATTGCGCTGATGGTCGAAAAACTGAAGCGTTTTATGTTCGTACAGTCTTTTAAAAATTGTATACTCAAACATGTTATTCATTCATTCACCTCCAAAAATTCAAATGAAATTCAAATGTTGACGTAATCAAATCTACACATGTAATTAGACTACGATTAAATGCATGGAAGATATTCAGTCCCAAACTACCACCCAATTTTGAGAAAAATCGGAGAGTACTTTATAGAATTTCGACACGAGGGCAAGCTGGAAATGTCTTTCGAAGTTTGAACTATGCGTTTTTCGTTAATGATCTTGTCAACCTGTTTGATACAGGGAAACATCAGATTGCCTGTGTCCGTTACTGGAGGTTGAACCTCTTTTCAAAACCAAGTGATTGAAGATAGACTAAATTTCGAGTAATTTAGAGGATGCAGAAGCAGCCAAACGTTAGAAGAGATGTTGCTGGAAAACTCTGAATTCATTACAAGGCTCAGAAAATTGGGCTGATCGGAAGTGTGGTCTTATGCATGTCTGACTGGGGACTTAACCCAACAATACTTGAGCTAAGTAAGGTACACCGGGGTAAGTGTCAATTCGAGGCAAGTGGAGCCTAGGGCAAAATTAGCGCTCCAGACGGAGGGTAGCTGAACTACCTTAGCAGGAAAACTACATCAATAACCTAAACTTCGTTGCAGGTACGATGGCAGCCCTGCCAGTTCACGTGGTTAGATGTGAGAAAGGTTATTGTCATTCAGTGTTCATTCAGCTTGCTCATAGACCTTGGTTGTTTTTCACTTGTTGACCTGTGCCAGTCTCATTTCGCGAGGAAGTGCTCAACATTTTGTGGTAAGTCCTTCCATAATAGTTGCTTGAACTGATGTAGAAGTTTGGTTGCGATATTTACACGTGGGGATTGATGATTTGTGGCTTTCCAGTTTCCCCAGTATTCCCTACCTGTGGGGTAAGTGGATTCTACAAAACCGGGGTAAGTGGAAAGCCACAAATTATCAATCCCCACGTGTAAATATCGCAACCAAACTTCTACATCAGTTCGAGCAACTATTATGGAAGGACTTACCACAAAATGTTGAGCACTTCCTCGCGAAATGAGACTGGCACAGGTCAACAAGTGAAAAACAACCAAGGTCTATGAGCAAGCTGAATGAACACTGAATGACAATAACCTTTCTCACATCTAACCACGTGAACTGGCAGGGCTGCCATCATAAGATTAATGCTGCTTGTTAAGATTAGTCTCGTTATTTTGTAAGTTCTATTTTGCTCACGTGATATTTTAAATAAAGAAAACAATTTTCTGGTCTATTTTTCTAGCGCTATTTCAATGCCACTTGCCCAGTTCATTTTCTCATCAGTTCAGCACGGAATTGGGCCGGGTTTCCACTTACCCCGCACAGACTGGGGCAAGTGGAAACCCGACGGGAAATTTTAAAACTGATCTTGTGGAAGACTGATTGAAGTTATTGGATTTCTAATTTGGGCCGTCGATTTAGAATAGTTTGGAGAACAAATTATGAAAATTGGAGCTAAATTGGTGGAAAATTGATGATTTGGTGAAAGTTCAAAGTGGAGCTGATGAAATCCTAGGCTCCACTTACCCCGGTGTACCTTACCGTTTTAGTGGTACTAAAGTCAATACGAAATAAGTTATGCAATCTATCCATCAATTTGTCCACTCGGGACACCCAAAATTCCTTACACGTTATCTTTCTAACAATATGTTTACCTTGGCTACGGAGATGATGTAGTGGATCTTCTGAGGATTTTTCGCTTTCTCTTCTTTCAGATACTCTTCAGCTTTATCCTTCAAACCACCTTCCGTGTCCTTGTAGTACTTGAAGTTGAAGATGTCCCGGACTGAAGAAGCCATGGGGTTGATGTGGCGGGCGATGATTTCATCGAGATCTTCGAACTCTTCGCCACCGATCCAGAGCGACGTCCCCAACGAAAACGCGTTCTCTTTGCCCTCTTCCCGCACGTCGATATGCTGGTAGATGTTTTCCGCTACTTTCCACGTTACCGTCAGATGGTCGGCTCCTTTACTCGAAGGCCGAACGATGACTTCTCCCTGCTCCATGTTCGCCATAAGTTTCTCCGCCTCCATGAACGATATGTTATGGAAACTAGGATGAACAATGACGCGTTTAGTGTACATGAGTTTCTGTTTATTTTTCTTGATGGTCTCTTCAGTCTGTATATCTTTTGCCTCTGCCTCGTGGTCGTAGTAAGGATCTTTCAGTGGCCTCCATTCGTGATTCTTGTCCAGCAACACTGAACTCTTACTTGATGCTTCAATGGAGAATCTTTCTACGTCGATCTTTATGATGCGACAATGAATCAGTTGGCCACGCGTGACTCTTTGCGTAGGATCGGTAACGTGTTTGTCAGAGAGATTTTTAATATGGATGTAACCCGTGATTCCGTTATCTAATCTAATCCTGACTCCTGTGGCCTGTCCTGGACAACCACCGGCGTCGAAATGGTTCCACACTTCTGACAACTCGGGGAAATCGTTCTTCAAACAGAACGGACACTGCCACAGGCATGTCTCTTCGTTTCTGACAGGATTAGCCTGATCAAGTTGCTCTTTTTCTGGTTTACGGTGGGAGATTCCTATCACGTTGGAAGTGATCATCTTACCGATGTAGAACGTTTCCGGCGTTTCTTTCGTCAACATATCAAACAGCAATTCCGGGCCCGGGGATTGATAAGGAACTCTAAGATCTTTATAGCGGTGGTTAAGCTCAGATCTGATATCATACAACGTGATGCTTTTGTTACCGAAACTCTGCCTCTCCAACTCCACAGCGAATGCATCTAAATCCAGATCTTTCAACTTTTCTGGTTTGTCGAGGATTTCCTCCAAAGCTCCAGCAGGATTTGCGTCTTCATCATCATATTCCAAAGCATCGACCGCCATTTTTCTAGCCCATTCGTAAGTTTCCGGGTGGACTCGAGACCCGTCAAGAACTTCAACGTAAGCCTCTGTGCTGTCACCAAGAGCATTTGTGTCAATTTTGATGAATCCAGCGCAGTTGATGAACACCTTGGGACCCATGTGGCAGATCGTGACCAACTGTGTTCGATTTTCCAACCTTTGATTCGTTTGCTTCAGAATCTTTATGAGCGTTGCACCTTTTCGTGGGCCCAGCCCGCAAATAAATTGCACCAAATTGCCACAGTAGGGGTTCTGAACGACTTCGTTAACATCGACTCCAACCTCGTTAGTTCTATTCACGAATTCAAGGTTGACAACTTCCAAAAGTTCCTCTTTAGAGACGTGATCTTGCAAAGGATGGAATCTTAAACACAATATTTCGTCATCAGGCGTGCATAGTTGAGAAAACTCCACCAATGGGTCTTGCAGTCTTCTTCCCAGGGAGATAGCTTGTCTAAGAAGCATGGGATAATCTCTGAAGTCACTCTCTCCTTTCAACGAATTGGCATAAACTTTGGCCAGCTCATTATCCAGAATTTCCACTGGGATTGTGGGGAATTGCTCGTCTTCAACAAGGCCACTGACGATTTCTTTAAGATCGGCGGCGACCATCATGGCGTCCCTGGATTCCCCGCCTACGCAGATAGCGTGTGGCTTTTTGCTAGCAATGAAATTCCGGAGCGAATTCAAATCAGCTTCTTTCGCTTGTTTGTCTTCCATTCTGAACGAGTTCTTTCTTTTCAGAAGATTAGGTAACCGTAGGAAATCAGTAACCTCCCCGTCAGGAGCTATCATGCAGGTGAAAGACGCGGTACTAAAATCTGGCACGAAAGCCAATGCCATCACTCTGATACCTCGGCTGGTGTCCCATTCATCTTCTTCTTCGTCCCCAAACTCCACATTGAAAGGAGCAACCTTTGGAAACAAAACGCCTTAATTAATTACAATTATAATCAATTTATTGCTTGAAATATAATAACTGTATAGAGAGGAGGCGATACCACTTATATAATTAGGACGAATGGAAAATCGATATGGACGTATTTTATTTCGAATTTGTATGAAACTTGGTTTGATGGACCAGATTCGGTGATGTGTAAAACATGTTGGACTCATATTTTCAATTTCCAAGTTTTCGACGCTCCCTCAACGGAAAAATCAAAACGATTATACAAAAAGAAGATCCTTTCCAAAATCCCCCTACGAAACGTTGAATAATCAATCTAAGTTGCTCTGTGATGGAACGATTACTTTCTTGTCAAACAAATGATTTAACATTTCATGTCTACCGCTATACAGGGTGTAAGCCTAACTGGTCTGCCATACGGTACCAGTCGATTCTACAACTAATTTGCAACAAAAAATGTCTCTTAGCAATTTTTTTAAAATCATTCGTTTTCGATTTATTTTAACTTTAAACCTTTTTTTCGTGATTTTGACCTTATGTCATCATTCGGTCATAACTCCGTTAATTAGCTGTGTAAATTATAATTTAAGGATACCGTTGGAAAGAGCATCAAATTTCCTATCGGATAGATGCCTTAACTTTTTTTTGAGTCAAGGTTTGAGACATGAAAACGTCCTCTAAAAAGAGAATTTTACGTCATTTTGGAAACCTTGCATTTTTTCAATCGCAAATTGAACTATGAGGCTCAACATTTTTTCAAGATGCAAGAAAAGTAAAAACTGCGCCAGAATCTCATCTTTCCAATGGTATAATCAAAACATATATTACAACCGAATTTAGGGGAGAATTTTGTGTTTGAACGCGGAAAAACGTGCATTTGTTCAACGAAATCAGCGCTCCGCCTTGAAGGTCTGAGGGGTCGGACGGTGGAGTGGGTGGGTCGGCGCCGCAGTAGACCGCGAGGCCACCGGAAACTGGAGGCCAGAGCGCTGATTTCGTTGAAAAAATGCACGTTTTTCCGCGTTCAAACACGAATTTCTCCCCTAAATTCGGTTGTAGAATATGTTTTGATTATACCATTGGAAAGATGAGATTCTGGCGCAGTTTTTACTTTTCTTGCATCTTGAAAAAATGTTGAGCCTCATAGTTCAATTTGCGATTGAAAAAATGCAAGGTTTCCAAAATTACGTAAAATTCTCTTTTTAGAGGACGTATTCATGTCTCAAACCTTGACTAAAAAAAAAGTTAAGGCATCTATCCCATAGGAAATTTAATGCTCTTTCAAACGGTATCCTTAAATTGTAATTTACACAGCAAATTAAAGGAGTTATGACCAATTTAATGACATGAGGTCAAAATCACGAAAAACGAAAACTCAAAAACGAAGGGTTTAAAAAAAAATCGCTAAGAGACATTTGTTGAAAATTAGTTGTAGAATTGACTGGTACCGTATGGCAGACCAGTTAGGCTTACACCCTGTATAGTGTAAAAGTCCTTGAAATCGAGAGGAAGTAGACACAAAAAATGACTTCTTGTTTGAATTGCTTTCAAATCTGACGGACTTTGGGTTGTGTAACCATCTTTAGCGATCCACCAACTTCTGTTATGAAAGTCTGTCTAACAACTCAAAATCGGTCAGATTTGAAAGAAATTCGAACAAGAAGTCAATTTTTGTCTCACACTGCCTTGATCACAGCCTGCTGACTCTCGGTACCCCAGATTCCTATCACGGTATCAACGAAAGTAAAATTTCATTCCTTGAACTTTCTCTTTCAAATACGATGTTTTGAATGTCATCTTCGGTGTAAAATTAATGAAATATTCTTGTTCGAAGTTCTTTGCGGAAAAGCTCGTATTTTCTTGCTTGAAAATTTGAAAGATATTCCTTAAAGGTGTCCTTAGTGGTTTCAATGATCACTAGTACGGATTAGGGACGGCACGTTTTTGGTATCGATACCGTTATTTGTATCGATACTTTTGATTCAAAACTCAAACCGATATATTGGTATCGATACTTTTGCCTAAAATATCAAAGGTATCGATACTTTCTTGACGATATTATCGAAAATTTAGCCAAAGTAAATTGGTAAAAAAAAAAACCAAATAAGTAACTAGAAAATAATACCATATATTGTCTGCCACAGAACAACACTCAAAATAGGCTCAGAATAGTATCAATAGAAACGATATATCGCCAAAATAGTATCAATATCCAATGTGAGTTTGGAAGGAATTTAAACCCGTTTTCCCGAACTTACAAGAAGAGGGAGGCACGCAAAATATTAATCGTGATGGCGACACCAGTCACGTGCGAACGGCTTTTTCGAATAATAAAAAGTATTATTTGTATTGTAACTGATTTGTTACTTGATCCTTTCGATTTCTAATGGAGAAAAAACACCGTTTCATTGAACAGAGATTTCTTGCAAATAAGAATTGGAATTGAAATAAATAGGAATAATTATTCATTTTTATTAAATATTAAATTACTGGGTTTTATTACATTTGAAGACCAAAGGAGAAGAACGCACTAAGTCCAATTTGAAATTTTTTCCAGAATTAGAAAAACAAAGTTTTTTGCAATGAGTTTTCTTTCCTTTTCTTTTATCCTTCAATTTTCCTTCAATTTTATGATATAATTCGATTCATATAACGTTTATTAATTTATGTTTCTAGTTAAAACAAAAGTCCACATCTAACAGTTGGCATCTAAATCTCAGTTTCGAAAAAAATTGGACTTAGTGCATTCTTCCCCTTGGGTCTTCATTTTTAATTGCCATTGACTTTTATTACATTTTAAATTATTGTTTAAAAAAATACATTGTCTTTTCTTAATTAATAGGGTTTTTATTTGGATTGAAAAATCATCGGTTGGTTAATTTCAAATATCGGTGGTATCGATACTTTGAGCCGATATTATCGAAATATCGATATTTTATAATATCGGTATCGAAAAGATATTGGGTATCGATACTTCCTGAGAAATATCGTATCGAAAGGAGTATCGATACTTTGGAGTATCGTGCTGTCCCTAGTACGGATAGTACAACGATAAGTTCTAATAATAAGTTTGGTCGCAACGCCTTGCAATGTTTTTTCCTGTACAAATAAACGTATTAAATTGGATTGAATTGATATCTCCGTCCGCCAGACGATATCATTGAAGACTAGAGTACTCAATATTTTAACTCGATTTACCTTCAACCAGTTGTAAACTTTGCGGGCGCAGGACCTCAAAATGTTTTCACGAGCTTCTTCGAGCAGATGACCACGAAGTTCCTTTTGAAGGTCAGGAATTAACATCTTGGTTATTGCTATTTCCACACATTCAGTTCTTATTTTGTTCCACTCTTGGACGTGTTGCATGAATTCGTCCTGCAACAGAAAATAAGTAACAATGTGAACTCGAATACAAGTAAACACAAAACGACTTCAGTTTTCTGAAAGGTCAAGTTATGAAAGAAATGAGGTAACATTTCTACCCTCATATGGAACCATCTAACGCCAATCTGAACAATCCGAGAAAATTTCATCAAATTCTGATGAAAAATGTTAGTGTTAGGGTCTGTTATTTTTTTTTTTTTTGAAATAATCTCCCCTCAAGACCATAGGTCTCTGTGACGGAGGGGGCACGCCATAAAATTAAATAAATAAATAAATCAAAAATATTGGGGAGAACGCCCAGGACTCACCCGACGCCGGCCCTAGGGATGAGGGAAGATGAGGAAGGTGGGGGTGGGAGAGAGGGATGAAGGGAAGTGCCTCTATAAAAAGACCACCAGTTAAGATATGAGCCGAGCAGGACGCGTCTGGTGACACCACGGAGTACGCCCACCGAGATGCCCAACTCAAGCAACTCCGTGGCACTTTTCCCGCACCACACTCCGCGCCATGGCAAGGTTGCAGCCATCACCCTGATGTTGTTGGGTTCCACTCCTTTTAGCTCTGACACTGCTTGCCGTAAATCATCTCTATCATACTTTCTTATCTTAGCCCGCCAGGTCTGCTCCATGTCCATGCTGCCATTAACAACCTGGACATCCAGGATAATGCAAGACCTGTCGGGCTTGACGGCAACAATGTCAGGCTTCTTGCCCTGGTCACTTGGCATGTGGTATAATCTCTCCCTTTCAACATCCCAGCCGCTGGATGACAATGCACCTGCTATCTGCTTGGCGACCGCATCATGACGTAGGATGCGGCCCCCATGAGTTCGTGGACACTGCTGCACCACATGATACAGGTGTTCATTTCCACTCCGACAGGCACGGCAAAGGGTATCTGTCATCCCACGACTACCCCTAGAACACCATACCGCTGTTGGCAGTGTTGCCACGCGGACGGCGTGGAAGTTCCGGTAGTCGCGGGCCCCAATGCCCTCCGAAGCCCAATCCACCCATTGGGATGAGATAAGGCTATCGGAGCACTGTCAGAGTTCTTTACCATCTACTGACTCATGCAGGGCAGCAGCAAACTCAGCAGACGAACTGGGTTTTGGAGCAGATGGTGTTGCTCGGTCGCACCATGCTAACTGCTGCCTGACAAAATCAAGACCAGCAGCAACACGGGCGACCTCCCAGCTCGACCCCTGAAGGGCTAGCAGGCGCTGGCGGCGCAGAGAAGGGATACTTGCGGAGAGAGACACAATGCCAAGCCCACCGGATTTGACCGGTGCATGGATATAGGCACTTGGGACACCAGGTGGGAACCTCAGCCAAGAGCGCACAGCAGAGCGGACTTCTCGATCTAATTCCTGCAGCCTCCCCGCCGTAAGCCTACCGAAGACTAACCCGTAAGTTAGCTTCGGCAGTAAGTACGTGCGGAGGAGGCGCAGCCTCTGCTGTGGCTTCAATGGAGCCTTGGTGATGCGGGCTAGCGCCCTACGGAGGTCCACACGGCTGGCGGTAATGGTGGCCACCCCCATGAAGTCGACTCCAAGGTACCGCCAGACCTCCAACACAGATCGAGAAGGAATGGGGGCTTGTCCTATGACAAAACCCCCATCCACAACCTTCACTTTATGTTGGCGACCCGACGGGACCAAGGAGACCGACCCACATTTATCGGGGTTGACCACGAGTCCACACCTGGATAGCTGCTTAGCAAATGCATTGAGGGCAATCTGCAAGCCCTCGCGGGTTTCTGCGAGTAGGATAACATCATCGGCAAAGGCCAATGCTCCTACTCGCACCCCAGGGGCGAGATCAAACCCTACTTCTGTGGGCAGCTTACCCAAGGCCGTATCCACGACCAGGTTAAAGAGGAGTGGTGATAGGGGATCCCTCTGGTGTACCCCACGCCCTATCCGTACATCCCCTGACACCTCACCTCCTGCCTCAAGGACCGTCACGCCTTCATGGTACAGACAGGCCACATAATCAATTAATCGAGATGGGGCCCCGACACCACGAAGGCAATCGGTCAGGGCATGGTGACTGACTGTGTCAAAGGCCTTAGCAACGTCCAGAGCGGCGAGGTGGAGTTGCCGGCGTTTAATACGGGCCAGCGAGATGACAGTTTGGAGAACTGTAAGGTTCTCCGCTGTGCCATCCGCTGGCCGAAACGCTCTCTGGACGTCACCAATGACACCAGCCACTTGGAGGCGAGATGCCAGTACTTTTTGGAAGTGGCGGAAGACTACCGAGGACACTGAAATGGGTCGATAGCCTCCAGGCCCACTTCCCCCTTTCTTGGGAATAAATACAGTACAGGTACGGGTTAACGCTTTCGGGGGTCTTCCCGCAAGGATGAGCAGCTTAATCGTATTGGGTGCTTTATTCCAGCGACAGCGGAAACACCATCCGGTCCAGCGGATGTGGAGTTCTTGACACGGCACTTGTGTGCCTCGTCAAGTAGCACTGGCGAACACAAGATGCTGCGTAAGGAATCCCTGGTGGAGACTGGGGGAACCACTTTCTCCCCAGGGTTGTGGCTGGGAGCACTCCCAGCATGTGTAAATTCGAAGTGGTTCGAAAATTCGAACCTACACAATTCACGAAAATATCAGTCGAATAATAACTTCGTATCTGGGGTTGACCACAGACAGAATAGGAACCAAAACCGTTTGTGAAGCTCTGATCAACTCGAGACAAAATTATTGATTTTGGGGGACGCTTGTCGCACGGAATCTTTCCTGCCTTCTGTAGGATGATTTTATACGTGCCTGAAGATGAGAAGAGAGGGATTTCTAAATATCACGAGGAAAAACGGCTCATTCTCATCTCCGAGGCGAAAATATAACACAGCCAACGATTTGAGGATTGCAATTTCAGTTCTCAAAATTTCGATCTCCCACTTTCAGGAATTTCGAGAGATAATAATTTACGGTTTAGAAAAATGCTCAATGAGGAATTTCACCATGTCGGAATTTCCTATTTTTGACCACAAAATCGGATTCAGCACCTCAAAAAAACCCCTACGGCAAACTTTCAGCCCGTATTTCCTAATATACGAATATACAAAACAGTGTAGAAAATGTGAACGTTTAAAAAAACCGGGAGGATGACGTCATCCTGGAATAGTTCATGTACGGCCGCTTGAAGCGCTGAGATCGTGAAATCTATAGTCCTCAGATGCAACATTTCACAAAACCAGTAAAGATCGAAATCGAAAAACCGAAGAAAAAAATATAAAAAAGCAAGATGGGAAAAATTAGGTTTCCCCTGTTTTTGTTTGATAACTTTCCTCTTAGATAACACGATTTCGTCATACCATCGGGCAACACTGGGAGGAGACGGCGATCCGAACAGCCAATCAGCGAGCGTTCCCGCTTCACGTTGAAGAGGTCCGTTTTCCCGGTAATTTTTTGAAATCATAAATTTTGAATGTCTCCCAAAAATAACAGGGGACTTATTTTCCGAAATCAACCCGATTTTCATCTATCCCACACCATTAACTATTCAGGAAAAATGCAAACAGAATTCGGTGAAATTCCTCATTAACTCGAATCTGTCTCGACTTTTTATAAACAATCTATTCACCTCGTACTTTCTAGTAGGTAACGAAAATGCAATGTGTTTTCTACATATTTTGCTTCCACTTTTCAAGGTTAAAAAAAAAATTTTCAATTTTTTCAATTAGTCGCGTTTTATGTTTTAGGACTTCTTAAACAATGTTAGTTCCGTGTCCGTCTGTCAAAATTTTTATTACATTCTTGGATTCCACGTACCTTGAAACGTGAACCAACAAATTTTATAAGCACACGCAGTCTTCATATACACAAGCCCGAAAGAATAAAGGCGAGATAGGGAACCTAGACTAGGCTCACGAAGATGCTGCCCAGCCAGCGACAAGCAAGTGCAACAGTAGTTGCTATTAATGTTATGAGGATCTGTATCATTTATGTTCAAAACTTTTAGCATGGAACATGCTTTAGCCTGGGACTAACCACCAGAGAACGTTACGCGCGAGGAGCTGAAGCATGTTCTATGTTTCTTGAAATTTAGCCAAAGGCTCAAAGTAGGGATGGGACATCGAACAGAAAACATCGATGTCGATATTTCATAGAAACATCGATATCGATGAAACATTGTATGAAAAACATCGATGTCGATAAGATCGTAAGGTGAAAAATTGATGTTTTTAAAAAGCGGGAAATTTAATTCATTTGTCAAAAATTTAGAATCATGGAAGAAAACCTGATGAGGCTGCTCTTCCTCCATTCATAAGAAGTGGATATTTTTTCTTCTGACGTGCTTTTATTTTACGGGATAACCTACTCCATTATAATTTTTTTCATTCGTGATAAATTATCCGATTTTTATGCACTTCATTTTGATATCCCTGCCCAATTTCCATTATTGGTTCAAGCATAAAGAGACTTTTTTGACATTTTCATGTCTTTGCTTTGGCACATAAAATGAAAAATCGTCACGAAAAAAACTTGCTCACGCGTCCAATAACTGTGTTGCGTAGAGAACAATCAACTGTTTTCTTATTTTGATGCTTGGGTACATGAACTAACAACCTTACTTCACTACCTTGTTGTGTAGTGGTTGACTTCAAAATGTCCCAATAAATTGCAGAGTCGTATGCAAGCATTTTCATTTCATTTCTAAAGGTTTATTCAGATAAAATTTGAACGTTTATTTCTATTGTTTTCCAATAAATATTGTCATATAAAGTGATGATTGTGTTGAATCATCAAAAATTAACGTCCCTCGACCAGGGACCCTATTGTTCCGACCAAACTATATTTTCACTTCTGAGTAGGAGCTAGCTACCTCTGAGCTAAGGAAGTGAATGGACAGAAATGCGGATAGGTAGCTGATCACAACAATTGAAAGGTAGGAGATTTTCTTCAAATTCCAAGTAAATTCAATGAAGTTATCTGGTCTGAAATTGGATTTTGTCTGGTTCCCTTGCAGTACCTAATAGGTCAAACGATGTTATCAGACCATCTCGTCGAGATATCGATATCATCGGACCGAAACATCGATGTTTAAAAAACATCAAATTTAAAACATCGATTTTAAAAACATCGATATTACGAGCAAAACATCGATGTTTCGATATTACCGATATGGATGTCCCACTCCTAGCTCAAAGCGAGGGCCGAGTTCATAAGAAACCTTGAACCCAAGAATGCAAGAGGATTTTCCAATCACAGGAGAATTTGTATATTTTGGCTTGAAAGTTCTAATAAGTGAGTTAGTTTTAAATAGAATGATTCCCAAATAGGTATTTTCAAATTGTATAAAGTTGATATCATACCCGAATGTACAACTGTTTAATTTCCTCGATGTAAGACCCGGAAGTGTGGCCGCCAATGTGATCGCTGATGGTCAACACGAGAAGTTTGTCTTCGTGAGCGATCTGAAGCTTGAGAAACTGGTCACCGACGAGATCTCGCACAGGTTTTCCTTTGATGTACTTCATGCTGCACACACGAAATGAATATTCATTAAAAAAAAGCTGCAAATTATTACACAAAGGTTAATTATTTTTCTGTATAGATCACTCGCCAGCAAAGAACACCTCTTTGCCATTGTCATCACTAGAGCTCGGAATTTGCATATTTTGCATATCTTTTATTATGCGGTATATCTTTGTATTTGAACGTTTTAAAGGTTTCTGAAGGGTATGCGGTGGTTTAAATTGAAATTGCATATTTTTGCATATTTCGGTCATTTTGGGAATTTTCGCATTTTTTGGTCATTTCGGGGATTTTTGCATATTTTGCAGCATATTTCACCAGTTTTTTGCGTATTCTGGATTTTTTTTAAAAGTCAGTACTGGAAGTTGACAATATTCGAAATCGAATGTTGGAATGTTTTGTCGCCCATCGTTTGGCCTTTATAAATGCCAACATTAGTACCATACCCCATTTGATGAACCACCTGGAGACCAGGGGGATGGATCTCTGCTCTGCCGTAGGTGCTGTTTCCGACCTGCTCGAAAAAAGCTCCCACTGGCATGGAACAACTGGAAAAGCCGTCAAGGATAAACTGGAGGGGGTCCTATCGAAAAATCCAGGGTGGTCTTCAGTGGTTCAAATCGCGAAAATTCTCAAAGGAGAAGACAGCTCATGGGACTCTCCCTGCTCTCCAAAAGAGATTTCCACTTTTAAATGTTTGCCTATTGTATCTTCCGATGTAGAGAGATCGTTTTCTGCATTGAAAGAAATTTTAAGTGACAGGAGACACTGTTTTACACCTGATAATTTGGAGCGTGTAATTGTTGTCCAATATAATATGTAGTTCATCTTTACATTTTATACCTAGTTCGTATAAATGTATAAAAGTAAATAAAAAATGTATAACTGATTTTTTGAATTGCATGTTTATTTTACCTGATGCTTCATAACTTTTTTCTAGGAGCAAAAAGGGCTAAAAAAAATGTAATAATATGGAACATCCTTTCTTAAAATACTGAAATTCCAAAGTCGTATGCAGTTTTAAGGGCAAATGCATATTTTGCATATTTTTCCAGTTTCCGGTGCATATTTTCGTGCATATTTTCCGAGCTCTAGTCATCACCAATCAACCATATTTTAGCTTCACTATCAAGTTTATTTGAAAGAATTAAACGCTTCACACTCAATACGGAGAAATAGGGAGTTGCCTTGCGTGGGAAATTTGATTACTGGTTGCAAAGGACGCAAAACTGGATACCTTCATATCTCAAAGAAACGAACAGCGATCGCATTTTGGTCAGCTAAAATTTCAACGGAGATTAGGCCTCTTTTGCGATTCACACTCGTGTTTCTGATTTATCGTAATACCAACCTTCAACTTTTAGGGGGGAGCGAACGGTTGGTCCTACAGAGCTCCGCGTGGTCTCAAAAATAAAAATATATAAAAATACGATACTACTTTAAAATTATGATAAAACAATACCTTCCGATAAAAAGTTTTTGACCTAGGGGTTTTCTTGTAAATGTCTGCCCTTATTTTTCAACCCTCAGAAGAGACTGACAAAAACTAAAACTTTCGGGGCACAACTAGACCCCAAATGGTGCCTGCATACCAAATTTCATGAAAATCGGTCCATGGGAACTAAGGAAAGTGCAGCGTACGGCGGACGGACGGCCAAATTTTCATCAGATTTTCGGATTCTACATACCATGAAACGTAAACCGACAAATTTTGAGGGGGGGAGGGGGTTAGATTGTTTACCAAAGGTTCATCATCAGGTTGTCCAGCGATTCCCACAAAAAAATTCCCTGAGTTTTCCAGGTTCAATTTTCGACTTTTTCCAGGGTTTTACATCATTTAAAATATAAATAAATGTGATCATAATTTACCAAAATTCACGTTGTTAAGGACATTTTAAAATGGGAAAGCATTCGAAATATAGTAGCTCATTTCCAAACATCAATCTGTGGACAGAAAGATAAAGTCCGGGACGATGGTTTTGATCTCCAGTACGCAAAATCTCTAAACATTTTATTGAAATCGGTTCGAAACTGTAGAAGTGGCTAACAGTCAGAAGATGACTTCATAGGCGGCCATATGAAAATCAATTCGCTCAATCCCTGAATAGTTAACTGAAACCGAAGGAGAAATTTGAAAATGTTTTGCCCGTTACAAAGATCTCATGACAGGCACAACAGTGACTTCAATTCCTGGATTAAGTCGAGATTAGCATTAAATTCATCAACATTTGAAGGTTCACTCGAGAGAAACGACCGCTTCAAAGGCTTGATTTCACCTTCGATTGTTTGAAAAAGTCGAAAATGAACGTGAAATCATCTGAATTCTTTGGTTTACTCGAGAGAAATGACCATTTTAAAGGCTTGTGTTCACCTTCGATTGTTCGAAAAAGTCGAAAATAAACGTGATATCATCGGAATTCTTTGGTTTACTCGAGAGAGATGACCATTTTAAAGGCTTGTGTTCACATTTGATTGTTCGAAAAAGTCGATTTTGAATGTCGAGATCATCAAAACTTGTTGGTTTACTCGAGAGAAATGACGACTTCAAAGGCTTGTTTTCACCTTCGAATGTTCGAAATAGTCGAGCTCGAACGTCTAAATCATCAAAACTTGTTGATCTACTCGAGAGAAATGAAGACTTCAAAGGCTTGTTTTCACCTTCGATTGTTTGGAGAACCGTAGACTGGGGTGATAGTGATCAATTTCTACAGTTTTTCCTTGAAAACTACCAGTGTAATAATTCAAAAAATCTGAAAAAAATAGTTTACATTCTCCCACATCTTACGAACAGTATCCTATATCAAACTTTAAAATTTTGTTGAATTAAGCTCATTTAAAAAAATAACTAAATTGATCAGTATCACCCCCCACATAGGGGGTAATAGTGATCACTAATTTAAAATCGAACTTAAACATCTTAAAAACAATTAAAAATCGAACTTAAACAATTAAAATTTGTTTTTTAGTACCCTGAGGTAAAAAAAAACCTCTAACAACTAATTTCAGAACAATTTTTATTGAAAAACTAATGAAAACCAACTCTTAACTTGTAAAAATCAGAATAATGCCAAAATTCAAGACTCGTAATATCCTCTTCAGTAGGTATTTATTATCATAATGAGACCATTCGTGGCACATGTTTGGTAACTGACAAGAAACAACTTATTTTAAAGCACTTGTTGCCAAAAATAATGATGGACCAATCACTTTTTGATAGTTTCGGGGCATTTCGGCCGTGATCACTATCACCCCCTGGAAATGAGTTGATTTTGTTTTTGACAGATAACCAACTGTAGTAACACGGAAAAAACAAACTAATTGCAGATATTTCATGCTTACCTCTAGTAGAAACAAAATCTTTTCGCTAGAACTTCATCACACAACATCCGACACCGGTACAACAGAAGTTACAATCACAATGTCAGCTGGGCCCGATTTTGAGATTAGTTTATTTCCTTATCAGCTACCATGGTAACCTAGACTATCGGGCGGGAACGATATCCCCCCAAAGAAGACATTGTTACGAACACATAACACTACCTAACTTTCCAATAATTGGAAAGTTAGGTAGTGTCCTAAAGTATTTAGGACTGTGTGGAGCACTGCAATCCCATGCAAATGGAAAAAGGCGTGTTGATCAGTATCACCCCAGCATATCAGTATCACCCCAGTTCACGGAAGTCGAAAATGAACGTGAAATCATCGGAATTCTTTGGTTTACTCGAGAGAAATGACGACTTCAATGGCTTGTTTTCATGAGGAAGGTGGGGGTGGGAGAGAGAGAGATGAAGGGAATTGCCTCTATAAAATGACCACTAAGTTACATATGAGCCGAGCAATACGCGCCTGGTGACACCACGGAGTACACCTACTGAGATGCCCAACTCTCGCAACCCCGTGGCACTTTTCCCGCACCACGACAAGGTTGCAGCCATCACCCTGAGTTGTCGGGTGCCACCGCTTCGTTGTCTCATCACTACTCTGCCCACCTAGCAGAATGGAAACTAAAATGGGACGGCGGATTGATCATCATGACCTTCGGCTCCCAGGAATCGTGAAAACGTAAACAGATGTTCTTACCAATATGATTCCATGAGTTCGGTAGTGTTGCTAGAGTGGTGACGTGAGCGTTGTAGGGATGGGTATCGATACTCGATATTTCAAAATATCGATACTTTCGTATCGATACTCGATATTTTAGTATCGATACTGCACTATCCGATATTTTTGGATATCGATACTTTGGATCCGATATTTCTAAATATCGAATATCGATATTGTTCTCGCGGAAAATTCAACATAATGGCTGAAAAATGATGAAGATAGATAGGCTTTTGGGTCATTACTCTTTGGTTGCACAAATAACTTTTATATCATGGAAAAAATCACTCTGCTTGGACTCTTAATAGTGAAAAATGAATAAAAGTTGTTGAAAAAATTATTTTTCTTGAGAAAATTGGATAATATTAATAGTTTGTGACACTAAAGTATCGATACTCGATATTTTAAAATATCGATACTCATGCCCAACGATACTTGGGATATCGATACTCGGATACGATACAGTATCGATACAAAATATCGATACTTTTATAACGATACCCATCCCTAGAGCGTTGTCCCCTCGCCATTCTATTGAAATTCCATTTCGCCTACCAAAAAACACTGATTTCAGGTGAAACTGGATTCACCCGGATTTTGCTAGATTTACCTGGGACGATGGAACTTTAAGGGGGTCTCAGTCGGTCGCCGTTCGTTCTTAGTATTTCGCCAATTTGAAGGCGCAAAAACTTAAAAAATTGTACCTACATTTGAAATGATGTTAGAATTTCATTAGTGCACGGCCCTAGGGAATTGAAAATCAGAAATATTGCCGCCGGAATCATCAAAATCGTATAATAAATGCCAAAGAGAAATGGGAAAAACTACCGAATGAACGGTTTTCCTCTCATTTCTCTGGCAATAATTATTCGATTTTGATGATTCCAGCGGCAATCTTTCAGTTTTTCAATTCCCTAGAGCCGTGCGCTAATGAATTTCTAAAATCCTTTAAAATTTCAAATTTAGGTACAACTTTTTAAGTTTTTGCGCCTTCGATTTCTTGAAATACTAACCCGGAACGAGGAACGAACGGCGACCGACTGAGACCCCCCCCCCCTTAAATGCAAGTGCTATCTGAGAACGTTAGATGGGAAGGTGGTTTTCTCTCTAGATGATCACACCCAGGAGCTGAGTGACGACTTTGCGGACGTTTTACCGAGGGCGGCTGTTATATGGAAAGCATCATTTCACAAAACACCAAATTTTTAACCACACCTCCACAGACCTAGTGGAGACAGTCCTAAGTCTGTAAAAGTGGGAAGGAAAATTAAGGTGTTCAACGCGACACAGGTGCCCGACGTAACCGGCTGCCAAAAGTAACAGACTAGGGTGTAGTTCGTTATCCGCCCCCATTTTGTTCTCTCTTTTGCAAGCACACCCGACCACCTTTTTCATTTTTTGAGGAGTGATCCGTAAACTAGATTTCATCTTCTTGAGCACAATCGTGACGAATTATAATTTTTGATTGGTTAAGATTGGGAAATTAGGTGTTGAAAAAAGTGGGGGCGAATACCGAACTATTTCTCTAGTGAAAAAGTTCGGTATGCGCCCCCACATAGTTAATAATGGAAAACGCTTCAAGACCTTATGACGACTCACCCTATCGCTTCTCGAACGTTGACCTACGACCTACGGTCGGAAGTGATTCCACCGCTAGTCAACATCGTTTTTATTTTATTTATGAGCATCGCATCTCAACCTCTTAACTTTCGATCAAAGTTATTCTCTGCCTCACCAGTTATCTCTCCCAAGAAAACGTCCCAGGCCGAATCAATGCAATTCGGTTATCGAACTTTTAACACAGAATGTGTTTTTGCGATGACCTACCGAAAAAAAATCGTCACGAAAAAGCGACAGAAAAAACCGTTACGCGCCTTTTATAATGATTTTCACGTGCAACCAAGCCGTTGGTAAGGAAATAGAACTCCCACAGTGTTCATTGCACAGAAATTGTTCTCCATCCGTTGGAAAGCTCTCAATTTATGTAGTATTTTTCTTGTAGTTACATATTTATTTTTATAACATTTATAGGGTTTTAGACCAAATTGAATGTCTAACAATTATTTATTTTATTATTGCTAAAGACTCCACATTTATTATTGTTGTTTTTTATTTAACGGATGACTAGCATCGCAAAAACACATTCTGTGTTCCTATGATTTCATACAGAGTATGGAAAAAGAAATAAACCGGGGGGTGCAGGGGGGCGGAGCCCCCCGCTGAGGCTCAAAGCGCCGAGTTTCTCTAGGGAAATAGTTCGGTATACGCCCCCCCCCCACTTTTTTCAATGTCTAGTTTCATTGCTTGGAGTATTTGAAAACATAAGTACGGTATATTATTCATACAGTACATGAAATATAGTTTACGGAACACTCCACAAAAATTGAAAAAGGAGGTCGGGTGTGCTTGCAAAAGAGAGAACAAAATGGGGGCGGATAACGAACTACACCCACAGACTATTTCTATCACAGCTGGGTCCACACCGTAACTTGGGTGCTGAGACTAAAACTCGATTTTGAACCTACTGGGAGCCGAGAAGACTCTTTTTAGGGCTCCCCTTACAAACTCAAATCAAGATGAAGAAATCCATTCCAACCTGCCGACAATTTTCTAGGGTCTAACCTGTAACATGGGTGGTTCTCGTCAACTTCCTTCAGCCCTTTCTTGGTGGGCTTGACATCAATTTTGGCTCTTTCGAAGAAAACGTCGCGTACGCAGCTTCTGACGAGAGGTTCGCGTGCGATTTGAGAGCTCACCATGAACTTTGCAGCTTTCAGCACGTCTTCAGCAGTCGGGAATTTCCTGAGAAACAAACACGATTTGGAATGAGATCCTGAATCTTGAGCTATCGGAGTTAAGTTGCAAAATACATACAGAATTTGAGTTCTTCAATTATCTAAAACTATAAACAATCAAAATTTTCAGGACAAAGAGAGTTCTGTAGAATAACCACAATGACAATGGGATGATTTAAAAGGCCAGTTTGGCCACTAATCGGCTAACACCACCCTGGGAGAAAAGGAGCGACACCTTCGCCAGGTACGCAACTACTGAAATCCTTCTATTTTGGTTTATTATTTTCAATAATGAACCTTTGGAATCGACCAAGAAAAAAAAATTTAACACCCCCTCAAAATTTGATGGTTTACGTTTCAAGGTTAGAATCCAAAAATCGAATAAAAATTTGGCCGTCCGTCCGCCGTACGCGGCACTTTTGCCACTTAGCATCGACCGATTTTGATGAAATTTGGTATGTAGGCTCCATTTGGGGTCTAGTTGTGCCCCGAAGCTTTTGGTTGATGTAGGTCACTCCTAAGGGTTCCAAAATCAATTTTGAAATTTTGAAAACGCCCTAACTCAAAAAAATTCGATATAAAGGTATTGCTTTTCCTTCAATTTAAGATTCTATGGAATTTTTAGAATTTTTTGAGACCACGCGGAGCTCTGTAGGACAAACCGTTCGCTCCCTACGAAAATTTAAGGGTTTATATTGAAATATATATATATATAAATCAAAACACGAGTGTGAATCGCAAAAGAGGCCTAATCTCCGTTCAAATTTTAGCTGACCAAAATGCGATCGATGGTTGGTGATTTTGATTTTTTTCTTCTTTTTTTCTTCATATTGGATGGTTGGTGATTTTGTAGACGAGTGATCTACATAAAAATAATAAACCGTTGTGTAATGATTTGCAGCGTTTTTTTCTTCAAAAGTTTCCTTGTTAAACAGCCTTCAAAGAACACCGCCTTCCCGTATTATACCTATAACCTATCAACTACCATGATAATTTTCATACATGATTCAATGAAGTTAGTCCGACAAAAAGTACCTACCAGCATACAATTTATTCTTCTATCTCAAACGTTAAATTCTTATGGGAACCGAATGACACAGCTTCTTATACGGGTTTCACATACATCTAACTCGTGAATGAGAATGTGAATGAAACAAAACAAACAAGTACTGCGATAACTTAAAGATCAAAGGCGCTACGTCGATAAATGTCAATTTTGAGATGAATGACCAAAGGACCATATGCCAAATGATGATCGAGAACGTGATAACTTCCTTTACCCTAAGGGTCGGTTTATCAGTCACCAACGTTAACGGAGGTTTACGTTACCATAGTTAATAGGGAAGTACCCTTTTCTATTTCGAAAATTTTCGGCGTGTGGCCCTCCTGGCGACTGAATTTTCACATGCGTGCAGTCCATAGCTCCAGGAAACCTGGCTTCTTGTTTTTTCAATAAAATTCCACCCGAGATTGAATTAATTCTCCCTCGGTTGCTGGCATTTTGATAAATTGGGCGGATAGTCTGGCAGTTCCCAGGCAGACCTGCTTGACAATTTTACAGGCAGACCTGCTTGACAATTTTACAGGCAGAGCTTTTACTGACGCCACAAAAGTCGCCGACAGACACCAAAATGGTTTTTTATTCTTTCATCCGATCGAAATCACATCAAAAAATAGCAATCGTCCTACTTCTCCACATGGTCAATCCGCCTTTACCATGTAGGGTCTTCCTTCTCACTGCAGGAATTCCACTATAGCAACATCTTCGTCGCTGCTGTCTGAAAAAGAGCCAAACACATCCATTTTCGATTTGTGACGATCCTACTTTTACAGAAGGGACAAACCAATTTGGTTTGTTCCCGATTTGTTGGTGCTACGCCTAGGGGGATATTTGATTCATAGGCAATTAGGTGAATTTCTCATTTGTTGTACAGATGGAAATTCAACCTATGTTGTTACATGGTAGCAGAGCGTGGTTTGGTGGAAATGCACTGAATTTACTTCATCATTTTCCCTCCACTTTTTTTTCCAACGTGGAACACGGTTTTTTTTTTTATAGCAACCTAGAAACCTCCGAAAGTAACCAAGTAATCTCAATGGGGTATTTCGGTCAATTTTTTTTATATTTTTTTTTCAAAAGAGTGTGGCTCAGGAATAACGGTAATCGGGTCTGTTCGTCGAGAAAATGTTTTTAAAAAATCAGAGAAGCTAAGGAAAGTTGAAGATTTGAATGGTGTGACGTAGCTAGCCAATCGTGACGTAGCTAGCCAACTGTCTTTGAAAAAAGTATCCATGCACAGAAACCCTTGGAGGACCTCTTGGATACTAAAAAACACTACTCACACAGGCGCACGGCATAGTCTGTGGCGTAGTCCTTGCCTAGTGTGTGTGCATTTATAGCGGCCCGCCTTTTTCAAACGTGTTATCTCTTTAATTAATTTTTCTACCACATGTTATAGTATCATTGGGCTAAAAGTTGGAGTATACAGGTTTTCAAGGGTGCTGAATCCAAATTTGAGGTCAAAAACCTGAATTTCTGACCCACCGAAATACCCCATTTATCGGTTTTTCGAGCCAAAACTTGGTACCAGGGGATTATTACGGTTGCTGAATACAGTTTTGAGGTCGAAAAATGTAAAGTTTTTAAATTGCAACGGAAAATTCAAATTAAATTGTTGACAACTTGAAAAAAGTCTTTCATCTCTCCAAAAGCCACCATCACCGGCAGATGAAAGACACAAAAAAAGACACAAAATTCCTGGGTGGCACTTAGGTTTTTCAGCTTTTCCCGCGTTCTGGTGCTGTTCTGCTGAAGTGTAACCATATCGCTGGAACCAGCTCGGTTAAAACAAGAACTAGAGACCAAAAAGAAAAAATTATTTCGATTTCTTGCCGTTCTTACAGAGGGCAGATGAAAGACAGACGGTGATTGTGACACGACAATTTCGCAACTGACTCCACTTGCGCACGCTTCCACACAGAAGGAATACGTTTCCCGCCGCTTTCTTTGATAACCTAACGACTAACCTCACCTCTTACAATGGCAGTAAAGCCGCGGGAAACGATAAAAAGCTGCCAAAATACGAAAACACAAAAAAGGCAGATTAAAGACAAAAACCTCCGGACAAGCACATTTTATCCTCCTGCTCGCTTTATTTGCTTCTGAAAAAATCTGCAAATCAATTTTTTCATGTCTCGGTATATGCAATAAAGAATCACTACAAATTCAGGCCGCTGCTTTCATAGGTGATTCACAGTGTTCAAGCAAAGTTGACTACCTAGGGGTCCGGAAATGGCAGATTACTGAACATTTAGCAGTTTAAACTTTAATTTCTTTTATTTTAGCGTGAATAAGTGCATATATTATTGATTGCCCGAAGTAGAACAAAGTTGATAGTTTATGGACATTTTTTTTTGACACCCAAATCATAAATTTGCATTCGGAATCTTCTCTGGACAACGATTCGCCCTTTCTGGGAAAATGACCCACAAACATACTTGGCCAAAGGATGTCCCTGACCTCACTTGGCCAGAAGAGCTACGTCCACCCAACTTCCACATTTTTTATTTTTTTTAATTTCGGAAAAACTCAAATTCAGGAAAATTGTTATTGGAAGGCCTTCTAGAAGATTATAGCTTATAGGAAATTAAAGGTTTTAGTGGAATAAACATTATTTTAGGAATTGCGCACTGGCGAAAACTTCTTTAGCATTCTCCTTAAAACTCCGTTTTTGGACAAAGCGCATTAGCGCTGCAATAACTACTGCCGAAGTAACTCACGGGCCAATGTACTCCTTTGCAAGTTCCAACGGTGTTCCGTCTTCTTGCTCAACATCGTGGCGCTGGTAGTTGTCTCTCAAGTTCTCTCCGAATTCTTCTGGTTTGAGACCGAACCGTTTGGCAAAACCTCCTGCAACAGCATCAACCAACGAGAATGATGAATGAAGAACAAGCTAACTTCAAGTAATAATACAGCACATTGTACAATACTCTACAACGTATCGGTCCCAAACCTATCTGTCTGCATAATATAGTACTTGTAAGTAATATATTGTACTTGTAAGTTTCAACCTCTTCTTGGATCACAGAAACTGCTTGACAATTACGCTCATGGAAGTTACATGCAATAGGGGTATTCATGGTCAGGGAGATTCGACGTCGAATCTTCGAATTTGGAGATTCGACGAGAGTCAATGGGCATGCGCACCGGCTAATACGACGATTCGATTTACCACTGGCTGAAGGCGTCGTAAATCGAGAATCGACGTCGAATTACAAAATGTGATCCTAGCGCTAGCGGCAGTAGTACGAAGCAACTATCATAACATCAACAAACTCTCGTCCTTTCATTTTGGGGTTTTCTTTTAACAACACCTTATTTTGTTTTTAATTCCGTTTTTCCGTTCGTTTATTTCATTTTTATTCTGTTCGAAGTGGGTTTTTTCGCGATTAAAATTTAATGAGTGGTGCTGAGTCACCCAAGCGGCTAAGGAAAAAAGCAACCATCTGAGAAGTGCCTGCTGGAGAAGTGGAAATGTTGCTTGCTGGCTCTAAAACGAGCATCGCTCATGTTTCAGCCATGAGTTAAGGACCAAAATGCCTTCAAAATTGTGTGACGGGAGTAGCAAGTTTCTTTGAGACAAGACTCCTCGTCGGTAGGTACCTATTCAGAAGTCTGAAGCTATTACACTTACTCGAGATCGTCCTATAATAAACAGACCAAAGTTTCCGTCGCACGGATCCCGTTCTGCCGATTCCGTAATCGCAATAATCCGCTTATCGGAAAGTTTACCGTTATAATTGGGCTCCTCCTCTCCTCTCGCCTTCACTCTTTTATCAAGGTAGGTACAATTGTTCGGAAGCTTCCTCAGTGTCTCTTCGTCTAGGAATGCGATGACCTGTACTGCTCTGCAGGATAATTTTAGTGACGAGCGACACGAGTTTGCCTTTTTTGTGCAGTTTTCACTCTTCATTGGATATTTTGGTGTACTGCAGCAGTAATTATTGAATTCCCTTTATTGGAAAACCATTTTCGGACCCTATAGGCCTTGTGTATTTTCTGGCGATCCTCTGCATTGTACTATTGCGAGCATTTTGTATGCCTTCATCAGCCTCAATCAGTTGGGGCTCTTCCGTGGGGAATTATATCCTGCTATTTTGGAATGGAATGGGACTTTCTATTCAAGCCTTCTTTCGGAAAATACCTACCCAAGATTTCCCTGTTTTGGACTTCTGGGTCAAACAACGACTTCATACCAGCAAGTTGTCATATTCTATCTGAGCCACGTAGTTTAAATCAATAAAATTAGGTAGTTTAGGTTATTCTTTAAGTTTAATATTAGGGCAAGGATTAGACAGGTGATCACCTTAGGTTATGAAAGTCATCATTCTAGCACTCTATACCTACAATTGTAACAGGAGCCCAATTTTCAAATTCAGTTTCAAGTACCTACTAATTTTATGGAATTTGACCAATTTTTACATACTGCCAAATTTCCCTGACGCTATTAAATGACGGGATATCTATCCGTCAATTTCAAATCTGGGCAATACCAGAAGGTGTATTGATTGATTTTATTTTTATGTTTTATTGCGAGCTGATTGCAGAGAATCAGTATATTTCCGATTACCCACGACTTTTGGCGTCAAATAAATTTAGAATTCTTTCTTTTAAATATTGATTTATATTTCAATCTTGCCTCGATCCTGGTTTTAGTTGAAATTCAAAATATACATTCAATAGGTACAGGATATAGTCGTCTCAGAGTACGGTAAGTTCCATGAAAGAGTTTTTCGTCCGCTTTAGCTCTCAAACCCTAATTTTGAAAGCGGACTGGCGCCCAAAAATAAGGTCCTCTCTCAGAACTCTCACGAATTACCCACCCCGTCTTCACTGAGCTACCGAGAGCACGGGTTTTTAATTGATTAGGGTGTAACAAAGCATGATCCTTTTTTTATTTTAGCCGGATTTTTTCGTTCGTGTACATACTAGGAACTTTGTTAAAGGATTTTATTAGGAAACTCTGGGATAATCTCATTTTTTAACTAAATGGAAATAATGAATATGCGGTTCTTTTGACACTGACTTGGTTATCGTCTGATGCTGCAAGGAGCGCTACGCACAATTCGATTTTCGACGTGAGAAAATGTGGGAGCCTCACGAGACCCTCGAGTTTACGACGATCGAATCAAACCATGAATACCCCTAATGTCTGTTTTTATTTGAACAAACCATTTCTTAAGTGCTCAACCATGTTTTGAGCACATCATTCAATAATGTCAAGCAAATAGTCACCGTTTCTGTCAACTGTTCAGACTTGACTTATGACATATTTGTTGAATAATATTGCCTACCTCGATACCATTTATGGAAATCCACAACTTCTTCAACATGACTGATTGCTGGATGATTCTGTCAGCAAAATATCGATGACGAATCACCTCATATATCAAGAAAACCTGAACTGGGTACCTGAACGGTTGTACAAGGAAAGGAAAGGCAGTACTTGTGATTCCGACTATGATATTGTCTAATTTTTTTTTTCTTCTAACTCCCTTCAAAGAAAAATTGTCTTTCTGACGGAGGGGGCACGCCATAAATAAAAATAAAAAAATTAATCAAAATTTGATATTTAATATAATGGGGAGGACGCCCAGGACTCACCCGACGCTGGCCCTAGAGATAAGGGAAGATGAGGAAGGAGGGGGAGGGAGAGAGGGATGAAGGGAAGTGCCTCTATAAAACGACCACCAGTTCAAATATGAGCCGAGCAGGAAATGGATGGTGATACCACGGAATACGCCTACCGAGATGCCCAACTCGCGCAACTCCGTGGCAATTTTCCCGCACCACACACCGTGCCACGACAAGGTTGCAGCCATCACCCTGATGTTGTTGGGTTCCACTCCTTTTAGCTCCGACACTGCTTGGCGTAAATCATTTGTGTCATATTTCCTTATCTTGGCCTGCCAAGTCTATTCCATGTCCAAGCTGCCATTGACGACTTGGACATCCAGGATAATGCAAGACTGGTCGGGCTTGACGGCTTCATACCCTGGTCACTTGGCATGTGATACAATCTCTCCCTCTCAACATCCTAGCCGCTAGATGACAAAGCACCTGCTATCTGCTTGGCGACTGCATCATGACGTATAATGCGGCCACCATGAGTACGAGGACACTGCTGCACTACATGATACAGGTGCTCATTTCCACGGCAAAGAGGTAGGGTTGTCCCGCGACTACCTCTCGAACACTGCAATGCAGTTGGCAAAGATGCCACGCGGATGGCATGAAAGTGTTGGTAGTCGCGGGCCCCAATGCCCTCCGAAGCCCAATCAACCCATTGGGATGAGATGGGGCTTTCGGAGCACTGTCGGAGTTCTTTACCATCTACTGACTCATGCAGCGCAGCAGCAAACTCAGCAGACGAACTGGGTTTTGGAGCAGATGGTGTTGCTCGGTCGCACCATGCTAACTGCTGCCTGACGAAATCAAGATCAGCAGCTCAGCGACCTCCCAGCTCGACCCTTGAAGGGCTAGCAGGCGGTGGCGGCGCAGGGAAGGGATACTTGCTGAGAGAGACACAATGCCAAGTCCACAAGATTTGACTGGTGCGTGAATATAGGCACTTGGGACACCAGGCGGGAATTTCAGCCAAGAGCGCACAGCAGAGCGTACTTTGCAATCTAATTCCTGCAGCCTCCCCGCCGTAAGCCTGCCAAAGACTAACCCATAGGTCAGCTTCGGCAGTAAGTACTCTCTAAAAGTACTACTCTAGTAAAAACATCGTGCTTACCTATTCCAGCTTTTCTGCAGATAGCGTAGGGGCCTGAGTGTATGCTGTGCTTCACAGTGGCTTCTGGGTGTGCGCCAACGACGATAGCCGGTGCTTCCTCTGGGTCTTGAGGAATCTCGTTCCCGTCTTCGTCGTATTGTTTCTGTTTCGTTTTAGCGGCAGCCGCTTCTTTCGCCTTCTTCCTTTCCATCTCCAGCATCTCTTTCACATCGTGGCCATAGTACATCAAAAAGTGTTGGTGCACGTCTTTCAGTTCTTCCGTCGTCTGTACCGCTCTCAATCTGGAAATTCGAGAGAGTTGAAAAGTTGAACTAGGCCTAACTATTTAAGATTCAGCTGTATCACAATTATCATACAGGTTTCGTTTTAGGATGATTTTTCTTTGTATAAATTCGGGGAAGCTACGCACGTAAGCCTACTAGTTTCACTAGTAAGCCACTTAACGAACATTGTCTAAAAATGTGCGAAGGCAAGATTAGTTGAATTTCTGCAGGGCGTACCCTCTAGGCGACTAACCTTCATAGACAAAGCTTGAGTGTGAGTGGACACTCACATTCATCTGAGTTGAGGGTCTTTCTCCACTCAAGTCTATTTTCATAATTAATAATTAATTACTGAGACGGCTCACTTGGGTGTAGTGGTCTCCTGAGTGCACACTCAGCCTGAGAGTCCACTCAAGGGCTACTCAACTCAATTTCATTGTAAGTTGGCAGCCTCGATGGTAAGATAAGGGGGATATTTCCCTGTTTCATGGATGTTTTAGGGAAAAAGTACGAGGAAATATTTCTCTCGTATTCTGCACTAATCGTGAGTTATAAAAGTAGTGAGAGGTTTCTTATCGCATTTTCGTTTTGGCGGATGTGCTTGCTAGTTTTCCGGTGGTTATTTTATCAGTTTTGTCACATTCCTACAAGAAACCACGAATTATGAGTTATTAGCAGAGGTGAATTCAAGTTTTTTTATTGTAGTTTCTTTCTTTTTGTATTGTGACAGAATAAAGTTAATTTCATTTCATTTTCAGTAGGAGAATGTATATCGAAGGACATCATACCTGTTGAGATCGTCATCAGATATGATTCTAACAGAATCTGGAAGAGGGGCGTCAATGTCTTTCATAACCAGCTCTGATTGGTAAGATTGCATGCGCTCCATGAGAGACAGCAGTTTGTCCTTACGATCTCGAAGTCGACACCACTGCAAAAACCACAAGTGTAATTTGGAGATTTAGATATTACAATCACTTTTTACATAAAATAATTGCAACAAAATATGAATGAAGTTACCTTCGCGTCAAACTTGTAGACTCGCCACAGATCGTTGACGTTGAGTTCTGGCAAAACGTACTCTTTCCTGTAGAAAGCAATGAAAGGAACTTCGAACTGGTGGTTGCGCATAAAATCCAGCGCTTTTTTGATCTTCCCGACGGTTGAAGGGTCTTTCTTAGGCCTGCCTCGGGTATCAGTCGTAGCGCCCCATTCCTGAAGAAGAAAAACACCTTGTAGTTGTTTCTTATGAGTCAAAGAAAGTTGTGACTTATAACTAAAGTGTTCTTAATCGATCAGTGAACAAACGCGAGAGTATCGTGGGCAAAAAATATTGACGACGGGCGGATCCGCTCCGAAATCGGACACACAACGAAACCATGAATATTTAGTTGATCTGTGCGCCCCGCCGTGCAATGCACGGGTGAGATCTACCTAGTAATAAATACAATAAGAAAACACACATGAAAATGTCCCAATGTGTTGCAGACTCGTATGCAAGCATTTATAATTCTATATAGATCACTCGTCTGCAAAGAACACGGCTTTGCCATTGTTACCACCAACCAACTTGAAGAAAAACTTTCGTTTACGGAACGATTTCATTTGAGTGGGTACCTGCTCAGAATAGCCGAGGGGTGAGATTAGAAAGGATAGGTATGTAGTAGTAACTTAGGGTATGTAGTAGGTATGATACAAAGGTAACTTAGTATGCATATAAATTGAGACCCCCAAGTACCTCGTTTGCATACTTCCAACGTTTCAGCTCCGGCAACTGAAAATGCAATCGCTCTTCTTCCAAACATTACATACTTTTTTGTAAGGTAATCCCATCTGATCTTGAGGGGTTCTTATAGCCTTAATACTTGGATAAGGTAGTTAAATGTTACATAGTTACAACCAAAATTGAATGATCTCATCCAACTATTTCCATTTGTACCAACCAAGGAAAGATTGTGTCAACTATTTTTAAGATGTATAGACATTCAGAGGAGAGTCTAGCCCCCAGAAAGTGTTGTCGGGTATCAACGCTACCTACCGCCACTTCAATGAACTACCATTTCTGATAACTCATCAGGTGATCACGCTAGCGACCGCATTACCGTCGCTTTTCTAACTTGCAGTTTTCCTAAGATTACAATGTAGATTAAATTCTGCTTGATTCGTCACTCCGAAACAGAATTATGCAATAACAAGTTCCTTTTCCTCGCAATTTAAAAAGGCAGGGATGTAAAGCCGCCAAACTTAGAAATTAGAGTGATAAAATCGAGGTAAGCCTACTTTTCAGAAATTCCGCTTGACCACGCTCACATCGAGCTGAAAATGATGGTAGTTCGCTGAAGTGGCGGTAGGTAGCGCTGAAACCCGACAATACTTTCTGGGGGCTAGACTCTCATGACATTCAGTTTTTTCATAAATTTTGAGTAACAATATTTCGTGCAAAGATTTTTCCCGAATACAAGAAGCATAATATTTCAGTATGGCTGGTAACGGAAACCACACAGTAGGTATTGGGGAATACCCTCAATACAATCTAAAATCCCACTGAGGTATACCGCCAGTCCGCTCTGACTAGGAGATTCGTACACTGCTACCCTTGAGACCTTCTGAGGTCGACTTTCTGGCCTTCCTTACCGCCTCAGTAATATTTCAAGTGCAGAAAACAAGACAAAACATGCTCAAGTGTTTCCTTTGACTATCCAACAGACTCCCATTAACCGAATCACTTACCTGTTTAGACGTTGTGGGTTTGCAGAAGGCTTGTTTGTAAATCCATTCTGCCTCATCGTCTAATTCGTCAGAACCTTCAGGAACAGCCGTGATCGGTACTTCCCGCAATTGCATACGCTCAGGAATGTCTGTATTTCGTACCTACAAACCAAAAAACCTAAATGTATCCAAAGCCAAGCTACGACGATCAGCATCACAACTGATGTGTTCTTTACATAACAATAGATGCTGACAGAGTAGCGATGTTTCAATAAATTACCCACATTGTTATCGAAATCCGTGAAATGACCCCGTTTCAACTCGCTGGGTTCATAAATTTCAAATATAGACTTTCTCGTCGGCTTTTTCTTTGCTGGTTTCTTGGGCTTACGTCTGAAAATACAAACACAGTTCGTGGTTATGTTCAAATTGATTTTGGAGATCCTGGAATGTTACACTAAAGCCAACAGTTGAGCAAGGAAGAATAAATTTGGAGTACGCACCGCCTCTGAGTTTCATCTCCAGCTTCGTCATCGACGTATTCGTCTTCTTCATCTTCATCCTCTTCTTCGTATTCGTCTTCACCGAACTTCTCGAAATCGTCGTAGTCGAAATCGACGCCGAAAATGTCCTGCGCTTCTTGAAGGGCCCTGTTCCAGAACAAGCATAAATTAATATTAATTACATTAAAAAAAAAAACAAAATAAACTAGTGGTAGAATGGGGTATTTCGGTGGGTCGGAAATTCAGGTTTTTGCCCTCAAATTTGGATTTAGTACCCTTGAAAACCTATATACTACAACTTTAAGCCCAATAACCTATAACATGTGGTAGAAAAATTAATTAAAGAGATCACACGTTTGAAAAAAAGGTGGGCCGCCATAAATGCACACACTACGCCGCGCGTGTGTGAGTAGTATTTTGTAGTATCCAAGAGGTCCTCCAAGGGTTTCTGTGCATGGATACTTTTTTCGAAGACATTAAATGTCTTTGAAAAAAGTATCCATGCACAGAAATTTTGGCTAGCTACGTCACACCATTCAAATCTTTAACTTTCCTTACCTTCTCTGATTTTTTAAAAACATTTTCTCGACGAACAGATCCGATTACCATTATTCCTGAGCCATACTCTTTTGAAAAAAATAATAATAAAAAAATTGACTGAAATACCCCATTATATGGATGTGGGAGTTCGGTTGTGAGGCAAAAGTCCCCCCTCCCCCCTCTCTGCAAATCAAAAAGTCATGAGTTTATACAGATGAAGAGATTCCCGATCATTTGGAATCTCAATCACTTAGTAGCTGGGAAACCCGCCAATTTCTTGAAGGGAGTTTGTTCCCTTCGCCTTCAAAACCGTACTCTTTGTGAAAACGCGTTTCAAGTTTTCCTTCGTCTAAGAGCGCCACTCGCCATCGTCTGCTAACATGTAACTTCTAATTTTGCCCACTTTCTTAATTATCATTAATGGGGAATTTGCCTCAATTTTAGATTCTGGAATTTCAAGTCAAATCCTATTATAGGGCCCTAGAATAACGTTTAACACTAGGAATAACCAACGGAAAAAAATTACCGTAGGAGAAAATGACTAAACAAGTGAACCTCTGTTACAAAACACCGCGAAAATCGAGGAATATTGTTGACGTCATACGAAAAAAAAAAAAAAAACGACACGAAAACAACGACAACAGACAGAGTTCTAGCACGCCACACAAAACGATCCAGTGAAATGGCTACTCAAATAATGTGATTCAAATCTTGAAACTAAATAAGAGAAGATGAAGAATAATAATGCTTGATAAACTAGTAGATAGATTCGTATTGTAAAAAAGTGAGTAATATTGTTTATTTTGGTCACTTTCTGTGTCTGGGTTCTTCCTGCCAGTTCGTGGCGCACTCTTGTGCTCACTACTCGGAAGGTAAAAGTTCGCGTATGTTCCGCTTCTGTGGTAAGCGCCACAGAACCTCCTTTGAAGTCAGATTGGTAGAATATCCGTCACGTTTCAAACATGGCTGCCTCTTACACATTGCCACCACATTTAAAATTTCCATCTTCCTTAAATTCTCTAAATTTTTTGGATGCGTTTTCGAGCAGCTCACTATGGTTTTTTTCCATAAAAATAAACCCTCATTCGAAAAAAAAAAAAAAAAAAATGTGAGGCAAATTCCCCATTAAGGACTAATCTACCTTCAAAGTTTGAAGTTCAAACATTCGAATGGCAATTTGGCGTTTTGAAGATGAAGAAGAAGAAGAAGTATAGCTTTGTTATTCCTATTTTGATGAAGGTGATTCCAGTTTACTAGCTTTAACAAGCTGTAGCTTCTAGAATAATTATCTGATGTACTTGTAGTTGGCGTTAAAATGTTCTAAATGGTAGGTACAGGTAAAGGCGCCAGTGATTGAGAAAATTTTGACTTTGGAGGCTCACAGATGGCTTTCTTTTTCCTTCATCGCTGAATTGATTGATTTTTCCGGATTGTCTGAGATTAGGTACTAGAAAAATTCCAGAAAAATCTAAATACGTAAATATATGCACGTCTGCACCAATACAGGGACTACCTATCTCTCCTGAAGCAAAACTGTTAGGCATCCTCATTGACGAAAATCTGAATTGGAAACCCCATATAGAGACCCTTGTAAAACGGCTCCATGGCGCAATCTATGCATTGAGGCAAACTATTAAGTTTGTTCCAAATAATTTTGTCAGAGAAGCTTACTTTGGCATATTCCATGCATTATGTACTTACGGGCTACATATATGGGGCAACGCAACAACAGTCATATCAATACTCAAAATGCAAAAAAAGGCTATCCGAATCATATACCATGCAAAATATGATGAGCACTGCAAGCCATTATTTAAGCAAATGGGGATCATGACCATAATAAATTAATATATTTGGCTATGCTGTTGCTATGTGTTGAATAGTAAACTCCCCCGAAGAGCGGAAGCCCATTCCTACAATACTAGATACCAGAATGACTACAATCTCCCGATGAATCGCCTCTCAACAACGCAACGCCAATTTCCCCATACATCAGTGAAGCTGTTCAATAACTTGCCCACAAATTACAAAAATCTACCAGAGGGAACATTTCGACGCGTCCTGAAGAAATTTCTGAAGGAGAATCCATTTTATAATCTGCAAGAATTTTACGAGCATAACTGGCAATAAGTGATGGTCTCATAAATGAACCATCCTTTTGTATTATACATATTTTTTTACTTGATTAAGTTATATTTAACATAGCTTTTAGTAAGGGAAAAAAAGCACAATCCCAGACTGATTGCTTGTAATAAATTATTACTTACTATCAACATTGTATTTATATTTATATTTTTATCATATTGTTACATCGTTATTTATATTAATATTATTGTAGAAAGTTTTTCAAGTTTTAAGCAGCAGAGGAATATACCTAGTACTCTTGCTTGCAAAGATCTTACTTATTTCATGTATAGTTATCAACCTGTGATCTTAAACCGACTGTGATTTTTTTGTTTTGTTTAATGCTTCGACTGTGATATTAGGAATTGCCTGTGAGTGTGTATGTATGCATATGTGTGTGTGTGTGTGATTGGTGTTGCGTGTTTTCGGGCTGTAGCCCAGGGTTCTTGGCCGGTCTGGGGGCGGCCCCCCTTGGCGCTTGGAATAGGTGGTCTACCTCTATGGTGGACCACGCTGTTCGTAAGGGCTGCCTCTCCAGAAATGGATTGGCAGCCCCGGGAGCCGCCGTGGTGGGTCGGTCCGGGCCGGTCGGGACACCCCGGCCGGTACGATGGCGCTCCACACACACCTTGTTCCTAGAAATGCAAATCACGGGAGTTCCTATATCATTTAAGTTCCTATTTAATTTGATTTTTTCACAGTGTTTGACGCGTTTCTCTTTGTTCGTAAATTTAGTTTTAGTATTGTATCCATATGTGCTGTATTCTTGCTTAATTATTGTTTGTCTGTAGAGATTGATTTTGACGTACCCATACTTTATGTAAAGGTGAAGGAATAAAGGATAATTTGAATTTGAATTTGATTTGAATGGACTGCAGACTGGTATTAGCCACTGCGCAAGCGCAAACGTGTATTTCCTTGTCACAGCCATAACTTCTACATTTGCCATCCGATATTGAAGAAATTTTCAGGAATTAAACGCATTTTCATTATCTGACATAATATTATCTACCTTTCCTATCCTTCATAGATTTTAATACACGAAAATAGTGAGAAATGATGGAAAATGTATGTGCGGTACGTTCACTAATTTCAGTCGGCGTAGCGCCCACTTGTGGGTTGATTAAAAAAAGGATTTGAAAAATCGAAGAAATTTTGTTAATAGTACCGAACCCTCATAATGAGTGACCCTTGCATATTCATGTTTTACTCCAAATCGAATGACTACTAACACTCCTGAGACTAATTTGCTCATTAGAGAATCGCATCCAACCATCTGGTCGAATTCTCTCTCACTTCTCGTTTATAAAAGATTTCACGGGATCTTGTAAAGCTATAATACTTACGCATCCGTGAAGATGTGTTTCTTTTTCTTCCGTTTTTCGGCAATTGGTCGCCCTTCGTCATCGACGATGAAGTCGTCGGCGTCAGAATAGTCGCCCTCTTCTTCCTCGTCGCCGTAGTCTTCGCGAGCCACCGCACGGGACGAGGCTCTCTCTTCCTGTTCACCCTGCAATAAAAACGACTGAACGAATCAAAATCAAAATTCTAACGACAAATTTTCATGTCCTATTTGGAAGCGGAGAATTTAGGCGCGCCAACATCTTCCCTCTATTTTCTTAGGGGAAATTAAAATTTCCAAACACATTTTATGAACATAAAATTAAAAAGAATTACTGGAAATACGTACCCTATCATCGGCATCCTGGGAGAGCAATAAACAAAAGAAAATATAGCCTTAATAATTTGTAGGAAAATGATTGTTGTAAAAAATAATTATCTTGTAACGAAGCTTCTTGAATCAACCGTCGAAATGAGACACCTCAACATGCTTGATTATGAATTTGTTTATAAAATAATTGAACTTACATGATCCGAGCCTTCAAACAGCTCATTGGCTATGGCGTCTCTCTCCTCGCCGACATCTTCTCCAGCTTCACCATCTGACTCTTCGTCCTCTAGACGTCTCAGCCTTTTGAAACGTTTCTGTAAAAAGGCAACGATAAGTAAGGTTGAGCGGTACCTATTGACGAGAAGGAATCCTCAAAATGAACTCATTTTTGGAATTCACTAGTGCAGCAGCTAAGGGAATTGAAAAACTAAATATTGCCACTGGAATCATCAAAATCGAACAATAATTGGCAGAGAAAATTGGGAAAAACCAAACGGAATAAACGGTTTTCCCCAATTTTCTCTGGCAATTATTGTTCGATTTTGATGATTTCAGCGTCAATCTTTTCAAGTTTCTCAATACTCTTAGCTGCTGCAATAATGAATTTCAAAAATCTTTTAAAACATCAAATTTAGGTACAATTTTTCAATTTTGAGCGCCGGTAATCTAGGGAAATACTAATCCGGAACGAGGGACGAACGGTGACCGACTGAGACCCCCTCAGTCGGTCGGCGTCCATTCTTAGTATTTCGCGAAATTGAAGGAGCAAAACCTCAAAAAATTGTACCTAAATTTGAAATTTCTAAGGAATTTAGAAATTCGTTAGTGCACGGCCCTAGGGAATTTAAAAACTGAAATAATGCCGCTGGAATCATCAAAATCGAACAATAATTGCCAAAGAGAAATGGGAAAAACTACCGAATAAACGGTTATTCTTCATGTTTTCCCCATAATTATCTGGCAATTATTGTTTGATTTTGATCATTCCAGCGGCAATCTTTCAGTTTTTCAATTCCCAAGGCCCATGTACTAATGAATTTTTAAAAGCCTTGAAAATTTCAAATTTAAGTACATCTTTTCAAGTTTTTGCCCCTTCGATTTGGCCAAATACTGACCCGGAACGAGGGACGAACGGCGACCGACTGAGACCCCCTTAATTACCTGTGCATGCCTTGAGTATGTGTATCACTAAAATTGTAATAAAAATGTTTCGCCTTTTAAAAAATAAATTTGGATGCTTTATTTTTCAGCCGTGTTAGTCAACTGAATTAAGTATTTTGTGAGAATGTTTCGTATAGTTACACACGAGCTGTTTCAAACAACAGTTTAAACACAGAACAGTTTTAAACAGCCTAATAAAAACCTTTGTCTCATAGAGGAAAAAACATTTTAAACTGTTTTACACAAAAAATGAAGGTTTTTCGTATTTAATTTTAAAAACACTTTTTTCCAACCCTGTTGTAAAAAAATGATAGCAAACCAGCTTGTTGATGATAACACGAATTTCTACATTTCTATTTCTGCTCTTTAATTGCTACAATCCTAAATAAGTAGGGACAGCGGTGTGGCGACGGTCGTTGTTGTTTGGTGGTGGACTGTGGACTTCCCTCTGCGGGGATCGTGGGTTCAGGGCTCATCGCCGGCAGCGTGAGTTTTACGGCGGCCGGGGCTCTCATCGCCCTCCTCGTCACAACCCAGGGTGGTGAGGCAATGGGAAGCCATGAGCGAAATCATCAGAACAAATTCTGATCTTCCCTTTGGAAGACAGCTGATGACGTCCGCGACGCCAGAAATGGCAGAAAATCCAACCTGAAGTGGTTGTTTACTACTACTACTTAAGGTAATGCATCAGAAGTCGACACTGCACTAATAGTCGACAACTTCTACAAAAGTGGGCAAAAGCTAAGAATAAGATCATGGTTTGAGGTTTTTAATTGTTGATTCCAATTATACTATGTCTTTTCCATGTAGAAAGATAAGGTTGCCTTAGAAACACGAAGGTTTAAAGGACGCTTGATCGCTCAAAGTTGCCATCGTTCGTTTGACTACGTTTCTATGCTGATTGTTGGCGTTTTGGTTAAGGACGGACTGGAAATGTAAGAGTATTTCATTCGTATCACCTGACATTTAATATCTCTTAAATTTCTGTGTAGTTTATTGCTTCTAGGCAACATTAATTCAGTTTATTTGCGTATCGTATGATGTTTTGATTGGTTCAGGGAGGGTGTCGACTACTGACACAAATTTCGGCTCATATTTATTAGTCGACAGGGGGTGTCGACTTCTGAAAATTTTCAGAATTTGCTGTGCATCAGTAGTCGACACTACCTGTATTTTCTTCGAAAATATACCAGCTAAGTTCATAGAATAGTCTGAAGGTTTGGAGAATGGAATCTTATAAACTTTGTATAAACTTTTCTTACTTCGAAAAAAGTGAAAACAATGGAATGACGAATCCTGTCGACTACTGACTCAGGAGGTACTGTCGACTTCTGACATGTAGGTCGACTTCTAGTACAAAACCATGTCGACTACAGAAGAAAATGTTGTTCACTGGTGTCGACTACTAGAGCATTGGGATTTTTTACAAAACTCATTTTCCCATTCCAAACCATGTTGAATAATATTTCCCGCTGCCGGGTCATTTAGGGAAGGATCTTGGGTACACAATGAACAGGTTTGCAATGAGAATAAACTAATTTCCCTACATGAAACGTAAGCTGAAAGTTCAAACTTCCTTTAACGTGTCGACTTCTGACGCATTACCTTACTACTACTACTACTACTACTAAATAAGCATTATTACAGCTAGTTTCAACTCAACGTACCCTCCTTTCAATTTTGTGTCCTAAATTCTCTTCAAGAAGGTCGTAGTCGTCGTCTTCGAGGTTGTCGTCCAGGTCGTCGTCATCGTGCTTCTTCCGTTTCTCACTGCCGCGCTCATTGCCGCTTCCGCCCGATTCGCCGTCGCTCTCACTCTCTTCGTCTTCGATTGGATTGTCATCAATCAGGTCTTTCAACTCTTCACGAATCTTATCCTCGTCGTCTGAAAAAAGAAATATATCTTAATGTTTTGTCGTCAACGAGCTGATGAGAAAATGTGTGACTCGGTTCCCACTAGTAGCTGCGAGAAATAAACACGGTGTGAGCCAAACAGGTCTGCCATACTGCAGGATTCTACAACTAATTTGCAACAAAAAACGTCCATTAGTAATTTTTTAATCCATTTTTAAAGCGAAACGGCTGTCTAATACTCAAGTAGTACTCAAGTAATACTCAAGAGGACACCCATTTTGTGATCCCTGCAAACCATCCCTCTTCTTCTAACAATGAGGAATTTCACCATGTCGGAATTTCCTATTTTTGACCCCAAAATCGGATTCAGCACCTCAAAAAACCCCATACGGCAAACTTTCAGCCCGTACTTCCTATTTTAACAGTGTAGAAAATAAGAACGTTTAAAAAAACCAGGAGGATGACGTCATCCTGGAATAGTGCATTTACGGCCACTTGAAGCGCTGAGATAGTGAAATCTATAGTCCTCAGATGCAACATTTCACAAAACCAGTAACAATCTATAGTTAACCCCATACGGCAAACTTTCAGCCCGTACTTCCTATTTTAACAGTGTAGAAAATAAGAACGTTTAAAAAAACCGGGAGGATGACGTCATCCTGGAATAGTGCATTTACGGCCACTTGAAGCGCTGAGATAGTGAAATCTAAAGTTCTCAGATGCAACATTTCACAAAACCAGTAAAGTTCGAAATCGAAAAGAAAAAAAAAACAGAAAAAGCAAGATGGGGAAAATTAGGTTTCCCCTGTTTTTGTTTGATAACTTTCCTCTTAGATAACGCGATTTCGTCATACCATCGGGCAACACTGGGAGGAGACGGCGATCCGAACAGCCAATCAGCGAGCGTTCCCGCTTCACGTTGAAGAGGTCCGTTTTCCCGGTTATTTTTTGAAATCATAAATTTTGATTGTCTCCCAAAAATAACAGGGGACTTATTTTCCGAAATCAACCCGATTTTCATCTATCCCACACCATTAACTATTCAGGAAAAATACAAACAGAATTCGGTGAAATTCCTCATTATGAAGTGACCCAGAATCTTCCAATATTCTTTTACAGTCAATCTAGACTGAATTTTCAGCTAAAAAAGTGCTAAGTAAAATCTACAAACATACTGTATACAGACCAGAGTTGGGCAAAACCCAGATGATAAGATTTTTAATCACAGGAATATGTTTCTATGACTAAGAATACGATTACATTCGTACTCACACTTAAGAGTATGATTAAAATAATAAACACCATATAACGGTACCAAAATGGTTGTTGGTTTGGAGTTGGTCAGGAATGTACGTTGCCAGATTATTACCTACGATAGGCAGAATTGGTACGGAAAAGAGATCGCCGGTAACAAATAGGTGCTCGTACCTCTATTACGGCAAGGCACCTCCACAGCATTATAAGAGGCAGCCACGTCACACATCTGGTAGGGGCCAAGAGAAGATCAGATAAAAAGACGGGGAAAGAAAATAGAGGTGTGTAAGACAATGTCATTTGACGGATTCGAATCCCAAACGGTCACTCATTACAGAGGCCAGGTCTTTTGAATCCGTTCACCCGTTCACACACACGACAAACAACCAACCGGTCGCGAGTTGGTAAACCGAACGAGTCGGAATAGGTTACAATGAGTAAATGATTTAAATGAATCGAATGAGCTAAAAGACAAGAACGAATGAAAGATCGATTCGAATCGTACGAATCATGGAGTATTTTTTGTCTTTCAGTTTTGTCTTTTTAGTCCACAGTTCATTCGAATAATTCTTCAATTGGATGACGGAAGGTTTTGATCATTAAACCACTTCCATCTACTTCTTTCCGTTGGTACTTCCTTGTCATTTTCACACATTCATGATCGATGTGCAATTAATTTGTTTTGTTGGCTTTCTTCTGTTGTTCTCGGAAATTTTCCTGAAAACTCGATTAGTGGGTTGAAGAACGAATGACCGTGTTCATTTTGACAACCCGTTCAGTTCAGACAAGGTCATTTTGAAGATAAGGTCCTCTCAATACGTTCACTCCTGACCGACACATCTCTAGATCAGAGAAAAAGACGGGGATAGAAAAGAAGAAAAGAATTGTGGATTTTTTGAGAAGTGAAAGTTTGCGAGGTAGAAAGAGAAAAGATATTTTCAAAGTATCAGCCGAACACAGAAGACCGACCTAATCCCAACTGCACATCCGTCAGACCATCAACATACAGCACAACTAAGTACCATCTCGCCAGAAGTTGAGTAATACCTACCTACTAACTTATACATAAAAAACTCATCAGAAGAACTTAATAAAGTGCTATTCATGCGTGAATTCCGTTATTCCTGATTCATAGAGTCGTAGGTTGCAACATTAGGGTTCGTATATACGAATTGATGATACTTTTCACCTCAACAAGAACAATATCGTTACAACTATGAATAAGATTAAATTTTGGATCACATGAAACGTGTGATTAATTACAGAAATTGGTGATTAATCACAGAAATAAATCAATAAAAGTACAGAAACTCGTAAGTAATCGTACCAATTCCGTAAGTAACTAATAGGGTGTGCGCCTGGGTAGGAAAAACTGTTTATTGTTATTTTTAATCTAAACTAGACCTCATTCTGAGAATTTTGACACCAACCGCCACCTTCTAGAGTGAGAAGACCTTTTTCTATGATTTTTCAAAGTTTCGAATGTTTATGACGTCACAGAGGAGCGCGTGACGTAATAAACATTTCGAAACTTTGAAAAATCATAGAAAAAGATCTTCGCATCCAAAAAGAGAACGGCTGGTGTCAAAATTCTCAGGATGAGGTCCACTTTCGATTAAAAATTTGAAAAAAAATATTATGGAAAAATTGTGATAAATCGCAGGCGTCTGCGTTCAATCATAGATTAATCAGATTTTCCTGTGACTAATAATTCATTCTTATTCATACAGTGATTATGATTTTAATCATACTCTTAAGTGTGAATACGAATTTAATCTTATTTTTATCCATAGAAATCTTAATTATATTCACGAGTAAGGTTTCGCCCAATTCTGGTACTGGCTTCACGGTCGTTGAGAAAATGTGTAATCGCTAGAGACGTCGACATTTACCTTCTTCGTCCTCGTCGTCATCACTTTCCATAGTCTTCAACCTCTTGAGTTTCTTCTTTTCCTGCACGTCCAACTCCTCCTCATCCTGAAACACGCCCAACGACTCATATAGTTCACGTAGAATCTGCCCGTATCAGTTGTTACGATAAAAGTTCAGCAATTTCAGAGTAACATTCGATCTCGAGAGTGCAGTTGATATCGACAGCAATGGTGAACCGCTGTCAAAAACTACAATCTTCATATTTGCGCAGAATTGTCATCATTAGTTGCTAAAAAATAGAAATGAGTCGAAAAAAGTTATCCAAAAATGTGCAGAATGGAAGTTCTGATAACTATTCAATTAAATTTTGTAACTCATTATCTTCGTGGAAGTAAGCATTTCAATCTAATCAGTTTTTCATTTTCATCGATTTAAAAAAAAAAAAATTTCTTCCAACCACAAAATTAAAAAAGAATATACGGGCATCCTCAAAAGCCCTCAATAATGGGGAGTTGCATATTTTTTATGCAGTGAATCATTATTGAGTATATATCTCCCAAAAACGCTCCCTAAAAAATTAGCCTTTGAAAAAAAACGGGATTTTCGGATTCAACCTCAACATGACTAGTAGATTGCAGGGTGGGAGAACGAGGTTCTCTAGAGATCACAGGTGGTGATCAATCCAACAACACTTGGGAGAGCTGGAAAACCAAAAAATACTAGTATGTTTCAATACTGTAGAATTAAAAAACGATATTTAACTAGGTATGCAGTGGTTGAAAAAATATTTTGCATCCTTTTTTTCTTGTTCAATGTTTCTGACTTGAACCTGTCCTCGATGTGATCTCCACGCGCTCTATCGAGAGAAATACTTCAGCCAGGTAACTTCACCGTTGTTATCCAGCTCTCCCGCCAACATAAATGAAGATGGTATTTTCTTAGCTTCGTTCGTAGTGCAGTCCGGAACAGTTCTAGAACAGTCCGGGCATGCGCAGTAGGGCTTTAATCGTTCGCAGTGCACGAATTCCGAGTTCTGGAACTGAGTTCACTGTTCGCAGTGACTGTCGGACACAGTTCCGGACTAGTTTGGAACTCGGTTCTGGCGTTCCTTTTTTTCTCGAACTCGTTTTCGGAACTCCGGACACCTACAAAGGAGCTCTCTGGTGAGGGTTTCAAGAAACTTAATAAGAGGCGGCTACGTGGCTCATCAGGCATTTTTTGAATTTTTATAGTACGTATTTGCAACGTTAAAACCCTCTGTTACTGACGAAGTGCGCTGAAAACCATTAAATTGTTCCACTTTTGTCGTTTTTGGTTTATTATTTTCAATAATAAGCCTTTGGAATCGAGCAAGAAAAAAAAATGTTAACCCCCCCTCAAAATTTGATGTTTTACGTTTCAAGGTACGTAGAATACGAAAATCGAATAAAAAAGTCCATTCATGCAGCATGAATTAATGAGCGAATTTTCAAAGAAATCTTTCAGTTAAAGGTATGGTTAAGAGAAGGAACAATGGTGTTGCAATTTCTTTTAGAACGTTTTTTTTTTTACTCGATTCTTGGTTTTTTCGATTTTCAGTGTAGCATACCAACATACTGTATGCACTGGGTATGCTTTGAAGATGTTAGGAGTATATATTCACGTTCTTCCCATCTCCACAAACTCACAGAGTACCCACACGGCTATTGTTGTTTTTTTTCCTATTTTCAGTATTCCTACCATACCAACATACTGCATGCACTGGGTATGCTTTGAAGATGTTAGGAGTCCATATTCATGATTTACTCCCCCTTTGAGTACCTATTTTCGATCTTACTCTTAATAGGTGACAAGCATAAAAAATATAGAAGAAAGGAAAATCCATTTGAGGAAAACAGATTTAGGAACGCACATACTTATCTCGAAAAACTAATTAACGGTTTTTGTGAATTTTCATCTCAGTGCCATGAAAAAGCTCATTCCTTCGATATTAATGGGTTTAGGAGGCTGCGATTGGTCTCATTCTCCTCTGGGGTGTCCCCCCTACAAAGTAAAAGCCCGAGAAAATTTTTTTTAGCCTTAATTTTTTTTCAAGTGGCAAAATGTAAGGGAAAACCCGAAGAAAAAACGTTGAGAACCGGTGTTTTTTGATACGTTTTGTGGAAAATAGGGGGTTTAACACAGTGTTACTTAAAAACTAAGTACATATTCGGATTCTACATGAAATTTCCTATAAGTCTATGTACTTTTTGAGGAGATTTGAGCAAGATGAGTTCTCACTAAAAAATGAAGAAAAGTGAGAACTAGAAAAATCTTAAAACTAGCTATATCTTGAAAATCCGACATAAACAAAAAAAAACTGACGTAAAAAATATAGAAGAAAGGAAAATCCATTTGAGGAAAACAGATTTAGGAACGCACATACTTATCTCGAAAAACTAATTAACGGTTTTTGTGAATTTTCATCTCAGTGCCATGAAAAAGCTCATTGCTTCGATATAAATGGATTTAGGAGGCTGCGATTGGTCTCATTCTCCTCTGGGGTGTCCCCCCTACAAAGTAAAAGCCCGAGACAATTTTTTTTAGCCTTAATTTTTTTCAAGTGGCAAAATGTAAGGGAAAACCCGAAGAAAAAACGTTGAGAACCGGTGTTTTTTGAAATGTTTTGTGGAAAATAGGGGGTTTAACACAGTTTAACTTAAAAACTAAGTACATATTCGAGTTCTACATGAAATTTCCTATAAGTCTGAGTACTTTTTGAGGAGATTTGAGCAAGATAAGTTCTCACTAAAAAATGAAGAAAAGTGAGAACTAGAAAAATCTTAAAACTAGCTATATCTTGAAAATCCGACATGAACAGAAAAACCTGACGTCAGATTCGGATTCAGCGCACCAAATACCATAAGAAAAGTGGTGAAAGAACGAGGCAGCCAGACCACCCCTAAATTTTGTAATCTAGTGTAATCGACGTCCCGGAAGACGTGAAATCACTGGGCTGAAAGCTGAATCTGGGAGCCCGAGAAGCGTTCTGATTGGGGAAGCTCCAGGACGTAGTTGAAGATGAGTGCAACAGATCGCGTTCATGATCTATGTTCTCAACCTCATCGCAATAAGCCACCTTTTGTTTATCAAACATTATTCTCCTTGATGCGTTACCGGCCGCATCTAAGTAATTAATTTGATAACATTTAGTTATATTCGCGATATGTACGAAAAAATCGTGCGATTTTCAATAGTGCACTGGGTTTCAAACGTTTCTATCGGTGGCAGTTGTCGATAGAATATTTGAACGAGGACTTATTTTTTTTTTTTTTTTTTTATTTATTTTTTATTATTATTTTTTTTTTTTGTCGATTTTAAAAATTTTGAGGCCATTGCAATAGCTTCATTTTCCTTGAAAATTCGCTAATAACACGCTGCAAATTATTGCTGGGTATGCTTTGAAGATCTTAGGAGTCCATATTCGTGTTCTACTCGTCTCTACGAACTCATAGAGTACCCACACGGCTACTTCATTTCTGGGTACAACAAATATACACACGTATTCATTATATATATATATAGCTACAAACTTTTCTTAATTTTGGACAATTTTCATTTTTGAAAAATGCATTCATATCAGAAATTTTGTGCTGAATCCGAATATACCATATATTACCATGATTTTCTATGTAATAACCACAAAAAACGGAAAAAACCCATTTTTTTGAAGTTTTTTTGAATTTTGGACCACTTTGGATTGTCCAAAATTGCTGGTTAACGAACTTGACCTATGGTTTGTTGTTACGAACATTTTGGCATAAACTAAAAAAAAATTTCTAAACAATTACTACAGTTATCGTCCGGAATGACACATATATATATACATATGATTTTTGGAAAAACTTCAGGGATCGTTTCAGAATGTTCCAAAACGGATTTCAGTGTAAAAATTTCTCGAAAAAGTCGATTCTAAAAATTTTGAGGCCATTGCAATAGCTTCATTTTCCTTGAAAATTCGCTAATAACACGCTGCAAATTATTGCTGGGTATGCTTTGAAGATCTTAGGAGTCCATATTCGTGTTCTACTCGTCTCTACGAACTCATAGAGTACCCACACGGCTACTTCATTTCTGGGTACAACAAATATACACACGTATTCATTATATATATATATATATAGCTACAAACTTTTCTTAATTTTGGACAATTTTCATTTTTGAAAAATGCATTCATATCAGAAATTTTGTGCTGAATCCGAATATACCATATATTACCATGATTTTCAATGTAATAACCACAAAAAACGGAAAAAAACCATTTTTTTGAAGTTTTTTTGAATTTTGGACCACTTTGGATTGTCCAAAATTGCTGGTTAACGAACTTGACCTATGGTTTGTTGTTACGAACATTTTGGCATAAACTAAAAAAAAATTTCTAAACAATTACTACAGTTATCGTCCGGAATGACACATATATATATACATATGATTTTTGGAAAAACTTCAGGGATCGTTTCAGAATGTTCCAAAACGGATTTCAGTGTAAAAATTTTTCGAAAAAGTCGATTCTAAAAATTTTGAGGCCATTGCAATAGCTTCATTTTCCTTGAAAATTCGCTAATAACACGCTGCAAATTATTGCTGGGTATGCTTTGAAGATCTTAGGAGTCCATATTCGTGTTCTACTCGTCTCTACGAACTCATAGAGTACCCACACGGCTACTTCATTTCTGGGTACAACAAATATACACACGTATTCATTATATATATATATATAGCTACAAACTTTTCTTAATTTTGGACAATTTTCATTTTTGAAAAATGCATTCATATCAGAAATTTTGTGCTGAATCCGAATATACCATATATTACCATGATTTTCAATGTAATAACCACAAAAAACGGAAAAAACCCCTTTTTTTGAAGTTTTTTTGAATTTTGGACCACTTTGGATTGTCCAAAATTGCTGGTTAACGAACTTGACCTATGGTTTGTTGTTACGAACATTTTGGCATAAACTAAAAAAAAATTTCTAAACAATTACTACAGTTATCGTCCGGAATGACACATATATATATACATATGATTTTTGGAAAAACTTCAGGGATCGTTTCAGAATGTTCCAAAACGGATTTCAGTGTAAAAATTTTTCGAAAAAGTCGATTCTAAAAATTTTGAGGCCATTGCAATAGCTTCATTTTCCTTGAAAATTCGCTAATAACACGCTGCAAATTATTGCTGGGTATGCATTGAAGATCTTAGGAGTCCATATTCGTGTTCTACTCGTCTCTACGAACTCATAGAGTACCCACACGGCTACTTCATTTCTGGGTACAACAAATATACACACGTATTCATTATATATATATATATAGCTACAAACTTTTCTTAATTTTGGACAATTTTCATTTTTGAAAAATGCATTCATATCAGAAATTTTGTGCTGAATCCGAATATACCATATATTACCATGATTTTCAATGTAATAACCACAAAAAACGGAAAAAACCCATTTTTTTGAAGTTTTTTTGAATTTTGGACCACTTTGGATTGTCCAAAATTGCTGGTTAACGAACTTGACCTATGGTTTGTTGTTACGAACATTTTGGCATAAACTAAAAAAAAATTTCTAAACAATTACTACAGTTATCGTCCGGAATGACACATATATATATACATATGATTTTTGGAAAAACTTCAGGGATCGTTTCAGAATGTTCCAAAACGGATTTCAGTGTAAAAATTTTTCGAAAAAGTCGATTCTAAAAATTTTGAGGCCATTGCAATAGCTTCATTTTCCTTGAAAATTCGCTAAAATATCCGTCCGTCCGCCGTACGCGGCACTTTTCTTAGTTACCATGGACCGATTTCGATGAAATTTGGTATATGGGCTCCATTTGGGGTCTAGTTGTGCCGCGAAGCTTTTGGTTGATGTAGGTCACTTCTAAGGGGTGGAAATTAAGGGTTGAAATTTTCAAGAGTGCCCTAGCTCGAAAACTCTCGAAATAAAGGTATCGTTTTTTCACTAATTTTAAATAGTACTGAATTTTTAAAAATGTTTGAGACCACCCGGAGCTCTGTAGGGCAAACCGTTCGGTCCCTACGAGTACTTGAAGGTTTTCCTTCGATAAAATAGAATCATGAGTGTGAATCGCAAAAGAGGTCTAATCTCCGTTGAAATTTTTTCTGACTAAAATGCGATCGCTGTTCATTTCTTCGATTTGTATACAGTTTTGCCTTCTGCGTAACCAGTAATCAAATTTCCATAATCAAAAGTCAATGGAGAATACTGAAGGCGCCTGAGTGGTCACTGATCAGCTGAGTGAGCTCCAAGGCCATTTCCTCTCCTGTTGAACGCAGGAACCTGAAATTTGAGAGGGCTGGTCAATTGAGAATGCTGAAGGCGCCTGAGTGGTCACTGATCAGCTGAGTGAGCTCCAAGGTCATTTCCTCTCCTGTTGAACGCAGGAACCTGAAATTTGAGAGGGCGGGTCAAAGGAGAATGCTGAAGGCGCCTGAGTGGTCACTGATCAGCTGAGTGAGCTCCAAGGCCATTTTCTCTCCTGTTGAACGCAGGAACCCTGAAATTTGAGAGGGCGGGTCAATAGAGAATGCTGAAGGCGCCTGAGTGGTCACTGATCAGCTGAGTGAGCTCCAAGGCCATTTCCTCTCCTGTTGAACGCAGGAAGCTGAAATTTTAGAGGGCGGGTCAATAAAGAATGCTGAAGGTGCCTGAGTGGTCACTGATCAGCTGAGTGAGCTCCAAGGCCATTTCCTCTCCTGTTGAACGCAGGAAGCTGAAATTTGAGAGGGAAGGTCAAGGGAGAATGCTGAAGGCGCCTGAGTGGTCACTGATCAGCTGAGTGAGCTCCAAGGCCATTTCCTCTCCTGTTGAACGCAGGAACCTGAAATTTGAGAGGCAGGGTCAAAGGAGAATGCTGAAGGCGCCTGAGTGGTCACTGATCAGCTGAGTGAGCTCCAAGGCCATTTCCTCTCCTGTTGAACGCAGGAACCTGAAATTTGAGAGGGCGGGTCAATGGAGAATGCTGGAGGCGCATGAGTGGTCACTGATCAGCTGAGTGAGCTCCAAGGCCATTTTCTCTCCTGTTGAACGCAGGAAGCTGAAATTTTAGAGGGAAGGTCAAGGGAGAAGGTGGCGGTAGGTGCTATTGATGGAGAACCAGTGATCTATACAGAAGGGTGATCTGTACAGAAAATAATAAACCTTTGAGCAATGATTTGCAGCGTTTTTTAAAACTATTACATAATTTGTTTTTATTATGATTTCAATAATTTATGCCAAGTAACTTTTTGATGTAGATTAAATTTGCTACTGTTTTATATCAACCTAAGCTCTGTAGTTAGAATAAATAACGGAGATACAACAATTCAAAATAAATAATTTATTCCATTTCTCAAAAATGAATTAGAACCAAAAAAAGTAGTAACTTCCTTTCTTATTTTAATTTTGGTAAAGAGCCAGTTTTTTTCAGATTCATTTATAGCAAATAACTCCGAATTGATTTTGGCTTATCATTTTTTAAATACCCTTTGGAATAGAACAAGAAAAAAATTACACCCCTCCTTCAAAATTTGATGGTTTAGGTTTCAAGGTACGTACAGTCCGAAAATAAAATTTTCCGTCTGTCCTTAGGTAGGTACCATTTGTCCTTCTTGTTTGAAAACTATCGATGTAAAGGTATTGTTTTTTCACACAATTTTATTTGATTTAGTTCCTATTCAATATAAAATAGAATTGAATCTAAAATAAAATAGAATTAAATTCAAGTAATATTTAATAATTGTTCTTCCACAAAATTGTATTTTATATTTAATATTTTATACTTTATATTAAATAAAATTGAATTTTTAGAATGGAATGAGACCACCAATAGTTTTGTGGGATCAACAGTTTGGTCCATATGAGGAAGGTTGAACTTTAAATAAATCAGAATGTTTATTTCTTCGAAATGAGATTCATGACACTCAGTTGTGCTTCCCTAGCAACCAACAAACATAACAATGCTTTGCTGCTAGGACCTTTCTGTTTCAAACTGAACTTGACAATGGAGCTGTCTTCGTTGCAAGCGAGTGATCTATTATAGAAAAATAATAAACCACTGTGTAATAATTTGCAGCGTTTTATCACAATGAGGAACAGATTAGGTACAGCAGTTCCGATTCATGGAAGCTTTCGCAGTGTAGAAAATCTGAGAACACAGTTCGAAATTCTGGGCGGTCAAGTTCTAAAACTGCACTACGAACGAACCCCTTATGGAAATACGGCTGAACAAAATGCAATTTCAGACTGCAAACTGGTACAGGAACGTGCGCACTACCACATAGGAATGAGGTTGGGTATTGAAATTAGTTTGAAGGTCAGAGATGATTTTGAAGCTAATATTGATAATTTGTACTTTTCAAGTCGCTTATCAGGTGGGTGTATTGATAAAAATAGTACTTGCCTCACTCTCTTCCGCCTCGGAGTCGATGAAATCAGCCATTGTTGCTCAATTCACTTCTCGCCTCCTGTGGAGCAAAATAGGATGATGATGAAGTAAATATAAAACAAAGCAATGTGTAAAACTGTTAAGAGCGGGGTGGAGAATAATGAACGACTCCCAAAGGAATCGGCAGTATAAATAAGACCAAGAGGTGCAACAGCAAAAGCACTTGGCCAAACACGGAATTACCCGCAGGTTGAAATCTTTCCTGTCGTGAGAGTACAAGTCACAACTCATGAATTACGTTAGGTAATTTTGATCCATGAAACCAAGCTAATTGCCTTGAACGGCAAGATTTTATATTATTTGATATGCGAACTCTAAGTAACTGACCTACCTTGAAACGTAAAACATTAGTTTGAGGGGTCAACATTTTCGTGACTACTCTGAAGGTTAATGAACCCTAGGATGGCACACCTATTTTTCGCATACATAAACGGTACACTGGGGTCAATTCTGACCCCAAAATTTAAATTCCTCTAATTTAAATTTAAGACAGAAATTTAAATTTATTTTTAGGTTGTAAATATCTATTGATAGCCTGTTCGTTGAAATATATACAAAAACTTAGATAGTTTTGCTCACGGAACCAAACTTGTTCAAAATTTCTCCCTTGCGAGGGAAAAACATTAAATCATGTTTAATGTTTTTCCCTCGCAAGGGAGAAATTAGATTGCCGATCACTCAGCTGATCAGTGACCACTCAGGCGCCTTCAGCATTCTCCATTGACCCTGCTTCTCAAATTTCAGCTTCCTGCGTTCAACAGGAGAGAAAATGGCCTTGGAGCTCACTCAGCTGATCAGTGACCATCTTGGTACAACTAGACCCCAAATGGAGCCGATATAACGTGGTAACTAAGAAATCGGTCCGTGGTAACTAAGAAAAAAAAGCGTTGCAGATTTGCGTGTCGGAATTCATAGAATGACCCCCAGCCCTAAAACATTAAACATGTTAAAAAAAAAAAACAGTTTAAACCAGGTACAAATTTCGGTTTTGAATATAGTTTCGTAAAAAGTCAATAAAAATATGGAAGTAAATGAAATTTCTAAAATTTGAAATTATATTTTGTTGAAGGTTTTTTTTAATAGATTCCACTATCAGCATTCCAAGTTGACAATATTTGGAATCAAATATAAAAAAAAATCATTTAATTCTATGGAATAGTTTCGATAATAAATCAGCTCAAAAATGGCCCTTTTTTGAGTTTGACTGACCACTTTCACCAGCACTTTTATTTCTCTGCTTTTCAAAAAAATTGTATTATCACTCCTGTATTATTTTGAATTTTTATAGTATACTTGCTTTGGCTCAAAGTAGGGGCTTCTCACGGTAAATGGAAAAACAAGAAATTTAGAAATCAATATACGTATGTATAAATCTTGGCACACCTATTTTTCGCATACATAAACGGCACACTGGGGTCAATTCTGACCCCAAAATTTAAAAGGCAAAAGAATGAATAGAAAGTCACACTGGGGTCAAACGGTCCCCCACACAAAAAAAGTCAACCGATTATAGCACACTGGGGTCAGATGTGGCCCATAGCACGTTTGCAAGTTAACTGCACGAACTCTAGCGAGTGACTGACCTTAACCACTGACAAGGGGGCTCAGAAGGAGTTCCAACTTTATTTACAAAATATCCCTGTTCGAAGAAAATTTTTTTTTTTATAGATACACGGCCAAATGTAAATCGTGGGGTCACGAATGACCCCGGTGTGTCATCCTAGGGCTAATGAAATGATCAACCAAAATTGAGAAATCTGATATAAAATTATGGTGACAGTGTACCAACAAGGACGGAAACGTTGATGGGTAAATGATATGTTAACGTATGAAACTCATCATTTTTTATCTTAAATTCATCAAACTATGGGATAATTCTCAAACTAAAGCCAATTGATAGAAATGTAGGTGTAGCTGATGCTTCAGAAGCATTCTACAATGGTTGGAAAGTTCAAAAAGTATGTTTGTGCCACTTTCATCCGCTACGCCAAAGTTACCGAAGTAAGGGAACGGTTAAAAACTAAAATTAACATTTTTGAGACATCTTAAACGTACTTAGTTGTTTTAAAAACAGCAATTCGAGCTTGAATCAAATTTCGACCGTAGTATTTATTGATTAATTAGAAAAGATGTTCCCGGAAGTCACATCAGATTCTTGTTGGACCTCATCGATTTCTCTAGTCACTAATCACGAGATGAATTACACTCTTATTTACAATGAATTTTACACCCGACTCACCTACCAATGCGCCCAAAACACCATCGACACGGTAAATTTCATTAATTTACTGAAATGGGAGCATTCATTTGAAGAAAATTACCTTTCTCCAACAATGGCTGATGTTGCGAAGTCGAACGGGATGGTAGCTGCGGAGATTGCTCTCTCGCGTTTGTTCTTTTCGTGACGAGCAAAAAACCTGATTGATTTATTTATTTTTGAGGAACCAGGAAGTCGGGTGAATATTAATTCAATTTCAGGAACTGAAATTATTAAATTAGTTTTATCTAGACAATAAATTAATATGTTTTGAAACTGATCGCTGTGCTGGTTCAGACAAAAAGCAAAATGGCGTGAATACGGATGGGAGGGGAGGAAGTAGGTTACAAACACTGCTGCCTATATTATATATATTTTGTGCAATATTGTACATTTTTTTGTTACGTCGTATTTAGAATACCTACCAATGAAATTTAGTATATCAGGTATTTTAGCGTCATTAAATTAACACTAAAGATATTTTAAGCTTTAGTTGTTATGCTTAACCAACATGGAAGTAGTGTTCTACTTCCACCTTCCAAGGTTAGCGGCAAATTTGAAAGTTTTGAATGGATCGTGCAGCATGAGTCACCGAATCTCTCTTTCACCGACAGGAAGGATAGGTTAGTACATGGGAAGCATGAAAAAATCAGATCTGCTTGCTGCCCGTGAATCCAATCTAGAAGCATTAAAGCCTTTGCCATTCGGATATTTGTGTGAAACATTCATGACCATGTCGCCAGTGCCATGGACCAAAATCCCAGTGCGCTCAAGGTCAACTTCCATGGTGATGTTGACCCATGGATCATTTACATCCATGGTGAACCTGGAATCATGGATGATGAATCTCAGCGGATGGTTTGCACCGTCCAGATCCATGGTTGGAGATGAGTGATAACGTGGTATCTGTGATAACGTGGGTATCAAGATTATTGTTTGCAATATCAGCAATTCTCAAATTGTAAATTTTGTCTTTAAATTTTAATGTGGTCTTGAGTTGTTTGTTGTAGTGCTACTCCTATTCATGTTCATACTTATGCACCTGTAGCAAGAAAGTATATTTGCTGTAACTAATCTTTGGTCACAGAAAGAAAATGAGTGACAAATGGGTGGTGCTCGTCACAGGTGGCACTGGGCTTGTTGGTAGTGCAATCAAACAGGTGGTGACAGCAGAATTACTTGCTCGTCCCAATGAAACCTGGGTGTTTGTTGGGAGCAAGCAAGCAGATTTGTCGTAAGTGTTTATCACAGCCAATCCTTAAATTTACAATCTTTTGGAGAATGCTGAAAATCTTTGGAAATTTGTTTCACTTGAATCAATAATTGATTCATAATTATTTTGAAACATTCTAAAACGATTCTTGAAGTTTTTCCATTAATCAATTTGTAAAATGCATCTCAGGGTGTACATATCGTCCCTATACCTGGTAAACCATGTAAGTCGGTATTTTTTCGAAAATAAGGTTTTTAGAGCTTTTCGGGTAAATTAGGGTCGCTTGATTCATTTAGTGAAGCCGTTTTCCAATCTGATGAATAGTTTTTTACCCAGAAGGCATTGAAAAAACGTGTAAGTCGGTTACCTATTTTTTCGCCGGAAAACCATGTAAGTCCTGTGTATGCCTTCATAAGAGTGAGCAGCTAACGCTGGTGGCAAGTTTCCATCAAAGATAGTCAGTTTTTTTAAAACTTTTTTCCATGTAAAAGTTTACAAAATCATAAATGGAGTTCGAAGAAAGTGATCATAAATAGAAACCTTTTTCCATACTGTGGCCCACCTCAAGATCATGACCTACCTACGTGTTATTCGCATTGTTTCTAAATTATTTTTACATTATTTAGGAGGATAATTTTAGATGAATTGATTGATTTGTTGGCTGTTTGACGTAGCTGTAATGCTGATGTTAGAAAGAACAAAAAGAGATTAGTATTGTGCTATTGGTCTGCTTATGTTTTACAGGAAACTCTGTAAAATACATGATACAAGAGATAATAATTGAGGAAATCCATCTCTGACCAATCCCTAACCCCTTACCCATCCCTAACCCATATCCAACCCATCCACAGCTCATCCCCAACCCAGCCCTGTCCTGTCCCTACCCCACACCCAACCCATCCATAACCCATATAGTCCATCCCTAATCCATCCTCAGTTCTTACCCTACCCAGCCCTGACCTATCCCAACCCCTAATCCGTCCCTAGCCCATCTCCAACCTATCCTTAACCCCTATCCCATACCTAACCCATCCTCAACCCATCTCCATTCCATCTCTAACCCAACCCAGCCCTGAGCTATCTCCAACCCCTAACCCATCCCAAGCTCATCCCCAACATGTCCCTAACCTATCCCAACCCCTAACTTATACCCATCTCATCCCTAACCCGTCCCTAGCTCATCCCTAACATGTCCCTTACCCCTAACCCATACCTAACTCATCCCTTGTTTTAATGAAACAAAAGTACCTAGTTACCTAACACTTAAATTCAATGCATACCTACCTAGTTACGGTTGTGATAGGTAAAGTGTTCCTATAAGTAATGGTTGTAATGTAAGAAATGGTAATTGAGGAATTGGTAGTATAATAATTTATTGCTCAACTCTAGTAATATTAAGACTGAAGACTGTCATTTTGACTCAAGGAGCCTTACAGTTGGATTGTGTCAACGCCTATGAATTTTCATTTAAATATTTTCCTTTTGCATCGATTTGGGTATTTTGTGTAACCTTGAAACCTGGAGAGAAAAAATTGAATAATACCTATTCCTAATAATTGAATAAGTAACCCAAGCTGGGTATATTTTCATGGAAATCAAATTGAAAACCATGTAAGTCGGGTGTCGAACGCTGGGTAAAATCATGTAAGTCCATTTTTTCGTTCGCTAAAGTAAATTTTAATGAAATTAGTCTCAGCCTCTTTGAAATACTACTGTTACCACCTGTTTTAAGGAATGGAACGAAAAAACTTATTGCATTTGGAATGAAAACCGAATCATTTAGTTTTTAGTGTCCCCTGTAAAATTTGATAAACTCGACTTATATGGTTTACCAGGTATAGGAACGATATATACTTCTTTGTGTGTCTCCGTACGATAACTCGAGTAGGTAATTTGTATCGCAAAAATGTTTGAACTTGTGCCTAAATGTTTGTAAGTCATAACAAACAAAAAGAGCCTAAGGAAAAGTATGAAGGGAAACTAGTTTTTGGGTATTTGGATTTCACCATCTTAATCATAGTACCTTATATGAGGTATATTAGAATTCAGCACAAAATTTCTGAGATATGTACATTTCAAGAATCAAAAAATTGTAGATAAATTAGTGAACAATTTATACAAAAAATGAAAACCTGCGCATATTTTTGGTACCCGAAAATGCAATGTAGCCGAGTGGGTACTATTATATTAACTATCATCTATTACTTGGGTAAAAGATATATTCCTCTGTTCGACTATTGTTTGTTTTAGTGACCTCAACCAAACGAAGGCCTTATTTGCTGAACACAAGCCAACTCACGTGATTCATTTGGCTGCAATGGTTGGTGGATTATTCTACAACATGTCTCACAATTTGGATTTCTTTGTAAGTACCTAAACTCAAATTCGAAGGGTATCTTGGCGCTGTTCTCTTTCTCATTCGTAAAAATGTATGATATCCGTGTATTGGCTTTGAAAAACTTGGAATGTGCTGACGTCGCCCTTTAAAAGCTGTGTAACGTCAATGAAATAGGCCTTTCACCAGAGTACTATCGCGAGGACAGGCACTTGCCTTCGGATGTCCACGAGCTTGGCCGAAGCCGGCCGAGTACCCGTCCTTGGGGATTTTCCCTTGTCAAGCAACTTTCAGAGAAATATTACTTTTTTCCATTCCTACGAAGCAATTTTAATTAATTGGACTAAATGTTCATCAAAACAACATAAGGTGAGCATGTAACAATGTGTGAGGATTGCAAAAATTGTATTTTTTTCACCAAAAAACTAGAAATATGGGAATGATATTGTGAAAAATTTTAAAAACTTATGGGCACGACCTTGCTTTAAATAATTAAAATATCTTTGCAAGGATGAAAAAAGGACTATTTTTTCTTCTAAAAACAACCGGATTTTCGGTCGCCATTTAGAGAAATGCCAATAAAATTATAAAATAGATAGGTACTACCAATCGTGGGGTTGTGCAATTTTGAGCGTTCAAGGAAAATTTGGCGGTTTTTAGAGAAAAATTGCTCGTTTTCCATCCTTTTGAAGCGATACTAGATATGGTCTGTTCGGAGAGGCAGTTCTGAACGGTTCGGAGGGGCTTGGAGGAGTCCATTCGCCTCTATCCCCTCACCTTTTCAGTTCCAAACTGGTTCGGACTGCCTCTCTGAACAGACCCATAATTATCTTGAGAATGGCCGTGATGTCACTTCTTAGATTGAACTCAGTTTTCACGATATGACCATTATTCTTGTTTTTGGTGAAAATTTACATTTTTACCAAATTACTAACTTTGGCTGTGACATAACTCATCTAATTTTTGAGTTGTTTTGATGAAGAATACGGGACAAGGGTATTGGATAGTCGCAAGGAGGACTGGGAATGTTCACAAAAGTCGAATGCGACTAGAAATTCAAGAGATTTAGTCCAACTAATTAAAATATTTTGATAAGGATGAAATAAAATAGCCTTTCGTTGCGTTCACGTTTTGAAACAATAAAAGAAACCTTTTTAACAACCAAAACACTCACCGACCTCAAAACTGATGATTGCAAACCAGTAAAAAGGAAAAATAGTTACTAAAACGTATTTAGATTGGTGTAATCAAGCTAAGAATTTAATTCGCCGAGTATTCGTCTATTATTTGCGCAAAACCTGCCTAAAGGTGGGTTCACAAGCGTCCGACTCTGCGTTCTGCCTGCTGATTGGCTAAGAACAGACGGTTGGGGGGGGGGGGATATTGTTGGAGAGGCACTTTTGAGAGGGACTGTCCGCATCCGAAAAATTGGATATTTGACGGAAAGAGAGGGTGGTGGGCAGTGGAAGGAGGGAGGTGGGGGTCCCAATAACGCAATAGAGAGTTTTTGCTTCATACGGTCCCACCGCGGGAGGCACCGTCCGTGGAAATAACGCGGTCCGATGATGACCAAAAAGGTACGAAGCTTCCCGAAGTTGCCACAGTGGCTTCGCGTTCTTCACATGGCCCCACCCGCGGTCGGGTTCCTGCCACTGCAAGATGCTACCTTTAGGTAGGTTACACACTGATAACAGTTATTACATCGTTTTGGTTTTGCGAATCCCAAGATTTCTTTTACTCTCTTCTTCAATTCTTGCCATAATATACTTTAAAAATGAGTACCTACCTCACATTGAAACTACTTTAGATTACAGAGCACTGCAGTTGAACTTCAATAGAGGTTTATTTAACTCTATACAAAAATATATGTATAGTTCCTCATGCGAAAAGGGAAATGAAGGGGGGTGTAACCTCTGTGAAACACCCTGTATACTACTACACCTACCAATAACACCCAGAATACTGTTTGGTCGGAAAAAATAGAGACAGTATTATATAAAAACCTCTAAAAACATATTTTTGGGGATTTGTGAGGGTGAGGTCATGAGTAAGGTATCGCTTTCAACTAGAAGAATGATGAATTTAGGATTGCAAACAACTGAAGGTTGAATGTGAATAGTCGTTTAGAATTCCTCAGAATGGAACCAACTGAGTTGGTTCGTCACTCAGATTTGATTACAGCGTTTTCCAAAATCTCAGGAAGAAATCAACCACATATAATTTCAATTTTAGGCGTTCTGGTGGCGAACTTCTCAGTCATGGTCTCTCGGTGTCAGGTTATGATAACAGAATCCACTGAGCAACCCGTTTCCATGGTACCGTAAAACTGTCAAACTTTACCCCACCAGAGGTAACTTTACCCCAAAAAGTGAGAATCTTCAATGGGGAATTTGCCTCAATTTTAGATTCTGGAATTTCAAGTCAAATCCTATAATAGGGCCCTAGAATAACGTTTAACACTAGGAATAACCAACGGGAAAAAATTACCGTAGGAGAAAATGGCTAAACAAGTGAACCTCTGTTACAAAAAACCGCGAAAATCGAGGAGTATTGTTGACGTCATACAAAAAAAAAAAAAAAAAAAAACGACGCGAAAACAACGACAACAGACAGAGTTCTAGCACCGCGACACAAAACGACCCAGTGAAATGGCTACTCGAATAATGTGATTCAAATCTTGAAACTAAATAAGAGAAGATGAAGAATACTAATGCTTGATAAACTAGTAGATAGATTCGTATTGTAAAAAAGTGAGTAATATTGTTTCTTTTGGTCACTTTTGTGTTTGGGTTCTTCCTGCCAGTTCGTGGCGCACTCTTGTGCGCACTACTCGGAAGGTAAAAGTTCGCGTATGTTCCGCTTCTGTGGTAAGCGCCACAGAACCTCCTTTGAAGTCAGATTGGTAGAATATCCGTTACGTTTCAAACATGGCTGCCTCTTACACATTGCCACCACATTTAAAATTTCCATCTTCCTTAAATTCTCTAATTTTTTTGGATGCGTTTTCGAGCAGCTCACTGTGGTTTTATTCCATAAAAACAAACCCTCATTCGAAAAAAAAAAAAAAAAAAAAAATGTGAGGCAAATTCCCCATTGTGACGTAAGCGTGGTAGAACTTAGATAAAAGTTAGCTATTGTGTTTTCGTTATACTCCATATCCCACAGAACCGATGCGGCTTGCGATGGCGTCTTTATCCATGTTATCAGCTGTTATCAGTCATAGTTTCCTGTTCAGCTGTGTTTGTCCGGTTTCTCGCGCTCCACAATTTCTTCCATATCAGGTGTTTGGAGTGGATTTACCTGGCAAGCCCTCATCATATCACTTTCAATATCTTATTTTGAACAAAATACACTAATCAAATTCTCAAAAAAGTGTTTTCTTAGTTATGCCTTTGTGTACCAAAAATTTGATGGTAACTTTACTCCAAAAACCGGGTATCTTTACTCCACTATAAAGGTTGGGATAAAGGTACTCATATTATTCTTTTTCTCGAAAAATATTTGAGTTTTATAATTTTCGCAGTGTTGAATGTAAGGTTTCTAGTGTATCTCATGTTGCAGAAGTAAGAGATGGGGAGAAGAAATGAGAAAAAGCTTGGTACGCGCCCCTACTGAAACTTTACAACTGAACACCTGCATTGTGATATGAACATAAACGTGCTTTGGTCTCATAAGTTGTGATTTACAATATTATTTACTCGTGGGTTAACTTTGAAATTTAACATTGCAATTCATTTGAGACTTATCGAATGTGAAACAGACTTTTTCTGTGATTTTGTTAAGTCATTCATTTATCGTTTATTGTCCTTTAATATTTCTTTACTTGTAGACAGTTTTGCTCGATTACCTACATAAGTCTGTCTATACTGAAGACTGAAATTGTGATCTCTTAACCAGAAATATTGCATTTCAAGCAAATTCGTTGAAATAAATGATCATTGGAATTTATATTTTTCTTAGGTAAAACTTGTATTTTTCAAGCTAAAAAGTTCAATTTTTCAGAATATATTTTATAATAATATTATAAATACTTGATACTATCAAGTATTTCTGGGGTAATGAATTCAATCCCGACTAGTATCATTGCACCACTGCCCTTTTCTGTAGCGATCACCGTGGGTTTTTCAGAGTGGAGTAACGATAGACGCACTCGTAGGTAACTTTACTCCAACATTTAAACAATTAAATAGGGGGGTTACAATTATCTGATCAATGAGCTCGACCACTCAAAATGTTCAGGAAGCCCTGAAGATCAATTCACTTATTAAAAAAATCAATTTAACCCATTTCGAGTGGGAGAAATTGTATTTGGAAATGTTTTGGAGTAAATCTTGGGGTAACGTTTGACGGTTTTACGGTAACAGTCAAGGTCCCGTGGTAAAAAGGAGTGTGGAGGTTTGCACCAACTCTAGTTTTCCGTAGCTTCATGTTCACGGAAGCTCGCCACCGTGTGAAGCAAAAACTCTCTAATGATATGCGCGTCGGAAAATGGACGCCTGTGAACACCCAAACGGAATTACGGAAGGAAACGGAAAGAGTCGCAGAATCGGAAAAAGTCACAGAGTCGGACCCTTGTGAACCCACCTTAAGTCTCATCAAACATGATTGAACTTGTTCATCCATGTTCAAGTAAGTATTCCTTCCAAACTATTGAGAGTGGTATGCCAAGTTGCTGAGGCACATAGCTTCCTCCGTCATCCTTCACATGTGTCGCGGAATCGCTCTTTCATTTTCTTATTTTTTATTGGAATTTGTTGCTGCTACAAATTTTTCTCAATTGGCAACTGGTGATATCTTAGACCTGTTGCGAATTTGAATGAAATTAGTTATTTTCTAAAAGATAGAAATTCTCGAGATAGAGAAAAATATAAATCATCTAAAATCTTTGCTTTTGCTTTTGGATTGGCGGCTTTCTGATTGTTGTTGATATTTGTTATTAAATCACTGATATGAACTAAAATCTTTGTAGTTTTTATGTAATCTAAGTCAGCTAGTTCTGCCACCGTTGATGAGGAGGGTAGGAAAGCCATTCTCGGGTCTCTCAAATCTTTTGTCTCAAAGCGCCTTACTTTATAATTGAATGGAAACCTCGTTACTTTCAGAGGAAAAACATGCAAATCAATGACAACGTGTTGAGCGTCAGCCATGAGATGGGAGTGAAAAAAGTCTTGTCGTGCTTGTCCACCTGCATATTTCCCGATGATACGTCGTACCCCATCGACGAGAGCATGGTAAGCATTCGTGATAATTATAGTAGATGAGGTCAGGAATTAGTACTATATACCTATACCTGATATCTCGTGCTTCTAGAGGCTTCTTTCTTCTGTAGCTCAAGTCCTCCAGCACAGGGGGGAGGAGGATACTTTTCTCTGAATGTCTGCCTCTGCGATCTTCTCAGTTTACTCAATAAGGTTTCTCATCCAATTATTTCCAACTCCATTGTATAATTTGCTAAAGATATCCCCACTCATCATTCTCAACATAGGGCGCTCAAGATTCGCACGAGATTTGAGCAAGTACCAGGTCAGGTTATAGCTAACCTAAACTTCTATGCACGAATTCTGTCAGGGATACCAATAAAGAAAAGTGTGTGTAAAGTTGAAGACTTGAACCTCTGACACTTCTAAGGGCTTTATTAACTAAATCATGAAACTTTTACTAACAACTGATGGCTCTAGCGTCATTTAAAACCAGAAAACAAAGTTGCTTGAAAATTTAAAATAGCTGGCTGATTAGGTGTTTATGAAAATTGCAAAACTGAAGATGGCTCGCAGTTAAAAACGTCTGCCAAGTGGGTGTGGCACATAGCTTCCTCGTATCCATATCCCGAATGTATAGATGATCCGATGCATAGTAGTTAATCTCAAAACACCAATCTCTAAGTACCTTGCACTACCCTCATAGGGGACCATCTACACACTAATCTGGACAATCCTAGAAAATTTCATCAAATTCGGATGAAAAATTAAGTGAGTAGATGTATGTGATTGGATCAAAAAAATTCTTAGCCTCGGCTGGGATTCGTACCCGCGACCCCTGGAGGACAGTTCTAGGCTCTACCCTCTGAGCTATTGAGGCCTAGTAATGTAATGAATAGGATTTGAGATTCTCACAGGGGACCATCCCTCTATGAAAAACCATTCTCTATGATTTTCATAGGGGACCATCTAAACACTACTCTGTAACATCCCTGAAAATTTCATGGAAATCGGATGGAAAATGTAGAAGTTATGGACGTTACAAGGAAATTCACGTTTGCCCATGCGCAGTGGCTACTATCAGTCCGAAGGTGGTGATTTTCATAGGGGACCATCTAAATACTAATCTGTAACATCCCTGAAAATTTCATCGAAATCGGACAATAACTTCGTATAGTTATGCGCGTTACAAGGAATTGATGACAGACACACAGACAGACAGACACACAGACAGACAGACACGGAACCAAAATGGGGTATTTCGGTGGGTCGGAAATTCAGGTTTTTGACCTCAAATTTGGATTCAGCACCCTTGAAAACCTATAGACTCCAACTTTAAGCCCAATGATACAATAACATGTGGTAGAAAAATTAATTAAAGAGATCACACGTTTGAAAAAGGCGGGCCGCTATAAATGCACACACACTAAGCAAGGACTACGCCGCGGACTGCCCCGCGCGCGTGTGTGAGTAGAAGTTTGTAGTATCCAAGAGGGGTTTCTGTGCATGGATACTTTTTCAAAGACAGTTGGCTAGCTACGTCACAATTGGCTAGCTACGTCACACCATTCAAATCTTCAACTTTCCTTAGCTTCTCTGATTTTTTAAAAACATTTTCTCGACGAACAGACCCGATTACCGTTATTCCTGAGCCTTACTCTTTTGGAAAATAAAATAATAAAAATTGACCGAAATACCCCATTGTTCAGAAAGGTCTAAAACGCAAAACGCGAGTGAAAATTTTGATTTTGGAGAACTTTTTTTTTGTTGTCCTTGAAAAGTGAAAACAAAGCTTCCTTGGTAGACTCTGAAGCAAAAAAAGAAAAACAAGGTGGAAACCTACCAGTAGGTAAACCACGTCTCTTACAGAACTATACTAACATGAGATGCCCACCAACCACTTTTTGCGACTAATCTAGCTCAAAGTTCAGCTGATGAAATGCGACCTTTTTTCTTTCTCCAAATAATTGAGTTTTATGTCACTCAGTTGTGATTCTCTAGCAACTAGAGGTGTGTAAGACAAGTTCATTTGGCGGATTCGAATCCCAAACGGTCGCTCTTTACAGAGACCAGGTCTTTTGAATCCATTCACCCATTCATTAAGTTCACACACAAGACAAACAACCAACCAGTCAGAAGTCACAAAAACGAGCGAATCGGTAAACCGAACGAGTCGAAATAGGTTAGAATGAGTAGGTGATTTGAATGAATCGAATGAGCTAAAAGACAAAAACGAATGAAAGATCGATTCGAATCGTATGAAACAGAGTGTTTTTAGTCTTTCAGTTTTGTCTTTTTAGTCCACAGTTCATTCGAACGTAATTCTTCAATCAGATTATGGAAAGTTTTGCTTAGAAAACCACCGCCATTTACTTATTTCTGTTGATACTTCCATGTCATTTTCACACATTCATGATCCATGTGCAATTAATTTTGTTGGCCTTCTGCTGTTCTTGGAATTTTTCCGGAAATCTCGATTAAAGGGTTGATGAACGAATGACTGTGTTCATTTTGACAACCCGTTCAGTTCAGACAGGGTCGTTTTGAAGATAAGGTCTTTTCAATACGTTCACTCCCTCCTGACCCACACACCTCTACTAGCAACCAAGAACCAAATTTCGTTATGAATACGAGAGCACCGTCAAATCCTAGATAACAATGTTTCGCTTTCTATTAAAATAACCTTGAGCGAAAATAAGGTAGCTTGGTATTGCTAATGGAAAAGTCGTGTTCTGTACGGTTTAGTGATCTATACAGAAAAATATTAAACCGATGTGTGATAATGTGTTGCATTATTTGTCACTTATTGGGTTGTTCTCATCTGTGGTGTTTTCAATTTGAAAAGTCCCTTTTTTTCAATTCCTTAGGTTCACAATGGCCCCCCTCATTCATCAAATTTCGGGTACAGTTACGCTAAAAGGATGTTGGACGTCATGAACAGAGGATATTTCGAGCAACATGGAAAGATGTTCACGTCATTCGTCCCTTGCAACGTTTTCGGCCCGCACGACAATTTCAGCGAAGAACACAGCCATGTGATACCTGGACTCATACGAAAATTGCACAAAGCAAAAAATGAAGGTGAATTGTTTAAAATTTATGAAGCTTAATAGTTTTTTTCCTTACGCCAAATTGTATACAGGGTGTTTCACGAAAAGGTTACACCCCCTTCATTTTAGCAAAATACAGCGTAAAAAATTCCGACCAACGCAATTCTTCATGATTTTTTGTGAGGATCTCAGGAAAAATACTTTTGCGCAAAAAAGTTGCGCGCAATCGTGCGCAATTGACACACTTCATTTTTCAAATGGAACCCCCCCCCCCCTTTTTTATTACAGATACGGATTCTACGTCAAATTTCATGAAAAATTCATTTCCGAATCGATTTGTTTTATTGCGCGCAACCTGGCTTTTTGAACGCTCTAAGTTGCGCAACTACACAATGAGGAATTTCACCATGTCGGAATTTCCTATTTTTGACCCCAAAATCGGATTCAGCACCTCGAAAAACCCCCTAAGGCAAATTCAGCCCAAACTTCCTAATTTACGAATAAACAAAACAGTGTAGAAAATACGAATGTTTAAAAAAAAACCGGGAAAATTACGTCATGCTGGAATAGTTCATTTATGGCTGCTTGAAGCACTGAGATCGAGAAATCCATAGTCCCCAGGTGCAAAATTTCATGAAACAGTAAAGTTCGAAATCGAAAAACTGAAGAAAAAAATAGAAAAAGCGAGATGGGGAAAATTAGGTTTCCTCTGTTTTTGTTTGATAAGTTTTCTCTTAGAAAACACGATTTCGTCGTCCCAATGGGCAACACTGGGAGGAGACGGCGATCCGAACAGCCCAATCAGCGAGCGTTCCTGCTGCACGTCTGTTTTCCCGGTTAGTTTTGAAATTAAAAATTTTGATTGTCTCCCAAAAATAACAGGAGACTTATTTTCCGAAATCAGCCCGATTTTCATCTATCCCACACCATTAACTATTCAGGAAAAATGCAAACAGAAATCGGTGAAATTCCTCATTGCACAAAAATTAGGTTTTGGAGAACCCTAAGTGTGGCACATGTTTTTTCATCATTTTTTTACGCTAGATCACATGGTGTCATCCGTTTTTCAATTTGACTGGAATTTTTCTGAATGGCTGCCAAAATTCGGTTGTTATTAGTGAAAAAATCGCTCTTTCTAAATAGTTATGAGTTTTTAGGCAATTTTATTCAGTTCAAGCATGATTGAAGCTTACTGTCTGTTGAATCTGTCTGCGAGGTGTCTGCCGTAATAATCGAGTTGCATAATTTAATAATTTGTTCTAGGTATATATAGACCCCCTTTAGCATCTAACTTCGATGAATTTATGATTACAATGGATCGTATTTTGCATGAGGTTTCTAAACTGGAGAGGCTGATTGTTGTAGTGGGAGACCTAAATATTCACCTAGAAGAGGGATCTGATATCAGATACTACAACCCTAAGAATGCTTTTGTGAATTTAATTGAAGGCTACGGTCTCCATATAACGTCGTATGAGCCAACCCGTTTTCCGTATCATGGTCAGACGGGGTCCCCATCATGTTTGGATCTGGTCATTTCGAATATCAATGCTGACTGGTACAAAACTGTTGTGAGTCGAATTGGTTTCAGTGATCATCAGGGGGTTGAATTCAGTGTGTTGGAGTCAGTTGGTTCACCTGCTACTCGGGTTTCTCAGTATAGACAGACAAAGCCATCTAATTTGGAAACACTCAGATCTGTTCTCTCATCCACAAATTGGTTCTCCGTTTATCAGTTTAAGGATCCAGAAGATGCCACAAAGGAATTTTTATCAATTTTTTTGGCTGCTCTCGATGTATCATGCCCTATGGTCACAAAGAAATATAGTATGAGACAGACTACCAAGATCGTATTCAATTCGGATTTGGAAAATCTGCGGGAGAAGTTCTTCTCGTTCCGAGAAATGGCTCGCTCAACACGTAGCGAGGATTTCTTTGCTATTGCTCGAAAATGCAGGAATCAATACCGACGAGCAATGAATGATTTCATTCGTACTCACAACGATGACAAAATTAACAAAGCTCCAAATAAAGCAAAAGCTTCATGGCAGGTGGTTCGGGAGCTGCTTAATACGAAATCGTGCAGTGCTGCTAGTGACATGGGCCTGAGCTGCAATGGTTTTAGCGATTATTTTGCTGAGGTTTTCAATATGAGGATGACGCGTGATGCATCTGAAAAATTCCATAGATTTCTCTCCAGTGCGCCTAAACCTAAATGTGAGTTCCATCTGCGGCCAGTATCTGTGGAGCGGGTATTTAAGGCCGTTTGTTCCCTAAGGAATAGTCATTCGGCAGACTACTTTGGTATTACAGTTCCAATGGTTAAGGCCGTGGTGGATCAGATTTTGGAACCTATGACTTACCTGATTAACCTATATTTCGAAAAGGGTTAGTTTCCGGATTCTCTGAAGAAATCAGCTGTGACGCCAATCCCTAAAAAAGGGAGAAGCGACAAATATGAAGAGTTCCGGCCTATATCAAAACTGCCAGTATTTGTCAAGGTGGTCGAGAAGTGTGTGCTCGATGACTTGATATCTCACCTGGACGAGGAAGAATTGCTCCACCCCCAGCAGTATGGTTTTAGAAAGGGTCGAAGTACAAGCGCAGCAGCATGTGCCTCAATTCTAAAGGCGCTTGAGTTGGTCGAACGAGGGCACTTGGCGGGTTTGCAGCTTTATGACTTATCCAGGGCGTTCGATTTGGTTCCCTTTAATTTGCTTCTCGAAAAATTGAAACACTACGGTGCGTCGTCGAAAGCAGTCTCATTCTTCGGACAGTACTTGAGTGGGTGGCGTCAAATTGTCTTCCATAACGGGGTGAAATCGAAGGAGGTTCCCATTCCCTGTGGAATCAAGCAGGGGTCGGGATTAGGGCCATGCCTGTTTATCGTTTATATTAACGATCTAGCGTATCATGCCAACGACGGGGGTTGTCTGTCACTTTTTGCTGACGACATAACGACCATTGCCCACGGTCTGTCTGATTATGAAGTCAAGGAAGATGTATTCCGGTGTACTTCTCGAATTGCTGAATGGTGTCACATAAATGCCTTACTCCTTAATGAAGAAAAAACTCGGAGTCTTATGCTCCAGCTAAATGGAAAAATGGCGAATTCTATCAGCCTTCTGGGTATCGAAGTCGATAACAGGCTTTCATGGGCCAAACATGTGGAGGTGCTCTCGGCGAAATTATCGTCTTGTATTTTCATGTTGAGAAGATTGGTTGGTGCAGTTTCCCCTGGGGTGCTTCGTACGGTTTACGTAGAGCTATATATAGAGCGTTTAAGTAGAGCTATGTACGGCATCCTTCTCTGGGGAAACTCCTCTCATGCAGCAAAAATATTCGTTCTCCAGAAAAAAGCAATTAGAATAATTAAAAGATTGGGCTGGAACGAGAGCTGTCGTGGCATGTTTAGAGAGCTCAATGTGCTCACCATTCCCAGCTTGTATATCCTCAGCTGTCTTGAGTATACACATCTCAACCAGGATAAGTTGATAAAAGGCTCAGAGATTCACGCGCACGACACGAGATGCAAAGATGTTGTACGCCCTCCATTCACCCGCCTGGCGACATCGTTGAGCTGTAATCCACTTCAGGTTGGTGCGCGTCTCATCAGCTGCGTTCCCTTCTGCCCCACCATATCTTATTAAGATACTGCCCCAACTGATAAGATACTGCCCAACTTATAAGATAATAAATATGTAGCTAAATATTTAGCTATTAGCTATAGCTAATTTTTGCCCAACACTGGCCCCACCAGTTCAAGAAGAAGATGAAAAATATGTTGATTGAAGCCGAGATGTACAGCATTAAGGACTTTAAGAACATAAGTTTTGACTAGGGTCTTATTTCCCTTGATTTTATTATTATTTCCTGTTATTATTGACGTTCTTTATTATTATAATTATTATTGACGTTTGTTATGCCTGTTTAGGCGTCTTACAAATTAAAAAAAAACTATTATTATTATTATTGTGCTGTCAGTTTTTATTTTTAACTCCACCGTAGACGGCCCCAAGCCCGTGGTTCAAAAGGAGGTGAAAAAATAAAAAATAAACATGATTTCGACCACAAAACTGATGTTTTCGTTGAAGAAATGTTAATTTTTCCTTTTGAATCTTGGTCTTCCTCTAAATGGATGACACCCTGTGATTCAGCGTCAAAAAATGATGAAAAAACATGTGCCACACTTAGGGTTCTCCAAAACCTAATTTTTGCGCAATTATGGAGTTGCGCAACTTAGAGCGTTCAAAAAGCCAGGTTGCGCGCAATAAAACAAATCGATTTGGGTATGATTTTTTCATGAAATTTGACGTAGAATCCAAATCTGTAATAAAAAGGGGGGTGTTCCATTTGAAAATATGAAGTTAGTGTCAATTGCGCACGATTGCGCGCAACTTTTTTGCGCAAAAGTTTTTTTCCTGAGATCCTCACAAAAAATCATGAAGAATTGCGTTGATTGGAATTTTTTTCGCTGTATTTTGCGGAAATGAAGGGGGGTTTAACCTTTTCGTGAAACACCCTGTATATCAAGGCTCTTCAGCCATTAAACTTGTAGCAGCCCAATATAATCTAGATAGTTGCGACCTTTTGGTCTCGTCCGTTGTGAAGCCTAGCCTGATGTCCTCGAGTCGAGTGCAGTCAAAAAGATCGCTACTTGTCGTGGTCACTGTCGAATGGCACAGGGAACATGATGGGTGAGTGTTCAGTTAATCGTGGCCAGTTATCATACTAAACGCTGCTACTGACCAGTTGTTATCGATCAGTATCACGAAATAAAACCAAAGTGGACCTAGTTAAAAGACAGATATTAATTTCTGTACTTTTAAATTCTCATTTCGCCATTCCAACGTTTGGTTAGTGGAGTTTTAGGTTAAGTTAGCGTTAATTTGCAATTTTTGAATAATTTCCCCAGGTTTCCTGTTTTTGAGAGTTCCTGGTAAGTTTGGTTCGGCTTCGTATTCTCATTCCAGTGCCGTATTGTTGATAAGGACCGGCGCTTACAGCGCATTCTTATCACAATATGGCGCCAGACTGAGAATACGTCAAGCTGTATCTAAGCCTAACCAAACCTACTAGGAACCCTCTATTAACCTAGATATTTGGATTTCAGGATCCCCTACTTTCACCGTTTTGGGGACAGGCAAACCTTTAAGGCAGTTCATCTATTCCTTGGATTTGGCTCGTCTTATACTTATAATTTTGAGGGAATATAACAGCGTCGACCCTATCATTCTATCTGGTAAGTCGAATGTGGTTCTATGAAATTATCATCAAAGTTACAAATGAGGTATTTCAGTCAATTAAAAATTTTTTTTTTGTTTTTCAAAAGAGCATGGGTCTGGAATAATGGTAATCAGGTCTGTTCGTCGAGAAAATGTTTGGAAGAAATTAGGGAAGCTAATGAAAGATTTGAATGATGTGACATAGTAAGTTGTGACGTATTAACTTGCTGACCTTGGATCGAGACATTCCACTAATCCCGTGCTGTCTCGAACGCCTCGTGGCCTTGGATACCACAAAATACTATGCACACACGCCCGCAGTGTAGTGTGTGTGCGTTCATGGAGACCTGCCTTTTTTTCAAACGAGTGATCTCTTTATTTAATTTTTCTACCACATGTTATAGCACCAATGGGCTAAAAGTTGGAGTATAGAGGTTTCTAATGGTGCTGAAGCCAAATTTGAGGTAAAAAACCTGAATTTCCGACCCACCGAAATACTACATTATGTTAAAGACATGTATGATGACATCATGTTACATTGTAACACAATCCTCGGGTGTATCCGAGTTAACCAGTTCAACCCTTTGTCACTAATTTGCTTGGGGCTTACTAGCTCATTGGTCATTGTATCAAGCCTCTTTATTGGTTCTAAATGTGGGTTCACATGAGAACCGTTGACACGTCAAACGTCAACGTCTATGCGGCAAAGTGTCAAGATGTTCACATGGCGGCAATAGCTTCCCCCCCTCCTTCGATGTTTCATTAATGTTTAAATTCATCAAACACCAGCACTTTTTACAGAATCGAGATTGATACTGAAAATGTTGAAGTTATGGCTGTTATACGGAATTCACGATTGTGCATGCGCAGCAGCTACTATTGATCCGGGAGCAATGATTTTCATAAGGAATCGTCTACCTACACGCCAACCCACACAATTCCTGAAAATTTCATCGAAATCGGGCAATAAATTCATGTAGTTTTGCCCGTTACAAGGATTTCATGACAGATTAACAGACAGACACGAAAAAACTTTGAAATTTTGATTTTGGAGAACTTTTTTTTCAACCTTGAAAAGTGATAACAATGCTTCCCCTACTTTGGTATACTCGGAAGCAAAATACGTAGGTGTCGCTGCCTGGCGGCGGGGGAATGAACCAGAAAGCGGGGAAAATTCCCGGTTTGCACAGTCTCTCCTGCGAACGTAATTACTCCTTACTGCATTGGTAGCAGGATTCCCGCTCTATTGAAATTGGGTGACCCAGCAATGAACTGCTGTTTGCCTTCTGACTAAACTTACCTTGGATTCCATATTGAACGTTGTTAGAGAAAAGACGAAAATTGTGAATGAGATTTAAAAAGAGTAAGTATGTAGCTAAAGGAAATTTTGTATACCGGTGTATTTACATTATAAGTTATCTTTCAGTCGATGAAGAATCGGAAATCTCCATCGCAGACACCGCCAAATCTATCGCCTCAGCCTTCGACTACCGAGGAGAAATCGTTTTCGACACCTCCAAAGCCGACGGACAGTACAAGAAAACTGCGAGCAACGGTAAATTACGAAAAATGGCGCCTGATTTTAAATTTACTAATTTTGACGTAGCTATGAAAGAGACTGTCGATTGGTTCGTTCAAAACCAATCAATTGCGAGGCTGTGAATAAATTAAATTATTTATGTCAGTATTCTTTTAAAAACTACCTATTTTTCGAATGTGGGTTTCCTTTGTCTATGTAAGTATGTTGAATGTATAATAATCGTACCATTCGCAAACTGAATTAAACCTTTCACGATTTGAATTTAAAATTTTGCCATTAGAATTAAACTTTTTGAGAATTACACATTTTCAATCACGTGTCAATCAAATCATCGCTTTTACCGTTCCGATATTATATTATTATGCCAACATAATACATGTATAATAGGTATACTATATAAATAAACTATTCAAACATTATACTTAATATAATCCATTAAATTGCGATAACCCAAATCAATCTAGTTGTGTTCCTAGTAACAGGAGGTGAGTCACTATCACGACCATCCCTCCTTCGAGTGTTCCACTCAGCAATACTCACTTTACTATTTGAATCGCTGTCGTTAATGTTCCTTACGATGTTCCCCACAAAACCAAAAAACTATAAACACTGGTATGACGAGAATGATTACGGGAAGTGAGGGTGACGCTCCACAGAGAATGTCAAAGAAAGTTTGACGCTCCACTAAGAAGTTATGACGGCCCACTGGGCAGTTATTGACCGTCCACAGGGGAAGCTCCATAGACTAGGTATTATTCTGGGGACTTCACTCACTCTATGCTTCCTGATCAAGTTTAGTGCTGAGGATTAATTTTATGAAAGGTTCACTTGTAATTGCGAAATATTTATTTCAATTTGAAAAAAGATTTAATTTTAATAATTTGAATTAAGTCATAGTTATTGTGAAAGGTTTAATTCAGTTTGCAAATGCAATATTCTATACGAACTATTAAGGGGGTCTCAGTCGGAAGGCCGACCGTTCCTCGTTCAGGGTTAGTATTTCTTTCAAGAACCGGCGTTCAGTTTAAAAGTTGTACCTAAATTTGAAATATTCAAGGATTTTCGAAATTTTTTCTGCCTAGTGAATTGAACAACTAAAAGATTGCAGCTGGAATCATCAAAATCGAACAATAATTGCAGGCGAAATATGAGAAAATATTTTATTTTCCGTTTATTTAGTTAGATTTTTCCCCGCATGCAATTATTGTTCGATTTTGATGATTCCAGCGGCAATCTTTAAGTTTTCCAATTCCCTAGGCAGATGCACTGATAAATTTCGAAAATTTCAAATTTAGGTACAACTTTTTAACTTTGAGCGCCGGTTCTTGAAAGATATACCAACCCGGAACGAGGAATGAATGGTGACCGACTGAGACCCTCTTAACACATGTAGTCAACCAGGTAAGAATTATTTGAAGTATAATTTTATTTAGGAAATCTATTTAAACAGCGTTTGTTACCTACACGATTTTAACTGAAGATAAGTTTTCCAGAGACCTTCCGAGGTCAATATTCTCGCCTTCCTTACCGCTTCATTAGTTTTACGAGGTTTTGCTGGGGCAGTAATTCAATTTTGAATTCTGATGAGCGAATTATGATTGTCATACCCTAAATTTCGAAGTACTTACCTATTCAAAATTAATGAAAATTTTCCCAAACGTATGAACCAGAATGAACTATCTAAATCACTAACTACCTTGCACTACCCTCATAGGGGACCATCTACACGCCAATGTGAACAATCCTAGAAAATTTCATCAAATTCGGATGAAAAAAGTAAGTGTTATGGCTGTTACACGGAATTCACGTTTGCGCATGCGCAGCGGCTACTATCAGTCCGGGGGTGGTGATTTTCATAGGGGACCATCTACTTGCCAACCCGCACAATCCCTGAAAATTTCAACGAGATCGGACAATAACTTCGTATAGTTATGCCCGTTACAAGGAATTCATGACACACAGACCCAAATTATTCAAAAAGGTCTAAAACGTAAAACGTGAGTGGAAATTTTGATTTTCGAGAACATGCATTTTTCAACCTTGAAAAGTGAAAACAAAGCTTCCGTTACATCGGTAGACCAGGAAACAAAACAAGGTAAATAACTTTTTTTTTTCAAAATTATTTTATTTATAAGATTTTGTAAAAGTAAAGTAGTAAAATCAATACCTGTACAGAAAGTAAAACTGTTATTTTTATTATACGAAGTCTTATTAAAATCTAATCTTAAGATAAACATCATTAGACTAGCTAAAAGTTTACAATATGTTTATTCCAGAGTTATAAGTACGAACCGACGAAATTTTAAACTAAATCGTGACGTCATGAAAACTTGATCTATAATTACAATTTTTGGTTTTTGCGAATTTGTTTGTAATTGTATTCTTCAGGTGGGAATTATGCCTCTATTCGACCGTGAATTTTCTCATCTTATACATATATATTGTTTAACCCTAATTGGACCATGGTGTCACTAGTGTCACCGAAAACATCCCTGGAATTCCACGGCCGTCCCAAGGTGTCACCGGAGTAACCCTATTACCTTGAAATTTTAAATTTAATAGAAACCAGAATTTTTTGTGGGCTCAAAATAGAGTTATGACAGCAATTTCCAAATAAATCGACGAAAAAAAAAAATTCAAAATTTTTGTCACTTCACTTTTTTATTTTGTAATAACTTACAAAAACTGGTTAAAATAATTCGGCTCCGTCCATTAACTTTTAAATTGCAATTTAAATCAAGTTAATCTGATGACACCTGTGGGCAGCTGTGGAATTTCCAAGATGTCTTCGATGACACTTGTGACACCATGGTCCAATTAGGGTTAACGAATTTGATCCTGATTGGATGTGAGTGATCTAGTTAGGTTGTGTAGACGTAAAGGGCAGACCCCAAAAAAAACGGGGTCATAACCTACATTTTAATGACAATAATTGTCATTAAAATTATTGTCATTAAAATTTCAATTATTGAAAGCGTGATTATATGAATTCTCCCTCACTTTGCAAACATGAAGTGCTTTAGTGACTCCGGAAGCTCACAGCAAATATGACTCAATTCATGAGAGTTTGTGCTCTTGAGAGTTGAGTGGGAATCTAACCAATGAAGGTTATGATTACTTATTCGTTTCTCATCGGAGCTAAGATTAGTTGCCATACCAGGGCAACATATTCAGGGTCCATAAGGGGAACATGATGGAAGTCATTGACGAGAGGAAACTACAGAATGATAACGATTAGGCAAACCAGTGTAAACAAACCAGTGCCCTTCTATGTTGCTAGATATTGGTCAAGAGACTGTCTGGTATGGCAGCTAATGCTTCCACCCGTCCTAGAGAAAATAAGGCACCTTCTGTGAATCTAGTTAGCATCCGCGTGTGCTTCCTCTAAACCACAGTTTTGTGTTGGACTTTGGTTTCATTGAGAAATGTTGCAATAGTTCTCGTCATTGGGATAATGAGTTCTGCTCAGCTTTGGCATTGTCTCCCGGGTTGTATTCCAAAAACATGATTGTCCATCTACCAACGCCTGCACGTCCCTGTGGATTCATGCAGTTTCGGTCATTACTGGATTGTTTCACAACGTTTTCTTCAGATGACGTTGTTTTGTTAGGTAGCAGTCGCTTTTCGTGATCTTGGTGAAGCTTCATTATGCAGCCTGAGGGATGGGTTTGTTGTAGACGCCAGCGAAGAGAACGCTTTGCGACACCCGGTCGTAGATGAAGTAGACGAAGGGGTGGTTGCAGATGAACTTGGCGGGGTCGAGAGGTCTGGACGAGCGGAAGTTGAAGAGCGCTGTGGCGGCAGCCGCTGTCGTTCCTTCCTCATCCAGGGTGATCTTGGCCTTGTGAACGGCGGCGTCCAGGCTCAAACCAGGCTTGCCAGTGAGGCCAGAAAGGTCGCTAGTCGGCTGGAACAGATCTCCAATGCCCATGGCTTCTAATACCTGCAAAATAAAAAGTCGTGTTGTAATGCTTTGCTCCTTATCTTCCTAGCAGAGATGGAGGGAGCCTCAACTTCAGAATAGAGGGCAGAAAAGCTAACTAAACCTCTAATCGAAGATTGTGGACAGAAATGCAAAGAGGCAGCTGATCACAACTTTTCTCCCCCATTAGGCAATCTTAGTTACTGGTGATGGGCCTTTGGCCGGTGTGATACGACCCAGAGCGAACGCTCTATTTTTGACTGGCTTCAGTTTTGATATTATTCCTTCTTGAATGGGGTGGGGGATCTGCTGACCTCAACGTTTGTCCGAATAGGCAGTGGTTCGACTCTTGTCTTGGGGGAGTTGTTTTGGTGACACAACATTATTGTCCTCAGAGAATGCTGACAAGTCTTCTGACTGCGCCACTTTGTGGTGTCATCAAAAACTTACTTCCCTCGACTGGGGATCGATCTCGTATCTCTCCAACCAAAATATATTTACATTCCTGAGTTGGAGCTGCTACCACTGAGCTAAGGAAAAGAATGGAGAGGTTATCAGCTTTCTCTTTGCATTTCTGTCCTCACCATGTTGCCAGGGCACTAGAAACCACGCATTTCGTGTATTTTTGAGTGTTTCACCAAGAATACGGATGTGAACTACTACTGACTGCCTACCATCGTTAGATGTATGACCGCTTTGGTGTCAGACTGGGGTGGGGGTGGGGTTAACTCGAATTCGCTTGTTGGGTATCGTACTGACTGCCCCACTTTGTGGTGTCATCAAAAACTTATTTCCTTCGACTGGGGATCGATCTCGTATCTCTCCAACCAAAATATATTTACATTCCTGAGTAGGAGCTCCTACCACTGAGCTAAGGAAAAGAATGGAGAAGTTATCAGCTTCCTCTTTGCATTTCTGTCCTCACCATGTCGCCAGGGCACCAGAAACCACGCATTTGGTATATTTTCGAGTGTTTCACCAAGAATACGGATGTGAACTACTACTGACTGCCTACCATCGTTAGATGTATGACCGCTTTGGTGTCAGACTGGGGTGGGGGTGGGGGTGGGGTTAACTCGAATTCGCTTGTTGGGTATCGTACTGACTGCCCCACTTTGTGGTGTCATCAAAAACTTATTTCCTTCGACTGGGGATCGATCTCGTATCTCTCCAACCAAAATATATTTACATTCCTGAGTAGGAGCTCCTACCACTGAGCTAAGGAAAAGAATGGAGAAGTTATCAGCTTCCTCTTTGCATTTCTGTCCTCACCATGTCGCCAGGGCACCAGAAACCACGCATTTGGTATATTTTCGAGTGTTTCACCAAGAATACGGTTGTGAACTACTACTGACGGCCTACCATCGTTAGATGTATGACCGCTTAGGTGTCAGACTGGGGTGGGGGGGGGGGGGGGTAACTCGAATTCGCTTGTTGGGTATCGTAGATCATGGATTTTAAAATGTTGTTCAAATTCGAGGCTCGCATGCCGCTAGAAATGTTATGGTGGATAAGGTGGTGGGAGGGGGGTCCAAAATTTCTTACTCAAAATACTAGGTAACTAAATTACATTGAGTGAAGCAGTTTGGTGCAGGAAATGCGTGTTTTATAGCTCACCAACTGGTTTAAATTGTCCTAATGCTTATCCAATGGGACGTTTGTTGGGATGCTTGCATTATTAATAAATATGTTTTTTCGCTGATTCAGATTCAGAATGGTCTAAAACGGATTAGTACGTGTTTTTTTTCTATTGAGGTTGTCAAACTTAACCCCAGATTATATGAGATTAATGATTAAAAGCGCCCGAGTTTTATTGTGGGACGTCCTAAAAACGGAAAAGATGTTCAAAGACCGCCAGGTAGAGCAAAAAGTGAGGCTGAGACATTTCAAAGCCGTGACCTCATGTCGGGAGTCTCCTTGAAGAAATTATTCCATTGTTCCCGACAAATGACTTACACAAGGGGGTTGAAGATTACGTAAGCTCCGTTATCTAACGCAAGAGGCTGCAGATATCTATTGAATGAATCCCCGATAAGGGGAAGCAAAATAATGATAATGAACGCCTGGGAGCGGTCTACTGTTCGCCGACCAATTACCTTACTGATTTCTGGAAAATCGCTTCGACTTGTGGAGTAATTGGATTGAGGTTATTTGATAGGATTACATTCTCAACTCCAAGTGGTTGAATAGAAGAGGAGCTAAAGGTAGAACTAATGGCCTAGCTTCCTAACAGTCGCCGAGCTGCAATTGGTTCACAGACAATGAAGCCTACTCACCTTGATATTACCATAAGAGTGATGTTATTGTTGGATTTTCCTTGAAGTTTATAATTGTTAGAAACCTACAAGAAGTAACCTGGAGCACTTTGCCCAACCCCTGGTGGGACTCCATTGAATGAATGAATTTCAAATTTTCATGTCAGGCAACTATCGATCACCGCCTGAAGGATTTACAAATTATAGCTGATGGGATTCAGAGGAGTTCGGAACACAGTGGAGAAAAATTTCCATGTTTAATGGATGAAAATATTTTTTACTCATATTCCTGTTGGGCATTGGAACTAAAAACTTTTGTGGTTGTAGTTGATTGGATCCTCTAATCACGAGCAAAGAACTGCCCGAAGAAGTTTTGGCAACAGAATTATTGTGCAGGGAATCAGCGTTGTGTCCCAATAGAAGCATAGGTGTCTTCAAGATCCATCCTACTAAACTTCTTCTTGGAGCAGCTGAGGGTTAACCATTTAGAAAATGCAATTAGCAGCAACCTCAATCAGTTTATAGGATTTGTGGAGAAGTAGGATTAACTTTCTCACAAAAGCCCACGAAACTTTTCCGTTCATACAATCCCTGTCAACTACCAGGTGGAATTTGTGGAGACTGATTTGTCCTGACGAAGTAACCAAGTTTTCCTGTACATCTTCGTCATAACTATCTTTTATCAAATTAGAGGTGGAGGATTATGGAAATTTCAACAATTTTACTGGTTTTTCCAAATATTTCCATACCAGTATCTTATCGAAATAGTAGAAATCATTCTATACAATAGAAGTAAGTAAAGTTTTTCTCAATTTAACCACTTTCCGGTATCTCGGGGGCGCCACCATTTATTCTTTAAGGGGTTCTCAGTCGGTCGACGTTCGTTCCTCGTTCCGGGACAGTATTTCGTCAAATCGAAGGGGCAAAAACTTAAAAGTTGTACATAAATTGGAAATTTTAAAAGATTTTAGAAATTCATTAGGGAATTGAAAAACTGAAAAACAAAGCTTACAAAACAGCTTTCTAGATCCTAAAATCTAATCTATCAAGTTTTCTCCAAGATCCAACTTGGTCTGTTGGAGTACCAATGATAGGAAAGTGGCAAAGATAGGTTGAAAGATGATTCTGAAAATTCCAAGAAGGACTAGTAACACATTTACGTTTGGCCAAAAGCTTATAGCTCCAGAAAATCCACTAAAAAGTGAGAGATAAAAACTTCTTCTTCTTCTTAATTCGCCGTCTCCAATCGAAGGTTGGCGATCCATGTGGCTAGCTCCAACTTATTGGTAGCAACTCTAAACACCTCAACTGAGGTACACCCAAACCATCTCCTAAGGTCCTTCAACCAAGAATTCTTCCTCCTTCCAACCGAGCGCCTCCCCTCAATCTCCCTCAATGATCAGCCGAAGAAGTAAATAAAAATATAGGTAATGAACTAAGGTAAAAACTAGGTAATAAATAATTGAAAAATAATAAAATGAAACCATTTGAATTCAAAAGTTGGCACTCATGAGAACTCTTACCGGAGTGAGCTGCAACTCTTGCTCAACAGTGAACTTGGGTACGACCACCTCCACCGGCCGAGGGATCATCGAGTCGAGGGAGACGATCTCCTGGAAGATCTCGAGGTTGAGGCGCTTCAGGATGTAGGGGACTCCTCCTTTGGCGAACGGAGGGAGCATGATGAAGAGCGAGACGTCCTCTCCCTTGTACGGCATCTCAAGGACGTGGGCTCCCAGCTTCTCAGAGGTCACTGAAAAATCGAGGCGGACCATTAGCAGATTTCTTTGTGATTTGAATTCAATGAGTCTTGAAACACTCGCCTTCATAACCGTTGGGTTCCTCAGGTAATTCCACCAAACAGAATCCAAGCTTTTAAGTAGTCTTATCATTCAACCTAAGCACTAAATTCTGCCTCAAATAAAATACGTGTACTTAGCTGCACGATTCGAAATTGTTCTTTCGTTTAATTGTTTACTTAGTACCGAAATAGTGAAGTCTGTGGAAAAAATATTCATCCTCCAAAATCCAACATGTGAGTCGTCAACGTGCCGATCAAGATTCACAGTCATCTTTCTGTTACTTTTTCTTGCCAATGGAGGCTCTCGAATACCGAGTTTAAAAAGTCATACTCTTATACAGAAGTATAAGAGTAAAAAGTCATACTCTTATAAAGGGTGTCTACACTTAAGTTGGGCGTAACTTCAGGGTTCGATTCTACAAGGTATTTCCAACAAAAAATGTCTCTCAGCAATTTCGTTTTAACCCCTTGTTTTTTCAAGTTTTTTAAATTTAAAGATTTTGTTCGTGTTTTTGACCTTACGCCATTAAAACGGACATACACCTGGTTTTTGCGGATTTGGATTCAAAATTGTGTAAAAAGATTTGTACATTTTTTTGCCATTTTTCCCCCATTGACAGTTGTCCTTCTTCACACTAGATTCCATTGGAGATTCACATTGGATTCCAAAAATTGAATACTATTTTAAACTGATGAAAAAACCTTCATATCTTAAGTTTGAGCTAGGGCGTTTTGAAAATTCTAGCCCTTATTTTTCAACCCTTAGAAGTGACTGACATCAATCAAAAGCTTCGAGGCCCTACTAGACCCCAAATTTCATTAAGATCGGTCCGTGGTAACTGAGGAAAGTGCCGCGTAAAGCAGACGGAGGGCAAAATTTTTATTCGATTTGCGGATTCTAGGTACCTTGAAATGGAAACCAACAAATTTTTAAGGGAGGGGGATGTTACAATTTATTCTTGGCCGTTTCCAAAGGTTCATTATTGAAAATGATGAACAAAAACTGAATTTTCAAAACGGACAGAGAAAAGCTTCCTATCGATCTTTGGGGCAGGAAATTCGTTTTGACCACGTTGTTTACGGTTTTCAATATGAATGGGTTAAATACCGCCGGAAGCTTTACATTCTGCTCTGGTTCTCATGTCTGTGTAATGTAACAGTGCTCGATGAGTCATGAGAACCGAACGAGACTTTCTGCCACCCTGGTGACACCTCTAATTTAATCCAAGGCGGCAGTTCCCTGAATTTTATTTTCAATACTCAAATGAAATAATGTGCAACTGGAAAGCTTCATGAGTTGAACAAAAAAAAGTAACACGCAAATCGGTTCAGAATGAGGTATAGGCAGCGGGCGTATCGTCAGAATGCACCATATATTTTATGCCCCCCCCCCCCCCTCAAAAGTGCACAAAAAGAACTAAAAATCGGTTGGTGAATAAATAAAACAAATCGCCAGAGATTTTACCACACGGACATAGGTACACCTGGTTTTTGCGGATTTGGATTCAAAATTGTGTAAAAAGATTTGTACATTTTTTTGCCATTTTTTCCTCATTGACTGTTGTCCTTCTTCACACTAGATTCCATTGGAGATTCACATTAGATTCCAAAAATTGAATACTATTTTAAACTGACGAAAAAACAATACCTTCATGTCTTGAGTTTTGAGCTAGGGCGTTTCGAAAACTCTAGCCCTTATTTTTCAACCCTTAGAAGTGACTGACATCAACCAAAAGCTTCGAGGCCCAACAAGACTCCAAATTTCATCAATATCGGTCCATGGTAACTAAGATGGCGGACGCCAAATGTTTATTCGATTTTCGGATTCTACGTACTAACAAATAACGTAAAATAAACGTAAACCAACAAACTTGGCGGGGGGGGGTAAACTATCTTTTCGTGGTCGATTCCAAAAGTTTATTACTTATTGAAATTTTATCTTTTTTTTTATGAGAGAGAGAAAAAACACTTTATTGAACATTGTAGAAGGAATGAAGGTGGACAAGGACTCCAGTACTTGTCGAAACGTAATGGATTTGCCGAAAGTTCAAATTGAGTTGCCAAAAAATTTTAATTGATTTATGCCAAAGGGTGTTTTTTTGCGATCGTACTTATGAAAATAATAAACAAAAACACTTTCTGTACGATAATAGGAGGGCAGATACTATCAGACAAACTCAAGACTGGTTAACAATCAGAAGATAACAAAAAGAATGTAATTGTTCTTTATACCCTGAAGATGGTATATAAATATACCGAAACGTCGGCTTAGAACAAGTGTTTAATTCTTCTGACGGAACCTTAAGAACCTCAACACTTAGTTTTGAATCAAGCAGTCGAAAAAAAGAACCTTATCTTGAATATTAATTTACAAGTGATCGACTAAAATTTTGATGAACACAAACAACGAGAGCCAAAAGAAACCGAACACACTCGAATTATCCTGATAATCAAGGACAGATGAGAACCCCGACTTACATAGAAGTACCGACTACAGTCATATCTAACTCATCTGAACCCCACAGGTACCTCTAGACTACCGTTGAAAGCACTCAAGTTAGAATAATTTACGTCCTCAAGATTTCGCTCCCTCAAATATTTCCTGCTTCAAATATTTACGACATCACGCTCGTTCACGTTCTCTTTTGTCAGAATCGAGTCAAAGTTGGGCAACAAGGTGCGCCTGTCGACTTGGACTTATCTAATCAACCTTGTTTTCAATACAGGCGGCTCTCTCGCTTGTGTTCACACGATCATATCTTACAAACTCAGCCACTTCTTACTTACCCATCTGATGAGTTCTCGCGTTTCTGTCCCGTTCAAAGCTTCACATTGGAACTAATTCAATTCCTAAAAACTACCCGGTCATTGGTAGTTGGCTATCAATATTTTAAGTTTTTTTATTTATTTTTTTTTATTTTTATTTTTTTATATATTTTTTTTATTTTTACCTATTTTTTTTTTATATATTTTTTTTTTATCATTCGGTAGGTAGGTCTTGGTACGTAAATGGTGTTAACCAGGTAATTATTCGTATCTCATTGTTTCCTTAATATTTCCCACCTTGGATGACCAGAGTTTGCATAGGCCCTTATACGTGTCTACACTTAAGATGGGCATAACTTCAGGGTTCAATTCTACAAGATATTTCCAACAAAAAATGTCTCTTAGCAATTTTCTTTTAACCCACTCAAAATTCCTTTTTTGTCACTTCAAAGTTTTTTTTCGCGTTTTCGACCTTACGGTACTAATATGGTCATAAATCCCTTATTTCTCATGCAAATTCAAATCTGACACCGAAGGGAAGAGCGTTAAAATCCCAGGCTACCTAGGGCAAAATCAAAATCTTTCAGCAATAAAATAGTTTCAAAAATAAAGTCAAAAAGCAAACTTTAAAATTTTTTCGAAACGACTTTCTTCGACCAAATTTTCCACTCTAAATCCCTACCCATTTCGATAGGCGCTCTTCGGAGAAAACATGCTCAAATTGTCAGCTTTCCAACGGTCTATCAATTTTCTTTTCAACATTCAAATTGGAAGAGTAAATGAAGTTTGAATGCCAGAAAACGTGTGTTTTCAAGCAAATCCAGTGTTTTAAGCGGTTTCTGGTCCCCCTCGATCTCAAGATGGCTTGACGATTTTGGTATCATTTCCTATGTAATTTTTTACGCTGAATCCAAAGGTGATACTTCCGAATGATTCTGACTGCTAGAAAGTGGATTTTTCTAAGTAAACCTTTGTTTTTCGTACATAAAATACGCATTATTCGTAGATGTGGTAGTGAGCGTAAAGTAACTCCTTTCTACTCAATAAAAACACCAAATTTCTAGCTGATTGAAGTTTTTGTTGAGTAGAAAGGTGTTACTTCATGCTCACTACCACATCTACGAATAATGCGTATTTTATGTACGAAAAACGAAAGTATTCTTAGAAAAATCCACTTTCTAGCAGTCGGAATCATTCGGAAGTATCACCATTGGATTCAGCGTAAAAAATTACATAGGAAATGATACCAAAATCTAATATAATAAAACGCCAACCGTACGTACGTACGTACGTACGTATGCACGGAGGGGTCGTGGGAGGCGGGACGAGTCGGAGGGGCGGGAGGGGGGGAATCGGAGGCGGGAGGAGCCGGAGGGAGTGGGATGCGGGGAGAGTCGGAAGAAGCGTTTTGCCTACTTTTAGTAGGCTTTTCAGCTAGTAATATATAATACGCAAAGTTGACATACTTTTATAGTAAAACGCTGCAAATTATTACACAACAGTTTATTATTTTCTGTAAAGTTCATCCGTCTTCTACCTTCTGAAGGGCCAGCAGTAGCGAGGGGGGGGGGGGGTCCTTTGGGCTTTAATAGGTAATTAATTATCCTCACTAAGCGAACGGTTGGTCCCACAGAGCTCTGTGTAGTGTGAACAAATTCTTTAAAATCTTGGAAATTCTAAATTGACGGGTCTCAGTCGATCGAGCGTTCCGTGTCAGTATTTCTCGAAATTACTGGCGCTCAAACTTTAAAAGTTGTACCTAAATTTGAAATTTTCAAGGATTGTGCCGTTTGGCGTGTAGATGGTTCCCAATGACCATCCCATGGACCGATAGCCACTGCGCATGCGTAAATGTGTATTTCCTTGTTACAGCCGTAACTTCTACATTTTCCAACCGATTTCGATGACATGTTCAGAGTTGAAAACAGTAACAGACCAACAGTGTTCATTCTAGTTCTACCCTGGAAACAGATAAGGTACAAACTTACGATGGTTGAACGTAGATTTTTGCCTCATCATCGTTGTCAAAGAATTTTGGGAGTTGGAGATGTAGAACACTTCTTTCCTGGTTTGCTCTGGAGGGAATTTTGCTTTCCACACTCCCTTGAAGTAAGCGGCGTTAGCCTGAAAAATATTTTTGAAACTCTTTATCCCCATGTGAAATTTATAATTTCTCGAATTGGAATAAAAATAACCGTGGTTATTTCTGTTACAGAAATAACCACTGCCAAAACATTCAAGGATTTGAATTTCTTCTCTCGGCGTCAGTTAGCGTTGGTGACAACATTTCGATACCTTAAAGCACAAAGGTATCGAATTCCACTTTTTTTTTAATTTCAGAAAAAACACAACAAACTTGGAAAAACTCAAATTTAACTAAACTATTATTGACCTTCTTGACGATTATAGTAAAATTTCTTGAAGACATTAAAGAGTTAAGTGTAATAAACCATTATTTTAGGAATAGGGCACAGGTGAAAACTTCTTTTGCGTTTTTTCTGAAAACTCCGTCTCGATGTGATCACCACTTCACATTTGCCTTGCTCAGGTTCTTTCAGACCTTTATTTTGTGGTTGATTGGATGCAAGGAGCTTTATGCTCATGCTTGTTACACCGGAAAGGGGTGTAGCAATAACAGTTCACCAAAACATGGTTTCCCTGAAAACGTTCCTCCTGGTTTACCAGTGTTTTTAACGGTAGATCACTGGCGAGGTTTGTTTAATTTAAATTACCGATACAGATTACTCCAGTCACAACTCCCAGATTTAAAGAATTTTATGAAAGCTAAAAACTAACCTTACAAAGTAACTACTTATATACCTCAGTATACTATAATAATACTGTCATGGACAATGTTTATGTTCAGGGATGCAATATTAAGGCGCATTCAAGTTGTGCTCGCGATACTCACACTTGGGTAAAGGGTAATTCATTCATGACATTTTACGTTGATTCCGAATCTGCCTTATGAACTATAGGAAATTCTTTTAGAACATAGATTCTAGTCTAGCTGACTAGAATCTATGTTCTAAAAGAAATGAATGTACTTTATACATCGTATAAAGTTTACATTCATTTGCGATTCATACTCGTGTTTCTGATTTAATTTTCCACCAACCCTAAATTCTCAATGGGGAGCGAACGGTTGGTCTTAAGTAACTCTGGCTGGTTTCATTAGCTTAAAACATTCAGGATTAGGTTAAATTCACGAAAAATCAATACGTTTATTTCGAAATCTGTCGAGCTAAGGCCTTTTTTCGGCATTAACTTCTTCAAAGCAGCGTTGTGCACTAATACAAAAAATAAAATTTTATCACGCTGTCAATTCCTCAATTCTTCAATTACTTTGAAGAAAAAAAGGTCTCCAAAATCTAAATTTCCACTCGTTTTCCACTCAATTTTGTTTTGGAGCATCCTGAACAATTTTGGTTTCGGGTCTATCTGTTATGAAATCCTTGTAAAAAGAAACTATAAAAAGTTATTGTTATATTTCAATGAAATTTTCAGGGATTGTACAGGCGTGTAGACGGTCCCCTATGAAAATCATCGGCCCCCGATCGGTAGCAGCCTCTGCGCATGCACAAAACAACTCTTGTAACAGCGATTCATAAAAGTGAAACCCTTAAAATTTAAGCATAATTTAAGCATTTAATAGCATAAGTTCTACAGTTTTCGTTCGACGTCAATGAGATTTTCAAGAGTTGTGTTGTTGAGATGTTCCCTATACAGGGTGTCTACACTTGAGATGGGCATAACTTCAGGGTTCGATTCTACAAGGTATTTCCAACAAAAAATGTCTCGTAGCAATTTTCTTTTAACCCACTCAAAATTCCTTATTTTTTACTTAGAAGTTTTTTTTTCGCGTTTTCGACCTTACGGCACTGATATGGTCATAACTCCCTTATTTCTCCTGAAAATTCGAATCTGACTTCACCGAAGGGAAGAGCGTTAAAATCCCAGGCTACCTAGTGCAAAATCAAAATCTTTCAGCAAAAAAATAGTTTCAAAAAACAAAGTCAAAAAGCAAACTTTAAATTTTTTTCGAAACTTGACTTTCTTCGACCAAAGTTTTCACTCTAAATCCCTGCCCATTTCGACGGGCGCTCTTCGGAGAAAACATGCTCAAATTGTCAGCTTTTCAACGGTGTATCAATTTTTCTTTTTAACATTCAAATTGGAAGAGTAAATGAATTTTGAATGCCAAAAAACGTGTATTTTCAAGCAAATCCAGTGTTTCTGGTCCCCATCGATCTCAAGATGGCTTGACAGGGTGACTACAGGGTGTCTACACTTGGGATGGGCATAACTTCAGGGTTCGATTCTACAAGGTATTTCCAACAAAAAATGTCTCGTAGCAATTTTCTTTTAACCCATTCAAAATTCCTTATTTTTTACTTAGAAGTTTTTTTTCGCGTTTTCGACCTTACGGCACTGATATGGTCATAACTCCCTTATTTCTCCTGAAAATTCAAATCTGACTTCACCGAAGGGAAGAGCGTTAAAATCCCAGGCTACCTAGTGCAAAATCAAAATCTTTCAGCAATAAAATAGTTTCAAAAAACAAAGTCAAAAAGCAAACTTTAAATTTTTTTCGAAACTTGACTTTCTTCGACCAAAGTTTTCACTCTAAATCCCTGCCCATTTCGACGGGCGCTCTTCGGAGAAAACATGCTCAAATTGTCAGCTTTTCAACGGTGTATCAATTTTTCTTTTTAACATTCAAATTGGAAGAGTAAATGAATTTTGAATGCCAGAAAACGTGTATTTTCAAGCAAATCCAGTGTTTCTGGTCCCCATCGATCTCAAGATGGCTTGACAGGGTGACTACAGGGTGTCTACACTTGGGATGGGCATAACTTCAGGGTTCGATTCTACAAGGTATTTCCAACAAAAAATGTCTCGTAGCAATTTTCTTTTAACCCACTCAAAATTCCTTTTTTTTTCACTTTAAAGTTTCTTTCGCGTTTTCGACCTTACGGCACTGATATGGTCATAACTCCCATATTTCTCCTGAAAATTCAAATCTGACTTCACCGTTAGAAAGAGCGTTAAATTCCTAAGCTACCTAGTGCAAAATCAATATATTTCAGCAATAAAATAGTTTCAAAAAATCGAGTCAAAAAGCAAACTTTAAAAAAATTTCGAAACTTGACTTTCTTCGACCAAAGTTTCCACTCTAAATCCCTGCCCATTTCGATGGGCGCTCTTCGGAGAAAACATGCTCAAATTGTCAGCTTTCCAACGGTTTATCAATTTTTCTTTTTAACATTCAAATTGGAAGAGTAAATGAAGTTTGAATGCCAGAAAACGTATGTTTTACAGGAAAATCCAGTGTTTTAAGCGGTTTATGGTCCCCATCGATCTCAAGATGGCTTGACGATTTATGTATCATTTCCTGTGCATTTTTTAACGCTTAATCCAACGATGATACTTCCGAATGATTCCGACTGCTAGAAAGTGGAATTTTCGAAGATAACCTTTGTTTTTCGTACATAAAATACGCTTTATTCGTAGATGTGGTAGTGAGCGTAAAGTAACACCTTTCTGCTCAACAAAACACCAAATTTCTAGCTGATTGAAGTTTTTGTTGAGTTCAAAGGTGTTACTTCATGCTCACGACTATATCTACGAATAATGCGTATTTTATGTACGAAAAATTAAGGTTTTCTTCAAAAAATCCACTTTCTAGCTCTCTGAATCATCACCATTTGATTCAGCGTAAAAAAATTACAAAGAAAATGATACCAAAATCGTCAAGCCATCTTGAGATCGAGGGGGACCATAAACCGCTTAAAACACTGCATTTTCTTGTAAAACACATGTTTTTTGACATTCAAACTTCATTTACTCTTCCAATTTGAATTTAAAAAAGAAAAATTGATAGACCGTTGGAAAGCTGACAATTGAAGCATGTTTTCTCCGAAGAGCGCCCATCGAAATGGGCAGGGATTTAGAGTGGAAACTTTGGTCGAAGAAAGTCAAGTTTCGAAATTTTTTTAAAGTTTGCTTTTTGACTCGATTTTTTGAAACTATTTTATTGCTGAAATATTTTGATTTTGCACTAGGTAGCTTAGGAATTTAACGCTCTTTCTAACGGTGTAATCAGAATCGAATTTTCAGGAGAAATAAGGGAGTTTTGACCATATCAGTGCCGTAAGTGAAAAAAAAAGAATTTTGAGTGGGTTAAAAGAAAATTGCTAGGAGACATTTTTTGTTGGAAATATCTTGTAGAGTCGAACCCTGAAGTTATGCCCATCTTAAGTGTAGACACCCTGTATATTTCATCGTCACGTTATTATCAAATTTGGAGGTACTTAGAGATTATATTTCGATCGTGTTGCGGATACGAGGAAGCTACGTGCCACACCCACTTGGCAGACGGCAGTTTGTTCCTTCTGTTGAGTGGTCCCGCTTCACTATGGATTAATCGCATAATGACGCACCAGTCATGCTGAGGGACGTTCTAAAAACTAAACGATTGAATGGACAAATCTTCAGTGAAATACTCACCAGGACGAGTTGAGTTTGCGCAGTGAGGCTTCCCTCGCTCAGCAAATCCTTGATCTGATTCTTGGTCTTCTCAGCAACCCAGGCGTTGATGGATTGAACAGCTGCTTGGGGATTGCCGGCGAAGTCCGTTACTTCAATTTCATTCTTGAAGAGATCCTTCATGCAGTCCCTCACCTGCAGAACCACAAATACTCGCGTTGTAAATCTTGCTAGCTAGTTTCCCATGCGTTGCACGGGCCCACGAGTGCTGATATATGCAAATTTCAAATTGGTTACCTCTTGTTTAGGAGATACAAACAGCCTGTTGGCACTGGAGAGTTCGTAACTCTCGGAACCATTTCTGCTCCTCATTTCTTGGAAGTATTTCTCCACTCCGTAAGCTCGCATCGTGTTCAACTTGCTCTGAGAACAATACAAATTACACGTCAACTGGGAGGAATCATAAATTAAACCTGTTCACTACGTTGCATAATTTTGTTTTTTAAATCTGCCTTATTTACCGGATAGGTGCTTCAAGATTTCTCTACCGGGGCGTTAGTGGATAGAGGGGTATTGGGGCTCACCGAGGTTTTTCATTAAAGCCACCTCTTGAGATGCTAGTCAGTTGATATTTGCGCCCATACTGTTCCTGTGAACCACATAGACAACATGGCGATGGCCATGGTTCATTTGAGTGGGTGCTCTTGTTATGTTCCCCCGTTTTCAAATGAATGCAAGGGTTTTTCATTTAAAACATGTATCTAATGACATTTTCCAGAAGTTACGTTAAAATCTGCCGGGAAATGGGATCACAGGAGAAGTTCTTGTGGGGCTCATTGGAGTCGGGACATGCTGAAAGTGAGCTTCACTACACCTCTCTTGAGCAAATATTTTTCTTTTCAAATCTATTTGCTCACAAGTGTAAAATACTCCATTTTTATGACTATGATGAAGTCCTTAAACCAGTCTGGACATGTGGAGCTCAGCTTTGGGGCTGTACGGCTCAGTCAAATCGAGACATCATTCAAAGATTCCAGAACAATGTGCTAAGAACGGTGGTCAATGCACCATGGTACTTTCGAAACGAACGTCTCCATCATGAGCTTCGGATCGAAACAATAAACGATGCTATAAAGCGACAAGCTGTGAGACACCTACAGCGGCTAAGATGTCACATCAACGAGGAAGCTGTCCAACTCCTCGATACAAGTGATATAATCAGAAGATTGAAGCGTACCAAACCACTTGACCTAGCTTACTTGTGAAGCAGTGAAGTGAAACATCCACCTCAGTCAACAAAACTCAGTGATGTATCTTAGTTTTGAATATAAGTCCATATTTTCAAAATAACATTGTTAATAAGTAACACTTGGTGCAATAAAAAATATTGAAAAAAAAAAAAAACCTGTGTTGTTGCCTGTAAAGTCGGTATACGGGCGAAAGTTTTACGTGACAACGACTTTGAGTGGTAAAATAATTTTAATGTTAATATTCATTCGTATAGTAGGAAGAAGGATAAAATAAAATTCTTTGTCAAGTTGCACAGAGTAGGTATTTCCCGTAGGTAGTAGGTATTTCCCATGGGTGGGGGGGGAGTGAGTGCCAGGGAAGGGGGGCGGGGCGCTCCCGCTTTTGTGAGCGCCGGGGAAGGGGAGGGGCCGCCCGCCTTTAGGGAGCGCCGAGCTGCACCCCCTCCGTGAGCGGAGCGTAACGCAGTTTCTTGAAGTGTCTCCCGGTAAACCAATTTATAAGACGTTATCACGTCAAAAAATGTATGACGCCTATTTTATGTCAAAGTTGAATTTTCAAATTTGAATGTTCGTTTTCGGGATTTCAATGTTTGTGTTCGGGATATACTTGAGTTTATTTATTGAATTAAAAGTCTGTTTAAAGGAGGTAAACTAATATATTGAAGACCCCTTTCCCCCAAAATGTGGAAATATTTCAATTTTGTGATTTCACACTTGATTTGAGCACAAATAACCCCAGAGGTGGGAAATGGGGCGCAACATTTTTTCACGTTTTCTAATCTACCGGTTATGTGAGAGCTGTTATGTCAAAAACGCTGCAAATCATATCTGCAAATAATTTTTATTACAAAATGGTTTATTATTTGTCTATATAGATCACTCGTCTGCAAAGCCACCAACCATCCAACATGAAGAAAAATATCGATCGCATTTCGGTCAGCTTTAATTTGAACGGAGATTAGGCCTCTTTTGCGATTCACACTCGTGTTTCTGATTTATCGTACGTCCAAACTTTAAATTCTCGTAGTGAGCGAACGGTTTGTCCTACAGAGCTCCGGGTGGTCTCAAAAAATTCTAAAAATTCTATAGAATCCTAAATTGAAGGAAAAACAATACCTGTATATCGGAATTTTTTGATTAGGGCGTTTTCAAAATTTCAAAATTTAATTTTGGAACCCTTAGAAGTGACCTACATCGACCAAAATCTTCTGGGCACAACTAGGCCCCAAATAGAGCCTACATACCAAATTTCATCAAAATCGGTCAATGCTAAGTGGGGAAAGTACCGCGTACGGCGGACGGACGGCCAAATTTTTATTCGTTTTTTGGATTCTACGTACCTTGAAACGTAAACCATCAAATTTTGAGGGGGTGTTGAAAAAAATTTTTCTTGGTCGATTCCAAAGGTTCATTATTGAAAATAATAAACCAAAAGGGTATGGATTGTGACAATTGGCGACACGATTGTAAAGAGATGACCAATTTAAATCAATCAAGCTAAATCCGGCTTCGATGTGGCCTCTCAAAGTTGGATGAGCCCCAACACCCCACCCTCCTTCCTATGCTCAAAATGCGAAGGTATCTTGCTGGGTTATTTTAAAGTTTACAATAACTTCCTATATGATGTTACTTTTCACAGTTGCATTGCGTGTCTTCTATCACTCAGAATAAATACTTTTACTCAATAGAACGCTTATCAGGATGTAAAATTCACCTGTTGAGTCATGGAGTTGAAACCCGCATGTAGAAAACTATGATTGTTTTGCTGCACGAGACTCGACGTAAGTATGTTTACTACCATCTAAAGGTGCGTGCCGACTTACCTAACTTGAAACATTTCCTGCAGATAGAAGTAACGGATTACTAGTTTGCGTGCCCGAGGCGTTACGAGGGAGAACGTCATGATGGAGGGTGACGTGAATATTAAAGTACCTACCTATAGGTTTGAGATCCACTAGTGAACTGTAGATTCAAAGTGGGTACCAACATACAGTTTGGAAATTTACCTGCTGTTACATCCAGTTGATGATGTAACATGTGTTGTTGACGTTCATTTATTTTTGTCCAAATTGAATCATGTGGAGTTTGAATTAATAAAATTACACTTGTGATCCCGAATTCGTTCGAACACGTCGCTTATTTCTTATTTCCATTAGTTCTTTATAATTCGTGGGGAAATAGGAAAGTATAGGTGAATATCGGGCGGGGATTACAACACCTGCCTTCGTAACCGAGTCCATATCGGATTAATAAAGTATCACAGGAAATAGAATAACGTAGGTATCATACCCAAGTAAAAGTTAATAATAAGTCACTTCCAAGGGTGGGATTTCATAGGAACCTCTCGCTTTAGGTACAGTTTGTGTTCGGATTGACTCTTTGATCGTGCTCTGAGTTTTAAAAGCGCCTCTACTACCCGAAATTTCTTGGAATATATATATTCAGGTAATTAACAGATATCATCCAGAAGTTTGAAATAAAACTTTCCTTGCTTGTTAGTCTAAATTATAAGTTTCTAGGTGATTCAGGAGACTAATCTGCCTTGTAAAGGAAGAACAGCTTGAAAATGGCTCATCTTGGAGACTGGTCGAACATTTTGGATGAAGAACAGCTCAACTATAGATGAGTGGTTTTTTTCAACATTCAATGACGAAACCTTGCCAAGGTGTGCTATTATGGGTGATTCTCAGAAAAAGCTCAATGTTCCATGCTCAAACTTTGAGTAAGTGAACCGTCTCCAAAAAATTCAAAAAAATTCATGAAGTTTCCTGGGAACGTTAAGAAGAATTTATAATGCAAGACAGAGCTCAATTCACAGTTAATAGTCTCAAATTTCAATTTTGAAAATTTATAGTGCGGCGGTAATGAGAACTTGATTTTTTTCAAGTCGTTGGTATTGAGAATATCGTATTAGTTTCAAAATTCTGTTTAAAGAAATTCATGAAGTATCCTGGGAACATAAAGAAGAATTTGTAATGCAAGATAGAACTGAATTCACAGTTTTTAGTCTCAAATTTCAATTTTCAAAATGTATAGTGAGGCGGTAATGAGAACTAATTTTTTTAAAGTGATGGTAATGAGAAGCGCAGTTGGTATTGAGAATATCGTATTAGTTTCACAATTCTGTTTCTACCTTTCAAGCAATTAGCTTGTCCAGTTGGTTGGTAAGATGATTATATTGAAAAATCTCCATTTCTCTTTTCTATGGATTGATAGGGAGGGAATAAATAAACTGAAATCAATGAAAATCACAGTAGTATCAATGTATTCCAAGTAGGTAAAGAACTGTAAAAAAAAAAAGTCTACAACATAATATATATCAATCTTCAACTCTTTATATTATTTAACTTGACAATTTTGTTAATATTCGTCACATAATTAACTTAATTACATCACAGATTCGTTTCATTAACTGGATAGTAAGTAGGCAAATATTTTTTAAGAAACTCTCGACCATACTCTCTTCTCGTCGATCAGCCTCCCTTTTTTGTTCGCACAACTTTTCAGCTATGTAAAATGTAGGGCGAGTCATCTGTGAGGGTTGCCTAAGGGAATGATAAGAATTTTTTCATTCTTAGAGCTTAGGGCAGTAAGGAGATAATAATATCAGAATTCGAAAACCTAAAATCGTTTTATTTTTAAAAATTGTCAACTGATACCTAACGTAGAAGATAATATTTATACTTCATCTTTAAAATACTCAACTAACAACATTTTCTCGTTACCACACGCCTATTATCATTACCACCGAACTTTATTAAGTTAGTGGTAATGAGATGGTTTGATGTGTGGTAATGAGAATTCCAAATTTGAGAGCTTGCCATTTTCGTTCTGTACATACTATATTCCTCATTCTACGCCGTTTGAGAAGGTAATTAGTGGGCTACAAAAAAATGGGATCTAAAAAAATTAGTCACCAACATTGAAAGAGAATCATTGAACTGTGGTAATGATAACAATAAAAGTACGCACCTGACAAGTGACCTGAAACAACCGCTCCTGCTTGGCGGGGCCCCCCTAAATGGCGGTGGCGAGTTCCCTGGCGCTCTGCAGTATTGCCACTACGATTCTCGTCGAAAGTTTGCCAAAATGCCCTGTTGGTCGCTATGGGAGGGAAAATCTTGATTCTTGTGCGGTAATGAGACTTTTTTCAGATACACAGTTCATTATCACTTGTTGAACCCCCAAGTAAACTTAAAAATAGAAAAAAGCTGTTTCTGTGGAGATTTGTTGGTAGGCTTCCAATTTCACTGAATCTTTTCAACATAAGGACATTTCCCAAGGCTTGGGAGAGAACTTTCATCAGTAAAACAAAATAGTTACAGGCGGTGGTAATGAGAATTGAGACTTTCAAGACCCAAAAAAATGCATCCATACCGCAAAAATAAATAGTTTTTTCAGCGAGAAGCGCAGGGAGTGGTGAGATGAACACAAGGGGAAAGACAAAAGCAACCATAGGACTAGTTTGCATGGAGAAAACCTCGAGATACACTAGGATTGAGCTTTCTGTGAGAATCGCCCATATAGCACACGTATAATACGTCACACATTACATCTTTTACCTCCAAACGACCTACAGTGAGGTGTTTTCACTCCACATCAAATGAAACATTCTTTTCAACCGTTTTGATTTTTCAACCTGAAAGTTTCTAGCAGTTTTTACTTCTCACGTCAGATTAACATTCGTTTTTCAGTTACTTTTAACTTGAGTAGGCAGTATTAACGATTCTCGTTCATATTACTTCAACGCAAGTAAAAAGTGACTGAAACACGACTGAGAATCTCTAACAGAATTATTATGTGAAGAAACGATACTTTGATAATTCTAAACTAATCTGGGATTTTCAGAAATGTAGTGTCGTACCAAATAGAAAGGTTTAATCATACTTAGATGAACAGAAGACGAAAAGCATAAAGCTCGACTTTATCTTCAAGGTATTTCAGTCGACTTCCAAATACTCTTCTGATCCTGAGGTTGTGCGAAACACTAGCTGTTAACTAGAACAGTGTGAATATTCCTATTGACTACGGTTACGGGTTACCTCATCCAAGTTTTAGGACACTTTGGGGGTGGGTCAGAATTCCTTATATTTGTTGGTGTTCCCTTTGAAAATCATTGATCTTCATCTTTTCTGCAGGTTTTAATATTCCCAGCCACGAAAAGTGTGGGAAACACTGACTTGCCCTCGAGTGAGATTGGGTGCTTTTCATTCAATCCTGCGTTCCACAGAATCTCTCACGTCAATTTATGGCAAACTTTAACATTGAGTGGACGTAAACCTGCATCTTTTATCTGGCATACGTCTCAAATCTAAAAGCGAACAAATACAAATAGGTCTAGACCCAAATTATGAGATAAAACACTGTCAAATACATACCAGACACCTACGAAATGCCAATCTTCAGTTTGACATAATTTAATTTTAGTTGGTTTCGAAGAGGCATGACAACAATTCTTTTTGAGTAAAACCTGCCTCACAGTAACACGACTTGATAAAATATTGTGACAAAACTCTTTGGTTGCTTAGTTAGGATTGGTTTTGCTGATTCCAAAAAGTTGGTTGTCAGAGTTTTTCTGGACACTGTAGAGTTAACTATATGTTGAAATATATTTTGCCTCATTTTGAAAATATACCGATATTTCGATATATCGGAAGATCTAATTTGGAAAAACTTGTTGAAGTAGATACGTGCGTTAAAATTTTAAAGCAATACTTACAAACATCATTTTGGAAGAAATTAATCGATATACTCGACAAATCGGAAGATTGGAAAAACTCCTTGACGTTAGTATTTAACCCTTTCAAAAGTTTGATGGTTTACGTTACAAGGTAGGTATGTAGGGATGGCAAATCGAGTGAAATATATCGGAAGATCTACTTGGAAAAACGGTTGAAGTAAGTATTCAACCTGCTTTAAAAAGTTACTGGGTAAGAATTATCGAAATTATCATGCCTAGTTGAAAAAGTGCGAAAATGTCATGGTTGTCAGAGCACTTCGTCAGTAGCAAATGGTTTTTGGGGTCGCAAATTTGGGGATAAACTACCCTCAGGGGTCCTAAAACATAATATAAAAAAAATTTAAATGCTTGCATACGAGTCTGCAATTTATTGGGACATTTTCATGTCAACCACTACACAACAAGGTGGTGAAGTAAGGTTGTTAGTTCATGTACCCAAGCATCAAAATAAGAAAACAGTTGATTGTTCTCTACGCAACACAGTGAGTCTATTTTATTTATTTATTGGTCGCGTGAGCAAGATTTGCTTAGTTTTCGTGACGATTTTTCAGTTTATGTGCCAAAGCAAAGACATGAAAATGTCAAAATCATAAATACCCTCGCCATAGCAATGTTTCATTAGCTTATAAATTGCTTCAACTCGTATAAGTATGGTTTTAATCTGGACGCGCCTCATTTCTTTTGACTAGAGTCAAATAATTGAGACTTGAGCGCCACTGTAGTATAAACCATCATGTTTGAGCTGAAGACAACAGTCTGAAATCAACCCATCTCGAAGGTACCTACCTTCAAAATCAGGAATAAAATTACTTTATGTTTTTACAGGTACAGGCGTCCCTTCTCATCTATTCATTTTAATATTTAATTTTTACTTGTTGAAAACAAGTCGCGATATATCGGTAAACATATGGATATTCACCGATAATATCGGTTCTCTATATCGATATATCAAACGTAACATATCGATATATTTCATATATTGATATGTTATATATACATATATTTCATAAATCGTTGCCATCCCTATTTTGGACTTAGTTGAGTTAACTATTTGTTGAAATATAATGCCTTTCAGGAAATTGTGTTTTACAATATCTAAAGGAGGTTGAATTCGAAGCTGACCTCGTTATCTGGAAGAGCGAGCGTTTTCTTGATGGATGCTTCCGTCTGGTTTGCGGCGGAGAAGTAGGCGAGGAGGAGCGCGTTGTAGACGCTGTGAGGCGAGAAGAAGATGTTTTCCGTGGGGTTCGTCTCGATGATTTGGTTGAGGAGGTTGAGGGTGAACTGCTGCTGACCCTTGAAGAGGGCGAGGCGGGAGTTGGGGTCTTGGGGAAGAGCGGCGTCGTTGTCGCTCAGACACTGCGAGTGGATCGCCGGCACCACTGCCAGTATCAGCAGCAACGCTTTCATCTGAAATTAGCAAAACGTATGACACTCATCTGAACCTTGAAGGAATGTGAGAGAGAAAGAGGTAGAAATAGAAAATCTAGCTTTCCTGGTGTATACAGGGATTTTTTTCCTTAGAAATCACCATTTTTTGGTTTATTATTTTCAATAACAAGCCTTTGGAATCGAGCAAGAAAAAAGTTAATCCCCTCTCAAAATTGTTTTATTGTTTGCCCGTAATAAGTAGCGCTATCGCGGGGCCAGTCAACGGCCAAAACTACCCCAAAATCACATCTTTTCTACGTTAAGAATCAGTTTTTCGTTTAATTAGAATAAATATCATGAAATTGACTTTTTGTAGCAGAAGAATAACTTGAAGAGTTTCATTGACAATAATACTTTTTCTTTACAATACAAATCATTGTACCTACCAACACTTTCTACCAACGTTACAATGACAATTTTCTTCTGCTAATCGTTCTTTAATTTTATTTTCGTTCCATTTTTAAAATCAAAATGAACGGGTTTTCCGTTGAGTGGCCCACGATAGCACAACTTATTCCAGGTTAGCAATAAACCTAAAAAATGGTAATTTCTAAAAAAAAATTAAAATTTTTGAATTTGATTTTGGAAATTTATTGTTTTGACTTTGATTTTCATGGAGAACATCGCCGAAAATTACATCGAAATCGGACAGTAGCTTCGTATTGCTTTTGCCATCTACAAGGACTTTCAGACTGTCAGATGGACACACACGGTACCAAAATTGTTCAAGAAGGGCCAAAACGTATAACACGAGTGGAAATTTAATTTAGTGGACTTTTAAATGCAATCATTGAAAAGTGAAGGCAATAATACTTGGTCGACTCTCTAGCGGAATATGCCTAAAAAAGCACGTTTTTTCGCATAACAATCAATTTTTTCAAGGAAACTTTCCTCCTAGACCTTGAAACTGACATACCGTTGGAAAGGTGAGATCTTGGGATAGTTTTCCCCGTTGAGTGCACCACGATAGCGGTATTTTTCACAGGGAAATCGTTAGCCTGAAAAATGTCGATTTTCGAAGAAAATTATAAATGTTGACTTTAATTCATTTTTTTACTACTACAAATAGCTTTAAGAAACTGGTTTTCCCACTAAATGGATGGAAAATTTAACGCTCTGTCGAACGGTGTACTCAGATTTGAAGTAGCATGAGAATTTAAGGGAGTTACGACCATTTTAGTGCTGCAAGGTCGAAAATACTAATAAAAACTTTAAAGTGGAAAAAAAAGAATTTCAAGTGGGTTACGAAAAAATTGCTATGAGACATTTTTTGTTGCAAATTAGTTGTAGAATTGATCCTTGAAGTTTGGTCCATCCAAATAGTAGACACCCTGTAGAGATACATGGTGATGTATACAAGTTTAAAATAAAGATTTTGTAGATTGGTCATTCTTGTCCACAGAAGAGATGCAGTAACCATCAACCCTAAATGTTTATAATCAATAACTTTATATGTTGTTATACTTGTCTCTTATTCCCTCACCGCTCCAACCTGTTCTACTGTTCCTGTCAGGACTGACACTGACTGACAAGAGGAGTGGATTGTGTACCATAAATGGCTTCCTCCACAACCAAGCTACGAGTAAAATGTGAACTGGAGTACATTCCTGATCCCATGTGGATCAATTCCAGGCTAGTGATGGTGAATTTTCTTCTCACCTCCCAACCCAATCAAAAATATTTTGAATGTTCACATTTTGAAAATACCCTGTTAATATCCAACCCTGATATCGTACAAACAAACATTCATAATAGCCCCAACAGAATCTCGAATCTCCCCTCAAGATTCAATGTCATGTTCACTGCCACACTCTTACTCGTTTCTTCTAAACTTCTTCTCGACTCATTTGAGATGGTTCTTTTTCGCTCACGATTGATCCATTTCAGGGAACTGGCAATGTTCAATGGTGGTGGTATGATGCGATTTAGGATTCCCCACCTCTCACTTCAAAAGCTCGAAGGGGGGAAGCTCCCTGGGAGTCAGTCTTGTGAGTGTAACCAATCAGGTCCGTCAATAAAATATACCTATTCTTTATTTTATCAACTCCTCCACTGCCTTTACGAAGGCATCGAAGAAGATCCCTACATATTAAATGGGAACTTGATGGCAGGAGATATGTATATAGCTATCACCAGTTACTGACCTCCTGTCATCATTCGAACTATAATTTGCAGGAAACAATATGAATTCGATCAAAAACAGAAGCCATTGCTACATTTGTCAGTCACAGTAGATAAGTACTAGAGTAGGTGTATTAGATGAGGTTGTTCTTAAACTTGCTCCACCAATTAGAAGGCCAATGGAACTATAACTGGTCAACCAAATCAACTGGGTAGGGCAAAATTGGAGAAAACGTGTTGTTCAGTTTCATAATTCATGTTTAACAAAACTCAGTGATGTATCTTAGTTTTGAATACTTGTTCAATGGACAATTCATATTGTGTACAGTGTCCATATTTTCTAAATAATATTGTTAATGATACTTGATGCAATAACAAATATTGATAAAAAAAAGTTATGCATGCATTCCCGGGGAGGCTCCATTGGATAACGATTAGTTCTATTTAAGTTTTTTATAAGTTTTCATTTATATTTCTACTATACAAAACTATGTAATTCAGTTAGTATGTTGTGGAAGTACCATATCATTTTTACCATTCGAGAGCCCAAAAATAGATATGTTGAAATCGGAAATTGTGACCCCTACGAGTAGATTGATTGTTCCCAGAATTTCAAAGCTTGGGTTCCATTAGAAAGCTTTACTGGGAACCGGAATAGTGAAAAACCGAGACTTTTGATATTATTACCTCTCACATGGTAATTTCGACACTCTGCTGAAGTAATGTGTACCAGGGAAGTTGCCTGAGTCGAAAGAAAAAAGAAATACTCACTGAGGACTAGTCAGCGTGTCAGAGTGCGCCTTATTTTCAGTAAATAACTCCCCGTGCTTCCCCCTTAAAGGCAAATTTCGAAATCCCGGCGACGTAGTACATAACTAGATAGATTTCCGCGTCTAATACAAAAAGAACCACGAAAATCAGTTAAAAATCAGGTTATAGACCGGGCGAACATTGCTAATCACCACACCCACATCTACTACAGCCACAGTTCAGTGCTTGTTAGATACAATGTCTCCTTCACCTAGTAGGTTTCGGGCAGGTCGAAGAATTCCATCTAATTATTCTACCTTTTTCTTCAGATTAGTAAATTCTAAAATCCATGTTCAATTTAGTACCTTCAAAATTTTGCAATTCAAAATTCATAGTATTACATAGCACAAATTTTACTAAATTAAATTTAGAGTCTCGACATACACATTACGGATTTGGAATCAGAATCGTCTAAAACGGATTTGTATTGGTTTATTATTTTGCTTCCGAATCTACCAAGGTAGCGGAGGCTTTGTTTTCACTTTTCAAGGATGAAAAAAAAAGTTCTCCAAAATCAAAATTTTCACTCGCGTTTTGCGTTTTAGACCTTTCTGAACAATTTTGGTTCCGTGTCTGTCTGTCTGTCCGTCTGTCATCAATTCCTTGTAACGCGCATAACTATACGAAGTTATAGTCCGATTTCGATGAAATTTTCAGGGATTGTGCGGGTTGGTGTGTAGACGGTCCCCTATGAAAATCATCATCCCCGGACTGATAGAAGCGACTGCGCATGCGCAAACGTGAATTCCTTGTAACGGCCATAACTTCTACAGTTTCCATCCGATTTCAATGAAATTCTCAGGGATGTTACAAATTAGTATTTAGATGGTCCCCTATGAAAATCACCACCTTCGGACTGATAGTAGCTACTGCGCATGCGCAAACGTGAATTCCTTGTAACGGCCATAACTTCTACATTTTCAATCCGATTTCAATGAAATTTTCAGGGATGTTACAGAGTAGTGTTTAGGTGGTCCCCTATGAAAATCACCACCTTCGGACTGATAGTAGCTACTGCGCATGCGCAAACGTGAATTCCTTGTAACGGCCATAACTTCTACATTTTCAATCCGATTTCAATGAAATTTTCAGGGATGTTACAGAGTAGTGTTTAGGTGGTCCCCTATGAAAATCATGGAGAATTGTTCTTCATAGAGGGATTCATTCATAGAGGGATGGTCTCCTGTGAGAATCTAAAATCTTTACATGACAAGGCTTCTATTGAAGTTCTGTTGAAGCTCAGAGGAGAGAGTCTTGATTTGTGCCCCAGGGGAATCGAATCCCAGCCGAGGCTAAGGCCGGCCATCCACGCAACGATTTATCGTTCGATAAGCTCGTCGTACGATAAACCGTTGAGATTTGAACTGCACAGTTATTTCACATACACGTATCGATGTACTCATTCGATTTCCCACCTTCGATATCGTGAACGATTTAGCTTCTGTCCATTCTCCTTTCTTGAGTTTAGTCCCTCACCATCCTCACCATCATCCTTCCGAGAACTGAACTTCGTCCTAAACGATATCGAAGGTCGAAACCGGTGCCCGGCACACACGCTACGTTTCGTTGAACTGCACAGTCCGTCGGAATGGAATTTTCATTCGATTCCGATGACCTTCACAGTTCTGGAGATCGTACGATTTGGTCCACATACACGCTTCGATTTGTCGTCAGGTCTGACCGTTTTTGCTTATCGTACGATGAATCGAACGATAAATCGTTACGTGGATGGCCGGCCTAAGAATTTTTTTGATCCAATCACATACATCTACTCACTTAATTTTTCATTCGAATGTGATGAAATTTTCTAGGATTGTCCAGATTAGCGTGTAGATGGTCCCCTATGAGGGTAGTGAAAGGTATTTTGAGATTAACTACATTGTACTGCATCGGATCATCTATACAATCGGGTTATGGATACGAGGAAGCTATGTGCCACACCCACTTGGCAGACTTTTTTTTCTCTCCTTTGAGGGTTGTCCTCCTTCACCCCAGGAATCGCATAAGGACGCCCAAAAACCAAATAAATCACGTATCCCTCTTTGCGTTCTAGCCCTATTACTCTAATGAATACTCACAAGATATAACCTATGAGTTCCATAATGTAACTAATATTATATCATAAAAATATTTCATACGGAACGGCTATTGCGGACTGATTGAATTAGACAGTTGTCAACTCATTGAAGACCACCCATGTAAACCTTTTTAGAACGCTCTTGGAGATAATTCATTCAAATGGTTAAAACAATACCTACTGTAGGTAACAGCTGTACCTACAATGAGTTCAACTTGAGCTATTTTCACAGGAAATTTGGCAAGTTAGAGAGTAAGCTTGGGCACACCTTTCCTCTACTCTATTACATTGCAAAAAGTATTCACAAGTCATAATTCGTACTCAGTCCCATGCTGACGTGAGAAAGTCGAGAATGAATCAACTGATTCTAACTCGTTAAACATTGAAATACTCATCGGATTTAGACAGTTGCTTGGTTGGTGAGTGTACTACTTACTTCCTACTTACGATATTGATTGAAGATTTCAAGAGTAGAAATTTTTGATTCGTCAATGTGCAAACTATTAGAAATCGTGAGCGAAATCTGACCGATCGTGAGAGTCTTGACGGGCATTACCGATCAATTTCTTCGTCATGAGGAGAAGAAGAAACGAGAAAAAACGAGTCACGAGTTCGAGAAACGTGTCAGTATCACCGTCATCGGCAATCTGGCAGCTAATTGGATGCGAAAATCGCTGAGAAGTATTTACGAGTTAAAGATGGGTGGTTTTCAACGGGCAAGGGGAGATATTCAGTTATCGTCACCCACCAAAGGGTATCTACTGATCCTTGTTACATCTCATCACATTGAACATTAGAAAACAAGTACATTATATATTCCGTCCTATTACATTGGAGTAATTAGAGTTAACAGTCACGTGAGCTCCCGGCTGGATCTTTGGTATCTCTTCTATGTGTTTCTACCGATAGGACTATCTGAAACTATCGATAGTTTCAAACTATCGATGATACTCTCGAACTATAATGACAGCGTTTTTTACCGACTCCAGAAAGCTGGAATATATGTAAAACTAAAAAGACAAAAAAAATAGATTACGAATTTTTCATCAATATCGAACCATCTATTCACATCGATAATTAATAGGCGAGTGGGTAGGTAAATAGGTTGGAATAATCACACTTTCGATTAACTAGGAACTTGATTAATTATTCATAAGTCTAACGTTACCGTCGGAGTAATTAGACACGTAGTTTACCTACGTAGATACATAATGTAAATTACCGCAATTTTGGTATTATTAGAAACCTCCATTAATTACCCGAAAACCCCAAATCCAAAATTTCCAAACGTATTTGGGACTCAAGATGTTTTCTTGAATGAATAGGAAGACGTTGTAGTTGGAAACAGCAACAAGTAATGAACATAAACATACCCAATACCACATTGATATTGTAAGAAAGTTCAAGTGCAGAAGGAAAACTCCACAAACAGAGATAAAATATTAATTTTATTCGGACTCGCACACCGACCCTCAAAACTATATTCTAACATTCCATTTAGGTTTATAAACATCTGTTTAAAAACACCCAGGATCAATAATAACAAAATGGCAACTCTTTAACAATATCAACCGACAACAGCTAGAATACCTAAGTAGACTAGATTACCTATAGCGAGTACATCAATTTTTTAGCACCACTATACCGGAATGAAGGTGCTAATGGTGATGATGGGTGGATTTTAACGACTCTTTAGCATTTAAGAATAAATTAAACTTCACAAAATTCCCATTTCATAATAATTATTTTCTAAAATTCACGATTAAAATGTCAAAAATGAGAGAAATGCCCCCTTTTGGTTAAACTCCATCCATAAATAAAAAATAAATAAAAAATATCTCGATTAGTGGACTTTTTGGATTGCCCAAAAAACTGAAGACAAAAGAATTGACGAAATTTGACATCCAGAAGCCATCTATCATCAGGTAACCTGTTTTATCATATATTATTTTGGAGAGAAACACACGGGAGAGATACAAGAACTAGGAGATACAAGAGCTGGTTCACCCGCAGACCACCAAAGTAGGAGACCAAACTGAATCTGCAAAGTCTATGATTATCTGAAGTTAATAGTCACGTTATCGATTCATTAATAGGCACTTAATAGATAGATAATGCAGCTCTTCAACCTTCCCTTCCGATTTCATTTGAACAAATGTCAACAAGGAAGATATTCATCAGCTAGAGACCATTTCATTGCTCAAAATATCATAGCAGTTGTTATAAGAAGAAGAGAAGCTTTTGGTTTATTATTTTCAATGAAGAACCTTTGAAACACTTATCTCCATCAAAATTTGTGCAAGATAGGTAAAATCCGAAAACCGAATAAATTGAAGTCCACCGTAATTGCCTTGTCAAATTGCAGAGCAAAAACTGAAAATTTCAAGAAGGAAGTTCGAAGGTATGGTATTACCAAAGAAGAAATACGTACTTACTTCAGCATTTACAAAAATTAAATATGTATATTTGATACCTAAACTAAAAATCCTCCCATCATCAATGTTTCATAACAAACAGATTCTTCAATAACTTGAGGTGAAGGAAGTAGATTTAACCAAAAACGCTACAAATTATTCCACGAAGGTTTATTTTTTCTACATAGATCACTCGTCTGCAAAGAACACGGCTTTGCCATTGTCATCACCTACCAACCATATTTTCGCTTCACAATCAAGTTTATTTGGACACTCGATTCTAAGAAATGAAGAGTTGTAGGTGCCTTCAATAGGAAATTTGATTACTGGTTGCAAAGGACGCAAAACTGAAGTTATCTCGAAGAAACGAACAACGGTCGTATTTTGTCAGCTAAAATTTCAACGGAGATTTGCATTCACACTCGTGTTTCTGATTTATCGTAAGCCCAACGTGGGGAGCGAACGGTTGGACCTACAGAACTCCGCGTGGTCTCATTCGATTCTAAAACTTCAATACTATTTTAAATTGACGAAAAAATAATACCATTATATCAAAAAGTTTTTGAGCTGGGGCGTTTTCAAAATTTCAACCCTCAGAAGTGACAGACATCAGCCAAAAGCTTCGGGGCTCAACTAGACCTCAAATGGAGCCTACTTACCAAATTTCATGACGGCAACATTTTTATTCTATTTTTGGATTCTACGTACCTTGAAACGTTAACCAACAAATTCGGGGGGGGGGGGGGGGACATTTTTTCTTGTTCGATTCAAAAGGTTCATTATTGAAAATAATAAACCAAAATGGTTGGTAGGTTGAAGCAAGGCAAACCCGTGTTCTTTGCAGATGAGTGATCTATACAGAAAAATAAACCTTTGTGTAGTAATTTGCAGAGTTTTTTTTTGTTGATAATCAGGTTAGAAAATTTGTTTTAAACGACCTAACGGATTTTGATGGTTTAGTATGCGCTTGGTGTGCGTTTTATTGGGAAATTGGAGAGATGACTAACATCAGATGGTTGATGAACCTTGGATGACCTTCGAGATTTGAGGTTCATCGATAAAAAACTGATTAAAAAATGACAAATTTCAATTCAGAATGTCCTTTTTTCATAAATTAAAGTGATAATGGGAAAAGAGTTAAAATTTACTGTTTCGAATCAAATATTCAACCCAGAACGTCGTTTTTCCGAATGTCATGGGAAACTTGAGAAAGAAGTTCAAATTAAACGATGAGAGTTAATTTATGAATGGCGAATTCTCCATTGAAACCTTATTTTTTCGTCAAATGACGAAAGTAGTTTTTTTCAAATAATGGAGATTTGGTGAAATAAGTTTGAATTTGTCATTTCGTGGATAATGAAAGTTAAATTGAAAACCTCGTATTTTCATCAACAGAGCGAAAATTTGAGGATCTTTGAAATTCATGTTAGCATTGGTTCTTGAATGACAAATTTTGAGTGTAGAACGTCGTATTTTCCAGAATTCATTGTTTATAATCATCAGAAATCAACTGTAACGCTTTTTTTTTATAAAGCCTTTAGAGTCCGTGTGCCAAAGTAAAGAAATAAAATTAAAGTCAAAAATATGGTTTCTAAGCAAGCAACTTCAGGAGTTGAACAATTTTCAGTTGGAAAAATGGCACACATTTCCTCAACAAATCCAAATGCTGACCATGAAGTGTTGAAAAAGAGCTTTCTTAAAAACTCGGAACTAACTAACAATTCAACAAACGCCGTCAACTTTCACTGCCGGCTGCTACCCGGATGAGTAAGAAGAGAAACCACGGGCGTTCGAAAGAAGTTGAGACTCCTCAAGGAAACTTGGTCTTTGATTCGTCTCGTCACGGCAAACCTCATTATTTTGTCAATGGGTGACGGCCAATCCATTCAAGGACGACCACCTTCGCCAATTCCATCACACCATCATGATGAGAAGGATATTTTTAGCTATGTAAGTAAGTACTCGCACAAAAGAATCCTGGACATGCAAATTCATGGCTCTTAACGATTAATTTATGAAAAAAATCGAGATAGCTGTAGAAGTTTGTAAACTCAGTTAAATGGCTCTCTGCCAGGGAATCAAGGAAAAACAACTGAATTATTTGTATAGGCATCAATAGGAAACGTTGACACTTTTCTTCACGAATCCCTCTATTGTAAAAACTGTTCTTGAACCCGGAAAGTTTGAATGATCGAGATACCAGTTGTCCTAGAAAAAGTGTGCTCTGAGTACCTGGTGTGAATTTATTGTATAATTTGTGAGTATGTTTTTGCTAATTACTACCATAATAGAGAAAATAGGTATTCGACTGTTATTTCAAGACTTAGTATAATTTAACAGATTATATATATATTTTAGTACCTAAATTTAGCTGTTGGATGGTAAATCCAGAGAGAGTTAGGTAGGTTGAGGGAAGGAAATTTGGATTCGGCTTTCTAGGTGGTAAGATTATCAGTCGAGTGCACTTTTCCATTGCTGAATCATCAGGACTTTCAAGCTATTAGCATGGAACATGCTTTAGCCTTGAGCTAACTGGCAAAAAGAGTCACGTTTTTGGGAGACGGCGATGAGTCACGAAATTTTGCAATGATTTCCACTTACAACTAAGTCGTTGCAACAGAACTTAATCTTCGTCAGTCGTGTTCGTAGAAAAATCGTTCACCATTCGTTGGAAAGCCCTAAATTTGTGCATAAATTATATACTGCCAAACGCTGCAAATTATTATACAAAGGTTTATTATTTTTCTATATAGATCACTGGTCTGCAAAGAACACGGCTTTGCCATTGTCACCACCAACCAACTTGAAGAAAATATCGATCGCATTTCGGTCAGCTAATATTTGAACGGAGATTAGACCTCTTTTGCGATTCACACTCGTGTTTCTGATTTATCGTAAGTCCAACTCTTAAATTCTCGTAGGAACAAACGGTTTGTCCTACAGGGCTCCGCGTGGTCTCAAAAAATTCGAAACTATCTGAAATTCATGGAAAAACAAGTCCTTGATATCCAAATATTGTGAGTTAGGGCGTTTTCAAAATTTCAAGCCTTATTTTTGAACCCTTAGAAGTGACTTACATCAACCAAAATCTTCTGGGCACAAATGGAGCCTACATACAAAATTTCATCAAAATCGGTCTGTTAAGTGGGGAAAATGCCGCGTACGGCGAACGGACGGCCAAATTTTTATTCGATTTTTGGATTCTACGTACCTTGAAACGTGAACCAACAAATTTTGAGGGGGCGTAAAAATATTTGTTTTTTTGGTCGATTCCAAAGGTTCATTATTGAAAATAATAAACCAAAACCAATGTAATTTATTACGTACTTACGAAATGGAATCTAAAGAACTTGAAACACAGGTGTAATAGATAAAATAATATTTATAAACTTCCATTAAAAGTAGTAGTTGTGAGTCCTAATTTCCGTATCATCATATTTACCTCATTTACATATCAGTCTTGTTCTATATTTCTTGAATTTTAGTCAAAGGCTCTAAGCAGTAAGTATCCGGGGTCCAGGGGGCTTATAGATACATTGTAAAGCTCCGTCTAATTGAATAGATTGCCATGTGCAACATTATGGATATTTCATTTAAAGTTGGACGAAGTCCGCCTTAAGCGAACCATAGAAAGGATTTTCAAGCTTCATAAAATCGATCAATCAATTTTCAAGTCATGATTGCCTTGCGCAACAAGTGTGTAGGTCGTTCAATTTAATTTTTAGGCGAAATCCACTTAAAACCTTTCTAGACTTTAAAATTGACTGAGTGAATTTCATGAAGATTTGAAATCCTTGCTTTAAGTGGACTTCGTCCAAAATTAAATTGAAATATCCTCATGTTGCACAAAACAACCCATTCTAAAAGTCTGAGCCCTACGATGTATCTAAGGAAGTGATCATTAAAGAAAAAGCCTCAAGGTCCCTATGATCCAGCAACGCGAAAGTGGGCTCGACTAATTAAACAATCTTATAACAAGGAAAGCCGATTCCAAATTTCCTCCCCTCAACTTACCTACCTCAATAAAGAAAGACCAAACAAACACAATAAACAAGGGAGAGTTGATATAAACTGAATCAATCTTGAATCGTCTCAACTTCCTTGCATAACATTTATGAAAGATGGAGTAGTTTACCTACTACTGAGATCCTTCAATGTGGTGCACCTACAGGACAAACGACCAAGGACCTCACATCGGGGCCGTACAATTCCGAGTTGAAGAAAAATCTCCTAGTTCGAAGCACCAGTTGCGGTGGCATAACTATTCATTCAACTGACTCTTATGAAGCGAATTATCTCCTTATTTTCTCTAGTCAAGTTATGTGATCGGTTTATCAGCTCATTAGCTAATTAGCTCATTATTAAACCTGACAATTTCACCAATATGAAACCATCAGAGGCACTCAGACTTTTTACGTCATCAGGTAGATTGATTGCGAAGTAAATTAATGAAGGCTTTACGAGCAGTGGAAAGAGACCTTTGAAACCATTCCGGTTGTTTTTACTGTTTCATACCATCTATGAGTGAAGGGACTGGAAAACCTATGAAATTAGATTTAACGGTTTCTCTTCTTCTTGGTGACCCAGTGAACGTGAAGTGAAACTCAGAGTCAGTTAACGTGAATTTTACGGAGAATTGCAAAGCGGAAATTTTTCTTTTTATGAACATAATATCTAGAAGTGCTAGTTCTGGTATCTTCAATGTTCCTACAGGCAGAGCTGACGCAAAATAACTTCATTCATACACTTGTCTTTTTTTTCCCTCACAACTAGGACAGAACATGCTCTCAAGTTGTTCAAACTTACCTTTATTTGCAATCAATACGTTTTCGGTAGTCCGAAAATTACTATGATCAACAAAGAAACCTACTCATATGCGTAAAGAGCAAAATATTAAATCCAGTCTCCTAATATGTTGAATAAATGAGAACAGCAATTGAGTTGATTAATTGCCAAGTAGGTACGTATCTGACTGAGCACATGATAGGGATGAAGAAATAATGTACTGAATAAAGGAAAATCAGGATTTTTCAGATTAGGAGCAAATTTTCAGAAACTTGAATGGTGAAATTGCAGACGCGTAGAACATAGAAAAGAGAAGAGGAGGAAATCTGAGTTTGGATAGGTGATAACAGGACGATAACTACCTACCCAATGTTGGCTATGTTGAAAAAAATACACAGAGAAGATATTCGTGACAAAAACGCTGCAAATTATTACACAATGGTTTATTATTTTCTATATAGATCACTCGTCTACAAAATCACCATCCATCCAATATTTAAAAAAAAATCAAAAAAAATAAATAAATAAAAAAATAAAAAAAAAATCGAAAAAAAAATCCAAATCACCAACCATTGATCGCATTTCGGTCAGCTCTAATTTGAACGGAGATTAGGCCTCTTTTGCGATTCACACTCGTGTTTTGATTTATATATATATATTTCAATTTAAACCCTTAAATTTTCGTAGGGAGCGAACGGTTTGTCCTACAGAGCTTCGCGTGGTCTCAAAAAATTCTAAAAATTCTACAGAATCTTAAATTGAAGGAAAAACAATACCTTTATATCAAAATTTTTTGAGTTAGGGCGTTTTCAAAATTTCAAAATTGATTTTAGAACCCTTAGAAGTGACCTACATCAACCAAAAGCTTCGGGGCACAACTAGACCCCAAATGGAGCCTACATACCAAATTTCATCAAAATCGGTCAATGCTAAGTGGCAAAAGTGCCGCGTACGGCGGACGGACGGCCAAATTTTTATTCGATTTTTGGATTCTACGTACCTTGAAACGTAAACCATCAAATTTTGAGGTAGTGTTAAAATTTTTTTTTCTTGGTCGATTCCAAAGGTTCATTATTGAAAATAATAAACCAAAACCAATGTAATTTATTACGTACTTACGAAATGGAATCTAAAGAACTTGAAACACAGGTGTAATAGATAAAATAATATTTATAAACTTCCATTAAAAGTAGTAGTTGTGAGTCCTAATTTCCGTATCATCATATTTACCTCATTTACATATCAGTCTTGTTCTATATTTCTTGAATTTTAGTCAAAGGCTCTAAGCAGTAAGTATCCGGGGTCCAGGGGGCTTATAGATACATTGTAAAGCTCCGTCTAATTGAATAGATTGCCATGTGCAACATTATGGATATTTCATTTAAAGTTGGACGAAGTCCGCCTTAAGCGAACCATAGAAAGGATTTTCAAGCTTCATAAAATCGATCAATCAATTTTCAAGTCATGATTGCCTTGCGCAACATGTGTGTAGGTCGTTCAATTAGATTTTGGACGAAATCCACTTAAAGCCTTTCTAGACTTTAAAATTGATTGAGTGAATTTTATGAAGATTGAAAATCCTTGCTTCAAGCGTACTTCGTCCAAAATTAAATTGAGATATCCTCATGTTGCACAAAACAACCTTCTAAAAGTCTGAGCCCTACAATGTATCTAATAAAGTGATCATTAAAGAAAATGCCTCAAGGTCCCGATGATCCAGCAACGCGAAAGTGGGCTCGACTAATTAAACAATCTTATAACAAGGAAAGCCGATTCCAAATTTCCTCCCCTCAACTTACCTACCTCAATAAAGAAAGACCAAACAAACACAATAAACAAGGGAGAGTTGATATAAACTGAATCAATCTTGAATCGTCTCAACTTCCTTGCATAACATTTATGAAAGATGGAGTAGTTTACCTACTACTGAGATCCTTCAATGTGGTGCATCTACAGGACAAACGACCAAGGACCTCACATCGGGGCCGTACAATTCCGAGTTGAAGAAAAACCTCCTAGTTCGAAGCACCAGTTGCGGTGGCATAACTATTCATTCAACTAACTCTTATGAAGCGAATTATCTCCTTATTTTCTCTAGTCAAGTTATGTGATCGGTTTATCAGCTCATTAGCTAATTAGCTCATTATTAAACCTGACAATTTCACCAATATGAAACCTTCAGAGGCATTCAGACTTGTTACGTCATCAAGTAGATTGATTGCGAAGTAAATTAATGAAGGCTTTACGAGCATTGGAAAGAGACCTTTGAAACCTTTCCGGTTGTTATTACTGTTTCATACCATCTATGAGTGAAGGGACTGGAAAACCTGATATTAGATTTAACGGTTTCTCTTCTTCTTGGTGACCCAGTGAACGTGAAGTGAAACCCAGAGTCAGTTAACGTGAATTTTACGGAGAATGAGGAATTTCACCATGTCGGAATTTCCTATTTTTGACCCCAAAATCGGATTTAGCACCTCGAAAAACCCCCTAAGACAAACTTTCAGCCCGAACTTCCTAATTTACGAATAAACAAAACAGTGTAGAAAATACGAATGTTTAAAAAAACCGGGAAAATGACGTAATCCTGGAATAGTTCATTTATGGCCGCTTGAAGCGCTGAGATCGAGAAATCCATAGTCCCCAGATGCAAAATTTCACGAAACAGTAAAGTTCGAAATCGAAAAACTGAAGAAAAAAATAGAAAAAGAAAGATGGGCAAAATTAGGTTTCCCCTGTTTTTGTTTGATAACTTTTCTCTTAGAAAACACGATTTCGTTGTCCCAATGGGCAACACTGGGAGGAGACGGCGATCCGAACAGCCCAATCAGCGAGCGTTCCCGCTTCACGTCCGTTTTCCCGGTTAGTTGTGAAATCAAAAATTTTGATTGTCTCCCAAAAATAACAGGAGACTTGTTTTCCGAAATCAGCCCGATTTTCATCTATCCCACACCATTAACTATTCAGGAAAAATGCAAACAGAATTCGGTGAAATTCCTCATTGCAAAGCGGACATTTTTCTTTTTATGAGCATAATAAGTACCTATCTGGAAGTGGTAGTTCTGGGATCTTCAATGTTCCTACAGGCAGAGCTGACGCAAAATAACTTCATTCATACACTTGTCTTTCTATCTTCCTCACAACTAGGACAGAACGTACTCTCAAGTTGTTCAAACTTACCTTTATTTGCAATCAATACGTTTTCGGTAGTCCGAAAATGACCATGATCAACAAAGAAACCTACTCATATGCGTGAAGAGTCTTCCAATCTAAGAGCGAAATATTAAATCCAGTCTCCTAATATGTTGAGAAATGAGAACAGCAATTGAGTTGATTAATTGCCAAGTAGGGACGTATCTGACTGAGCACATGATAGGAATGAAGAAATAACGAACTGAATAAAGGGAAATCAGGAATTTCAGATGAGAATCAGAAAAGAGAAGAGGAGGAAATCTGAGTTTTGATAGGTGATAACAGGAAGATAACTACCCAATGTTGGCTATGTTGAAAAAAATACACCGAGAAGATATTCGTGACAAAAAGTTTACGCTTTCACAATTCTTACCTTTTGCGTTTGACCAGTTTAAGATAATTTTCCAAATTTTCAGTTTTCTTTCGGATGTTTCTGTTTTCAAAAATTATAACCGGTAGGATACAATAGTGGATGGTGTTAGCTGAACTCGATTACAATAATTATTCCAATCCCATTCCAGACGAACTGTGCCGTGTGAAGCTAGAAATGACAGGTAGGCAACTGCCACCTATTGGTGTTCACCACATTTGGTCAACCACTGAAGGTCAGCATTCCTCCACATTCACTTTCTCTAATGAGTAACGCCGTGTCGGTGATAGTCATATGAGTGCGGATCCCATCTCACATTCCAAGGAGTTGAACGTCCTCTATTTGTGAGGTAGGTCTGTTAATTTCCGTTTTTGTTCTGAACTTGAAAAGTCATCGACATCCGCAGTGAATCTTTTCAACCTCCGAGCATTGTTTATTAAATTGAAAACAACGAATGAGAATAGAAAATCTGGGAATCATACCAAAAATACACCTACCTTAGAGGCTTTAGCGCAAAAAAATGAGTTCTGATAAAGTGTTAGGATAAAGTGTTAGCTGGTTAGCTGCTGACTGCGGGGGTACCCACTAATGTTACTTTGATTATAGTTATAAAATGTACCACCACGAAATGAATGGTGTTTTCTACCGTCATGCCTTTGAGTTTCAGAATATCCTCTATATTTTTCAAGCCTAACATTCACAACATTGGGTGAACACATGTACAACACAAGGAGGACAAAAGAGTTGGCGGCAAGAACAGCAGAGACATTTGGCCCACATTATTCGGCAGACATTCACAGTCAATTCAACTGAACACATCATTCGGTCCAATTTGAAGTTGAACAATGGCGACTGAAGAATGGAAAGAGTATCTGATGGTTTGAAGCTATTTCTGAAGGAAATAGTAGGAATCACTTTGCCAAACGCATTGACTTGAGTTATGTGCATGCGAGATCAGCTTTGGAAGTGCAGATGGAAGAGGAAACGTTTCATTCCCACTCGGAATCACAGAGGAATCAATTACCTCTCTTTAGCGTACAAAAAATTATAAATGCTTTCAAATCTAAGTCAATTTTTCAAGCAATTTTGGTATCCCCTCAGTCAATTCCCTTCTTGATCAGATTGTCACGAGACTCATCAGCAACTTTCTGCAACCAAAATCCAACTACCTTTCAAATTTGAGCAAAATCAGGTGATTACATCGTGAGATTTAGGAAAATCAAGTTTGTTATACTTGCGCTGAAATTTTATCAAAATCATATAATTTTTTGTATTATGACAAGGAATTCGATGTTGTTTTCCTCTGCGTTCCCTTCGGCCTTTGTCTCGAACTAATCAAAATGCAATGCAATGCAAAAAGCCTAAAACAGGAAAAAAATCAAAAGTTTGACTGTTCGGGGCTGAGAAATCGTAGTTCAAAGGCAGTCATGTTCGATCTGTGTTTACCTCTTTATCTCGTTCCTCTAATTGCCTACTGATGTACCTTAACTGTTTCATTACACGTTATTTGATTATTCGGATGTTAATTCCGACCTGCGGCCTCCTTAAATCTATCAAGTCACGTTTTCAATGAAACTCATAAGAGACAGTGTGAGGACTAACCAGCGTATTTTCAGAAAATTCATTGGAAATTGTACAATATTTTTGAAGGGTTTTTCTTTGGGCAGTCAGTCGAAAAACTAAAATTGTTCTTCTGATACGCAAATGCAAGCAGAAATTTTGATTTCGGGGAACATTTTTCTTGTCCTTCCTATCTTCGATACAGAGAAAGGAAAAACCCAGATGGGTATGCTTTAAAGGGTGTGTAGATGGGCACCTAGGTTTGAAGAATGGTAGATTAGAAATGGTCTTTGATGACAACTGACAAATCATTACGATATTCGTCATTTTGGTTTATTATTTTCAATAATGAACCTTTGGAATCGACCAAGAAAAAAAATTTTCTAACCCCACCTCAAAATTTGATGGTTTACGTTTCAAGGTACGTAGAATCCAAAAATCGAATAAAAATTTGGCCGTCCGTCCGCCGTACGCGGCACTTTTGCCACTTAGCATTGACCGATTTTGATGAAATTTGGTATGTAGGCTCCATTTGGGGTCTAGTTGTGCCCCGAAGATTTTGGTTGATGTAGATCACTTCTAAGGGTTCCAAAATCAATTTTGAAAAATTTTGAAAACGCCCTAACTCAAAAAATTTAGATATAAAGGTATTGTTTTTCCTTCAATTTAAGAATCTTTAGAATTTTTAGAATTTTTTGAGACCACCTGGAGCTCTGTAGGACAAACCGTTCGCTCACTACGAGAATTTAAAGTTTGGACGTACGATAAATCAGAAACACGAGTGTGAATCGCAAAGAGGCCTAATCTCCGTTCAAGTTAAAGCTGACCGAAATGCGATCGATGTTTTTCTTCATGTTGGATGGTTGGTGGCTTTGCAGACGAGTGATCTATATAGAAAAATGAAAAATAATAAACCATTGTGTAATAATTTGCAGCGTTTTTATGAAGGTGTTGTTCCTGGTAAGGATTGATACACAGTTGCCGCAGTGAAATCGCTCTGTCAATTCTTACCTCGAAAATCACCTCCATGTATTGACAAAATCGACAGAAAATAAAACTCCTCCTCGGAAGCTCAATAAACTTACCGACATCAAACTAATTTTGTTTATTGATCAACATTTAGAGTAAATTGTGCAATCAGTTATGTGAGAGTTTCAAGGTAATGCTAACTGGTTCAAGCTCTGATGAGCGTGTGGCTTGAAATAGTACTTTTATTTTCCCTACCGTATCTAATTAATGGACCACTTAAATTATCGTATATTTTGTCGTAAATGAGTGAAATTATAGGTATTTAGATAACGTAAACATAATGACCATGATCTTTCTTCATGATCTTGAATTGATTTTCTGATAGCCAAATTAGTTGGATCTAGTAGGATTCAAACTACCTTTAGAGGCTCATGATCATATTCATTGTTCATTCAAGCTCTGATGATTGCGTGGCTTCAAATAGTACTTTTATTTTCCCTACCGTATCTAATTAATAGAACACTTAAATCATTGTGCATTTTTGTCGTGAATAAGTGAAAATCTCGTTACTTAGGTAACGTAAACATAATAACCATGATCTTTCTTCATGATCTTGAATTGACTTGCTGAAAGCCAAATTAGCTGGGTCTAGTAGGATTCAAACTACCTTAGTAGCTCATGATCATATTCATTGTTCATTCAAGCTATGATGATTGTGTGGCTTGAAATAGTACTTTTATTTTCCCTAACGTATCTAATTAATGGATCACTTAAATTATTGTACATTTTGTCGTAAATAAGTAAAAATCTAGATATTTAGGTAACGTGAACATAATAACGATTATTTTGAATTGACTTGCTGAAAGCCAAATTAGCTGGATCTAGTAGGATTCAAACTACCTTAGAGGCTATCATATTCATTGTTCATTCAAGCTCTGATGATTGCGTGGCTTGAAATAGTACTTTTATTTTCCCTACCTTATCTAATTAATGGAATACTTAAATCATTGTGAATTTTGTCGTGAATAAGTGAAAATCTCGTTACTTAGGTAACGTAAACATAATAACCACGATATTTCTTCATGATCTTGAATTGACTTGCTGAAAGCCAAATTAGCTGGGTCTAGTAGGATTCAAACTACCTTAGTAGCTCATGATCATATTAATTGTTCATTCAAGCTCTGATGATTGGGTGGCTTGAAATAGTACTTTTATTTTCTCTACCTTATCTAATTAATAGAACACTTAAATCATTGTGCATTTTTGTCGTGAATAAGTGAAAATCTCGTTACTTAGGTAACGTGAACATAATAACCATGATATTTCTTCATAATCTTGCATTTATCTGCTGATAGCCAAATTAGCTGGATCTAGTGGGATTCAACCTACTCAAGTTGAATTGATTTTTGTCAGGATTGAATGCAGTCATGTTCGGGTAGGTGTAGGTGGGAGGAACTATTCGCCTTACCTTCGGTTGCTTTCGAGGAATCAAAGTCGGTCGAAAGTTATCCAGTGGAGCCGCGAACACGGTCGAATCCTTGCCAACAAACCGATCAACACATTCACAACCAGACACGAGGGGTCACAGGCGACTGACTCGATGGAAGACGTACTGAGATATACTAGAAGGCGAGAGACAGATTCTGGGGAAACCCGGGGTCTCTCCCACCCCAGGCCGACCGACAGAGGCCACCTCAACCTCCCGCATTTCCCATCCTGGACCAGACCAGCTGCTCGTCCTCCAAACAGAAGAAATTATCGCTTCCATTTTTCCATATTTTGTCTCTTTACTATGAACTTCAATAACTACAGCCAGGAATAGTTTGATGTTTGGTGCAAACGAAAAATTCAGTTTCTATCAAGTTTCCTTACAGTATTTGTCCCAAGGAAAGTACCTACAGCTGCTGTGTGTTGTTACGACCTCAGATATCTAACAAATTCAACGACTTACAACATTTGAATCAAATTTTCCAATTCGTGCAGTTTCAATTCGTCCGCAAATAACTTTACAGGTCCTTTTCATTCATTACATATTGTTTAGTAATGCATGCATTACAGGGGACGTCCCATTGGATAAGCATTAGGTCAGTTTAACCAGCTGGTAAGCGATAAAACTGTTTCACTCGATGTAATTTATTTGTTACTTTAGGCAAGAAATAGTGAGCCCCCCCCCCCACCATTATCCACTAAAACATTTCTAGCGGCGTAGAAGCCTCGAATCTGAAGAGCATTTTAAAATCCATAATCTACGATACCGTAAAACCGTCAAAATTTACCCCACCAGGGGTAACTTTACCCCAAAAAGTGAGAATCTTCAATTGTGACGTAAGCGTGGTAGAACTTAGATAAAAGTTAGCTATTGTGTTTTCGTTTTACTCCACATTCCAGAGAATCGATGCGGCTTGCAATGGCGCCTTTATCCATGTTATCAGCTGTTATCAGTCATTGTTTCCTGTTCAGCTGTTTTTGTCCTGTTTCTTGTGTTCCAAAATTTCTTCCATATCAGGTGTTTGGAGTGGATTTACCAGGCAAGCCCTCATCATATCACTTTTAGGGGTGTGTCGGTCCAGGTATTTCCCTGGAACGGTTCCAACGGTTACGGTGACAAAGATGTAACCGTTCCAAATTACCGGTACAGTTCCATTACCGATACAGGCGATCAAATCCCACTCACATTCATGGATGAAGCAGGCAGTCAAATCCCTATCGTCCTTCTTCCATGCTTATGATATCAACTTGCAATACAATAGCATCATTTTCCTTGACAATTCGCTAAAAGGAAGGAATTTGAACAAGTGTTATAAAAGAGGCAATTTATTATAAATAATAGTTACCAAACAATTCAAGGAAAGAATTATGACGTTGCAGTTTAAGAACTTAACATGACAATAATAAATTAATAAAACTGGAGACAACTTCCATGCTAACCTGTCCAGAAGATAACTTCCCGCTCAAGAGCCATTCCATGAACCATTCTCAGTCCATGGAAGTAGTAAGGGCGCTTCCAGGTACAACATGGAACAGAACTGAGAACAAGATCCATGCTTACCGGTCCAGAGCCATTGAACCATTCCTAATGATATCTTATCGGTCCGGTTACATCCTTACCAGTCCAGTTCCATCCTCACCAATCAGAATGATCAGATTGATGAGATGATTGATCAGATCATTCTGATTGGTGAGGATGGAACTGGACCGATGGAAAAGATTCTCTTCCCGGTCCAGAGCCATCTTAAGATATCTTATCAGTCCGTGGAACTGGACCGGTAAGGGTCGAGTTTTTGTCACTGCGTGGAACCGTTCCAACCTGATACTCGGTTCCACAGTCCCGGTACAGCTGTACCGACACACCTCTAATCACTTTCAATATCTTATTTTGAACAAAATACTCTAATAAAATTCTCAAAAAAGTGTTTTCTTAGTTATGCCTTTGTTTACCAAAAATTTGATGGTAACTTTACTCCAAAAACTAGGTATCTTTACTCCACTATAAAGGTTGGGATAAAGGTAGCCTCACTCATATTTTTCTTATTTAATCTCGAAAAATATTTGAGTTTTATAATTTTCGCAGTGTTGAATGTAAGGTTTCTAGTGTATCTCATGTTGCAGAAGTAAAAGATGGGGAGAAGAAATGAGAAAAAGCTTGGTACGCGCCCCTACCGAAATTTTGCAACAATGATATGAACATAAACGTGCTTTGGTCTCATAAGTTGTGATTTACAATATTATTTACTTACTTGTGGGTTAACTTTGAAATTTACCATTGCAATTCATTTGAAAGTTATCGAATGTGAAACAGACTTCTGTGATTTTGTTAAGTCATTCGTTTATCGTTTATTGTCCTTCAATATTTCTTTACTTGTAGAAAGTTTTGCTCGATTACCTACATAAGTCTGTCTATACTGGAAGACTGAAATTGTGATCTCTCAACCAGAAATATTGCATTTCAAGCAAATTCGTTGAAATAAATGATCATTGGAATTTATATTTTTCTTAGGTATAACTTGTATTTTTCAAGCTAAAAAGTTCAATTTTTCAGAATATATTTTATAATAATATTATTTATTATAATATTATTTAGTAATAGTATTATTAGTATTATTTAGTAATATTTAGTATTTCTGGGGTAATGAATTCAATCCCGACTAGTATCATTGCACCACTGCCCGTTTCTGTAGCGATAACCGTGAGTTTTTCAGAGTGGAGTAAAGAGAGACGCACTCGTAGGTAACTTTACTCCAACATTTAAACAATTAAATAGGGGGGTTACAATTATCTGATCAATGAGCTCGACCACTCAAAATGTTCAGGAAGCCCTGAAGATCAATTCACTCATTAAAAAAATCAATTTAACCTATTTCGAGTGGGAGAAATTGTATTTGGAAATGTTTTGGAGTAAATCTTGGGGTAAAGTTTGACGGTTTTACGGTACCCAACATGCGAATTCGAGTTCACCCCCTCCCCTCCCATGACCACCAATGGTGCCAGTCTGGCACCAAAGCGGAAATACGTCGTAAACTAAACAATATGCATTACTAAACAATATGTTTAAAATCACCAAAAAAGTCTGCCAAGTGGCTATGGCACATAGCTTCCTCGTGGCCACAACCAGATTGTATAGATGATCCGATGCATAGTAGCTAATCGCAAAACATAAATCTCTAAGTACCTTCCACTACCTACGGCTACACGTCAACCCCCACAATCTCTCAATATTTCTTCGAAATCGGACGAAAAATGTGGAAGTTATGGCTGTGACAAGGAATTCATATCTGCGCATGTGCAGAGGCTACTGTCAATTTAGGCGTCGTGATTTTCATAAGGGACCATCTACACCCCAATCCGCATGATCCCTGATAATTTCATATAAATCGGATCAAAAATGTGGAGGTTATGGCTGTAATTTTTTTTAACTCCCCTCCAAGGCACGCCATTAAAATAAAACATATTGTTTGGTAATGCATGCATTCCAGGGGACGTCCCATTGGATAAGCATTAGATCAGTTTAACCAGTTGTTAAGTGATAAAACTGTTTCGCTCGATGTAATTTATTTATTACTTTAGGCAAGAAATACTGACCCCCCCCCCCCTCACCATTATCCACCTTAACATTTCTAGCGGCATGGGAGCCTCGAATCTGAAGAGCATTTTAAAATCCATGATCTACGACACCCAACATGCGAATTCGAGTTCACCCCCCCCCCCCCACCACCTCCCCAACGCCAACAATGGTGCCACTCTGGCACCAAAGCGGAAATACGTCGTAACATTGAACTTTCATCTGTTAGTTTTGGTAGGCAGTCCGTCGAAGTTCACATCCGTATTCAAGGTGAACCACAAAAAAAAAAAAAAAAAAACCACGAAATAAGCGGTTCATGGCATCATGGCACCATGTCCTGGCACCATGGTGGCACCACTATTAGTTCCATGGTGGTACAGAGAATAATTCATGAAAATCCGGAGGTATAATGAGAATTTTTCCTCAATTTCAAAGCTTGAGTACAATTAGTAAGCAGTAAAGGAACCGAAATATTGAAAAATCGGATATTTTGTGAATATTATCCCCTCACTCACCCCCTCCCCTTGCGAATTTTGGTACTCTGGTAAAATCATGTACAACTCGGAAGTTATTTGAGTCAAACAAAAAAGAAACACGCAAATCGGTTGGAAATTGAGGCCTGGGCAGAGTTTACAAGATTATGCACGCAAACGCACGTTTTTTAAGCATTAACCCCCCCTTTCCCCCTCTTAAAAAGCAAAATCTGAAATTCCGCCGCCGTAGTGCAAAACTAGATAGTTTTCCGCGACGAACAAAAAAAGAACCAGGAAAATCGGTTGAGAACTAAGGCCTGTGCAGAGTACACAAGATTTTGTTACACACACACACACAGACATACACCTATGGTTTTTTTCGCGGATTTGGATTCAGAATGGTCTAAAACGGATTAATGTGTGGTTATTTTTTTTTTCTGTTGAGTGTTGTCCAACTTCACCCCAGATCGATCGCATAAGGACGCCCAAGTCTTACTGTGGGACGTCCTATAAATAATAAAATAATAAAATAATAATAATAAAATAAATAATAATAAAATAAAATAATAATAATAAAAGCAATACAAATATCAATTTGGAGGACGCCCAGGGCTCACCCGACGCCGGCCCTAGGGATGAGGAAGGTGGAGGTGGGAGAGAGGGAAGAGTCTATAGATAGACCACCAGTTCAAATAAGAGCCGAGCAGGACGCGGGTAGTGACACCACGGAGTACGCCTGCTGAGATGCCCAACTACGTGGCACTTTGGAAATACACGTTTGGACATGCGCAGAGGCTACTATCTGTTCCCGGACGATGATTTCATAGGTGACGATCTACACGCCAACCCGCACAATCCCTGAAAATTCCATCGACATCGGACAATAACTTCATGGATCATAGTTTTGCTCGTTACAACGATTTCATGACAGACAGAAGAAGCCAAAAGAGAAAATTTTGATTTAGAACATTTTTTTCACCCTGAAAAATGCTTCCGCTATTTTGGTAGACTCGGAAGAGCAAAATATGCATCTGACACCAAAATTGATCAATAAGCTCCACAACAGAAAATTTGAGAGAGCTTTTGAGTGAACCCCACAGGAATTTCCATTTTGGAAATTGATTAATATTTTCTATATCATAAGTACGCTGTATTCGAAGGAGATCCTCCATCTTTGACTCCGTTATTAGAAAGCACTCTTACGTCACAAATAATTATATTACGACATGCTAGTGGTGAGGCGTTGGCTGAAGAACCTCCTCCCTCGGATTCGTGGGTACTCAAACCTCTCATAATTGTTCCCTTCTTACGAGGCTAATGCAGTCGTTATTCAGATTGGCTGATATGCGGTCGTGAATGCTCTCAATTACTCACTATTCGAACTGAGACCGGTTTTTAAAGAAATTTCTAGTTGTGTTAAATTGAAGAAACGAAATTGACCGGCTTATTGGCTCAATTCCTTCAATTAAGTTCAATTGTAATATCAATGAACCCTAGAAAAAGCTGCATCACGTCAAATTATTAATATAATATTTTTTAATAAAATTAAAACAATAGTTATTTGCTTTCATTCTCAGAAGAGTGATTTTCATTTATGCGTCCTAACTTAGCGATGATTATGATTCAATATTGGCTTTTTTATCGTGCATCAGGTCAGAAACGTTTGCCAAGTTGGGTGGGCAGTGTTAAGAGCGGTATGAAAGGTAAGTCATAAACAATACGGAAACTTCAGTTTCACTATTTATTGAGTTTTAAGAAAAACTGATTAAATATTTTAACAAGTGATATTGGTACTAAATTACTTGAAGAACAGTAGGTACAACTTCGACGGTGTTTGTTGACGAATGTCTCCTAGCTCCTAGGAGGGTAGGCAGTTCAGAGGGAGGTGGAGTCGGGAAGGGTTGAAAACCCGTTAGAAAGCATAGAAAGCATAGATTGAGGGAGAGAAAGGTAGGTTGGTAGGGGTATGTAGTATCTGTGCATATTGTTCCGACAAATAAGAATAGGTAAGTACTCAAAGGGTTCAGTGACTTCTGGATTCGGAATTCCCCAAAACTGGGAATAAACAGGCAGAGAAAACTTCTTCACATGGAACAGCATGAACGTACCTAAAATGAATTAGTTCAAAAGCGAATGCTTGATTGGAATAATGAGCAGCACCACTGACCAGTTTCCCATTATGGTGGTGAAACCAAAATTGTTACCACTTAGAAAACCATTGTACCATACAATGAAAACCAAACTTTCCCCACACATTAGTATATTAGGAAGTAAAATCAACAAATGAATTGTATATGGTGGTGATATTTATCGTTCAGAAGTGTTTATCGTTCAGAAGAGAGCACTTCGGATCATTCTGGTTCTAGCTATCCTACCCTCGGGTTTCTTCTGCCGTGGACGATTCAAGGAAGAAGTATTGCTAACACGTCCCAGTCACTTCATATTTGAGGCACTCATATACTTTTACAAACCTCCAAGCCGCTTTGAATCATCAGGACTAAGCCAATACTACGACTCGAGAGCTGGTAATAACCTTACCGCTCCACAACGAACAGTTTTTAAGAAGTGTTCAAACTAAAATAAATTAGTATAGTAAATCACTTTATTCTTCATATTCAGAAGAAAACTGTATCAATTGACTCACATCCCGTATGTTTCGAAAAAAGAAAAAAAGAAAGAAATGACCCAATTCGAGCTTTGCTTTATACAAGATTTCATTGTAGGTGAACAATTGATGGCAATAATGTACGATTAAAATCACTCGCGACGCGATTGTGGAAACCCATTTTAATAAAAAACGAAATTTTTCCACGAAAGTAATGAGTTACAAAGTTAAATCGATTTCTACGGTTAGTTCATCATCAGTAACAAAAAATAACTGAAGGTACATTTCAGAGAGCTTACATAGTCTCAGGTGAAAGGGAGCTTGATTCCTGTGGTGGGGCCTACAGCCCCTACCGATTAGGTGGGAGTATAAATAAGGGGCGATGGGGCCTAATAAATCAGTATGTACATCACTCAACCTCAACCAGTCTTCATCTTCTATAAGCATAGCGATAAGCATCTCTTCCTGCACACCATGCTGCTGAGACAGTATCAATGGCAAACTGGCAAGACGGGAGAACATACTCGTAGAGGAAGGTGGACTGCACGGCTGGTGCCAAACATTCAGAAGTGGACGTAAAGGAAACATGGGGAAGTTAACTTCGTCCTCAAACAGTTCTTTACAGGACGTGAACTGTTTTATGCTTATTTGCATAAAACGAAGGGAAGGTATCTGCCCTAACATGTTTACACTACCAGAACAAAGAAGACGATGATGTGCTCCACACCTTCTTCAAATGCACCAAATGGGCGCCTGAAAGAAATCAGCTGATAGCAGACCTAGAGTTAGCTCCCCAGAGTTCATCACCAGAGGCCAGGAAGCTGGAAGAGTCAACAGGAAGCTGGAAGGTAAAAGGAACAGGCCTGCTGTGGCAGAATACACAGAAAGCATCCTGCCATGGAAGATACTCTTAGAACGATAAAGAGAGAGGAGGGAGCATCTGGTCCGCCCCATCACCCAGAACTGATTAAACGACCCGGACTCAGCCCAAAGTAATGTGTTAAACGGTTCCGGGCTGAGTTTCAACGTGGGAGAAAAGGAGGTGTTTTTTTTAGTGGGTTTGAATCCCACATAACCTGAAGACGCGGACCCTTCCAGGTATCTTACGAGATCCAACTCTACCTATCGATCTTAAAGATTTTCTCACTTGCCAGCCGGAAAAAAACTGCTGAGACAGTATACTCGCACCATAATTGCCATAGGAGAAAGCGAAAAGCATACCCAATCATATAGGAGCAGATGTAAGTGAAGGAGAACTTGAATCGTATTGGCTCAGAGAAGTTGAAGGTATCTAGGGGGATCAACAAATGCCAATGCTCAAACAGTCATTTGAGTAACATAGTGAAGGGTGGGGGTGGAGAGGAACCAACTCCTTCAGACCAATCACTCTTAAGAAATTCGAACTTTTCTTGCACATCCAACAAACCTCCCTTCGGACAAAAATGAGGAAACCTCTAATGTTACAGTATGTTATGGCAATAAACAATTCTAGTCTATTCTGATACCGGCCAGAAAAGTACAATGTACGTGTTATCGTTACATCGTTATTGCAAACAAGTAGTACTCGTTATTGAGTTGATGTTTACGAGTTTTAAAAAATTAACAACTTTCTGTTCAAGAGCATTCGAAATGCTGTGCGGTACACCCAGGTTGCAGGAGCTTCAATTTCCTTGGACAATTCAAACATAATAGAGAATGAGGTGCTCAATTGAGATTTTGAACTCCGACTTCACCCACCAATGGACACTGAATGATCCACAGAACACTGGATGTTCTACTCAAACAATAAGGTACCAACTTGGGTAAATCAACTATCACCTTGATCGAGGGAACGCTTCAATGATTTCCGATTGCGTCACCTAAACGCTGTAACCGCTGAAACTCTGTTTTTGAGAGAATATTCTCATTTACTTGGAAGCTTGGATTGGCAAAATGAACCTTTTAGACAGAACAAAATCTGCCGAGCACCTATCAAGTTTTACCTTCAAACTGCCGAACAATTGGGTTTCTGATTTATTTCTAAACGCGAATTATTACGGGGTAGTGAGAGCAGGGATTTTTGGAATCGAGCAAGGAAAAAACATCATTAACCCACTCAAGGGACGTAAAATCCGAAAATAACGACGTACCTACAAATCATGAATTGCGGCAAATCTGCGTCTACAGACAGCTAGAAAATGTTTTGAGCTTCAAGGTGACGCCATTGTTTTTCCAGGAATTCGAGCTTGAGTGATGCAGTCATTCCTACGAACCCACTTAGCGTTTACCCAACAAGACTCGGACAATGAAGCTGCAAATAACATTAGGAATCCTTCAGTTCTTCTCCACCACAAATGCAGTTTTGACCACTCGCTCCTAAGTAAATACTTGTGTTGAGTTAAGAGTAGCGTCGATATTTTTCAAGATAAGTGAAAGATAGAAAAATAAATTCAAAATCTTGCCTAAATTTTGTTAGTATTGAGTGAATTTTATAGACGGTTAATTGAACAAATGATTTTAAAATAGAACGATGGATTGTACCAACATTTCGGAATCAGACAGAGTAATTCTTGTACATGCTGAAAAAGGCGTGAGAACCGAATGATTCATCTACCTACGAATAGGACACCAGACTGACACGGAGCCAAAGTTGTCCAATTTTTGATTTTGGAGAAACCACTTCTTTAAATAAATAATGCGGATAAATTTCCCAATCTGAATCGTGATTTTCAAGATCATAGGCAATTTTCCAGATTGACAAAAATTAAGTCAATTGAGAGGTTTTTCGAGATTATACTGATGACTTTTGGCTTGTTTACATGTAACGTGGCTCCTTCTGATGAAATGAAAAAGAAATAAGCTTGGGCCCTGAAAATTGCTGCCCAAAGTGCTGCGACTCCATACAGCTCGAGGTGGTAAAACAGCAGCTAATGTCCTTTCTTTGATTGACAAGGTAGAACAGCAAATATGCACAGGATTTCCAAGTCAGATTGAGAATTTTCCAAATCGAATTGAGAAATTTCCAAATAAAATTGAGAACTTTTCAAATCAAAATGAGAACTTTCCAAATCAAATTGAGAAATTTCCAGATCAAATTGAGAATTTTCTTAATCAAATTGAGAACTTTCCATTTCTAATGACGAAACTACAAACAGTGATTATCCGTTAGTATATATTTAGAAAAGAAATTGGAATGCAGCTACCTTGATAGGTATCACATCAACTGAATCACCCACTTATCTATCCTATAATATTGCACTTTACCGTCTGCAGCCGCTTCCCTCACATTGTCGCCATCTACAGAAGGCCGGAAACAATGAGGTAGCTGCTGGAAATCCACTTCACTGAAAGTGTCGCTCTTTACATTCATTTTAATTTATTTATTTATTTTTTTTTTAGAAGATATAAATTTTAATTCTGCATTTTAATTTCTGTACTTTTTCAGTATTTTAATATGATCTTGAAAAATTAATGAATCCTTTTCCATATTGCATTATTCATCCTTTTCGTCTCTTTTATACAAAATATTTCTAAGTCAAAAAAGTTCTGAGTTTTCAATTTGATTTGGAAAGTTCTCAATCTGACTTGGAAAACCTATAGATCGCCCCAACAAAACGTACTATGTCAACTGATTGGAAATAGGATCAATGCGAATAAATTCCTTCTTTGCCGAGCTTTCGGTAAATTTATAACCTTCTTCTGGGCTCGAAAAACGTTTTACTCAGTGAGCATACGAAGAGTTACAACAAAATGAGGAGGTGGAGATGCGACCATAATGACTGAAAATTAAAATTTACGGCATTCCATGAAGAAAAATTAATAAAACATCGGCTTTCAGGAAAATTGGAACAACTGAACAAATGAAAAATCTATTCACAGCTTGGAGAGGATCACTCTCTCCAAGGAGGATGGAGGACAGATTTTCCATTTGTTCAGTTGTTCTGACTTCCAATTTTCCTGGAAGTAGGTATTTCATTATTTTTTCTTAATTTAATACCGTAAATTTTAGTTTTCAATAATTATGGAGGCATCTCCACCACCTCATTTTGTATCAACTCTTGGTACACTCGCTGAGTAACTTCCTTCGAGCCCTGGAGAAGGTAATAAAGTTACCGAAAGCTCGGCAAAGAGGGAGTTTATTCCAGTTGACCCCGTTCTCAATAGTTCGATAGTTCAATTTAACCGAAAATATTGCGTCAAGATTGACTCCCTTACTTCTCCCAAGAGAGAAGAGTTAATAACTCTACACTTAATCACTAAGAGTTCCCGTGACGTCAAATCCAAATGGGCAGAGTTGCTTGTTTCCTTTATTTCTGCTTCAGGCACTTGATTCGTGACGAGTTTGGAAAGTCCTCGATTGGGAGATCGCAGTTATCTATTTACATCGGTGTGCTGCGATTTCCATTTCAGTACAGGAAAACAGAAGGAAAAAACGCAGGTTTATTATTAGTTTAATATTTTCAATAATGAACCTTTGGGTTCGACCAAGAAACGAAATTTTAACCCCCCTCCCCCTCAAAATTTGTTGGCTTTTAACTTGTCTCCGGTACTCTGTGGTTATGTTTCAAGGTAGAATCCGAAAATCGAATACAATTTTTTCGTCCGTTCGCCGTACGCTGCACTTTCCTTAGTTCCCATGAACCGATTTAGATGAAATTTGGTATATGGGCTCCGAAGCTTTTGGTTGATGTCAGTCACTTCTAAGGGGTGAAAAATAAAGGCTGAAATTTTCAAAAGGGCCCTAGCTCGAAAACTCTTGAAATAAAGTTATAGTTTTTTCACAAATTTTAAATAGTACCTACTTATTGAATTTTTAGAATTTTTTGAGACCACTCGGAGCTCTGTAGGACAAATTTTTGCTCCCTACGAGACCTTGAGGGTTGGACTTACGGTAAATCAGAAACACGAGCGTGAATCGCAAAAGAGGCCTAATTTCCGAGGCTTTTGGTTGATGTCAACCACTTCTAAGGGCTGAAATTTTGGAAACGCCCTAGCTCAACATATTTCGATATAAAGGTAATGTTTGTTCATCAATTCAAGATACGATCGTTCTTAGAACGTTCTTAGAAACGAATGAGACCATTCGGAGCATTGTAGGACCAACCGTTGTTCGCTCCCTGTGAGAACTCGAGGGGGTCGCCGTTCGTTCCTCGTTCGGGGTCAGTATTTCACGAAATCGAAGGGGTAAACACTTGAAAATTTGTACTTAAATTTGAAATTTTAAAGGATTTTAGAAATTTATCAGTGCGCGGCCCTAGGGAATTGAATAACTGAAATATTGCCGCTGGAATCATCAATATCGAACAATAATTGCTAGAGAAAAATGGGAAAAACATGAGAAAACCCGTTTATTCAATAGGTAGCATTAGGCCGTGCACTAATGAATTTCAAAAATCCTTTAAAATTTCAAATTTAGGCACAACAATTTCGCGAAATACTGACCCGGAACGAGGAACGAACGGCGACTAAAAGGGCTGGACAATCACAAACACGAGTGTGAATCGCAAAAGAAATATCCGTTCAAATTTTAGCTGGCCAAAATGCGATCGTTGTTCGTTTCTTCGAGTTGTACTCAGTTTTGCTTCCTTAGTAAACGGCGATCAAATTTCCTCATGAAGGCACCCACAACTCCCTGTTTGAATTGAGTGTGAAACCTATATTTCTTTCAAATAAACTCGATTGTGAAGTAGGTTTGAGGTAGGTACCTAGGTGGTGACAATGGAAAAGCCGTGTTCTTTGCAGACGAGTGATCTATATAGAAAAAATGAACCTTTGTGTAATAATTTGCAGCGTTTTTAATCGATTTTTGGATTCTACGTACCTACCTTGAAACATCAACAAACAGGAGGGGTAATATATTTTTTCTTGGTCGATTCGAAAGGTTCATTATTGAAAATAATAGACCTATACCTATCTAGTGTTATCAGGGCAAACTAATCTCTTCTAATGAGGAAGTAATTCCAGGTTAAAATAATTGAGGTGAGGTAAGTACCTCGGAACAAGGAGGCAGGATTTAGATTCTGGGGAGAGACAAAACCAGAATAGAAAATCCACAATCGCTATTTAATTATCATAATTGTCAATGAAATCGTAAAAATTAATAATGGTGGAGTAAGATTTTACTTTTACATTTCTACAGATGAACCCATTTTTTTTAAGGGGCTATGTGACATTTTCGGCCATTTTCACTTTTTTTATTTTCTGGGTCTCCTTACTTGGTTGCATCGATTGCGATAAAAAGGAACCTCGTATCATTGACGCTTCCCATAGAAAAAACAGATTGAAATTTCCGATGTCTTTTGAAAGGGGCTATGTGAGCCATCTACACGTCAACCTGCACAATATCTGAATATTGTTGCAAAATGTAGAAGTTATCGCTGTTACAAGGATTTCACGTTTACGCATGCGCATAAGATACTTTCAATTTGGGGGCCATGATTTTCATAGGGGGCCATCATCATCACTACTCGCACAATTTCTGAAAATTTTATCCAAATCAGATGGGAAATATAGAAGTTATGGCCGTGGCAAGGATTTCACGTTTGCGCATGTGCAGCGGCTACTATTAGTCCGGGGGTAATGATTTTCATAGGGGACCATCATCATCACAACTCGCACAATCCCTGAAAATTGCATCAAAATCGGATGAGCAATGTAGAAGTCATGACTGTGGAAAGGATTTCATGACAGAGACAGACACGGAACCAGGATTGTTCAGGAAGGTCTGAATCGTAAAACGCAAGTGGAAATTTTAATTTTGAATAAACTGATCATACACATCTCTTATGTTATGATGTTTTATGTACATATTTTCATCAAAATATGTTTCATTCAATGAATCAAGCTGTTTATTTAAAGGATTTCACTCCTGAAAATCGATTTTTTTTTAAAGGGGGTATGTGAGAGCATTTCAAATTGCAATTTGATACACTTCCCCTTGCTGAAAAAATCTGAAAAATTCTGGAGGATGTAGAGTATTTAACTGTATTGGAATATTACAAAAAATGGGATGTTTTGATCGTTTTGACGACTTGGGACAGTTTTTTTGCGTTTTCCCGAAAGTTTCACAAGTGACACATAACCCCTTTAAAAAAGGGTTGAAATATTAATAAAAATTTATTATTAGAATAAATAATTAGTTGCAAGTTGGGCAGAGAGGAGGGGAGGAGGACTGGCGGAGCTCTCCAGCCCTTCAAGCAGGATTTCGAGCTGAAAGGAGCTCAAGGGCGGCTGCGCGGCGGTCCCCAAGTTCCTCTTCGAGGCGGAACACCGGGGGGTTCCCCAGGCAACGGAGGATAAACTGGTCAAGGGGAAACTGGTCCAACAATGGCGGTTGCTTTTCTAATTTAACCGTGGAGGAGCTCGTCCTGGTGGAGAAACTCATCAAATCGCTGCAAATTATTACACAAAGGTTTATTCTTTTGGTTTATTATTTTCAATAATGAACCTTTGGAATCGACCAAGAAAAAAAAATTTTAACACCCCCTCAAAATTTGATGGTTTACGTTTCAAGGTACGTAGAATCCAAAAATCGAATAAAAATTTGGCCGTCCGTCCGCCGTACGCGGCACTTTTGCCACTTAGCATTGACCGATTTTGATGAAATTTGGTATGTAGGCTCCATTAGGGGTCTAGTTGTGCCCCGAAGATTTTGGTTGATGTAAGTCACTTCTAAGGGTTCAAAAATCAATTGAAATTTTGAAAACGCCCTAATTCAAAAAATTTAGATATAAAGGTATTGTTTTAGCTTCATTTTAAGATTCTACAGAATTTTTAGAATTTTTTGAGACCACGCGGAGCTCTGTAGGACAAACTGTTCGCTCCCTACGAGAATTTGAAGGTTTTACGTACGATAAATCAGAAACACGAGTGTGAATTGCAAAAGAGGCCTAATCTCCGTTCAAATTTTAGCTGACCGAAATGCGATCGATGTTTTTCTTCGTGTTGGATGGTTGGTGGCTTTGCAGACGAGTGATCTATAGAAAAATAATAAACCATTGTGTAATAATTTGCAGCGTTTTCCATACAGGGTGTAACACGAGTGGTTCACGACCTTTCTCCCACGTGTTCTACAACTAATTTCCGACAAAAAGTGGCTTGTGATATTTTTGGTACACCCACTCAAAATGGATTTATCTCACTTTGAAAATTCAGTTAGCTCAAATCTAAAAAAATCCGTAGGGAAGAGCGTTAAATTTTCAATCTTTTTGGAGCCCAATAACATTTTGGTTTACTATTTTCAATAATGAACCGTTGGAATCGACCAAGAGAAAAAATTATTTAACCCCCCCTCAACATTTGTTGGTTTACGTTCCAAAGTACGTAAAATCAGAAAGTCGAATAAAAAATTTTCCGTCCGTCCGCTGTACGCAGCACTTTCTTCACATAGCATTGACCGATTTTGATGAAATTTGGTATGTAGGCTCATTTAGGGTCTAGTTGTGCCCCAAAGCTTTTAGTTGATGTAGGTCACTTCTAAGGGTTGAAATTTTGAAAACGCCCTAACTTGAAAAATGTTGATATGAAGGTATTGCTTTTCCATCAATTTAAGATAGTATTGCATTTTTAGAGACCACGCGGAGCTCTGGAGGACAAACCGTTCGCTCCCTACGAGAATTTAAGGGTTGGAGTTACGATAAATCAGAAACACGAGTGTGAATCGCAAAACAGGCCTAATCTCCGTTCAAATTTTAGCTGACCGAAATGCGATCGATGTTTTTCTTCAAGTTGGATGGTAGTAACAATGACAATGCCGTGATCTTTTCAGACGAGTGATCTATATGGACAAATAAAAAACCTTTGTGTAATAATTAGCAGCGTTTTTCAAGTGGAGTTGAGATGAGCAAACGACGTATGAAAAGCAAAACTCGTCAAAATCTTGAAATCGCTAATTTTTTCAGTCGCCTGGTAACTATATCAATTCTTGACGCAGAATCGTGAAACTTCTCTAAGCAGTTTTTCCCATAAAATCTAGCCAGACTTGACATTTTCAAGGATTTTAGAAATTCATTAGTGCATGGCCCTTGGGAATTAAAAAACTGAAATATTGCCGCTGGAATCATCAAAATCGAACAATAATTGCCAGAGAAATATGGGAAAAAACTAGGGGAAAACCGTTTATTCGGTGGTTTTCCCCATTTCTCTCTGGCAATTATTGTTCGATTTTGATGATTCGTGCGGCAATATTTCAGTTTTTTAAGTCCCTAGGGCCGTGCACTAATAAATATCTAAAATCCTTTAAAATTTCAAATTTAGGTACAACTTTTTAAGTTTTTGCGCCTTCATTTTGGCGAAATACTAAGAACCAACGGCGACCGAGTGAGACCCTTCTAAGTTCTCGTAGGGATCGAAAGGATTGTCCTACAGAGCTCCGCGTGGTCTCTAAATATTCTAAAAATTCAATGCTATCTTAAATTGGCGAAGAAACAATGCCTACTCATATTTCGAGAGTTTTCGAGCTAGTGCACTTTTGAAAATTTCAACCTTAGATATATTATATTCACCCCTTAGAACAGCGGAGTTACTGCTGGTATTTTGAACAGTTTCCGCCAGCCGACTTCACCCGCTCCACCGCCACAACTCAGGTCGTCTTCTCAGAACCACGGCAGTTTGTCCTCGGGGAGACGTCCGGTTCAGTGAGAGATTTTCCAGACGTCCTTTGAACCGGAGGTCCGGCACCAATTTCCCCGCCATCAAACATGAATAAGTAGCGGGGGCTTCTCAGAATCAGTCCGTTTTAATAGAAAAAGCTGGAAATTATTACACAAAGGTTTCATTTTATAAATAGATCACCCGCCTGCAAAGAAGACAGCTTTGCCATTGCCACCACCAACCAACCATAATTTTGTTTCATAATCAAGTTTATGTTGAAGAAATAAACGTTTCACACTCAATTCGAAGAAACAGGGAGTTCTGGGTGTCTTCATTAGCAAATTTGATTACTCGAGGAAGCGAACAATTATTGCATTTTGGTCAGCTACAATTTTAACGGAGATTAGGCCTCTTTTGAATGTTTTTTATTTGCCACTCCACACAAAGTGCATCGAAAATAGTCAATAAAATATAAATATAAAACAAAACATAACAGTGTAATAGGGCTAAACAAAACAATGGGACATTAGAAAGGGCACACGGGTAAAAAAAAGAACGATCACATCCTCCAGAAGACAAAGGCAGCGGAGCCCAGCTGGAAGGCACCCAGCCGGGCGCGGACCCACCCACCATGGCGGCTCCCGGACCGTGTACCCATACCGGGCAACGGTCTTGTCAGCGGTGCAAACGTTGCACGGGGAAAACCATCAAGGGGGCCGCCCCCAGGCCGGCCAAGACCCCCCGACCCAGACCCCGCAGCCAACGCCCACATACAGGAGGAATCAACAATTTAACAAGAGTGGTAACTATAATCATGACTAAAAACAAACTGACTAGAAAAGCAACTGAAAGATCAAATAAAATTTTCAAAAAATCTAAAATACTAACCATAAATAACAGAAAAACCACTCAAATGAAAACAATAATTATACCCTATAGTTATATCACATACCCTATCCTAATATCACAGCATTGTTACTATTATCACAAAACATCACATAAATAAATAAATAAATTCCTACATAGATATAAGCTTGACTGAACTGAGTACTTTGATAAATGTTCCTCAGGCAGCAGCACGTCATAAAATAAAATAGGTAACTAAGGTATTAATCAATAAATTAAGAATAAGATTTAGCTTGTTTAATTACTTTGCTTAGCTTGTTTTAATTACTACTAATTATTTTGCGATTCACACTCGTGTTTCTGATTTATCGCAAGTCCAACCCTTAAGTTCTTGTAGGGAGCGAACTATTTGTCCTACAGAGCTCTGGGTGGTCTCATTCGATTCTAAAAATTCAAATGCAATTTTAAATTGATGAAGAACAATATCATTATGTAGAAAGTTTTAGAGCTAAGCCGTTTTGAAAATTTCACCCCTGATTTTTCAACCCTTAGAGGTAACTGACATCAACCAAAAGTTTCGGGGAACAACTAGACCCCAAATGAAGACCATATACCAAATTTCATCAAAATCGGTTAATGCTAACTGAGGAAAGTGACGCGTACGGGGGCGGCAAAATTTTTAATTCGATTTTTGGATTCTACGTACATTGAAACGCAAACCAACCAATTTTGAGGGGGGGGGGGGGGGGGTTGAATTTTTTCCTCAAGGTCGAAAGGTTAATTATTGAAAATAATTAACTAGAATGGTAAACGTTTGCCACGTGAGGTGAGGCACTTAGCCTACTGTTTTCAAACTTATATTACTCTTCAAAAATTAATTAAACTGTCTATGTTCTCACTATCTAAAGAATAACTGTTAAAAAATACTCGAGCAGCAGGTCACAAATTTGAGTCCCTCAAAATCTAAATTTAAACGCGCACTTTGCATTTTAGAGCTTTTGGTTTATTATTTTCAATAATGAACCTTTGGAATCGACCAAGAAAAAAAAATTTTTAACACCCCCTCAAAATTTGATGGTTTACGTTTCAAGGTACGTAGAATCCAAAAATCGAATAAAAATTTGGCCGTCCGTCCGCCGTCCGCCGTACGCCGTCCGCCGTACGCCGTCCGCCGTACGCGGCACTTTTGCCACTTAGCATTAACCGATTTTGATGAAATTTGGTATGTAGGCTCCATTCGGGGTCTAGTTGTGCCCCGAAGCTTTTGGTTGATGTAGGTCACTTCTAAGGGTTCCAAAATCAATTTTGAAATTTTGAAAACGCCCTAACTCAAAAAATTTTGATATAAAGGTATTGTTTTTCCTTCAATTTAAGATTCTATAGAATTTTTAGATTTTTTTGAGACCACGCTGAGCTCTGTACGACATACCGTTCGCTCCCTACGAAAATTTCAGGGTTTATATTGAAATATATATATATATATATATTTAATCAAAACACGAGTGTGAATCGCAAAAGAGGCCTAATCTCCGTTCAAATTAGAGCAGACCGAAATGCAATCAATGGTTGGTGATTTTGATTTTTTTTTTTTCTTTTTTTTTCATATTGGATGGTTGGTGATTTTGTAGACGAGTGATCTATATAGAAAAATAATAAACCATTGTGTAATAATTTGCAGCGTTTTGAACAGGAGAAAAAATCAACACTCAAAATTTCGCTCATATACCTGGAAAACCTCGTAAGTCAACTTTTCCTGGTAAAACTACGATTAAAAATAATAGGATTTTCAGCGGAAATTACGTCGTAGTGACCTGGTGGTCTCTTTCGATTCTGCATGAAAAATCCTATAAGAATTTGTGAGCGTTTCGAATTTTGATTGATTATTTTGACAATGAGAGAGTTTGGGAGAAAATCATTTTAAAAAAGTATGATTTTTAGGTAAAATCGTGATAAAAATCAATTTTTTTGGCAAATTATAGAAAAAGATATAAAATTGTATTCAAAATACGAATACGGGGGAAAATCGTATTCAAAGTATTCGTATTCATAATCATAAAATCGCAGATATGAATTGTATTCATAATCGTATTTACGAATAAGAATTCGCCCATCTCTTATTCGTACCAATCTGGAAGTACCTGAGTAGTATAGATCTTGCTGCTTCTGGAACAGTCCTAATAATAAAAAGAAACTAATAGGTACTAGGTAAATTATAAAAATCATTTCGCAACGAGCTGCATCACCCGTATCATGAGTCGTAAAAGAAACCTCTCACGTGCAGATTGAAAAAGCAGTGGAAAATGCGGTGGAAAATATACAAAATACTACCGTATGTTTCAAGTTTAAAACCCACTCTCCATCTTCTCACGGTGGCTCAAACAGTAAAGTGTCGGAAGCACGAACTGAACAACGTTGGTTCAATCAAATTCAACTCGGCTAAAATATTTTTTTCAATCCAACTATCTCTCGCGACCTTTCTGACCCCTGTTCCAGAAGCAGCAAGATCTATACTACTTACCTGTGATTTACACTGTAAATTTTACAGGTTGTTCACCAGCTGATTGCGGGAAAATGGTTGGATTTTGCGAGGGATGCAGACACACTATTCTTCCATCAGAATACATTCTTATCAGACTTACGAAGCTTCCCAGGTATATGAGCGATTTGATGGTTTAGTAGATACCTGGATAGTAGAATACTAAAATCTGTTCTTTGGCCCCAATGATTACCAAAGTTAATGAAATTCGAATTGATGTTGGATATTCGGCTATGTTTAACATTTGGATACGCTGGAAACTTGGATACTACATTACTACGTAGAGAACTCAAGGTCATGTTCAATAACAATAACATTTTAAATAAAATTTATTTATAAAGATATTTAATATCTTTCAAACAGTATTTTCATTATACCTGGTTATTGGTTTTACAAATTTGTATTGATTAAGTAAGATGTTGAATCATTTTCATAAACTATTCTATGTATTACCTATTTTTGCGCGTTGGGGGCAATTATGTCAACTTGATAAGAAACTCGATGTCTGGTGTAAGGCTTGAAACACTACCTTCTTCACCGGAAAACTCAAAATATTGCTTCTCACTTCTGTAATAAATTATCACTCTCATCGATTTATTCATTTCAATTTCACAAAGTTAGGTGTCTTTCAGGCAAATTATAAATAATAATTGATTTTTGTCAAAATTAGTTCAATTTCAACTGGATTTTATAACTTTTTCTGACCAGTGGAAAAGCCGTGTTCTGCACTAATTTGCAGCGTTTTCCCATGGAAACGAATATAACATTTTTACACACGCGCATCGACATAGTAAGTACGAGGTTTCTCTTCATTAGTTGTTTGTTTTCTTGTCCTGACGATCGATTCGTACCAAATACTAATAATGTTTGATAAATATGAATTCTCAGGTTCGTACTCGTACTGAGAACCGACTTAGGCGGGTGTAAACAACAGCCTAGGACCTACTTAAGAGATTTTGGGAACAACTAGAACGCTTTTGTTTCATAAAACTGTTCCAAGCGATAAAACAATCCTTTGTCCGCGGAGTAAGAAATTTCAGGTTAGTCAATCGAGGGGTCGTTTAGCGTTCGTTTGTGGGGTAATTCGTTGACCGGTTTCGATAGGCGATGTGATTAAAATTGATGAGGTTTGAAGTACCGACTGACTGTTTGAAGGTCGCGTGAAACAACCGCGGTTGGTGAATCCCCTTTTTTAGGACGACGAATTGAATACTGATGTACTTGAGACTCAAGTCCCATGTTAATTTTGTTCTTTTACAAACAAAGGGAGCGGCCAAACTCGGAAGAAAAAGAAAACTCTTGGAAATGTGTGGTCACAGTCGTTAGAATTTTAAATGAGTCATTCGAAGGAAACTAACCTTCCTACGACAGTCCAACCGATAATTAGTACTAAACGGTTGGTCCGTTCAAAGAACCTCAATAATTTCAAATATAATAAATATATATGAATTCCTGCTCACTCAACTTTACAGATATTTTGAATGGATTAAAATCCACACGACCGAGAACTGATTAAGTTTTCTAATTACGTTGATGGTATTTCGAATGTGGATGTTTTTTCCTCCATAAATCCATACCGTCTGAACTCAGAGATCCAACCAAATATTCTACATGCGCATTTAAAAAGAAAAACAAAACATGGCTGATCTTGTGTGGACCAGAGGTCATCTTCGGTTGCTTTAGGAGCATGTACGCACTATTAGGGATGTACCTAGAATAATTATCCTTGTCCTCTTTCCTTTCTGATGGCACTCTTCCTTTTGTAAAGATTGTAATATTACATTATTATTGAAATTGATTTACTATATACATATTTTCTTTATGTCGGATGCTACATAGGTGTTTTTTGGTTTATTTTTTTTTCAATAACAAGCCTTTGGAATCGAGCAAGAAAAAAAATTTTAACTCCCCCCCCCCCCCCCCCCCCGCGAAACTTAATTTTTTACGTTTCAAGGTACGTAGAATCCGAAAATTGAATAAAAAATTCAAATTCAAATTTGGTATATGGGCTCCTTTTGGAGTCTAGTTGTGCCGCGAAGCTTTTGGTGGATGTCAGTCACTTCTAAGGGGTGAATATTGAGGTTTGAAATTTTCAAGAGTGCCCTAGCTCGAAAACTCTCAAAATAAAGGTATCCTTTTTCACCAATTTTAAATAGTATTGAATTTTAAAAAATTTTTGAGACCACCCGGAGCTCTGCAGGACAAGCCGTTCGCTCCCTACGAGTACTTTTTTCCTTCGAGGGTTTTCCTTCGATAAAACAGAATCACGAGTGTGAATCACCAAAGAGGTCTAATCTCCGTTCAAATTTTATCTGACTAAAATGTGAAATCAAATTTCCATATGAAGCTTTCTATTTTTCGAATCGAGTGTGAAGCGTTTAGTTCTTTCTAATAAACTTGATTGTGAAGGTGTGAAGGCAGTATGGTGTGGTAGGTAGTACCTAGCTGGTAGGTAAAAAAAAGTTGGTAGGTTAAAAAAAAACTTCAAATCATTGCCCAAAGGTTTATTATTTTCTGTATAGGTCACCCTTCTGTATAGATCACTGGTTCTCCGTCAATAGCACCTACCACCATCTGTATTCTCCCTTGACCTTCCCTCTCAAATTTCAGCTTCCTGCGTTCAATAGGATTGAAAATGGCTTCGGAGCTCACTCAGCTGATCAGTGCTCTTCCAGGAGAACCAGTGATCAATACAGAAGGGTGACCTATACAGAAAATAATAAACCTTTGGGCAATGATTTGCAGCGTTTTCGTTTTACTATTTTCAATAATAAGCCTTTAGAATCGAGCAAGATGAAAAAATTTAACCCCCCCCCCCCCCCCCCTCGAAACTTGATGTTTTACGTTTCGAGGTACGTAGAATCAGAAAATCGAATAAAAAATTCAAATTCGAATTTGGTATGTCAGTCACTTCTAAGGGGTGAAAATTGAGGGTTGCAATTTTCAAGAGTGCCCTAGCTCGAAAACTCTCGAAATAAAGGTATCTTTTTTCACCAAATTTAAATATTATTGAATTTTTCAAAATTGTTGAGACCACCCGGAGCTCTTTAGGACAAACCGTTCGGTCCCTACGAGTACTTAAGGGTTTTCATTCGATAAAACAGAATCACGAGTTATTAATCGTTGTTAACTGTTATGACTTGGACTATAAAAATGTGTCTAGTGGCAACCCAATAAAATGGGCAGCTCGGCAATTTTATTTTATTTTAATAAAATGGTTGTTCTCTCTCTCTCTCTCTCTCTCTCTCAAGTGGACTAATACGAGAAGAATGGAACTTGAAACGAGTCCAAGTCAACACATCAACTTCACCTACCCGAAAGTAAATCTCATTCCAATCAAAATAAACGTGCAGGAATGCAAACTTAGCTTATTAGCAAACTTAGCCCTTATGCAACCATAGCTATGATGCTAGATGCCAAACTTCGTTGGAAAGAGCCTGCAAAGAAATCATCCTGAAGTTCAAGAAAATGTGTTGCCTGCTTGGAAGAAAAATCCCAGTTGCCCATCCACAATAAACTGCATCCTTATGAGCAAGCGATTAAATCATTTTGTAGGTAGAGCTGGCTCGGTGGGACTGCACAGATTTTTCACATCCCTATGAATCAAAAAAAAAAAAAAAAAAAAGTAAACAACCATTTCATGTGGTATTTTTGTCCGCTGCCATTCCTGGCGTCGCGGACGTCATCAGCTGTCTTCCTAAGAGAAGATCAGAATTTTTTTCTGATGATTTCGCTCATGGCTTCCCATTGGCCTCACGCCCTGGGTTGGGCCGAGGGGGAACTGCGACCGACTCGCCCGAAAATATGCCGAAGAGGCGGGCCTCGAACTCTCGGCCCCTGCAACCGGTTCGAGTCCCGTCTCCAGAGACACATGCCGTAGCTCGCACGCCCACAGCTGAACCCTTATGAATCAATTTTTGCTAAAATATGAGGGTAAGATGACTGGACCCAAGATAATATTGCGAATCGAATTTCATCTGAATTCGAATCAATTGGAGGCACCTTAGAAAAATATTAAAAAAAATAAAATCATGATGATGTTCGCCAGTTCTACATGTCCATATTCTTCTATGAGAGGGATCTTAATTTGGTTTGGCATTCGTTTTCATTACTACATACATCTTCTTTGTATTCCAGCCGGCCTTGAGTTTCTTTCGAGTCCTGTTCTTGGCATTGTTACATGTCGACAGGACAAAAGCCTGCACTGAACGTCATCGATCCGCAATTAAGGAAACAAGGCTGAACCAGAAATTAGCCCTCGGTTGTTTGACAACACAGAAAATATACGTCAACCATTAAGAAGAGCGATACCGGCTCATTTACTCCCTCATATTGGCCACGCTAATTGTTACCCTTCCATTTTTGCGTAACGCGAAGTCATGATAGATCAGACGATGCTCCAAGGCGAAGTAAGCTCTGCAGCCGCCAAAGCACAAATACAGATGGGCAAAGCTGTGATATAACAGTTAAATCGTACGCGTAGTAAGGAGTCTTCTCTGCCTTTCGTGACTACTACAGCTCCAATTAATAAGAAATCCACTGGCCATGAAGCCTGTGCCTCTGGATAGTTAAATTCCAAATTGATGAGAAACCCGTGTTTGAAGAAATTAAAGTTTGAGTTTTGGGGTGTATAGAAAAGTAGAGAAAAATAGTGAAATAAGCTGATTAGGAGAAAGAAGAAAGGAGAGTGAAATACTCCAGTTCAACTTTTCAGACAGTAATAATTTATTGAGTCCTTGTCCACCTTCATTCCCTCTACAATGTTCAATAAAGTGTTTTTTCTCTCTCTCTCTCTCAAAAAAAAAAAAAAAAAAAAATATTGAGAACACAGAAGAGAAATGTAGAAACATGTGTTTGAAAGTAATAACCTTGTAAATCAACAGGGTGATTCCATAACATCCTCTGCCCCATCAGGCGACAGCATTGCTGGGTCCTCATCCTTGCGAATCGAAGGATTCGAATCCTTGCTTTGTGGATGGAAGCTTCCAAACTTCGGCAATTTTTTGAAAATGGGAAGGGGAAGACTCTTGATTATTTAATGAACTTGTTAAATAGAGATTACCTATTTGGGCTCCAACAAAGGGCGAATAATTCTTCAGTTCAACAATAGAAATATTAATTATTTAGTGTAGGTATAATTTTGTAATATTTTGTATTATTTCGTATATTTTGTATATTATTTTGTATTATTTCGTAAGTTTTGTATATTTCGTACATTATTTCGTATATTTTATATTATTTCGTATTATTTCATATTATTATGGTACTATAATAATTATGGTATTATTATTTCGTATTATTATATTTTCGAATACTTTATAATACGATATTCGTAAAATATCGTATTATTATGGAGTAGAAAAAATGTTATGGTCTACCGTACTGAAATTAGTTGTAGAAACGACTCCCAAAGTTTCGCGGTCCTTAACGTTGGACACCCTGTCTATTTAAAATTTGACATTTTCATGTCTTTGCTTTGGCACATAAACTGAAAAATCGTCACGAAAACTTGCTCACGCGACCAATAAATAAAATATACTCACTGTGTTGCGTAGAGAACAATCAACTGTTTTGATGCTTGGGTACATGAACTAACAACCTTACTTCACTACCTTGTTGTGTAGTACATTAAGAAAACACACATGAAAATGTCCCAATGTGTTGCAGACTCGTATGCAAGCATTTCTAATTTCAATACTCATCACCCATCAACTAATTTCCGTTGCGTTCTTGCTACTATCAATTCAAATTAATTTCTTCACGTTTTTTCTGTTCATAAAAAATTGCTAAAAATTGTTTATTTTGTAAGATTACGAATCTCCAAAGTCGTACCTATATCAGGTATTTAGTGCTGATTCCGATATACCTACCATCGATTACCTACTATGATTATGATGGTTGTATCCGCGAAAACCCTAAAAACACCTTTTTTACCCTCCTATTTGAAATTTTGACCCTTTAGAGTTGTCCAAATTTTTTTTGATTTGTACCATATTCATATTCCAGTCGTCTCCACTAATTTATAAATAATTCGTCCCCACTCGGCTATTGCATTTTTGGATAGAATGAATATACACAGGTTTTCGTTTCATACCTACCTACTTCTGAGGGTTAATTCAAAATGGATTTATCACGAGCTCATTTTTTGTATATTATTTCGTATATTAGGTACTTCGTATTAGTTCGTATATTTCGGATCTTTCGTATATTATTTCGTATATTTTGTATTATTTCGTATTATTCCGTTTATTATTTCGTATTATTTCGTATAGGTATTTCTTATTATTTCGTATTACTTCGTATATTATTTCGTATTATTTCGTATTAATGGCAAAATTGTAAAAAAAAGAAGAAACGAGAGTGAAATATTACCAGTTCAATCTTTCAGACAGTAATAATTTATTGAGAATACTTGATCGATTGAAAATTTTAGAAACAGGTGTTCGAAAGTAATAATTTTGTAAATCAATAAAGTGACTCCATAACATCGTGCTACACATTCACATCTATGTATTGCTTTAGTTTCATACTACACAGGGACATCATAAGAACCAGTTTGCATCCGGGAAGGTTCTTATTTATCGCGACTTCAAAAACAGGATACCCACTAGATGGCCCTGGTCATCAGTCTCCGGCAATGTACTTCGGAAGAGAACACAAACGCTTGCATGTGCCAGAGGGTCATGAAGAAGGATGAATATCAGGTTTTGATGGCCGCTCCACGGGAACCACAACAATCATGGGCTGAGGATGAGGTCACCAGATCCCGAGATAACGAGCGAAATACAACGTGGATTGCGTTCAAAATCTGAGCAGGCAATAAGTCTAGCGGGATTCCGAAGGAGTGGATCAGGGGGAAATTGCGGGGTCCGCCTGGAGTTATTAATGTTTCTTCGGAGTTCGGATGAGGATAATCCGTTTCATATGAGCTCATCAGGAGGATTGACTACAGGAAAGAAATTATTAGGAGGTACGAGATGAAAATAATATGAGACTCATTAGAATGACTTCATGTGTGCGGCTGGTCGGGTAAATTTTATAGGGAGAGTCAGACCGATAGGGAAAAACCAGATGTAATTTATTCCGGTTTGGTGAAACTGAAGCAAATTTTAAGATGGTACAATTGGAGAGAATCTTTTTTGGGTTTGAGCGAGATTATCGACACTCAAGCCAGAAATTTCCTAAATATCGAATGCATTTGAACAAATCGTCAGATTTTGATAAAATTCTGCGGATAGCGTCAGTCGCCTTATCCCTTCATAAAATAAGTGAGCGCCTACCAATGATATCCGATTTCCATACGATTTTGGAATGAATGGCACTAAGATGGTACCAATGTTAGGTATGTTAGGTGTATGAATAATAGTGGACTTCCTGACAAACCATATATACTAACCTCATCATATCATGTCAGCGTATTAATTCCAATCTCTTTACGGTTTACTCGAGAGACAAAAATACATCAAAGGCATCAACACTTCAGACTTGATCTTCATAAGACTGAAAAACGTAGGAAATAAGGTCGAAATCATCGGAAGTTTTGGGTTTACTCGAGAGACAAAACAACTTCAAAGGCAGGTTTCCATCTTCATGTGACTGAACCACTCGAGAAAGAAGCACGAAATCAAAGAAACTTGTTGGTTTACTCGAGAGACACGACGACTTGAAAGGCTTGTTTTCACCTTCATTTGACCGAAAAACGCGAGAAAGAAGCTCGAAATCAACGAAACTTGTTCGTTTACTCGATAAATCAGTATTCTTTCCCGAGTTTTTCAGTCAAATGAAGGTGAAAACAAGCCTTTCAAGTCGTCGTCTCTCGAGTAAACCAACAAGTTTCTTTGATTTCGAGCTTCTATCTCGCGTTTTTCAGTCAAATGAAGATGAAAAAAAGCCTTCGTCTCTCGAGTAAACCAACAAGTTTCTTTGATTTCGAGCTTCTTACTCGCTATTATGAACGTGTTTGCAAAAATTTGAAAATATTGCAAAACAATTAAGGGAATTATTTCAGAATGCCAGAAAGGATTTCAGTGAACCAAAAATGTCAATGATGTTTAAGCCAATTCCGAGTCTATCGCGATAACTTCATTTTCCTGCAAAATAAATTTTTAATTAGTGTTTTAAATCATTGACTTGGAAAATGCACTAAGTAACATCATTACATTTTGCCTCTTAATGTGTTGATCCTTCTCCTTAATCCAAGGTACTTTATCCCATCACCTGGGATCCGATGTGATTTGAGACCCAGGGGACCTGAGAGGCACAGAGCCGGTTCCTCTATTTCCACCTTCGGCCGTCTTACGTCAACCCTCCGTATTGTTTTGTAACCGACCGAACCGTTCGGCACAGCTTTTACGTCCGACGAGTCTCGAGGTTGAAAGATTTCCGACGTCACCGCTTTCTCGCGGGACCTCCCCCGGTAGTTTCGTTTTCGACGCCTTATTCAGGGCTTCCATGACTCATTGAGGCACCTCACCAAGGATCCGATGTGATTACATTCTTGTCACTTCACCTGCCATGACTGACTTTTGTTTCAAACGATATGCAGCATTTTCGAGATGAATTCGAAGTTTCGATGTTAATGGGACTCGCAAGTCGTTTTTAGAGAGAAAGAAATAAAAAACAAATTATTTGTCGTTTTTGAAACTAGCTCGTATTGACTGAACTAGACCCTGAATTGATTGCAAAAAGAAATTGAAAATTCGATTATTAGAAGTGCTCGAAAATAGAGTGCTTCCATAGCGACTTGCAGTCTACGCTCCTTTGCTCAACATTTTCTACAAGCTTGTGCAACATACTCCTGTATTATATTGTATTCAACTGTCAATAAAATATAATCATAGTGAAATAACATACTTAATCAATAACATCCAGGTTCTCATTATGAAGGACCCTAAGCTTCTCCATCATGAATCGGTTGTTACAGTAACTAGGCCAGTCATATCTGACACAAAAAAGGGCTAAAATCGCAAAAAATAGTCTAGTTCTGCATTTTTGATATGTTGTTTGGGACTGTTAGGGAAGTCTAAATTCAATTTTGCAGGCATGAAAACCTTGTGCAATTTCCGTGGCACTCGAAAAACATCGATTTTTTCCCCCTTATTCTGGTTTTTCCGCTATAACTTTGAAACCGTGCGTCTTTCGTCAATAGCCACTATATATACTTATTTAAAGTTAACAAAATTTGCTACAAATCGAGACCAAGTACAGCTCTGTAAGTCTTATAGTTACCAAGATACAGCTTTTCAAAAAGTGCCCATTTTTTCAAAAAAAGTGAAATTTTAACTTTTGTCAACTTTAGACCTAAAAAATCAGTAGAAATACGTGTTTTATGAAGAACGTTATATCGAAAGAAGTTGTAGCAAATCTAATTAGCTTTCATTTAAGCCCAACTGCACGTCTTTGGGACTTATGGTTCTCTCACAATCTCTAAATAACCGAAATTGAAAAAATCGGGTTTTCCGTAAATTTTACCTTATGTGCTCTAATCATGGTAATCGGTCATTTTTACCAAAAACATAGTACCTACTCTTCAAAGGACCAAAATATAATTCCGAGGGGTTTATTGCATGAACAAAAAAGTGCAAAAATTTGAAAAATGCAGTTATGCACCCACAGATGCTGAATAAAATAAGTAATATGACAGATAGTAAAGTAGTTGATAGATAATAATTGATCAATAAAATATGTAACCAAATCATATTTTACGTCTAGATAATATTTTTTCAGAGCCGTCTGCCCACTTCGCACATGATCATGCGAGTAGGTAGAAATTAGTCGGACAGATTGAATGAGTCGTTTCGGTATTTTTCGAAAGGGATAATAGGGAGCCGGGCTGAATAGAAGGGAGGGCCCATTCGGATAACAATCATGGCGATTGTTGCAGGGTATGTCAGCTACACCCTGAACCACTTTGGGCAGAATGTTGCTGTAGTTTTTGATGGTTACCCTCAAGATGGGGCAGGGAGGAGTACTAAAACTGCAGAGCATGTGAGACGCTACAGTTCCCTTCAGTGTAGCGAGGTGCAGTTTCAAGAGACAACCACCATATCCATGTCCCAGGAGAAGCTGTTGTCCAGCGACAGCAATAAACGGAGGCTCATTGCCTTCATTCGCTCTGCCTTCCACGCGAAAGGGATTGAGACGAGACAGGCACCCGAGGACGCTGATGGTGAGATTGTTAAACTGGCCCTTGAAAAGAGCACCTCCTCTGAATCTGTCATCATTGTTGGAGAGGACGTAGATCTCCTGATCCTATTGAACGCGCTGGGGTCAGAGACAGAAAACGTTTTCTTCCAGAAAAGCGGCAGAGGTAACGCTGACCCCTCGCAATATTCAGCGAAATGTTTCATGAGTGGACCACCTGCAATCGCCCTGCTTTATTACTTTTCCTCTACGCCTTCACGGGGTGCGATACCACCTCTGCCCTTTTCTGGATTGGGAAGAACCGACAGTGGAGCACCCTGAAGACAGACCCTCAACTCATCGCCATGGCAGAAGTGTTCCTTAAGCCCGATGCCTCCCACCAGGCGATAGCTGATGCTGGGGCTAAATGCCTGGTGGCCCTCTACGGAGGGGATGTCAACAAGGAAACCCTCCACTGCTTAAGATATTCTATTTTCGTCAGGACAGCCGCCTCCGCGAAAGTAGATTTAGCACGTCTGCCCCCCACCGAAGATGCAGCTGCCCTCCATTCATTCCGAACATTCCATCAAGTTCAGAAGTGGATGGGGGAAGACAAGCCGGCCACTGAATGGGGATGGAAAGTCTCTGAAGGTGGGCTCATCCTCATCACTATGACAGCAGAAGTAGCGTCCCCATCACTTCTGAAATTCATTTCTTGTCAATGCAAGAAAGGGTGCGCCGGAGGCGGCTGTTCCTGCCAAAAAGCAGGGCTCAATCAAGTGCTCCGCACTTTGCAAGTTCTGTTTGGGGGTGTCCTGCCATAACAGCCACATCACCCTTTATACGGAAGAAGAGGACGACGACGACGACGACCGTCAACCCTTGGGCCTCCGAGATGATGAGCCCCCTCAGAAGCGGCCAAAAGTTCAAAAATAGCTTGATTTTACTATTTTGTACTTTGTAAATAATTTATTGTCTTGTGTATTTCATAATAAATAAATATAGCTTAATTGTTTCTTCTACAATTTTTTTCTGGCAATTAACCCCTCGGAATTATATTTTGGTCCTTTCTGAAGAGTAGGTACTATTTATTTGGTGTAAATGACCGATTACCATGATTAGAGCACATAAGGTAAAATTTACGGAAAACCCGATTTTTTCAATTTTGGTTATTTAGAGATTGTGAGAGAACCATAAGTCCCAAAGACGTGCAGTTGGGCTTAAATGAAAGCTAATTAGATTTGCTACAACTTCTTTCGATATAACATTCTTCATAAAACACGTATTTCTACTGATTTTTTAGGTCTAAAGTTGACAAAAGTTAAAATTTCACTTTTTTGAAAAAATGGGCACTTTTTGAAAAGCTGTATCTCGGTAACTATAAGACTTACAGAGCTGTACTTGGTCTCGATTTCTAGCAAATTTTGTTAACTTTAAATAAGCATAATATACTATATTATAGTGGCTATTGACGAAAGACGCACGGTTTCAAAGTTATAGCGAAAAAACCAGAATAAGGGGAAAAAAATCGATGTTTTTCGAGTGCCACGGAAATTGCACAAGGTTTTCATGCCTGCAAAATTGAATTTAGACTTCCCTAACAGTCCCAAACAACATATCAAAAATGCAGAACTAGACGGTTTTTTGCGATTTTAATGTCTGATATGACTGGCCTAAACTGAACTTGTCGAAAGCTGTGGAAAGGTTCGCAAACCCTTGAATATTGACAACGTTTTTTAAAAACACCTCTTGGTTGCGTTATTATTCACTCACAGAACCATGAGAAGTAACATTTCATGATGACTCATAAATCACACTCAAACATGTTCGGAAAACACGGATTTCACAAGAAACACACTGAAAGGTTATATTTCGTGGTTTCTGAAATCAATCTCCCTAAATCGAATATTACTAATCGAAATTGAAGTAACAAAAACAAAACTAATCGAGTATTTGAGTAATTGTCCGATGTTCATCAAATTTCCACACTTTGTTCTTACAAAGGTGCGCTTTTGATTGAACAGACAACTTTTCATTTGCTTTCATTGAAAAAAATAAAAAACTACTCAAATTTGGTCATTTTTGATTTTAAAAAAATTTTCCTCCAAGATCCATTTTATACAAAAGTTCTCCATTCCAATGAATGTATCACTAGCTAGTGCTAATTAACTAGTAAAAATTTCAGCTCAATTGTCCAATTGCTTTCTCAGGAAATGGGCATCTGGTTCTAATAAGCAAAATTTGCAGGTCTCACAGAAATGTATCATCTAAATTCATGGCTTAATCAAGACTACGACAATAAATTCGTATGAAAATTTCATACACAGAGGTAGCGGAAAAACCGAAAAGCTGCTCTCTCCCAAAAAACGAATGGAAATTGAAATGCACAGAAAATATAGAACGCTGTCCAAAGAAGACTAACTCGATTGAATTTTTTCTGATTGAGACCAGTAATGACTCGGTTCATCGTTGATTGTTCAGAAAAGGGACATTAGGGGAATACAATATTCCATAAATAGTGTTGATAGGACAAATGGTTGGCGGGGGGTACCAGGTAAGTTTTTTTTAATTGAAAATCGAGATATCTTCACTGTAGGCGTTATTTTGTATCAGCTTTCGTTTGCGAGTATCAGCGTAAGTCTACCATGCTTCCTATTGGCTGGGGCGTTAGTGATAATTCGGTTAACTCTCATTCTCTTTCGAAAACAGACTGGTAACTGAGTTTACCTACATTTTCCCAAGGTACTAAATTGTGCTTAACCAGACAAGTAGGTTTTCTTATGGTGGGTGAGCAGGTAAGTCTTGAAAATTTGGTTGCTCGTAACGAACTAAGTATGGAAATTAGACTGCACGTAACCAGGTAACTCGACAATTTTTAAAAAACCATTGAATTTACCATTAAGATGTAGTTTGAGGGACAGTTCGAGCTAGCATTTCGGTTTTAGGACCATTTCGGTATCAATTATTGTGGATTCTTGAATTAGGAATAAAATTTGAAACTTTAAAATGCTCTCCTGTAAAATTCCATTTTTTGTACTTACCTGGTCCCCCCCCCCCCCCCGCCAACCAAATATTACTAGGTAAAGCAGGAAAAATATTTGAAAATTGCCAACGTTTTAGTCGCTCCTCAACTCACTCCTACAACTTAGGGGTTTGTTTTTTGAGATGTTACAGTATTCCTCGAGGCCTGATAGTCAGAAAATCAAACACGCAGACTGAGTGTGCACAATGAAGGAATGTGCATAATGGAGGAATGCCGATCTACTTATTACTTCTGCTTGCTGGACCCCCCCCCCCCCCCCGGGGGGTTAAAGTAGGCATCCGAATGTTGGTACTGCGGTACAAGAGCGAAAGATTACTGAAATATTCAAAAAAATAAAACTTTTTTCACAAAAAAACGGAGCGACCTCAAAACTGACAATGGCAAACCACTAATAAGGAGAAAATAATAATTAAAACGTATTTAGATAGGTTGGGACGCCGAGCCCATCGGTGGACATCTTCTATGTATAGTTTTCTTCACAAATATACAAAACCACTCAAAACCACTCCTGTAGTACTCACAACAAGAACACTTTAAATGTGCTATTTCTATTCTACTCTATATTGATGTCAGTTCAATTCTTTGGATATTTCAAACAACTTGGTATTTTGCACAGGTGGATTATTTGTAATCCGGTTTTTGTGTGACTCACCGACAGGTTATCCCAATGATTGGTCTCAATCTATTCAGACGACGTGTATTTGAACGCCGTTGCCACGGCCGCATTTACGGATGAAGGTCGGCTTCACGGGAATCCCCTGAAGATCATTTGAACATCGTCGAGCAATTTTATTTCTTCCGTTTCAACTCCAGTAGTCGTGATTCTTCGACTGTGAGAATCATTTTCCGCCTCGTAATGTGTGGGAATTAACCGGTCATGACTCTTTTGGGCTTTAAGTAGCCATGATTTTCTGAAATACGGGTTATTCCTAGAACTAGAAACTTGTAAGAAATCGGCCATTTCAGGTTAAAGTTTTACGTCTGACTGCAGAATTCAAAGCCGGTAAACAACGTAATCGGATGTTCTCCCAGGTGGATCAACATATTCTCCGGTAATTGTTTCCTATTTTCCCACAGCCCTGGGATGTAACGAGGGGAGTTGAAGCCTCGAATGCACCAAGGGTTTGCAGGGTTTGCAAAAGTTTGTTTCTGTAGATATGCCAAGTGGGTGGTGAACAGCTTCCTCGTACCCGAATCATGATCTCTTTTGGCACGTGAATCGACAATCACATGGAGACCTAACCGAGACTGCGAGACTTCACAATGAATAAGGCAGACATTTTTGCACTATCGGAAACAACGCGTCTGCTCTCTTGGTAGGCATGATAGGAACAAAGAAGATGACGAAGAAGAAAAACGACGTGCTAATTAGCGAACCAAAAGTGCAGGTACTTGGTGTAATAATCAGAACTACTTACTACTGAGACAACCTTTCTGCTTTTATGTACCTACGTTTTATCTGCCTTTTTATCTGCCTTTTTATCTGCCTTTTTTATCTGCCTTTTTATCTGCCTTAACCCAATCAAAATAAAATCAATTTATAGAATTAAGACAAGTTATCTGAACTGTACCTACAATGTATTTCGTCCATATACCTGGTAAACCATGTAAGTCGGTATTTTTGCGAAAATAAGGTTTTGAGCTCTCTAGGTAAATTAGGGTCGCTTGATCAATTTAGTGAAAAATAGTTTTTTACCCAGAAGGCATAGAAAAAACGTGTAAGTCGGTTACCTATTTTTCCTCGGAAAACCATGTAAGTCCTGTGTATGCCTTTATAAGAGTGAGCAGCTCACGCTGGTGGCAAGTTTCCATCAAAGATAGTCAGTTTTTAAAAAAATTTCCATGTAAAAGTTTACAAAATCATAAATGGAGTTCGGAGAAAGTGATCATAAATAGAAAACTTTTTATAAGTCTCAATTTCAGCAATAAATTCCACTCCTTATGTTCTGCAGTCACGTGATTTTCCATACTGTGGCCAACCTTAAGATCACGACCTACCTACGTGTTATTCCGCATTGTTTTTAAATTATTTTTACATTATTTAGGAGGATAATTTTAGATGAATTGATTGATTTGTTGGCTGTTTGACCTAGCTGTAATGCTGATGTTAGAAAGAACAAAAAGAGATTAGTAGTGTGCTATTGGTCTGCTTATTTCTACAGGAAACTCTGTAAAATTAATGATACAAGAGATAATAATGAGATAATAATTGAGGAAATCCATCTCTGACCAATCCCTAACCCATCCACAGCTCATCCCCAACCCAGCCCTGTCCTATCCCAACCCCTAACTTATATTGTTCATCTCTAACCCGTCCCTAACCCGTACCTAACTAATCCCTTGTTTTAACCCCTGGTGTGTATAAACCCTCTGATGGACTCCCAGTGTACAAAGGGTCTGACAGACACGCAGCAACTGTTAAGTTGTTTTTGAGATACATGATCGGTTAATTAATATATTTTTCGTTTAACCAACATTTTATTAGTTAAAACAAAGTAATTAGACTTAATCTCAAGTACTCTATGGGGGTGTCAAGGTGTCTAATTTGAACAGAATCTCAAAAACTATGATCTACGATACCCAACATGCAAATTCGAGTCCCCCCCCCCCTGCTACTGCGACGGTCCAGTTTAATTAGGCAATCCGCAAAAGTTCAAGTTTGAGTTCAAGGTAAACCCACAAAAAACCACGAAATATGCGGTTTCTGGTGTCCTGGCACCATGGTGGCACCACTAATTTGTTCTATGGTGGCACAAAGAATACTTAATTCATGAAAATCCAGAGCTAAATTGATAATGTCCCCTCAATTTCATAATTTGGGTACAATTAGTAAGATATAAAGAAACCGAAATATGAAAAAATCGGATATTTTGTGAATATTTTACCCCCCTCCCACAACTGTGCCTGGGATATTCTAGATGCTCACTGATGTCAAAATACTTCATTGAAATTTCTCTCGTGTCTGTCAGACACTTTATACACATCAGGGGTTAATGAAACAAAAGCACCTAGTTACCTAACACTTAAATTCAATGCATACCTAGTTACGGTTGTGATAGGTAAAGTGTTCCTATAAGTAATGGTTTTAGTTTAAGAAATGGTACCTAATTGAGGAATTGGTAGTATAATAATGTATTGCTCAACTCTAGTAATATTAAGACTGAAGACTGTCATTTTGACTCAAGGAGCCTTAAAGTTGGACTGTGCATTAGTCAACGCCTATGAATTTTCATTTAAATATTTTCCTTTGCATCGATTTGGGTATTTTGTGTAACCTTGAAACCTGGAGAAAAAAATTGAATAATATTCCAAATAATTAAATAACCCAAGCTGGGTATATTTTCATAACAATCAAATTGAAAACCATGTAAGTCGGGTGACATAGGCTGGGTAAAAGCATGTAAGTCCATTTTTTCGTTCGCTAAAGTAAATTTTGATGAAATTAGTCTCAGGCTCTTTGAAATACTACTGTTACCACCTGTTTTAAGGAATGGAACGAAAAAACTTATTGCATGTGGAATGAAAACTGAATAATTTAGTTTTTAGTGTCCCCTGTAAAATTTGATAAACTCGACTTACATGGTTTACCAGGTATACGGACGATTTGTGAATTGGCCATTGAGCGAGTGTGGCGGGCGAGGGACCATTTTCAAAAGCTAATAATAAAACTTCTCCGAAGGAGGTGTTTGGTAGAGTCTGTTTCATAGGTACAATACCTGAAGTTTGAGAGACAAAACCACGGAAATAGGAATTCCTAATATTTCCTTCCTCCTGCCAGCTGTCATTTCGCAGAGGTTCATTTGTCCAACTATTAGTACGAGTATGAACCCAAGTCTGAAGCCTATCAGTCACTCTTACGCCAAAGGTTGGCCTCGCCCCGATTCAATTGTTCTGTATTTAGCGGTGCCAGGTATTTTTTTTTTTTGTTAACGAGTGGGAGTGTGGCAGACAACTGGGCTGCTGCATCTCGAGGTCTCATTCATATGACACCGCTATTCATATTTTACTCCTAACCGGAACAGACCTTGCCTTTGACATGTTGAAAGGCATCGGATGCCCTTGGGATCACCTACCTAACTGCGTTTAGAAACAAGAGTAGGTACTACAATACAAACCCACATTTCGCATAAGTTGACAACTTCCCTCCCTCTGCTGACAGAAATCAATTACTGCAATATCGTAGTAACTAGGTATCTTCTACAATGTTGGGTGTCCTATTGATTGTTCTCTTTGTTACGAGATTTGAATAGCATTTTGGTTAGAGAAGATAATAAAATTTACAATTAACGAGGATGAAGTCTCCGTTCACCGGATGGTAATCATCAAGTAGGTATAGATGGTAAAATGATGAACCACTGCGTAGTAATGTGCGCGTTAACACCTGCATTATTCTCGCGTTATCAATCACATTCCAATACCTTCATGATGTTATTGAATGTTGTTTTAAAAAGTAAAAACAACGCACGGAAATTATTTATTTATCAAAACAACTGAGACTTGATTTTATTTATTATACCAGTTTTTATTGGATTGGAACACGCATTTCAAGTGTGGGAAGAATTGGTGTTGATTTTCATATATCGAACGCTTTTGAACAAAGTTTTTGTCTCAAATAACAATTTGGATAGTGAGCTAATGTCAATCACCTAGATACCTATCTATAAATAAGGAAACATGAATGTAAATTTGGCAGTCTGCTGGTACGTAGACGCTGCAGTTATTATAATTTACGATTCATAAGTAAACAAACCACAATATTATGAATGCCAATAGGATGGAATATAGTGAATATGACCTCATATAGGGATTCAGCACCGTCCTGGAGGTAGGTAATTCCCTCCAGGAACTACCTGAACAGACCAGACAACATTTGAGCCAAGAAGCGCGATCTACTGGCAACCTGTTGTTTCATAAGCTGATACGGGTTGAAGAGGTGTCCAATAGATGGTGAGTAAGGTACCTACAAGAAGAGTTAGCTACTCATTCTTGATATTTTATATCTTCAAGGCAAGTCTGCTACTCCATGAGCCCTTATTGTGGATGGACGTTGGTAGGGCTCACTACTAGGACAGAAGGTACGACCTATTGCGTGATATTTAGGTTGATAGGTGCTCATCCTTTGAGAAGGGAATGAAGGGTTGGTTCCTCTTGATTTTCTCACTGCCGAAATTGAGAAAAATGTTTTCAACGTATTTTCAACATGTTATAAGAGCGTCATAAGATCCCTTGGTGATGTAAAATAATTTATTCGATGGAGTGATACATAAGTACCAACGTAACACAATCGAAAACCATGTTAAGAGACTGCTGATTCTGAATAACAAACAGAGATTCTCGCTGACCAGCTGGGGAAGATAAATTAACTCCTGGTGGACAGAATAAGCACTACCTTGTTGTGTACAACAATACACACCTTGTTGTGTGTAATACAACAAGAAAACACATGAAAATGTCCCAATGTGTTGCAGACTCGTATGCAAGCATTTCTTATAACAATAAGTTTAGGATTTTAGCGAAAAATCATCAGGTTTTATTATGGGCGAATGGGATTCTGGTTTTAACAACGATTTGCCAATTTAATGAAACCTTTTGACAAAATAATTCATACTTTTTCCAAAATAATTAAACCTCTTCCCAATACAACTCAACTTTTATCCAAATTATCAAATCTTTTCCCAATATAATTAAACCTCTAGAAAAAAGTGGATGTATTAACTGAAACCTCATAAATTATGAGACATTGCAACCTAAGCAACTGATTGTAGACATCACTGGTGAATCCCTACCCAGTGATACAAATCACTCGGAAGGGATACCACTTCGTAGGTATGCGTCACTGAGATTCTCTCTGAGCTGGTTGAGTTAAATTTGCGTTTGGTGGCCTCAAGAAGCTGAAATTTTGCGGAGAGCCGAAGCTTTTGGTTATTGTCCGTCGAACAGAAGGGATGCAATATACCTAGGGGTTCAAATTTTCAAAACATAGCTCATAATCTCTCGATATTAAGGTAATATTTTTCTACAATTTAAAATAGTAGTGAATTGAATGAGACAACCCAGAGCTCTGTAGGACCAACCCTTCGCTCCCTATGAATCCTTGATGTTGGGACGAATGATGAAGCAGAAAACACGAGCGAATCTCCGTTCAAAGTTCAGATGATAAAATGCGACCTTTTCTTGTTTTTCCGAATTTCTCCGAATTTTTCCGAGTTTCATGTCACTCAGTTATTCTTCCCCGGCAACCAAGAACCAAAACCAAGAACCCGGTAGAACCTACAAGAGCCTGGTAGGTACTTCCAATCAAAATAAACTTGAAGGTGAAACTTGAGCGAAAATATGGTTGGTACTAATAATGGAGAACCTGTGTTCTTTGAAATATAGAGATCTATGCAGAAAAATAATGAACAGATGTGTGAGAATTTGCAGCGTTTTCTAATCGAAACTCTTATTTTTACTACTGCAGGTTAGGATTCTGCGTGAAATCTAAATAAAATAACTTCAAGTGCTTGGCCTTGTCTCTATGAGGCGATTTAGATCCTTCTGAGATATTTTTTTGAGAAAGGAATATAGTTTATAGGTAGGTACCTATGAATCGGAGAAAAAGCTTAAAAAGTATAAAATTTACTTTTTTTTAAACCTATTTTGTTCAGTTAAGGATATAACCCCCCCTACGAATATAATCGCCCTCGGACTGACAGTAACCACTGCCCATGCGCGAACGGGAATTTCCTTGTAACAGCCATAACTTCTACATTTCAAGTAACTTCTATGAGGATAGTTCAAGATACCTATCGGATTATCAATACAATCAATACAAAGGGAGGAAGCTATGTGCCACACCCACTTGGCAGACTTTTTCCTTTGTGGACCTTTTCATTAGTAGTTAAAAATCAGCTTGACAGAAATTACTTGCCAGTAATACTATTGATATGTGAAAGTTGTAGGCCTCCATTAAGATTACTCCATTAAAATTACTTTAGCCTTAGATTCTAAAGAACAATAATTCAATTTTTCGATTTTGGGCAGATGGTTTACATCTGAATCTTTCTGTCTTTTGGAGATGAAAAGTTTAACGCGCTTTGCAACGTTATACTCAGATTAGTGATTACTCAAAAAAATAATGGTGTTATCCGGGTGTTTAAATTGTGACGTTAGTATGACTACACGAAAAAATTTAAAACGTGATTAAACGTGAAAAAACTCGGATTTCAAGCGGTGTATAAAATATTATGTCATAAGACACTAAGTTTTAGTTACAAATTACTAACTTGTAGAATCGACCCTGGGCCGGTGGTACAACATTTATACCTGTAAATATCTTTGGGATGAATTATTTCTTACTCGTTTCAGCTCACCTAACCTAGTATTTTATTTCCCAGACTACCTGAACATGTGGCCCCTTGAATCAGCTAAAAAAGTCTCTCTAAATCAGCTAAAAGTACATCCCTTCAAGAAAAGTAGGATACCCTCATATAGGTATTGATTAGAACCCAGCAAGTAACAGTTGAAAAATACAAGCACATAAGCCCCAGCACTTCCGAGGCACATATTAAATCTAAAGGACTTGAGATTTTCTTTTTAAAAAACTGGACCATTATTGGAAAAATCAAACCTAAGACAGGATCTGGAAGTCAGAACCTTGCTATCAACCACATCCCATCAAACTTATAACTAATTATAAGCACGAATGCTACATGGAGAAATGCTATCAACTAGAAATCAACTACAGAAACTACTACCTATACAACTTAAATGGGTAATACACTATCCTACCTAACCCAACACCGTTCTGCTTGGGCCAATAGATGTACATATGTAGCTACAGTTGAAATGAAATCCACCCATACATCTACTAACAAAGCAATGGGAAATCATAAAGAAAGTGTCCTGAAGATGCCCCTTGGGCGAAAGCTAGCTCGACATGTAAAATAAACAACATAAGTACATACTGAGGATCTGCCGCAATTTATCCTCCCCTCACCAATAAACTTATAAAATATTATGTCATAAGACACTTTTAGTTACAAATTACTAACTTGTAGAATCGACCCTGGGCCGGTGGTACAACATTTATAACTGTAAATATCTTTGGGATGAATTATTTCTTACTCGTTTCTCCCGGAGACGAGAAACCGATTTTTGATCCAATTCCCGAAAAATAGCTGTAATTGACTTTCCATATTGCTCTTTCGAGTCCACATGACTCCATGAGTAGGTACCTACTAGCTGCCACTTTTGGTCCAGTTTCCCCTACGCGACGGTAGGCGTGGTTATCTTTTATCATATTAATTATGATTGCTTGATGCGATTAATTATTATCTATCGCCTGGTAACACTGAGTTCCAGGGACCCTCCAGCCCGCTTCTCCCACTCAGACCTCGAACTCTGACGTCACCCGCTACGAGAACCACTACGAGCATCACTTCAGTGAACAGGTGGAACTCGACTGGAGGCTGCTCGCTGTGTCGTTCAAAGTGAGTGTCAGCTTTCAAAAGCGAGTATTCCATGTACAATTCACAGGAAAGCTACGTGTTCATAGGAAAACATCATGCTGCCAACTCAGTCACTCACTAACTCAATTTTCCAAGCTAGCAAAAATCTATTCACGCTTTTCTGGGCTAAAAAAGTGCACGAAAAGAATTCTGCCGGGTAGTGGATTCTGCATGTTTCTGATTCGCATTTGTTGACTCGTGAATTGTACTCAGTCCTGGCGGGATTGTCCCTCGTGTGGACAGTTAGCAAAGCAATTCTCGTGGGCTTGGATCAGAATTCGATATCCAAATAATGGTAGAAGATATGCACCTCAGATGCAATAAACAAGTTTCTCTTGACCCATGTCCGATTCTCAAGTGTAAGGGAGAAATTGAAGAATTTGAGTTTTTTAGGGGGAAAAGTAGTTTTTCCCTAAAATTAACCATTTCACTTCAACTATTAGTATCAAATATTTCAACCATTGAAAAGCTCACTAAATTTCCTTAAGGAAACTTAACTTTCCAAGACTCCATCATAAGAACAATTCTGAACTTTAAAATTTTTAGAAATTTGTATTGGAGCAAACAAATTAATTTTTCCTCTCCAAACTGTGCGAACTTTGCCAAAAATTCCTTTTTAATAAGCTTGCAAACGCATAATAAAAACAAATTTGTTTTCAATCCATTTCAATTCCAATACATTTTTTTCAAGTTTAGATTGAAAGAATTGTTTGCTCCAAGACTAATTTTTAAAATTTATAAATTTGCAAAGTTTAAAATCGTTTTTTATGTATAGAAGAATTGAATGGTACTCTTCGAAAACGATGTTTTTTTAAAAATTTGCTGTATGGCCCAGATGGTTAGTTTTAGTGAATCGGTCATGGGTCGAGAGGAACTTTTTTGTTGCATTTGAGCTTTTGGACATCTTATTCACGCCATTGAATGTGGGTCTACAGTACTCTGGGTTTAATATTTGGGGTATGTTGTGAGAATGAGTGCAATCTGCCAAGTGGATGTGGAACATAGCTTGTGTCGCATCTTACATAAGTTATGCTATTTCGATGGTTCATAAAAAATCATCAGAGCGGCTTTGAGTGCAATCGGACTTTGAGATTTTGAGACATGGATAACACAATAAGGATTTTGATGTGACGGCATGGTGATAATATCGTGGATACGCAATATTTCCATATTTTGTTTTAATGACACATTTTCATTTCCTTTATCTTTTTCTAGCTTGTTGCTCAAAGAACCTCTTCTTATTAGATTTCCCACCCAAAAATCTCACAGATAAGTAAATATGATGTACTGTTTGGTTATACGAGGGTTTATTGGTTGAAAGCTATTTCGCTTTACAGATCTTCAGAACTTTGGGTTATTACCATAGTGATCACATCTTTAACATTGTAGGATTTATCAATAATTTATAGTGATCACATCTTTAACATTGTAGGATTTATCAATAATTTATACATCCTAATGCATTTTTTCAAATGGTTTTTACACAAAACCACCTTGTTTGTTAAAATGTTGTACAGAGCAAACAAAAACTTCATATGAATGAATCTTACAATGTTCCTAAAGATCACTACGGAAAGTTCTGAAGATGCTGTAACTCAATCAATAAACCATAAAACGAAGAAACGCCGCTGCATTACTCCTCCCCTCTACATACCTCTCTCATTAATAGAAAGGCCAAACCTACACACTACTACACTCACTACTATAATACCTACTGTATTGCTTGTATTTTTAAATAATTAATTATTTCGACAGGTTATTTGGTTCTTAATTGGACCATTTCAAAATGGAGGCATGGCTGAAAATCACCTTGATGTTGTGCGTTTATGGGATACTCAAGGAAACTAGGCCTTCTGAGCCATTCATCACTAAATACCTCACGAATCCACCCATGAACTTCACGGATAAACAGGTATTTATATACTCGTAGCTTTAAAAATCATAATTATAATCGGATGCGGATTTTGTGATGATACATTTTCAGTAGTTAGACTGCAGATCATGAATAAAGTTGGGCGGAAGTACAAACATGGAGGTGAGCCTCGAAATAAGTTGTTTTTCACCATTCTCCACTTCTGAATTAGAAATTGATCTTCAGGCCCTTAAATGAAATATATTTTGGTAAAATAATTGCCTACATACGAGTACATTTGGCATCTTTGACAAGAACAATTTTTCAAACACGAAATGTGTTTTTACGGAGGTTATTTGGTTTGAAAGTGTCCATAGGATGATGAGAATCATTTATCCAATGGAGTGGTACAATTTAGCTGGGCGAACCTGGTGAACCCAAAAAACTGGAATTTCACAGGGAGTCTATTTAAGACTGCTGATTTTGAATAACAAACTGAGATCCCCCTGATCAGCTGGGTGGGCTAAATTTGCTCTGATGACCCCAAATTGCAGACATTTCACAGGGCGACTATTTAAGGATGCGTATTCTTAATCTCAAACTGAGATACTCTCTGATCCTCCAGGTGGACCCAAGACGCTGAAACTTCACAAGGAGCTTATTTAAGACTGCCGTTTCTGAATAACAATCGTAAATTCCCCTGCATTCTTCATCGTCTCAAATGTAGAAATAAAGCTCCAAAATCGAAATTTTTGTAACCATGATTACTGGATCCACATTCGTGTCAATAAACACACGATAATCATAGTCACAGGCATCATTAAACGTGGAGAAAGTTGATCGGATGTCAATCTGTGAGCTCACAGGAGTGGAGTAAGCTTGAGACAACTGGTTTGAGAAAACCCCCCTTTTTGGCCCTTTTTGGGTTGGATACGTCTAACGAATAGAAAGAATAACTATCAGTCTTTACTAGACAAATTTATGACCGACTCGAATCATCGGATACCTCTCATAACGTAAATGATAAACCTTCAATGAGATTTTCAAGAGCGAAGAAGGAGGTCTATAGTGTAAATATTTGTGACCATAATTATTAATGGTTTGTTGTTGCGTTAGCTCGACCAAAAAATGGAAAATCTCAAAACTGAGGAATAGCCGCTTTGATATCCTCCCCTCAAACACCGAACTATAATGAACCTCTAAACATAAAACATTATATTTTGACAACAACAACAAATTTAAATTTCCCAAAGACTTCAATGTTTGGCAGATCGGTCCAGTTTCACTTTGGAGTCTGGAGATCAATTTGCTTTCTTTCATAAGACGCGTGACTCATTGTGGGAACCCCCGAGGTCGCTGGCGGCAACTGTAATCGTATTCCAGCTGCCTATCAGCTCAGTTATTAAACATTATTGCACCGTTTCTAGTGGGGAACTGTCTTCACTATCATTCGAAATGATAAAAACTATTCTATAAATAAATGTAATAGTAATTTTCTTTATTTGTCCTAAAATCTTAAAATGTCAAAATGTGTAGTGAAATGAGCATTTAAAAAATCATGAAATATGCATTACTTGGGTTAACTAAAAGTAATATACAACAAAAATAAAGAATGAATTAATAATATTTCTGTTGCAGTGCCCTGTTTTACAAAAGTTAGCATATTACACAAAATTATGTAGGTATTAGGTCGTAAAATGTATTACGACCCGTTGAAATAGTGAACAAAACAAATTACCCAAATAAATAAAATTTCATAGTTTAAAACTAAACTTAAGCTCTTAGGTATCCCATTCATGTGATTGAAGATTCCAAAAAAAAAAAAAAAACCCGGAAGTTTTCTCTGTTTTTCGTGGTTATTACTTCCACAATCATGGTAATATATGGTATAATCGGATTCAGCACAAAATTTCAGATATCAATGCGTTTTTCAAAAATTAAAATTGACCAAAATTAAGTATTTATTTATATGTATAATGAATACGTGCGTATATTTGTTGTACCCATAAATGCAGTAGCCGTGTGGGTACTCTATGAGTTTGTGGAGACGAGTAGAACGTGAATATGGACTCCTAACATCTTCAAAGCAAACACCGGTGCATACAGTATGTTGGTATGCTATAATAAAAATCGAAAAAACCAAGAATCGTGTAAAAAAAAACTTTCTAAAAAAATTGCAACACCATTGTTCCTTTTCTTAACCACACCTTCAACTGAATGATTTCTTTGAAAATTCGCTCATTAATTCATGCTGCATGAATGGACTTTTATCCATCAACTTCTATTAATGTTCCACTCTTTTACAACATGAAGGTTCTTGATCGATCCTGGTTGGTTTTTATTGAAATTAAGGTAAATTCCACGGAATTTTGGTTGTTTTGTCTAATAATGAACCTTTGGAATTGAGCAGGAAAAACAATTTCTTTCAAAATTTGACAGTTTACGTTCTAAGGTAAGTATGCAAGTAGAATCCAAAATTCGGGGGACCAAGTTATGTTCTTTCACACTTTGTCCACTTCTCATGGACTGATCTAGGTACAATTTGGTACATGGGATCTATTCGAGGTCTAGTTGTGCTCCGAAGCTTTTTGGTTGATGTCGGTCACTTCTAAGGGGTGAAGAGCGGAGGTTGAAATTTCAAAACTCCCTAGCTCGAAAACGTTCAATATGAAGGTTTAAGTTTATTATTTATCTTGTATTTATACTATTTGTACTGTCTCGTATAATACCAATGCTTATCATAATATTATTATAATACAACGCATAATAATATGAGAAAAACTCGGTGCTTCGCGCCTCGGCGGGAGCTTCGCCCCCTGCACCCCCGGATGATTTCCGCTTAGAGCCTAATGGCTAAAATGTGACATACCTTGAACAGGTTTTTGCTCCCTCTCCCTTTTTATCTTTGTTCCACTGTAATATTTAAGATACCTCCTTATTCATAATAACATCAGGTTGTCAAGCATATTTGTCGTCAAGCATATGATAAATCATAGCGCTACTTTCCTGTCGCTTTTTCCTGTCGCTTTTTACTGTCGATTTTTACTGTCGCTTTTTACTGTCGATTTTTCCTGTCGTTTTTCGGCGGGGGGTCCCATCGCTAAAACCTTTTCAAGGTTAAAATATTTTTTTGAACTTAGTAATACACTCGGAAATATTTACATATGATTTTACTAATATTGATCAATAAGTTTTGAACGAATCTCCTAAAGATTTATTGTTATTTGTTATTAACAAAAGATACGATTTCGAATGGGTTAACTTGAAATACAGAATCGAATGAAACCACCCAGAGGTCTATAGTATCTGTTCGATCCCTATGAGGATAATTAATTACCTATTTAATGAAGATTTACTGACGTTTTTCATAGATTTAAGATAGTTTCCAATTTTTAGAAATGAATGAGACCACCCTGAACGATCGCCCATTGTTGTGGTCCCTCCCCACAGGTCTTTAGAAGGTTCTATGGCTATTCCGTGTCAAATTAAAGGTTTTCTGAAACAAATTAATGGTTTTCCGAAACAAAATATTGGCTTTCCATTTCAAAATATAGGTTTTCTATTTCAAGATACAGGTTTTCCATTTCAAAGTTAAGGTCTTCATTTCAAAATATAGATACGTTCACTGTAGCGGACTAAAACACTTAATGAAAAACAAGTCAAGAACAGCCTGCCTGTCCAGTGTCCATTCTCTACCGAGTGTGATATCGTATTCCTTATGCATGATCATTGAGATTTCTGCCGCACGGGAGCATTCCTTCTTGAGGTAGGTACGAAATCCTTATCACGCGTGTGCATCCCTTCGCTATGTAGCGTATTCTATCAATTGATTCTCCCTCTTTGTCACTCGTAACGTTTCGATCTTGCTGTGGTGCAAAAATCGTGAGTAATTTGAACGTGGATAGTGACAGCAATTTTCTCAGCGACCCCCTCGTGGTCGAATTTCCAGCGAAAGTGAACCGTCCAGTGGTCAACATTTGGAAGGAGTCAAAATCTCGTCGACGAACAGGTGTCAACCGGAAGTATTCCAAAAAACAATACCTAGGCAATTTGAGACGAGAAACCTTAAAAGTAACAACCCTTTATTTTGAAATGGAAAACGTTTATTTTGTTTCGGAAAACCTTTAATTTCACTTGGAAAAGCTATAGTTGACAGTTATAGTTGGACGGAGAGTTGTCTCATTTACTCTGCGGATTGGACGAATAATAAATCAGAGACACGAGTGTGAATCCCACGTGAACCATTTTATGTCACTCACTTGGCACAGCATCAATAATGGTATCTCAAGGGTGAGCTATTTCTCCACAAAATGGAAGTTTGCACTCATAGTAGCGGTTAAAAATACTGTAAATTATTACACAACGATTTATTATTTTCCTGTATTATACAGGTGATCTATAATAGATCACCCGCCTGCAAATAACACGGCATTGCCAATGTCACATTTTCGACTCACAATAAAGTTTATTTTAAAGAAGTAAACGTTTCACTCTCTATTCGAAGAAATACAGACATGTGGGTGCCTTTATTTGATTACTGGTTGCTAAGGACGCAATACTGAGTATTACTCAAAGAAACTCACAACGATGGTCAATTAAAATTTGATCGGCCTCTTTTGCGATTCACACTCGTATATCTGATTTAACGTAAGTCCAACACTTCAAAACATTCAATTCTCCTTTTAATTTATGAAAAAATACCTACCTTTATATAAAAAATACCTACCTTTATATAAAAAATACCTACCTTTATATAAAAATAATTGAGGTAGGGCGTTTTGAAAATTTCAACCCTTAGAAGTGATTGACATCAAACAAAAGCGGACGGATGGCAAAATTTTTATTCGATTTTCTGATTCTACGTACTTTGAAACGTAAACCAACAAGTTGTGAGGGGGGTTAAACATTTATTTTCTTGGTCGAGGTTTAATATTGTAAATAATCAACCAAAAGGGGAAATCTCAACGTGATATTAAGAATTTCAGGCCGATCAGCCTCCTATCACTCCTCGCTTGAGTTTTCAAGAGGCAAAGAGGCTGTTACTCACAGTCCAATATCGGTCAACAACATCCAATTTGAGATAACGATGTTTTGCTGGTGTGCACTTTCTGCCAAAACCGTTGTGTAATAATTTGTAGCATTTTTCTCAGTTGATTCTTCATTACATGGGCAACAGTATTTTTTGGAGTTGTAATTGGATTTTGATAATCACCTTCAAAATCGTATGCTTTGAAAGGTGAGTGAAGACATCTACCCAGTCTCTATCTATGCGATGATGGTGCTCAGCGTCGTGATTTTCCTCATCACGGATCTGGTTCGCTACAAACCCATCATCATTCTCCTCAGCACCTCCGCCATGTCGGTCTACCTGATGCTCATTTTCGGCCGGTCTCTCATTGTCATGCAAGTGAGTACTATTGGAATCAACCTGCTCGTATTATTGATCAGTATTACTGATTAGTCACTCATCTTCTCCAGTAGGTTTTGAATGGTCCAGAAACAATTGAGAAGGAGAGTGAACTTTAGTAATGTCCCTCATCTTCAAACTAACATTTCTCCTCATAAACCTCACTCTTTTAGAAATGTAATGAGTGATTTCAAATCGTCAATCCCAGCTGAAACATGAGCTTTCAACTAGGCAAAGGATGACTATCCAGTCAGGGAGAGGCGCAATGACGGTATTGTTGGTGTTAAAATTCTTAAAATCACATCTAATTTCACTTAACCCATTTCAAGCCAAGAGTAGAAATAACTGAATAATGAGGAGAGGAGGATTAACTGTTTTACAGAATGCCAGGCGAAATAAAGCATCATTTGCTCCCCAATCGAGAGCAAAAATACTCAATATTTTCCAGGAATGCCAGTCGGACGAAAATCCAACCTGAAATGGTTGTTTACTTTACTTTTACTTACTCGATATTTTATGAATTTTACTTTTTAATGAGATTTGAAAGACCTCAGTTTTCCAAATAGATATGATTTATCCAGTTCATTGTTTTGGTAGAATGTAAAAGTCTATTTATGGACCGAAATATGTTTCAACTCATGGCCCAGAAAGCTCACTCGTCCAGAATCGAATTTGAGCCACCATACTCATGCCTTCGCCCAAGAGGCCTTCTCAAAAAATTTCCAAAATTTCATTGAGCTCCCGAAAATCAAAGAAAACTTTTTCTGAAAAGTTTAGGAACAGCATGATCGAGAAAAAATTCTCCTGCAAAGATTTACCACTATCTTCAATATTTAAAAAAATCATAACTATGAATGCAAAAACGCATCAGAGGCCGAGAATGGGTTAAAACGCAATTCTGATTTAGTGCTCAAAAAGTGAATTTAGGAAAATTGACAAAATTAATACTTGACTTTGAGTTTGACTTAGAATTTACACTGATTAAGAAAAGGAAGTGAAACTGTGAGGGAGAATGTCGACCGAAAGGTTCAATTGTATGGTTTTGGTAGTTAGGATGATCGTAGCCAGCCTAAAACCGTTGAATAATCTTTTTAGGGAGTTCTTCGCAGCGGAGTGATTAAGACAGAGATTTGGACTGGGATGGGTACTTGTTTCACCTTATATACTACTGCGAGTCTAGGCTAGAATAATATTCTATATTAGAACATTAATATTATAGAGAAATGGGCGGGACGAAGGAAAGCTGGCGCCCACCGTCCTGACCGTTAAATTTGGACACCTGGCTCTCACCTGCGGTTTATTGGGACAAAGTGATATAGAAGAAGGTCAAAGCAATTTAAATATATGAAAAACAGTTTTCCAGATTGTGATCAAATGTATACAGACGCTCATTGTTGTGAACAAACAAATGAGATATCTAGCTGGTGTTCCCATTTGAGCGTCGATTTGGTGAAGACCTCAAGTCCTCTGATGCGTCCAACTTCTATTTCCAGATTCTAGAAGTCCTTTATGGACTGTTCTCGGTGTGTGAAGTGGCCTACTACACGTACATATACGCCAAAGTTGATAAATCTCACTACCAAGAGGTGACTGGCTACACCCGAGCTGCCTACCTCGTAGGCCGAGCAGTCTCAGGCCTCATTTCTCAGACTTTGGTGTCGTCGGGTTTCAGTTACTATTCTTTGAACGTCGTCACCTTCTGTGGTGAGTATATTTCTGTGGTTTTAACTTCGAATGCTGAAAAGGGTTTTATGAAATCACTAGAGAGCAGTGCCATAGATATCCTTCACGAACTGTTGAGAAGAGCGTTTTCTCCCGAACTTCCCTATCTACCCTCATCCAGTCAGATTAGCGATAATTCACATGGATGAGAACTATAAAAAAATACCAAAAACAATTGTTCAGACTCAAAAATACACTCGAGGGCAGTGCCAGATAGATCACACTTGAAATGTTGAGTGGAACCTTCCGGGTGCCGCCATCCAATCAGTTATTGGTTCTTCATTTGAATGCGAATGATCGGATAGAACCGAAAGCATTTCTCTACTCACTGGACTCCATGTTTTACGAGATACTTTTGGACATTTGATCAGAGGGGAGTGTGGAGATGACAAGGTTTATCGTCAGAGACCTAGCTGTTACTTACTTATGTTAATTTTACCTTACTGTTTATGATTATGACGAATATACGCGTCGCTGTTCCCAAAAATACCAATTTTTAGCCATTTTGGTTTATTATTTTCAATAATAAGCCTTTGGAATCGAGCAAGAAAAAAATGTTAACCCCCCCTCAAAATTTGATGTTTTACGTTTCAAGGTACGTAGAATCCGAAAATCGAATAACAAATTTTCCGTCCGTCCGCCGTACGCGGCACTTTTCTTAGCAACACTGGACCGATTTGGTTCAAATTTGGTATGTGAGCACCATTTGGGGTCTAGTTGTGCCGCGAAGCTTTTGGTTGATGTAGGTCACTTCTAAGGAGTGAAAATTGAGGGTTGAAATTTTAAAGAGTGCCCTAGCTCGAAAATTCTCGAAATAAACGTATCGTTTTTTACCAATTTTAAATAGGTAGTATTGAATTTTTAAACATTTTTGAGACCACCCGGAGCTCTGCAGGACAAACCGTTCGGTCCCTAAGAGTACTCCTTACGAGGGTTTTCCTTCGATAAAACAGAATCATGAGTGTGAATCACAAACGCTGCAAATTATTACACAATGGTTTATTATTTTTATTTTTCTATATAGATCACTTGTCTGCAAAGCCACTAACCATCCAACATGAAGAAAAATATCGATCGCATTTCGGTCAGCTTTAATTTGAACGGAGATTAGGCCTCTTTTGCGATTCACACTCGTGTTTCTGATTTATTGTACATCCAAACTTTAAATTCTCGTAGTGAGCGAACGGTTTATCCTACAGAGCTCCGGGTGGTCTCAAAAAATTCTAAAAATTCTATAGAATCTTAAATTGAAGGAAAAACAATACCTTTATATCAAAATTTTTTGAGTTAGGGCGTTTTGAAAATTTCAAAATTGATTTTGGAACCCTTAGAAGTGACCTACATCAACCAAAAGCTTCGGGGCACAACTAGAACCCAAATGGAGCCTACATACCAAATTTCATCAAAATCGGTCAATGCTAAGTGGCAAAAGTGCCGCGTACGGCGGACGGCCAAATTTTTATTCGATTTTTGGATTCTACGTACCTTGAAACGTAAACCATCAAATTTTGAGGGGGTGTTAAATTTTTTTTTTCTTGGTCGATTCCAAAGGTTCATTATTGAAAATAAGAAAAATTCATACCTCCCATTTTTATTTTTAACCCCTATACTTTTTTTTGGTATGCAAAACTTACTTATAAAATTCTAATGAATCTTAAATTGAAGGAAAAAAACGCTTGCATACGAGTCTGCAACGCATTGGGACATTTTCATGTCTTTAACTATTGCTTTTTACCTCACTATAGGATTTTATAACCCTATTATTAATTATTAATATTAAGAGGCAGGTACCTAATTTCAATAAAATAGACGATTCCGGATTAATTATCTCCTACACTCACGATCATTAGTTTGTAAACAAAATATGAGGACAATTATGCCCATAGCTCCGTTATTCGTATAGTCAATATGTTATGGAGAACATGAAAATGTTCGTTAAATCGAGAGCTTTCCAACGAGTGGTGAACGATTTTTGTGGGTTAAAAAGTGTAGAAAAGGAACAAACCTAACAACAGGGTCGTTGTAAGCGGAAATCATTATAAAGGCACTGTAACACAATTTCGTTACGCAATTTCGTGACAGTTTTTTGTGCTATGTGCCAGGGCAAAGACATGAAAATGTCAATAAACCAAAAGAGGTCTAATCTCCGTTCAAATTTTATCTGAGTAAAATGCGATCGCTGTTCATTTCTTCGATTTGTATTCAGTTTTGCTTTCTGAGCAACCAGTAATCAAATTTCCAAATAAAGCTCTCTATTTTTCGAGTCGATTGTGAAGCGTTTAGTTCTTTCTAATAAACTTGATTGTGAAGGTGTGAAGCCAGTATGGTGTGGTAGGTAGTACCTATCAATGGTTGGTAGGTAAAAAAAACGCTGCAAATCATTGCCCAAAGGTTTATTATTTTCTGTATAGATCACCCTTCTGTATAGATCCGTCCCTACCAACCATAGGTACCTACTAGGGCATTTTTGAAAATTTCAACCCCAACCACCAACCTAATGGAAATTAAGGGTTGAATATAACATATAAATTATGTTATAAATTATAACGGTTATTTCCTTGGAAAACGTCGACAATCCCCCAGAAACTTGTTTTTTAACCGTATTTTTTAAAATGTCGACCCGTTACAGTTGTTCAAAATTCGGCTTATTGAAATAAGTAGCTTCATTTGATTCGAAAATTCTGCTGGATTGGAGTCCTCAATTAGCACCTACGTAAATGCACGATTGTCTTCCTTTTCAGCTCTCACATTATCTGGAATCTGGGCTCTCTTTCTCCCACCCGTTGAATCATCGATATATTTCAATCCACCTGAGATCGACATGGAAACTGGCGTAGGTACACGTTTTTTTTTAAATTTTTTGTTTCGCTGAAAATAATAAACCTGAATTATTATTTTCAATGTAGAACCACCTTTCGGTTGGACTTCTTTTGTATTCTACAAACTGAAGCTTTGCAGCTGAACTAAAGTTATGAAGAAGGTACTGCTTAATATGTAAAGTACTTATGGAGGGACTTTCAAATTTGAAGATTGTACATGTGAATTAGGGGCTGTAAAGGTCTTTTAAAAGTTTTACTTTTTATGAGAGTTTATTGTTTCGTAGCTGAATTTATTTCAAAATAAAGTTAATTCAATTGGATTCATTTTCCAATTTTGGCTTTTTCTTCATTTTGGGTGGATTAAATTCGTTATGATCCACAGATTTCTTGTATGAAAGTTTCACTTATAGAAATTGGTTAGGTATACATTTTCATTGTTTGTACTCGTACAGTTGAACGTTTACCCATCTGATTAGAATTGTTTGTAGTATCTGCTCATTTTTATAGTTCTACATTTCAAAGTACATTTCAATGGAATTGGTCATTCACTGAAACTTGATATACTTGGAAGCAAAATCACAAGCAATGTTACTGACCGATTTCAAGGAGGCCAAGGAGGGTTGGGTGGAGAGCTTTAGTAGCTAACCAGCTTCATAGTTAACCTCTCAATAACCAATGAGCGCACTTTATTTTCGTTAACTGTTTCTGTTACTAATATTATGCATTTATCACATTTCTACTCATTCATCACTTATTATTAACATTGATCTTGCAGGCTAGCGAATTTTTCCCCAACATCTTAAATTTATTGTGTGAATTCCAAGATTTTAGTTGAAAAAGTATGTTATAGTGCAGACTGAATGATGTGGGCCTTCATTTACTCATTATTCTGATTTCATCCCCGTTTTCCAATAGGGTGTGCGCCTGGGTAGGAAAAACTGTTTATTGTTATTTTTAATCTAAGGTAGACCTCATTCTGAGAATTTTGGCACCAACCGCGACCTTCTAGCGTGTGTAAATCTTTTCCTATGAATTTTCAAAGTTTCGACCGTTTATGACGTCACAGTGGGCTGGGGGGTCCCGCCCAGGCGAGAGGGGCGCGTGACGTCATAAACGGTCGAAACTTTGAAAATTCATAGGAAAAGATTTACACACGCTAGAAGGTCGCGGTTGGTGCCAAAATTCTCAGGATGTAATCTACTTTCGATTAAAAATCTAAAAAAAATCAAGGCGCACCCCCCATTGGGGAAAACTTTTGTGGAAGCTGAGAAAACTTGGGAAACATTTTGATGTTCCGAGAGCGCCATCTCTTATTTGAGAATCTCACTGGAATGTCGTCCCTTTTAGTTTTAAAAAATACCTAGTGGGTTACTAGTTTTGGTATATTCCTTATCACCTGTGATTTTTTTGGGTGCTTTATTTTTTGTGAGGGAGCTGAATTTTGATTATTTTCAAGACATTTTCTTTATGAAAAAAATTGGAATAAAAAGTTACGTGCGCACACCATATTGGTGTGAACTTTGGTTGCCATTATTTTGCTAATCCTAGTACATACCAAACTCCCAAAGGCATTTGTGACGTTTTCTAGTTTTTCAAGAATCAATGAAAGTCCAAAGTTCAATTGCAATTATGTTGACTGCTTTTGTAGAGCTCCAGTTTTGTGGTTCAACGGAGGTTTCTTGTTCAGAAGTAATGTAATATTTCCACTATTAAGTCATCTTAACAGATGAAAACAGACTTAGTGGTATTCACATCTTTGTTGATATGCTAGTAGACTATAAATTATTGATAGTAAGTAGATTATCTGTCGTATTGCTGGGCCAATATGATATCGTAGCAGGCCACTGGTTCCTCCATTATCTACTTAATTCCTAGTTTCTCAAAATTTCTCAATTGTTTTGCTTGTTCACAGAAAAGTATTGAAACTCCTTTTGGTAGGAGATTGGCGTACGGATTCAAACAACTGTGGAAGGATTTTGTCTCAGCGTTCAAGTCGTTCTACGTTGTCAAATGGGCATTTTGGTGGGCTCTGGCGACTTGTTGTTACTACCAGGTAGGTATTGCTTTTTTGCTGTTGGAAACTCTGTCTTTAACATGAGGCTAACACAAGATCCCCAAATTGTAACTATTTTTTAATTTTATTTATTTGTCAACTTTACAGAGAACAGGGTAGGTATGAGATAATAACAACATAAATCTACGTCTGATATGATAAAAGAAAAAAATTTAGTAAACTGTGGCCGATGACGGAGCTGGTTAGTTATTATGAGTGAACACATTTTATAAATTTTTTTATAAATTCATCAATTTATATAGACGACAATATAGACGAGTAGTCTACCTTTATGTATCACGTTTACCTAAGTATAAATTTACCAATCTTCATACACGTTGTTTCATACATTATTGTTTTTATATTGAGAAATATTCAAATGGTTTATTTAATTTCAGTTTATCTAACTCCTCATTGAAAATTTTCTTATTTTTATCAAAAAGATTTCTTTTAAAAAGTAAATTCTTTATTTATTATTGTCATATGAGCTAATTTGTTAATTTTGTCATGCTTCTTCGAATATAAGTCGAATATTGATTGAATTTAGAGCCTTTTCAAAGTACTCCCTATGAACATGTGTTGCTCTACGAACGAAATTCTTCTATAAAGTTCATTTAGGTAAAACAAATCGTTCGTGTGCACTTGTAGGATCATAATATGATATTCTCTTAGACCTGTACACGTTATCAAAACTAGGTAGTAGAAAATTAATGTCACGTCGTTATTATACGACGGAATTCATTATTCAATACCCAACTATAAACGTTGCAGATTCTCCAGTACGTTCAGCCGTTGTGGGAGCAGATTTTAAAAGACGACCCTCAGAATCATGGCAACTTGAATGGAGCTGTTGAAACGGCATACACTCTAATCAGTAAGATTTTATATCCTTTATCAGTAAGCGTTTGTACTTCATAAATTGACTGATCAATGGATCATATATCTATCATTAAAGCTTAGTGGTCATGCATCTTGGAAGACCCATCTTTCAGGATGAACAGGAGATAAAATAGCTCATCCGATTCCCTCGTGATTTCCCTCCAACCACTTACTCGACTCCAAAGAGGCCGAACAGCAATTTTGTCTATCTAGAATGTAATGGCGAGAAGTCAGATTTATCGTCCACTCATCTGAATTCTGAAACTTATACTCGAATTCAATTCTAGTAATCCCTAAGAGGCTATATACTTTATTTAAGCACTCCTGGTAGGTTAGGAGCAAACTTAGCTTTGTTGCCTACACAACTGATCTTTCTTCTTTAACTTCCTCCCGATCATTGCAAGTCTCCAAGAGGCTTTGTGGTTCCGCGTTCTATGATATACGGGAAGATAGTTAGTTGTTTTGCTCGTAAGATGATTCGATTCAGTTCCCTGATTTCCTCCTAATCACTTTCAATAGCTCCAAGAAGTTCTGTACCAAAAGCCGTTCTATACAGGGTGTAAGCCTAACTGGTCTGCCATACGATACCAGTCGATTCTACAACTAATTTGCAACAAAAAATGTCTCTTAGCAATTTATTTTTAAACCCTTCGTTTTCGAGTTATATTAACTTTAAACTTTTTTTCGCGATTTTGATCTTATGTCATTAAATTGGTCATAACTCCGTTAATTAGCTGTGTAAATTACAATTTGAGGATACCGTTGGAAAGAGCATTAAATTTCCTATCGGATAGATGCCTTAACTTTTTTTGAGTCAAGGTTTGAGACATGAAAACGTCCTCTAAAAAGAGAATTTTACGTAATTTTGGAAACCTTGCATTCTTTCAATCTCAAATTGAACTATGAGAACCCATACTTTTTCAAGATGCAAGAACAGTGAAAATTGCGCCAGAATCTCAGCTTTCCAATGGTATAATCAAAACATATTCTACAACCGAATTTAGGGGAGAAATTTGTGTTTGAACGCGTAAAAACGTACATTTTTTCAACGAAATCAGCGCTCTGGCCTTCTGCTTCAGGAGGCCTCTCGGTCTACTGCGGCGCCCGCCCACCCACTGCTGTCGTCCGACCCCTCAGATCGACTAGGCGTAGCGCCGATTTCGTTGAAAAAATGCACGTTTTTCCGCGTTCAAACCCAAAATTGTCCCCTAATAACGGTTGTAGAATATGTTTTGATTATACCATTGGAAAACTGAGATTTTGGCGCAGTTTTTACTGTTCTTGCATCTTGAAAAAGTATGTGTTCTCGTAGTTCAATTTGAGATTGAAAGAATGCGAGTTTTCCAAAATTACGTAAAATTCTCTTTTTAGAGGACGTTTTCATGTCTCAAACCTTGACTCAAAAAAAAGTTAAGGCATGTATCCGAAAGTAAATTTAATGCTCTTTCCAACGGTATCCTCAAATTGTAATTTACACAGCTAATTAACGGAGTTATGACCAATTTGATGACATAAGGTCAAAATCACGAAAAAAAAGTTTAAAGTTAAAATAACTCGAAAACAAAAGGGTTTTAAAAAAATTGCTAGGAGACATTTTTTGTTGCAAATTAGTTGTAGAATTGACTGGTACCGTATGGCAGACCAGTTAGGCTTACACCCTGTATATGAGTCGTATATGCGAACCAAAGTAGGTACTATGCTGATACTCTCTACTAGGTAATTGTCCGCGACGCCAGGAATGGCAGTGGGATAAAAATTCAACTTGACTACTCACTACTTATCTATCCTCACGTAAGAAGGTGTATGAAATTAATTTCGAATTCAGAACGAATATTAGGTACTTTAATATCAATAGGAATAAAGGCTTGGTGACACAGGAAAAAGAAATAATGATAGTTAGAACCTAGCTTGTCCTCACTAGACCAAGGGTACTGTGAGTCCCTATCTCACACTCCCGAGATGCTCGGCCGTGGGTACGCCCTCGGATGTAAGTAAAGCAGTAAAGACCCTTCTGGTACTCTGTCTGTGTCTGGGACAGAGTTGTTAAAATAGGAATTCCAATTCCCATTACCCATTCCAATTACTTTCGGAACAAAGTAATGGCCATTCCCATTACCCATTCCTGTAATGGGAATGGAATTTTCAATTACTTTTTCCAATTCCTTGTAATGGTAATGGTTTTTTCAATTCCCCATTACTCGCAGTTGGAAAAGTAATGGGTCCTTCCAATTACCCATTACAGGAAGAGTAATGGGTAATGGGAGAACCAATTCCCCATTACCACCATTCAATCAGTAAGTTGACCATCCTCCAATTCATAAGGGACCACCCTCAAACTCATAGGGGACCACCCTCCAATTCATAGGGGACCATTCCCCCATCCATTTCGTTGGGGAACATCCTCCAATTCATAGGGGACCACCCTCAAATTCATAGGGGACAACCCTCCAATTCATAGGGGACCATCCCCCCATCCATTTCGTTGGGGACCATCCTCCAATTCATAGGGGACCACCCTCAAATTCATAGGGGACAACCCTCCAATTCATAGGGGACCATCCCACCATCCTAATCGTTGGGGACCATCCTACAATTCATTGCAGGATGGTCCCCAACGAAATGGATGGTGGGATGGTCCCTTATGAATTTTGAGGGTAGTCCCCAAGGAGTTTGGGAACGGTCCCCAATGAATTGCAGGATAGTCCCCAACGATTAGGATGGTGGGATGGTCCCCTTTGAATTGGGAGGGAGTTTCCCAAGGAATTTGGGAATGGTCCCCTATGAATTGTAGGATGGTCCCCAAAGAAATGGATGGAGGGATGGCCCCCTATGAATTGGAGGGTGGTCCCCTATGAATTTGAGGGTGGTCCCCTATGAATTGGACGATGGTCCCCAACGAAATGGATGGGGGGATGGTCCCCTATGAATGGGAGGGTAGTCCCCTGTGAATTTGAGGGTGGTCCCCTATGAATTGGAGGATGGTCCCCAACGAAATGGATGGGGGGATGGTCCCCTATGAATTGGAGGGTTGTCCCCTATGAATTTGAGGGTGGTCCCCTATGAATTGGAGGATGGTCCCCAACGAAATGGATGGGGGGATGGTCCCCTATGAATGGGAGGGTAGTCCCCTGTGAATTTGAGGGTGGTCCCCTATGAATTGGAGGATGGTCCCCAACGAAATGGATGGGGGGATGGTCCCCTATGAATTGGAGGGTTGTCCCCTATGAATTTGAGGGTGGTCCCCTATGAATTGGAGGATGGTCCCCAACGAAATGGATGGGGGGATAGTCCCCTATGAATTGGAGGGTGGTCCCCTATGAGTTTGAGGGTGGTCCCTTATGAATTGGAGGATGGTCAACTCACTGATTGAATGGTGGTAATGGGGAATTGGTTCTCCCATTACCCATTACTCTTCCTGTAATGGGTAATTGGAAGGACCCATTACTTTTCCAACTAAGAGTAATGGGGAATTGAAAAAACCATTACCATTACAAGGAATTGGAAAAAGTAATTGAAAATTCCATTCCCATTACAGGAATGGGTAATGGGAATGGCCATTACTTTGGATTAAGGTGTCTCTTAATCCCCCAGTTTTTGGTTTTATGTGTACATAATCATGATCACTTCACTCATTTCATTGCTTATAAGAAAAGTAATTTTGAAAAGTAATCATTACTCAAAGTAATCATTACTTTACAACTCTGGTCTGGGAGAGCTCCCTATCCCGAGCCTGTGACCAGTCATGGCTTCTGGAGAGAATTAAATCACTCAATTCTGGTTCGCATAAGGAAGGAGCCCCAGGAAACAGACTTGTCCTGGAGCCGAGGCCGAATATTGCTCTTCATTTAGGGATAAGATTTGACGACAAATTTTGAAAATCTTGTCCATTCCAAAACTGTTGCATTAAAAAATGGCGGCTTTGCCGTTCAAAAATCGCGAAAATAAACATATTTCCGGGATGGATGAAAACTCCGTGAATGATAGATTATATCCAATCATGGATGTTTTCATCAGTCCACCCCTTTTCATAGCTGTCAACCCACAGCAGACTCAATTATGAAAATTGTACACTTGGTGCAAATATTCACAGTGGGACGACACAAATTTTGGTTTATTATTTTCAATAATGAACCTTTGGAATCGACCAAGAAAAAAAAAAATTTTAACAAACCCTCAAAATTTGATGGTTTACGTTTCAAGGTAGGTAGAATCCAAAAATCGAATAAAAATTTGGCCGGCCGTCCGCCGTACGCGGCACTTTTGCCACTTAGCATTGACCGATTTTGATGAAATTTGGTATGTAGGCTCCATTTGGGGTCTAGTTGTGCCCCGAAGCTTTTGGTTGATGTAGGTCACTTCTAAGGGTTCCAAAATCAATTTTTAAATTTTGAAAACGCCCTAACTCAAAAAATTTTGATATAAAGGTATTGTTTTTCCTTCAATTTAAGATTCTATAGAATTTTTAGAATTTTTTGAGACCACGCGGAGCTCTGTAGGACTAACCGTTCGCTCCCTACGAGAATTTAAGGGTTTATATTGAAATATATATATATATAAATCAAAACCCGAGTGTGAATCGCAAAAGAGGCCTAATCTCCGTTCAAATTAGAGCTGACCGAAATGCGATCGATGGTTGGTGATTTTGATTTTTTTGATTTATTTTTTATTATTTTTTTTCTTTTCTTCATATTGGATGGTTGGTGATTTTGTAGACGAGTGATCTATATAGAAAAATAATAAACCATTGTGTAATAATTTGCAGCGTTTTTACATGTGGATTGTAAACGTCTTCTTTGTTGGTTTTGGGATACTCCAAACTTTGGCTCAATACTGTACCTACTCCTTATTCATTTCAATCGTATCATTTCAATGAAGGAGTACAGTATCAAGCCGATGTTTGGAGTATCCCAAAATCAACAATTTTTGATCAACAAATTGACCATTTTTGAATTTGAGTCCGCCACTAGATGACAGCGGGCTATCTAATGCATGCTCCGATGTTTATGTACCACTCACACTTTAACGGGTTGAAATGTGAATCATCCCAAAATTAACTAAATTTGAAATCAATTCTGACAATTTTTAAAATTTAACCCTGACAGGCATAACAGCTGCTAGGGTTTGCAGACAATTCTCAAACCCTTTGAGTAGACGTTTAAAATCCCCATGTAAAAATTTTGGTCATCCCACTGTGAATTTTTGCACAAAATGAACAATTTTGGTTTATTATTTTCAATAATGAACCTTTGCAATCGACCAAGAAACCGTTTTACCCTCCCTCAAAATTTGTTGGTTTACGTTTCAAGGTACGTAGAATCCAAAAATCTAATTAACTTAAACTTTCCCCACTTAGCATTGACCGATTTTAATGAAATTTAATATGTGGACTCTATTTGGGGTCTAGTTGTGCCCCGAAGATTTTGGTTGATGTAGGTCACTTCTAAGGGTTCAAAAATGAATTTTGAAAACGACCTAACTCAAAAAATGTTGATATAAAGGTATTGTTTTTCCATCAATTTAAGATAGTATAGAATTTTTTGAGACCACGCGAAGCCCTGTAGGACAAATCGTTCGCTCCCTACGAGAATTTAAGGGTTGGACGTACGATAAATCAGAAACACGAGTGTGAATCGCGAAAGAGGCCTATTCTCCGTTCAAATTTTAGCTGACCGAAATGCGATCGATGTTTTTCTTCATGTTGGATGGTTGGTGGCTTTGCGGCCGAGTGATCTATACAGGGTGTAAGCCTAACTGGTCTGCCATACGGTACCAGTCGATTCTACAACTAATTTGCAACAAAAAATGTCCCGTAGCGATTTCTTTTTAAACCCTTCGTTTTCGAGTTATTTCAACTTTAAACTTTTCTTTCGTGATTTTGACCTTATGTGATTAAATCGGTCATAACTCCTTTAATTTGCCGTGTAAATTACAATTTGAGGACACCGTTGGAAAGAGCATTAAATTTCCTATGGGATAGATGCCTTAACTTCTTTTTAAGTCAAGGTTTGAGACATGAAAACGTCCTCTAAAAAGAGAATTTTACGTAATTTTGGAAACCTCGCAATTTTTCAATCTCAAATTGAACTACGAGAACCCATACTTTTTCAAGATGCAAGAACTGTGAAAACTGCGCCAGAATTTCAGCTTTCCAGTGGTATAATCAAAACATATTCTACAACCGAATTTAGGGAAGAAATTCGTGTTTGAACGCGGAAAAACGTGCATTTTTTCAACGAAATCGGCGCTCCGCCTAGTCGATTTGAGGGGTCGGACGACAGCAGTGGGTGGGCGCCGCAGTAGACCGCGAGGCCTCCGAAACAGGAGGCCAGATCGCCGATTTCGTTGAAAAAATTCACGTTTTTCCGAGTTCAAACACGAATTTCTCCCCTAAATACGGTTGTAGAATATGTTTTGGTTATACCATTGGAAAGATGAGATTCTGGCGCAGTTTTCACAGTTCTTGCATCTTGAAAAAGTATGGGTTCTCGTAGTTCAATTTGAGATTGAAAAAATACGAGGTTTCCAAAATTACGTAAAATTATCTTTTTAGAGGACGTTTTCATGTTTCAAACTTCGACTTAAAAATAAGTTAAGGCATCTATCCGATAGGAAATTTAATGCTCTTTCCAACGGTATCCTCAAATTGTAATTTACACAGCTAATTAACGGAGTTATGACCGATTTAATGACATAAGGTCAAAATCACGAAAGAAAAGTTTAAAGTTGAAATAACTCGAAAACGAAGGGTTTAAAAAAAATCGCTAGGGACATTTTTTGTTGCAAATTAGTTGTAGAATCGACTGGTACCGTATGGCAGACCTGTTAGGCTTACACCCTGTATATACAAATAATAAACTATTGTGTAATAATTTGCAGCGTTTTTTATAATTGAGTCTGCCGTGGGTTACGGCTGTTGAAAAGTGGCAGACTGATGATCAATGATTGGACATAATCAATTTTCTCTCTCAGAATGGACGAGATTTTCATAATTTGTCGTCATATTAATGAGGACGCTGATTGTTCAGACAACCCACGCCCTGAATAAAATATGCCACATGCTTCTTGGAGGACTTCAGGGCTTTGCTCTAGGACTGCCTCAACTGACTTCCTTGATTACAAGGAGAAAGAAAGTTAGTAACAATAATTGTTACTTCCTGTGGACAATAATTATTATTGTCCACACTACACCGAGACGGCTCCTCTCAGTTACAGTACAGTCAATTGGGGTAACTTTAAACCACTTTTCAATGATTTTGACTTCGCATTGTATAAAAATTCATTTTTTCCGGCCTTTTATGTCGAAAACGGGAAGCAATTGGCCCAAATGTTGCACAACAAAAGATTTTTTTTTAAAACTTTCTGTTAAATACTCGAAATTCTTGTTTTTAGGGTGGTTCAAAGTTAACCAGGCATTCAGGGTAACTTTGAACCACTTCTGGTTTCTGTCTGTATACTGCTAAATTTCGGATGCTTCATTGATATTTAGGCAAAAACACCTTACATCAGTAGAGAGTAGATTAAATTTGGCTTACATTGGGTATGACTCAGAAGAGGTGGGGTGGTTTCCTATGACTCGGCTATTGAAAAATAATCTCGGCTTGAGTCCAGAAAGAGCCTGGACGATTTCCTATTAAAACACCAATTTCCCTTACACATTATTCTTTTTTTTTTCATCAACAAAATACTAGACTGTCTACTTCGATATTCACAAAAAAAAAAAAAAAAAAAAAAACCGTTTAGATTATCAAAAAAATAAATGTGGCTACCCCTACACAAGAAAGTCCGATGTCGCCTTCAGCAATATTGTTCCACCTGGTGCAATGTTGGACCTGAGGTTTGATTTCATAGAAGAAAATGTGAATGTGATTTATGCGCCTCCACGCCCTTAACATAAATGGCCAACTTTGCACCGGCTCAAAGTTGCCCTGATTTTACCTAATTTTGGAGGTGGCTTCAAAGTTTCGTGATTAGTTCGCTTGGAAAATGAAAATGAAATCTACTCGCAAGTAATCCCCAAACTAGAATGATATATTGTGCATTATGTAATTGGGCTTGCCCGTCAAATAAATAAATAAATAATAAATAAACTATAAATACAAATAGTAACCATGGAATCAAAATGTTACACACACCTTAGGATCAGATATTCCTAATTATGAAACGAAAACTGGCTATCAAAACTGGGCACTGATAATCACTTGGAGAGAGATGAATACGCGGAGCACGTTTTCTCCTTTCCAGATGGTTTGGCAAATAAATGAAGGTCTCATCTTGCTTATAATAATTCAGCTGAGGAACTACACATTTTTATAAAATTGTAAGCGTTAAATGAAGTGAAAAAAGTAAAGTGGTTCAAAGTTACACCCCATGGTTCAAAGTTACCCCAATTGACTGTATCCCTCGTCTACAACTCTCGATCATTCCTCAACGAATTTATTCTTTTTTGTACTGAAATGTCCACCGTTATATAAATTTCACCAGGCGCAGCTGGAGCGTACGGTTTTGGAAAGCTGGAGGCCGACTGGGCGAAGTACGGCGAGCTCGTCCTCTGCCTCGGCTCTCTCCTCATCGCAGGGATTCTCTTTCTCATGTCTCGCACTTCAAGTATCCTCTTCGCTTATGGCACCTACATCCTCTACGCCCTCGTTTACAACTCAATGATGACTATATCCAAGTGAGTTCCGTAGATTAGGGTTATTGAAAGTCACTTCTAAAGGGTAAAAAGTGGGGAAAACATTCTCAAATCATTCGATAAAGAGGTTATTGTTTTTTCATAATTTAAAATTTCCAGGAATTTTCGAGAATTTAATGACACCACCTTAGGATTAACCATTATGGTTACTTGCGTTTCTTCCGTGGACTCATCAAACGTGAACTGATCAATGAATAATTATTCTTGTTATTATAAATGAATAATTTATATGCAAATTGTTAAAGACGGCTTTAAGAACGGCAAGATGTGATCGGGTTGAATAGCAATGTAGGTATACAGAAGTTTGAGAACCACAGCGAATATTTCATTTAAATGGCGGACACATTCATAATCTAATGTTTCAACCCGGAAGGGAGACATTTTTTTTTCAAGATAAACTTGATTATGAACTTTCCGCGAAAACATATGTTTGTTGTCTTATCTTCAGAAAAGAGGACTGGCTGATGAGAAGGATTTCAAATCGCACTACTCGTTTCCAAACAAATAATACGTCCGATATAGATACAGCTCTGGGCTGAGCGAGAAAATGGAACATTAAACGAATACAGACTTTCCAAAATAAAATACTGAGAAGTTGGAGCACCTTGGTAAAAGAGGAATGGCGATTTCCACCGAGTAGACAGTTAATGAGACCATAACCAAATACTCGCGAACTTTACCTCATTAATCATGACTACTTGGAGATGCTGTCCGTTCAATGTAACGAAAGAGAACTTCGACGCCTCAAACGAAAGAAACCACTAGATTTGACTGCACTTTGTTACTATAGTGACAGTTTCATAGTGTTAGTGCAAACATTGAAAACCAAGAAATCCGTCCCTTCTCGCCTCCATCCCTGCTAAATCATGACCTACAAGTTTATTAGGAGAACATCCGGGGGTTTCAGCAATGGGTTCCCCATCAGAATAGAGATTTTCAAAATCTTAGATTACCTAATTATTTAAAATTTTCCATACCATCGCAACCTTCAAATTTACGCTTTTTGGTGGGTACCTTACGACCTACCTGTCGTGTTTTACTGTGAACGCCATGAAACGGTGATGAGCGCGGTGGATGGAGGATACCTCTGGTTGTTTCCATTCACTCACTTATCACTTATCACTCGACATCATTACAACGCGAAAAATGAACAACCGCCTAAACATGCAAATTTTCGCACTAAAGATAATTAGCCAGCTTCTCAATTACACACAAATACCCTATTCCACTGCACCCGGCGTGAAAAGGAAAACGACTGATTGGCGGTTGGCGGGTACTGAGGAGTTGAGTGGCGTTGCGCATGCGTGTTGGCGGTCTGTAGGGCGACAATCTTCAACGTGTGAGCTCTTCCAGGAAGGTAGACGAGGGTTGACTTCTTCTTACCAATAATCCAGGGACGCTTGCACACAAAACCCAAATTTCCCAGAACAAAACAAAACTGAAGGCTCTCCACAACAAAAATCTCTGCCAAGTGTAGTTGGGAGTACAGCTTTCTCACAAAGAATAATGGACGTTATTAGGACACAATAATACAATAATGGACACACATGGACACAATAATTAATACACAATAATGGACGTTATTAGGACACAATATTACAATAATGGACACACATGGACACAATAATGGACGTTATTAGGACACAATTAGCAAATTGTGTAGATCAACCCAACACACAGATTACATCACTTGATTGGGACCGGGGTCAACTGGAAATTCAACACCTTCTTCGCCGAGCTTTCGGTAAATTTATTACCATCGAGCCCAGAAGAAGGTAATAAATTTAACCTCAATCAAATGACGTAATCGTACAAATAATGGATGTATAGAATTTGATGTTTAAAAATGATACCATAAAACTACTATGTGACGTAGATGGTGAATGTGTGACAAAGTGGGTACTTACGACCCCGATTTTTGAAATTCAAATTATGTAGAGACCTGGGAAAACCCGTGAAAACGACTGCGTCCTATTTTTACAGTAGTGAGGACCAATTGAAGAATAACTTCCTCGGTCAAAATCTCTTCTCCATGCTGAATCTCACGCTTGGCAGATAAGACTGACAATAAGTGGAAATTATTTATGGGTTGTTGGCAAAAGTGTGTTGCTGGGGTTGGATTGGGAGTTTTTTTTCGAGTGTGTGAGTACATAAAAAGTACCTCGGTGAGACTCGATCCGTGTTTTGAAATATTTGGAATAGTTTTATGATGAATTTTAATTTTTGATTGTCAAAAAGAACGTTGTTTCCGAGGAAGACACCCATTATTTTTGTGATCAGTTAGGTGAGTTTTTCAACTCAAAGGGGAAAAAAGTTATCCTATTCAATCTGTTTTACGATTGAGAACTGTCAAATTTTCTAAAATATAAAATCATATTTCATACTCTTGAATCATTCTCCTTCGGCCAGGTGGATCTCAAGTTGGTTGAAACGTTTAAAAACCGTGTATGACTCAGCGAAGAACGAGAAAATGGGTGTTTGGTGAAATTTATTGGATGAATTTATTTTTTTAAAGCTGAAGAATCGATTGTAAGGGGGTGGCCGTTGCACAGATCGTTTATGGATGCGTTCGGAAGTAAAAAACGTCTGCCAAGTTGGGTGGGCAGTATAGCTTCCTCACTCATTGTAACATGGACGTATAGAATCAGTTGGCGAAAAAATTATGATTCTTTATTTAGCGGTCCACCGTCTAGGACCTAACCCACACAATCCCTGAAAATTTCATCGAAATTGGTTGAATAGATGCGGAGTTTTGGTTGTAACAATAAATTTAAAGTTCGCGCATGCGCAGCGGCTATTGCTTGACCAATTTGATTGAAACTTATAGGGTGTCTCTTAGAAGTTAGTCCCTAACTAACCTCCAAATTTGAGCAAAATCGGTTCATTAGAAACCGAGAAACCGAGGTTCCAGGAAATTCACGTTTGCGCATGCGCACTCGCTCCTATTGGTCCGAAGGTGCTGAAATTGATAGGGGACCGTCTAGGACCTAACCCGCACAATCCCTGAAAATTTCATCAAAATCGGACCACAGGTTAGTATAGTTTTGCCCGGGACAAGGATTGACCATAGACAGACCGACAGACAGACAGACACGGAACCAAAATTGTTCGGGAAGCTCTAAAACGCAAAAAGCAAGTGGAAATTTTGATTTTGGAGGACATTTTTTTTTTTCACTTCTTTCATTAACAATTTATATTTGGAAAAAATACTTCACCGCTACAATTGATGGTATTGTACATAAATATTTACATCACAGTATTGTATCAGCACTTTCAGCACTCAGCAGTCATGTCCATCTGGCTGCTTGGTATCAGGGTCCGAGATCCGACCTCGGACATTGGGGTGAGGGACAAGGTAGAATCACCTTATCCCACAAATGATGGAGGGAGGATTGTGCCTCTTCTGGCTATGCCATCAGTCGACACTTCTCCTCCCAATGGGGTTCGAGTTCAGCTCCAAGTCCCACGGAGCCCACTTGCTCGAGCCGTGGTACGCCGTCGTGTGGCCGTAGCCCTGAATTTAGACCAGATGAATGATCCTCCTGTTAGGACTCGGGTGGTCATCCACTCCAGGATAAACAGTGGGTAACCAGCCCGAATCAGATCCTTCGCTGACTTGCCATGCCATATCCCTCTCCAGGTGATCGTTGCTCCAATCACCTTTAGTTGGTTTCGCTGAATGTTTGCAAGTGCTGCTGCAGCATCTAGTAATGCGTCAACTTCATATTTTCGAATTTTGGAAGCATTGATGTCTGCGAGTGATCTCTGGCCGGAGCCAGAGACCACTGAGACATCAATAATGAAGGCTCCTCTTGGTGTTACCACCAAGAGGTCTGGACACAGATTTATGTGTTCTACCAACCATTTTGGAGGCAAGAGCTCTATTCATTTGGGCACCCGGTATGGTACCTTCTAATTCAAGTTCAACAGTTGCCATGATGGTCCTTTTCTTCTTTTGACCTTTTCTTCATGTGACCAGTATTTGCATCGTTTTGGGCCAATTTCGTCAAAAGCATACTCCTCAGGATGAGCTGATCTAGTATGTTTTGACAGCCCTATACGTGAATGAAAAGTTCTTCCGCAGTGGGTGCATTGGTGTTCCTGTGCTCTACTGGCCATAGTCGGTTATTTGAATTGCCGCCTCTTTCGCCTTGATGTACACTGTACATCGGGAATCACCTGTTACATGCTTCGCTGGTTTTTTAGCCGCCTTACAGGACATGCATTCAATTTCTGGATGTGGTTTGATGCAGGCAGCGACCTTATGTCCTTTCTCACCACAGCGTTTGCAACATTCTTCGCCAGGCTGGCATACTGTACAATCTTGCGAGCGATGACCCACTCTGGTGCATCTGTAGCATCTTAGAACTGGTACATATGGTGTTACTGGGCATCTACACCACCCTACGTACAGCTTAGGGTCTTTCATGATTGATTTGTAGAGCTCAGTCTCGACCTCTACTTCCCAACTTACAGGACGCCCCTCACCACGTCTTACTATCCTCTTCGGGTTAAAATTGGCCTTGAATCGATCAAGGTTAACATTGGGGAAATTTTGTTCCCGGACTGCCGCTTGGAGTTGTTCAGCGTTCAATGAAACCTCCCTGATACCCGAGATAATTAGAGTAGGTCTTTTCTTGGGCATTAGCTCCATTTTTAGGCCAGCACCCCCTGCGCCCGTATCTGCCATTATTTTTCTGGCTTCTTGAATGTTAGCAGCCTCGAGTATAACTCTTTTGTTCCTCCCCTTTCTAAGATTGACCAGCTGCCATCCCTTAGATTTGGGATCAACCTTCTCAGCTAATGCTTTTTCGACATCTTCTGCCGACTCCAATGTAGTGTTGTCGTCAGTTGGCTGAACGACAACAAAGTGTCTAGGCTGTGGCTTTGTCTTTGCAGCTGAGGCATAGGTTCGTGGCTGAGGCTGAGGCGTTTTTGATCTCTGGGTATCAGGTATGCCCCTTGATGCTGCTGAAGTTGATGCTTCAGTGGCGTTCGTCGTTGGTTGAGTTGCATTCAGAGCACCAGTCTGAATTGCAGCTGCAATCTGACGCAGTACTTGCGTCAGATCCTGATTTTGTTTGTCCACCACGTCGCTTCTGGACGCCTCACGGCCCTCCAGGGTCTTAATCTTCAGGTCCATGTGTACAACTCTTCTTAGAACAGCCGAAACAACCTCCCCTACTGGTTTTAATGCTTCCAGTCCTTTTTCCTGGCCCAGTTTCATATCTCTGCACAACCTGAGGAAGCTGGTAGATGCTGCGTCCCACATTTCAAGGAGATCCAGAGCAGCGTCTGAATCGCCTGTGTCAACTGGGGATCTAGTTGTCCCCGCGTATTGCTCCTCTGCTCGTGATGGGATGTCATCAGCCATCCCTCCTCGTATCCTGAGTGGGGTGTGGGTCCCCCCTGGGCTGTAAGGGGGCAGAGTCTCGTCTGAAAAACACCCCTCTTCGCAGCCAACAGGCTCTTGGCACACTCTAGGTGCGCTTGGTATCGGCGAATTCATGTAACTTGATGGTACCCACCTCGATCTATCCTTAGGTTTCGTAAGGAACCCAGGGTCTGATGGCCCAAGTTCGTCAGTTTTCATTGTCGTCGGAGAATGAATATGGCTTTTCCAGTTGGCCTGGGTCCATCCTTTTCTTTCCTCCATTTCTTCTAATCTAACATTTTGATATTTGTCATTTGGTATCTTTCTACCAATGACATCATAAAATGCATTTGTGACTACTGCAACCGAGCGCTGGTGTTGTTCTTTTGCACTTCGGTTGCGTTCGTCTATGTACTCACGGTACACTTCAGGTGCCACCTGACTATGGTGCGTCATGCGCACGGTACTATCTTCGTCTTGTAGGGTTACTAACTCCCTTATTATCGGCTCACGAGGCTCGTGGGGGTCCCTATCAGGAAAGTAGTCAGATACCCTCTGAGGGTAAATTACTCCAGTCAGGGACTCGACGGCATATTTAGTGCCGATCCCTACAGCCCCTACAGCTGAGTGCCAGTTGTTATTGGCAATGGCATCCGCCGAAAATGCCATTATAGCGGCCTGATCCGCTGTACGGATCTCTTGAGCTGTAGTTGCCGTATGGTAGGCAATATCATGCTCCTCGGCAATTCGGTCGTCGTAGTCGATTGGTGAGCCATTATTAATGGGTCCATTTGGGCCTAAGTACCTATGCCCGGGAAGATGGAATCCTCTTTTAGCCATTATTTAAGAAAAGTTGATAAACCAAACAAAGAGAGAGAAAAAAAAACGTTTTTTACCTCTCGATGATATTTTCGAGGGGCCCTCGGCGGGGCCTCGCGAAGACTGCGCAGTCAGCAGAAACCGCGGTGAGTCGAACGTAGGTGAATGACCAACACCTCGTGTACTCCGGACGGCACTTAAATTGCGTAATAACGCCCTTAGAAGGGCACGAACCTTAATTTCATGCCGAAATTATCGTTCCCGGGACAAAACAGATTCGTTGAGTACCACTATGAGTTAAAACTTAGGGAAATAACCCGAGGTAATTCGTCAAATTAACACGGAGCGTTGGCATTAGCTGTTGACACCGTGAGAACTAGAACTGAACTTTGACGTATAGAATATACGTCAAAGTTCATATACGTATAGAATAGGACGTATAGAATCAGTTGGCGAAAAAATTATGATTCTTTATTTAGCGGTCCACCGTCTAGGACCTAACCCACACAATCCCTGAAAATTTCATCGAAATTGGTTGAATAGATGCGGAGTTTTGGTTGTAACAATAAATTTAAAGTTCGCGCATGCGCAGCGGCTATTGCTTGACCAATTTGATTGAAACTTATAGGGTGTCTCTTAGAAGTTAGTCCCTAACTAACCTCCAAATTTGAGCAAAATCGGTTCATTAGAAACCGAGAAACCGAGGTTCCAGGAAATTCACGTTTGCGCATGCGCACTCGCTCCTATTGGTCCGAAGGTGCTGAAATTGATAGGGGACCGTCTAGGACCTAACCCGCACAATCCCTGAAAATTTCATCAAAATCGGACCACAGGTTAGTATAGTTTTGCCCGGGACAAGGATTGACCACAGACAGACCGACAGACCGACAGACAGACAGACACGGAACCAAAATTGTTCGGGAAGCTCTAAAACGCAAAAAGCAAGTGGAAATTTTGATTTTGGAGGACATTTTTTTTTTCACTTCTTTCACGAATACAAAGCTTCCCTACCTTCGGTAGTGAGGATGCAAAAAGTGTGGACATACTCGTACAATAGTTATTCAAATCACGAGCGAGAATAGTAGGTACAACATTTTTAAAATGATTTCTTCTACCTATTTTAAACATAAAAAATCTCTGGAAAGGTAGGAATGAGATCTGGACTCTCTATGGAGAAGAGTTCTGGACTTGTTTCCTTATTGTAGGCATCCTAATAAATCTGCTCGGATCAGAGAGAGGGAATTTTATGTTTTTTCGACTTTATTGAGCAAAGTTTTTAGTGTTGAGTCAACCTGGATTTTGATAAATCCGAAATGAAGCATTTGGAGTTGAGAATAAAGCGGATGGAGGTGACTAGTATCATACAAGATATTTAGATAATTTAAGCTGATTTAAGATAATTTCAGGATGCCGGCGGGTTGTTCCAGCGAAACGGTAGCTAATAATTATACAACAAAAAACTAACGTTTCCTTTTTATTACAAAGAAGACCCAAAACCCGAGTCTTTTCGACCAACAGAGGGCATAATGTATCATTCGACTCAACAAAAGTTCGATAATTAACAATAATTGTACCTAATCTTATAACTTGTGGAACTAACCCCGTACATTAAATACCATTAAAAACGTACTCAATGGAAAATGCAGTATTACTCATTCATTTTCAGCTCCGAAGTGGCTAAGACGATAAACCCTGACAGTTATGGTCTGATCTTTGGTTTCACGACTTTCATCGCGCTGTTGATGCAGACACTCCTGACCATAATCGTAATCGAAGACTTGAATCTTGATCCGAAAACGCAGGTATGTACAAACTGAAACAGTATTGTTCTAGGGGATCTGGAGAATCTGATTAATTAACGAGAATAATTTAATTGTTGCTGTATTCTACCCCTAGAGAACTATACGTTTCGTTTGAATGCCTATTCCTTGTTGGAGATCAACCTAGGACTAGGGATGATGAATGAAAGATACAAATTGAATTATGAAAGATAAATAGATATATCATCCTATAATCAATGAGGCTTGTTTCTATATGTGAGGGGGAAGAAGTATCAATAGAGTTTACCTATTAGATCATCGGATTTGAACCACGAGGGTAAGGGAAGTGATCTAGTATGAAAGTATTGTACTTACAGATCGGTGTCTGGAATTAGACTGGGGAGCTATCCCTGAGTGGCGAAGAGAATAATCCTAGAGCGGAAGAATCGCTGCATCGAATCACGAATCAGGTGACAGAGTAACTGGTGCTCCGTCACAAAACTCGTACAAGGGAAAGGAAAAAGAGGGTTATTTGGGTTATTTCTGGTCATCGAATTGTAGTACAACGAAGTACCTACCGCACATATTTCATATTATGCAGTGAACATAGATACTGTTTACAACCGTTACTGGTTACAACCACAGACGGCCATTATTGACTGTGGTGTGTTGGATCCTGAGCGGTTTTCCCAAACATTTGTCTCTAGAGTTATTAGGAAGAAACGTAGTGAACCCTTTGATGTTTCCGCAGGTTAGCTCTGATTAATGGGGGGTGCGCCTTGATTTTTTTTAGATTTTTAATCAAAAGTAGACTACATCCTGAGAATTTTGGCACCAACCGCGATCTTCTAGCGTGAGTAGATCTGTTTCTATGATTTTTCAAAGTTTCGACCGTTTATGACGTCACGCGCCCCTCTCGCCTGGGCGGGACCCCCCAGCCCATTGTGATGTCATAAACGGTCGAAACTTTAAAAATTCATAGGAAAAGATTTACACACGATAGAAGGTCACGGTTGGTACCAAAATTCTCAGAATGAGGTCTACCTTCGATTAAAAATAACAATAAACAATTTTTCCTATCCATGCGCACACCCTATTGTTGTAGTTCACCGGTAAAAAGTATGTATATCACTGCTTGAGTCTAATAGATATTATTTTCGTTCATTTTTGTGATGGTGGTAAAATGTGATGAATGTTGTTCCCAATTTGGGATATTGATTTTCGATACCCCGAGATCACTATTATTTATGGAAAACTATTATTATAGAAGGAGGAGAACATGTTTAGGACCACTTAGGTAGGGCTATTTGTCTATCACAAGTTGGGGCCCTTTGGTGTCTCAAATTAGGCGACCGTTTTAGGCGAACACAAAACCACGCATTTTTTTACAAATTGTAATAATAACGTCTCTCAGGTGCAATTTATGAGGAAATAATAGTTACGTAAATAGGTCGTCCTTGGACGACGCTCCTATAAGAATGCAATTATGCTCAGGTTCATTATTTATTCTATTGAGTTCTAATTCATAATCAATTAGCGTTAGCAGTACCGTTAGTGTATAATACCATTTATTCTGAAAAAAAATGTGATTTTTTATAATTCTTAAAAATTGTAATAGGGCGGTATCTAAATAGCTTTCAAATCTACCAAAGTAGCGGAAGCATTTTTTTCACTTTCAAGGTTAAAAACGTCTGCCAAGTGGGCGTGGCACATAGCTTCATAGTATCCATAACCCGATTGTGTAGATGATCCGATGCATAGTAGTTAATCTCAAAACATCAATCTCTAGTACCTTCCACTATCCTCATGGGGGACCATCTACACATTAACCGACTAATCTCTGAATATTGTGGGAAAATTTAGAAATTATGGCTGTTACAAGGATTTCACATTTGTGCATTCGCAGTGGCTACTATCTGCCAGGGGGCAATAATTTTCATAGGGGACCATTTATACGCCAACCCACAAAATTCCCGAAAATTTCATCGAAATTGGGTGAGAATTGTAGAAGTTATGGCTGTGGCAAGAATTTCATGACAGACGCACAGACACGGAGCCAAAATTGTTCAGGAAGGTCTGAAACGTAAAACGCAAGTGGAAATTTTAATTTTGGAGAATTTTTTTTCAGCCTTGAAAAATGAAAACAAAGCTTCCGCTATCTTGGTAGTCTCGGAAGAAAAATGATCTTATCTGATGGATGTTAGTCGAAACTGACTGCTGAGCCACTGACTTCGACCGTACCTACATACATATCACTGAGGAGACGAACTGTTATTTGTTTCTTATACGATAACATAGGAGAGGTCTGAAACGTAAAACGCGAGTGGAAATTTTGATGTCTATTTGATGGTCCTCAATGAAAATCATCCCCCCTGGATTGATGGTGGCCTCTGCACAAGCGCAAACGTAAAATGTCCATCCGAATTCGATGAAATGTCAGGAACTGTGCGGTTTGACGTGTAGATGGGGCTCTAACAGGGTAGCGCAAGGAACTTCGAGATTGGTGTTTAGAGATTATCTACTATGCATCGGATCATCTATACAATCTGGTTATGGATACGAGGAAGCTATGTGCCTCACCAATTTAGTTGACTTTTCTTTTATTGAGTTTGTATGGGCGAAGCCGAATGGTGTCACATCCCTAACCATCCGCTTGGTGTTACTCACTATAGTAAACTCTTATAGTACAGTAAACTCATGTGGACAATCAGCCTTTGTTTGTAGCTAGTAGGCCCCACAGCATCTAATAAATGAAGTTGGTGGGTATAGAAAATCTTTCAACTTGAAACCATAAGTATTCTCCAAGTCATGTTTCTGACTCTTCAATTCATTACGGAGGTAATATGGGTTCAAAAATCATCAAGGTATCATTTGAATGAATAGATCTTTCCCAAAAATCGAAATAGTGCCTAAGGTAAATGGGGGTATAGTGGACACTGTTCCAATAGTGGACACTTGCTTGCATAAATGTGAAAAATAAGAGTAATAGGCGCCAAACTACTTTGAAATCCATAGAATTTGTAGGTTGTGCCATCTATGAAGCTACTGTAGAACTACCAATACTCCAGAGCATCATGGGAAAGAATAATAACCATTTGAAAGTGGCGTAGTTGAGGTCTGTCGCTCGCACGTAGTGTTTGCTGCTGAACCTCGTTAGGAGACAGGTATGTTGCAACAGTATTTTTGGAATTTATAATTGCTCGAGCGACTTCTGGTTTTTTTGTGACGTTCAAGTAGATAGTATAGATTAGTTTCCATGAAGGATTTCTTGCAAATTATCCTGAGTGAGCATTTAGGCCCTGTGTCCACTTAACAAACACTAAACAACCAATGTTCATTAAGTGGACACTGGGTGTCCACTTTTGAAACATGAATGATTTTTTATTCTGAGTTTTTTTTTGTATTCAGACTGTTCTCAATATACTGCTGTATATGCTACGTTAATTTGAGATCATTCTGTTCTTGGAGACCAATAGTGGACAGGGAGTGTCATCTTTTGAATTACAAATGTCCACTATTGAAACAACAAGTCTAACTGTGATCATACAGGTAAAAAATGGGACCCCATTGGCTACAGCTGCAAAACGCTGCAAATTATTACACAAAGGTTTATTATTTTTCTATGTAGATCACTCGTCTGCAAAGAACACGGTAAAAGCCATTGTTACCACCAACCAACTTGTAGAAAAATATCGATCGTATTTCGGTCAGCTAAGCTGGCGATTCACGCTCGTGTTTCTGATTTATCGTAAGTCCAACCCTTAAATTCTCGTAGGGAACGAACGGTTTGTCCTACAAGGCTCCGCGTGGTTTCAAACAATTCTAAAAATTCTATACTATCTTATATTGATGGGAAAACAATACCTTTATATCAAAATTATCTGATTTGAGGCGTTTTCAAAATTTCAACCCTTATTTCAAACCCCTTTTCCTTCAACCCTTTATCCTTTTTTTCAACCCTTAGAAGTGACCTACATCAACCAAAATCTTCGGGGCACAACTAGACTACAAATAGAGCCTACATACCAAATTTCTTCAAAATCGTTCAATGCTAAGTGTGGAAAGTGCCGCGTACGGAGGATGGCCAAATTTTTATTCGATTTTTGGATTCTACGTACCTTGAAATGTAAACCAACAGCCTGTTCCAGTTGTAAACAACAAATTTATTACTAAAGTAAAGTATTTCGTGGGTTTTTGTGATCGAAAAATGATTTCCTCATCAATTTGATGAAAACAGTCATGTGAAATCTGAACTTTTCTCCTATCTACCTACTGTAAATGTGATAATAATCTATTACTTTTTATAATTGAACAATTTTTTTCAATATCCTGGCCTACAGACCCCATTTAAAGCATAAATCCCTCAAAAAAGGCAGTACACGAGTGATGGCCACTATACATGCAGAAAGTGTCCACTATAGAAACGAGAGGAAATTTTGGTGTCCACTTTGCCCACATAGTAGGCTTTTTGTAATTATTATTTTATAAATATTTAAAGTAAATTATTTAGAGATTTTGGGTGTGGAGTCAAAAGAAGAAGAGTCGGAGAATGTAAAAAATGAAGGTTTATCGTTCTCAAACAAAATGCATCGTATCTATTGAGAATTCAATGCAAAAATTTCCTTAAAGTGTCCACTATTGGTGCTTTTACCTTATATCACCAAATGTAATAAATTCTAAAAAATCATTCAACAATCTCAATAAAAAAAAAAACAGTTTTGCACCAATATACAGGCCTATTTGAGGAGGAAGGGGGGAGGGGAGTGATGCTCGTACGCCATGTTGCCGGGGTTGTCTCAAGTAGAACTGAAAGCTTAGTTCTGAAATTTTGAAAAATATAATCCCTTATTTTATCTTGGATTTCGGAATACTATCATTAAAGACAAGATTGCATCTCTAAGTAGTGGTCAGTACAATAACAGGGTCAAATTTATAATATAACGAGGTTGGGATGTTGAATACATTGGGATACGTTGAATTTGGATGTCGGTACTTGGTTATTACAAGCTCTTATTTGGTTTCACCTGTTCCGTTGTCTGTCGTTCTGAAATCAAATCTTGCAAGTTAAATTTGATCTACTTCCCGGTTTCCGATTGTGCTGAAATTTGGCATTCTTGTATAAATCGGGTGACAAAGCAATATTATTAACACATAGAGCTGATTTTTAACTAATTTATTATTAATAAATAATTGAAGCTTTTTTAAAACGATCGCTTGTTTTTACTTCCGAGCCTACCGAGGTAGCGGAAGCATCACTTTTGAAGTTGAGAAAAAAAGGTTGTATAAAATCAAATTTATCACTCGCGTTTTACGTTTTAGGCCTTTCTGAAAAATGTTGGTTCCGTGTCTGTCTGTCTGTCATGAAATCCTTTCTAAGGGCCCCAACTGTACAAAGTTATTGTCTGATTTCGATGAATTTTTCACGGGTTGTGCGAGTTAGGGTGTAGATCGAGATATAGATAGCTCTTTTATGAAAATCATTGCTCCTGGGTCGATAGCTGCTGCTGCGCATGCGCAAACGTAAAAACCTTACAACAGCCATAACTTCTTCTATATATCCACCCAATTTTGATGACATTTTTAGGAATTGTATGGGTTGCCGTGTAGATGGTCCCTTATGAAGGTAGTGCAGGGAAGGTACTTAGAGATTGATTTTTCTACATTAGCTACTATGCATCGGATCGTCTATACAATCGGGTTATTGATATGGAGAAGCTTGACAGACATTTTTGATTTGAATTTGGACTAGTTGTAATACCAAACTACAGGTTTGCAATGTAGGTACCCCACTCGTAAAACAACTCATTTCCAAGATTGCTGGACAGACAGGTAGCCTTTCAAATCATCATAGCTTTGTGAGTTTTGTTCAAGTTCCAACTCAGGTACGGGATGAATTAAACATTTAGTCTTAATTAGTGTAAGAAAGTGCCGATGTAATCTCATTTTTTTATTTGCAGTTCGTGGTATATAGCGGCTACTTCGCTGTGCTGAGCGCCATATTTGCTGTGAAATGTGTCATCGATTTGACCCGCAAGAAGTTCAGTAATTCAGCTAACGTCGTTCTCGCTAGCAGTTGAATATTTTCCTAGATGTTGGAATGCTACCGTCGAAAGCAGTTACGATGATCGTTTGGAGATAAGATCCTTTTGTTTTTGAAGTTGAACAAGTCGTATACGAAGGAATGAAGAAGACCCTGGAATTTCCTTTGATGTGTTCAACTTCAAAAACAAAAGGATCTTATCTCCAAACGATTCAATATATTGAATCATGACTGAATAATGAATTATGGACCTCAACCGTTTCAAATACTTGAGAATACTTACCTAGTCACTGGGGGGAGGGGGGGTCGGATTATTCTGTATTTATACTTATAAACTTGTAATGGCATACTATGCGGAAAAATGCAAAACCTCTAACCCCGATTGGACCATGGTGTCACCGAAAACATCTTTGAAATTCCTCAGCTGTCCCAAAGTGTCACCAGATTAACTAGATCTAAATTGCAATTAAAAAATTAATGAACAGCGCTGAATTTTTTGAACCTTTTTTTAAATTAATAGAAATCAAAAAACTATGTTACTTTTCACAAAAATTATGAAAAATGTTTCATCGATTTCTTTGATTTTTTGTCCTATTTCTATTTTAAAACTTTCAATAGCCCACCAAAAATTCTGTTGTTCACTGAATTTATAAAATTTATAAATTCAGTGAACAACAGAATTTTAATGCAATTTAATTTTGTTTACCTCGATGACATTGTGGGATATCTGTGGAGTTCCCGAGATGTTTTCGGTGACACTTGGGATACCATGGTCCAATTAGGGTTAAACGCTGCGGTGCTAGCGAATCCGCGCCCGGGTTCATTTTACCGCATCCTGTCGTCGGAAGGAGAATTTCCTCACCGGCCTGAGGTGCTGATTGGAAGGGAGAACACGGAGAAAGAACTCATACTGAGAGTGTATGAGTGTCACAGTTTCCATGTCAGAGTCCTTTGTTGAGGTCGCCAAGGTACCATAGATCACAGCTAGGCCGAAAATGCCATATTTTGACATGAATGTGTATTATCGCTGGGGTCAATCCAAAATTCCGCAAACAACACGTTGGGGACCCAATATGTTATCTAGCTCCTAATGTAGGTAGTTTTGCAGTTGCGAATTTAGGATCCGCATAGTAGGTATGTCGTTACACTTTATGTAGATTTTTTTATGTACTTTTTTTACAAAAATCATATTTTGTTATTTTTTTCAATGAATTACTCATAATACTTCTTTATAAATGGAAATCATACTCTTACTTTGACATTTTGAATAATAATTATAGACCTAACATGCTAAGATTGGTTTGATTTGTCTTAATCTACCTTCCAATCATTTTCCCACTTCTCGTTCTTGTAATGAAGAAGGGAGAAGGGTTTTTAATTAAGGCAATGGTGGACGGCCAATTTGTGTCTCTCAAAAAATATAGCGCTGGTGAAAAGTTTTTAGGGGTTTCCTCCGAAAATTATTTTTAAAAATTTTCATTCCGAAAAAGTGGATGTGCTCAGAATTTATGAATTAAGGTAAGTACCTGAAATTATAGATTTTTTGATATTCTACTTCAATTCCGATAAAATTTCTTTATCTCTTTATTGTTGTCTTTGTGTTATGAGGCAAATCAGGTTCAGCCCATAATTCTATGCCTTGATCATTCAGCCCATAATTCTATGCCTTGATCATTCAAACCATCCCCAATAAAATCAGACCATTATTGAAATATATTGATAAGATGCTTAGTGGAACGAAACCCATCTTTTCATACCCAAGTTGAATTCTTCGCAAAAAGTTCTCCAAGTACCTATAATAGGAGGTGCGCCAGATTTTTTTTTTAAATTAATCAAAATTAGACCTCATCTTGAGGATTTTGACACCAGTCGTTCTCATTTTGGATGAGTAGACCTTTTTCTATGATTTTTCAAAGTTTCGAATGTTTATGACGTCACGCGACCCTCCTGCAAATTACCCCTAAGACACCACTGGAAGGGTGAAAACCCCCAAGAACAGTACAAGTGATACAAGCCTTTGTAGTAGTCGTTTCTCTCGAGCGAATCAACGAGTTTTGGTGTTTTCAACCATCTTGCTCGACTTTTTCCAGGAATTTGAGATGAAAACAAGCCTTCGAATTGACATTTCTTTCGAGTGAATCAACGTTATTTCCGACAAGAGAAAATCCGGAAATATCATGACAGGCAAAATTTCAATAACAGACAGTGTCAAGTTAGGACCAAAATAATAGGTGAGTGGTTCTCCTTTATTTTCTTGCCAGGGAAGTCCGTGGTAGGCACCTGTAGGTCGAAATAATTCGATATGATAGTTCCAATCCAGTTTGCTCGCTATAATGCTGTAGTTTGAACAAAATGACGAGAAGGGATTTATCGTCGAAGGCACCTGCTAATGTCATGAAAACCAACTGACGAGTGAGAAAAGGGCGAATAAATCAAACTACGCATCTAAAAAAGTAATCGCTTTAATAATTTATCCACATCTCACTTTAAAAAGAAACAATTTAAAAAAATAAATAAAAAAGAAATAAATTCAAAAACAGTTCAAGAGTGATGTATCGTTGCCGAGGGACTATCTATTCCTCGTTTCGTTGGACCCGTTATTTTGAACATTTTTTAATTATAGCAATGATTAAATTCATAACTTAAAACAGTTTTTTAAATAGATTTACAAAGAAAAAATATTAATTTTACAATAATCCATAATAAAAGGAAACGTAAAATCTGTTTTTTACACAAATATAAATATTTTTATTACATAAATACAAACCTATTTTATTTGTACATTTTATTCAAAGGAGGATCATTCATCAAAATATAATATTAATTTTTTATCATTAAAATACTTCGGCATTTGCAAATACAAATAACAATTCCTTCTGTATATAATACAGAATCTCTTGAGTTTCAGCTAGTTTACAAAAATAGGAATTTTCCTAACTATCGTTAACTAGAAAGTACATAAGTTTTTATACAAGACAAATAATTTTATTGGTTTTCATATTAACAGCATTTTTATTCGAGCGTGAAAGAAACTGGAACGTGTTTTCGTTTGAAAGCATTTTGGAGTATGTTAAGTAGGTACTACGAGTATGTTATTGGAAACAAAGGTGAATTGAGCTCAGTAGAAGGCTGCTGTGGAGAATTGGCAACGTCGCACGTCAGGCCTGCAACATGGCTAGGCGGCCATATACATCCCCATTCGCTCGTCTCATAATGTTTATTAATGTTTTATTTACGATTTCCGAATTTCTATACATAAATTGGTGCCTTCATCAGTGTCTATACAGCTATCGTGAAGATAATGAATTGTCCAACAAAAATATGTTGTAGATGTGCGCAGGCATATTCTATATGATGTGGCTTCATTTTCATTAAGAAATTGTCAAACTTTAGTTAAAACACTTAGTTGAACTGTTAAAAGTTTAAGAGACACTGGAAATGTTAACAGTGCGATTGTACGAAGTTAGAAGAATTATTATTTTATTGAGAGTTTTTGGTTTTTTTGATTCACCAAAAAATACGATTTGGCGAATTTCACGACTGTTTAAGTTTGCATTGAGAAATTAGTCAATATTTAGGCAATTATTTTAGCAAATATTATATCAGGATTCGGTTGTTTCGACAATCATAGGAAATCATCGATTTAGTAACGGATGCCATCCTGAATGGGGAAGCAAATGCAGTGTTGCCAAATCTCGCGCTGCATTCTCTCTTCTACTGAAGCTGACTGTGTTTATGTACATGAAGAATTGGTTGTTTTAACCATCAATGCCCACACCCTGTCTGTCTGATGTAATTGAATTTTATCGTAACGTTGGCAAGCATGAAGGAGCATCCGAAGAATCACCTGTTTGGCAGAGTGATTCTCAACTGTCATGAATTAATAATTAAAAGTGACATCTCAGGCATAAAAACTTGGGGTTTTTCAGTGATTTTCCCAACCAGGCACTATTTGAACATCAGATCAGTCTACATACAGCTTTACATACAGCTTTAGTTAACAAAATTGCAGTTTTTTTTCGTTGTTTGGTTGTAGGGGAAGACAACGTCCAAAAATGGCAAGCCGTTGGACAACAGTTTGATCTACTGTGACAAGTAAGATATTTAAAAATTGCCTAAAAAAATTAAATATTTCCGTCGCAATTTCCCAAAACTAAGGGTTTTGGAAGTGTCACGGTATTATAGGAGGCATGCAATATGTTTAGTTGAAGAAATAAAAAAAATCTGAGTCAGTTTTAAAACTTTTTAAGTTTTGTAAAAATTTCTATTTGTTTTGTTCCAAACTTATGATTCACTGGTGTAATAAAATTTATTCCGTATTTTGCAGGGCAATTTTGTAAATAAGCGTTGATATAGTTGCCGTAACTAAGATGATCTGGAGCTTAAAAAAATAGAAAAACTGTTCTTTATTCTTAATATTTCTGAGCTTTTGTGGGTGTACTTGAAATTAATTTGAATCTCATTTAGTTTTCAACAGTATCAACTCAAGTTTTATACACTGAAAGTTAACTACGTATATTACTTGCGTATTCAATAGGAATGATTTGTCCTCTCCTACATCAATCAAACAGACACTGAAAAGCCGTTTCAAGGAATAAATATGAGAACGGGCACTAAGGGTTAAGTGCGGGAAATAGCATGCTGTTAAGCCTGGAACGGTACACTACGTAAGTGTTACGTGTGGTTGGGAAACTTTCCTTTCCTCCGCCTCACCTTGCTGGCCAGACTCTGCCCTCAGCAGAGCCTAGAAGGACTAGCAGTGCAGTTTCACGTGACGAGGGAAGGATTCACGCGCCTAGAAGGACTAGCAGTGCAGTTTCACGTGATGAGGGAAGGATTCCAGGGTCGTGTAATACAACGTGGCTGCCTTCATTAGTCTAAGCGCCATATTTACGCAGTTTACTAACATGTAAATGTTTTGCACGTCATTATTACAAATGTGCGAAATTTCCACGTAGTGTACCAACGCACCTGCTCCAAAGTGTACCTTTCCAGGGTTAAAATACTCTCGAAGGATTTCTATGTACAAATTTTCGTTACGAAGGCCAGGCGGGCGTAACAGAGTAGACATTTCCGGAATAAAGTCAACTTACTGAATAAACTATTGCACGTTTTGTTATAAATACACTTGTAAAATAAGTACCTAAGCACTTACAAACCATACCTGAGCCCCCGTTGCTTATATTCTACAGTTTAATGACAAAAAAAAATCTTTCGAGAAGAAAACAATCGCGTCAACGTCATAATGTTTAGATATTAAAATTTCATAGACAGCCAAGAACGAAGAAATTTCTTTCAATTACAAAATACACAATGATAAGGTACGTAGGCACCTATAAAAATGAGTTCATTCTGTTTAAAATTTAAGTGAAATAAATAAATAACTTACGGCTTCTACCAAGTCATAACTTCTACTTTTTGGTCAAAGAACTTTGTTATTTTTATCACAATACCCCAATGAATCGGTTTCTATCCGCGTGAAGGTGGAGATCCTTTCTAGCTATTAAAACAACAAATCGCTCATGATAAAAATTGTCGAAGAATAAATAAATATTTAACTTTAACAAAATATAAAAATAAACAATGTACAGATGATGGAAGAAAGTTGACCGAGGTTCACTAGTCTCTACCTATCCGTTTGTGAATCTGAGCGTGTTTGATGAGATGAGCCTTCTGTCTAAACGCCTTGCCGCACACTTCGCACCTGAAAATGGAGAAGAATGATTATTGTGGTAGGATGAACATTTATCATGCAGATAGAAGAAATTTGAGGATGGAAGGTGAATGAGAGAATATTGGGTGCCTGTTTCTGGGGCCACCGGTCGGTTCGCAAGTAGACAAAACCGCGGGTGAAATAGAGAAATTATCTAATAGAGAATTTTGTACCCAAAGAGTGACGTCGCGGTGATGGACCCCAGTACCTACTGCCGTGCTAACCCAGAAAGTCGTAACGTGAAAATTTGACCAAATTGAGTTATTGGTACCCGGGGGTTTTGGGTTGTGATTTCTATTGATTTTCGGAGTTTTAGAGTCGTATCTCTGTTAGAAATGCCTCAAACAAGCCTCCCGACTTTCGCGTTAAGGCGTGTTAACTTGATTTTGCTAAGAAACTAGTCGTATAAGAGCGATTCAGAAGAAGAAAACTAGTATCTTGACACTGATCTGCCTATTCCGACGATACGACTTCTTGCATTAAATTGGCATGATACGACTTTTTGCCTCTGAAAACTCAACATTTAGTGGTGACTTTACGTTTATACTCTAAGTGAATGAACGTTTATTTTTATTGATTCAGCAGTTTTTTCTTACACTCTGAACAGAGATGTGAAATACGATTGAGTTTGAGCCAAGTAGGATGAAAAAATAATCAATGTGAAATGGTTTCTTGAATTAAAATGTTAATTCAAATGAATTAATGTTTCAAGAATTAAAATGAACAGAATAGTCGTAACTTCGGGTTTACGAGAGCGTAATCTTGTATCATCGTTTTTTGACAATGTACACTCAAAAATGTTTAATTTTGACTCCAGAAATCGATTCGGCTACTAATTTCTTTGAAGAAAACCCTATACTTGTGGTAAAAGGAGGAAAAATAATCCCGCGAAAGAATTATTTCGCCACGAAACCTATTAGGTCGTTTTCCCGAAAGTTGGGTGAAGTCAAGATACGACTTTCTGGCTTAGCACGGCAGAGTAGGAGGAGACCAGCGCGAACAATAAGATGCTACCCGATCCCGAAATATTGAGGGTAAAAATGCATCTTCAATTATTAGTTAGGTATATCGTGGTATAATATAGGACATCTAAACATATGTTTTTTAAGGGGGTTCATGAGTCGGTTCTAATTTAACACTTTTTCATGTACCTGTTTCTCTGGATATGTTCATGATATCTTCATACTTTTTTAAAATTCTTTATCTACTCTTCACATAACCACTGAGCGAGTTTCAACCCTGTTGTATAAATATTATTTTACCTAGAGACAATATAGCAAAACAGTTTTTTCATATTTTTTAAGCTTATGATTTTTTGATTCTAGCCATTTTTCTGTTGGGAGTTTTCCGTCCAAACTTGTTCAATGACTCTAATAAACCCCCCTCGACAATATAAAAAAAAATTGAAATTGCCAGCTCTATTGGCTGCCGAGAAACAGGTACCTAAGTGACGAAAAACAAGGGTTTTCCGATCTGGAGAAAAACCGCGAATTGTGAACGGTTACCGTTATTCCAGGTATTTGATCGATAGTTCGTAATTATTCCATATTGAAGGAATTGAAAATGAGGTCTGATCATTCCTTATCTATGATTCTTATCAGTCCGTGTTTGCACCGGTTAGGTAAGGTTATTTCATATCACGTAGTACTGATAAGAAAAATGGTTACACTATTGGCTCACTTGATTTCTTCATTAATCTAGTGCTATGCTATTTTTGTACTGGCATGGGAACCAGTGCTGGAACCATGGAGTAGGACATAGTACATCAATCAGAACTTATGAACAGCGAAAAAACAGTAGGTAGTTACAGAAATATAGAAACTATGAACCTGGAGCGGGAAACAGCTATCCCCCAGAAACAGCAATTGGCTCCTCAATCTTTGAAAATTCATATCTCTCTGCTTTCCACTGCTCAAATTTAATTTTTTATATACCAAAATGTCTGGGAAAACCTGCAGACTTTTATAAAAATAAAAATGAAAAAGTCCAAAAATTTTCGATTTTGACTCATGAACCCTAGTACCTGATGATGAAACATAACTTTCGGGAAATGTATCATAGTTATAAAATAAAACGCAACTTCTTTAATAGGACCAGATTACTGGCACTTTGTTGAAAATTATGTCTAAGAAAAATTGAGCGTGGTTCATTGGTTGAAAAATGTACTTTCGAGTGAAATAAGAATCATTTTGAGAATTTTGTCTACAACTATCTCACTGATGATACTGCAAATAAAATAAAACTAAAACGACTAAAGAAATAACGGAAATAAAGTTTACAGCTCGAAATTGATAACCTGAGATCATCATGATATTGGAAAAGCGCCAAGGACTGACACTCGGCAGAGTTCGGCCTTGTTCGTCAATAGCCGAAGTCAAGTGCCTGTCCTCCCAATAACGTCTTGTCCCGAACCCTAGCAAATAGACCCGGTTGAAGGAGGGCGTCTGTTAGTTTAGAATCACGCTTTTTTTGTTTTGGTGGGTATAGGCGTTTTTATTCTGTTCTTTAAGGCTCAACTAAGCCAATCAGTGGATAAACTAAAAACAAAAATGTAGAAGGCGTTAGGCTACTATCAGTCTGGAGGCAGTGCTTTTCATAGGGGACCATCTACACGCCAACCCGCACAATCCCTACAATTTTCATCGAAATTGAATGAGAAACATGGATGTTATGGTTGTGGCAAGGAATTCATGAAATACAGACAGACACACAAACAATGAACCAAAATTGTTCAGGAAGGTCTGAAATGTAAAACACGAGTGGAAATTTTGATTTTTGTGAACATCTTTTTCCAACTTTGAAAAGTGTAAACGAAGGTTCCGCTACCTTGGTAGACTCAGAAGCAATACTCGCGTCTGACCAAGGAGGAGGTGCTCGACAGACTCAACTTTTGTCTTGATGGGTAGTGGCTTGACTCGCGTATTTAGGAAGTTGTTTTGATGACAACACTAATTATTGCCCCCAGAGAATGCTCCTGAGGAGCCCTATAGGATTCCGTACTGACTGTGCCACTTTGTTGTATCATCAAAAATTAACTCCCTCGATCCCCTCGACTGGGGATCGATCTCCTATCTTTCCAACTAAACTATTTACATTCCTGAGTCGGAGCTCCTACCACTGAGCCAAGGAAGAGAATGGACAGAAATTCGAAGAGGCAGCTGATCACAACACCATCCTAAGAATACATAACTAATACCATCGATGTAAATTACCTGAATGGTTTTTCTCCCGTGTGGGTCCGAAGGTGAACCTTAATATTACTCTTGTTGAGGAATCCCCGGTTGCATATCGTACATCGATGGACGGGTTTCTCCTTTCCCAGGGACGGCTCAGAGTAGACGACCGTGCTTGTGGCGGGAGCCGACTTTGACTTGGATTTTGACTTGGACTTCTTTCCAGGGGTTGTCGTGTGAGGGTAGGACACCTGCGAAACAAACGTCGAGAGGAAGTTACAAAGTACGTGACAAGTCTTCGACATCAAGAGAACGTAATTTCCTACCTATACCTACTTGAGCAACTGTGTTTTCATTATATGGGTAGTATATAGACATAACTCCCTAATTCTATTCATTTTTTGATAAGCAACGCTTCAAATTAGGACACTCATAATGAAAGCAGTTCATGTATGATCCAAAGAGCTCAATATTACGGATCTATGAATGTAGATAAGCGGAGCTAAACCAATATTATTATCCAGCTTTACATCTCATCAGTTTCCCTCATTAACCCTTAATTTCCCACTTGTTCAATAAAATGTTATTTTTCGGATTTTTGAAATAAATTTAGATGTATTTGTGGGCGCGGGAAACTGGATAGTTCCTACCTATTCCGCCAAGCCTGAGCGCAGCACCTACTTACTTCTCCACGTACTGGCCATGGAGTTTCGTATAGCAACCATGGACAACAGACAAGGTCAGTTAGCAGGAGAGCTCAAGTGAGGAGTGATTATTATGAACAGAAGTTCGGATGGTTGTTGATACCGAAGTATTTGATTGCTAATTATTAAACTAATCTGCTCGTTGAAGTCAGTATTGTGTTTGATTATGGAAGACTTAACATATTTTTACAAATATATAGAATAATTGAGCAGAAGGTACTACAAAGGCCCTATTACAGTGAGTCAGCTCAACAAGTATCTTTCCAAGGGCCTCACTAGCGCTATCAGCGTCAGCAGAATCTGTCTATAAATCCACTTTTGATGGAGTAAAAGAAGGAAACTTGGGAAAATCCTTGGTGGGATGTTAGAGTTAGTTATTTCTCTCAAAGTAGAAGAAGAACCATGGAATACGGTGAAGAAGGTTCACTTCATAGAGAGATCTGTGCTGCTTCAGACAGTGGCACCATTTCTGACGAGGAAACCCAACTAATAGCCTGCAAGGTGAGAAATGAGGGTAGAAGGTACCTCGAAGGCCCTATAACAGTCTGTCAACTCGAGAATTATTTTGTTTTTTCTTTGAGTTATGTTTTTATTATTACATTTTTCACACAATCAATAGTTGGAGTATCCAGTCAAAGTCAAAATTGGAAAAACTGTTGCAGGTAAAAATCGGACGTCCAAAACGATATCTCGGGATAATAAGGGTTAAGCTGACCAGATACTCGTAGGTTCACAGCTCTACATGGTGGTTACTCGGATTTGACCAGATTCAATACACGAAGAGGCACCAATTGCTAGAAGTGGTTGTGAAAATTTGATGAAGATTCAAGAGAGAAGTCGGGAGATAGACAGCATCAACTGCATTCGTTCGTAAAGTACGTACGTTTTCGGGACGACAGATTCTCAACGGATGAGGTTCCGTGATGGTCCAGTCCTCTTGAAATGCTTGAAATCCTCTTGGCATCAACTATACTGAGCTGTGCACAAGCAAGACGAAAGCAGAACAAGTCTACCACAACTATAGCAACTTACAGCAACACGAAAAAAGCAATCATTTTGCTACAAAATTGGCCGTCGAACATAACTATTCCTGTACGTCCTCCTAAAATGCAAATTTTCCTGTCCAGCAAATTTGATGTCCAGCAAGGTGAACATCTGTGGAGGTCGAAGACTTCAGGCGCCAGCCAGTCTTCCTCCCTCTCCCATCTAGTCTAGTAAATTTTAAAATTCAAGTACACATTCAGTATCAAAATTTTATTCAATTTTACAAATTTACTTTCAAGAACAAAGAGTAAGAATAGAGTTAAAACACTGTGCTATTCCTGATTGACGAGAAGAAACCTAAATTCGTAGAGTCCACACGCTTGCAAAAACACCTGTGGTTTGCTCATTATCGACTCCAAGATAGTTCTTTGTTTTGTTGACCTCAAACATGAACTTAGAAGAGGAAAATTTGTAAATTTTGAGTGGTATGGGACCACTTTCAGGAATTTTCAAGCTGAAACTCGAGAACTTTTTCCAATGAGTAAAAAGTTTCCCAATGAACTTTGATTTCGCGTAATTCCGCAGGATACAAATAATGTGAAGCAGAATCACAGTTAATGCAAAACAATAAGGTTTAACGTTTCATTGAAACCAAATAATGCATTTTTATGGTCTTGAACTTGTGTGAATTTATGGTTCACCATAGTTACGATTTTGACTATAGTTGATCGACTATGTTAAGTCGATCTGATTTGGAATCCTAACTGAGCTCTGTACGATGACAAATAGAATTATTTAATTGGAATAGTGTACTCGAGCGCATCTGAGAGAAAAATGGAAATTATATTTTTGGTATCTTAAGTACCTACCTATTTACTTTCTCAACAACTGGCAACTCGTTACACAAATAAATCATAATTTGTGTCGGTTCCTACAGTACAATTAAATTTTCTATTAAATTCCATTAAATTTTAGAATAGATTTGGTAAATTACTATGTCAATTGATCGGGATTGTGGTCAACTGGAAACAACACCTTCTTCGCCGAGCTTTCGGTAAATTTATTAACTTCTTCAGGGCTCGAAGGTTGTTTATTTAGTGACACGACCAAACGTACATAAATAAAGAGAAGGTGGAGACGCCACCATAATTATAGAAGATAAATTTACGGTAAAATGAAGAAATTAATTAAAAACACCGGCTTTTGGTTTATTATTTTCAATAATAAACCTTTGGAATCGACCAAGAAAAAAAATTTTAACACCCCCTCAAAATTTGATGGTTTGGTTTCAAGGTAGGTAGAATCCAAAAATCGAATAAAAATTTGGCCGTCCGTCCGCCGTACGCGGCACTTTTGCCACTTAGCATTGACCGATTTTGATGAAATTTGGTATGTAGGCTCGATTTGGGGTCTAGTTGTGCCCCGAAGATTTTGGTTGAGGTAGGTCACTTCTAAGGGTTCCAAAATCAATTTTGAAATTTTGAAAACGCCCTAACTCAAAAAATTTTGATATAAAGGTATTGTTTTTCCTTCAATTTAAGATTTTATAGAATTTTTATAATTTTTTGAGACCACGCGGAGCTCTTTAGGACAAACCGTTCGCTTCCTACGGAAATTTAAGTGTTTATTTTGAAATATATATATATATAAATCAAAACACGAGTGTGAATCGCAAAAGAGGCCTAATCTCCGTTCAAATTAGAGCTGATCGAAATATAATCGATAGTTGGTGATTTTGATTTTTTTTTAAATTTTTTTTTTTGATTTTTTTTTTTTTTCCTTCATATTGGATGGTTGGTGATTTTGTAGACGAGTGATCTATATAGAAAAATAATAAACCATTGTGTAATAATTTGCAGCGTTTTTAGAACAGAACAATGGAATAACAAAAACGCAAGGACTCCAGCTCACAGAGAATAATAACTTTGATAACAACTTTGATTGTTATCAAAGTTATCAAAAACCAAACCTTTGCTGTTAAATTTACCGAAAGCTCGGCGAAGAAGGTGTTGTTTCCAGTTGACCACAATCCCGATCAATTCACATGGTACGTTTTGTTGGGTCGATCTACATAGTTGCTGTTTGGTGAATTACTTCGGTGGATTATCATTTTGGAAAATTACTTTGTCGATCTGACTGACTGAATTTAATTATTTGAACTGGATAAAAAGTAGGAAACTACAGCATTTACACGTAAAATTGGAGGTTTTACTCATCAATTTGGAGGTTTTCCATTTCAAATTGGGGGATGATGGAAATGGTTCGTATCACATCAATTTTAAACGCCGCGCTTCTAGGAACCAGGTGTTTCTGGAAATACCTACTCCGTGCAACATGAGGAAGACATTCCATTTCATGTATCCGTCCCTTCCGGCTGCCATTTTTCTAAAAGTGCCTATTCCCGGGTTAATTTGTAGTTACCTACTGCTTTCTCGGAATTAAATCTTATATTTCTGTCATCCTCCAATTTGAAATGGAAAATCTCCAAATTTATGAGTAAAAATTGATGTGTAAAACCTCCAATTTGACGTGAAATGTGTGTGAAAATAGTACAGGGACGAATTCAAGTGCGCTAAATTTGAATCTGACGTCAAAAAATACGAAAGACCGACCCATGCAACTACCCCATCGCTCCATTTCCTTCAAAGTTGTTCATTTCCCATCAAAACCAATTTGTAGCAAAATCACGGCTTCTTTAACCCTTATTTGCTAGTGTGAATTTCTATACGGTCATTGCTGGTGTTACGCCGCTCGGGTGTAACGTGCATTGGGAGTCAAAAGTGAGCAAATTGTCTGTATATGTCATTGCATTTTGATGAAGTGAACCTATTGATGACCCAGGGACGATAATGCTGCGATGGTTAGTGCGAATGAAGGGGGAGGAGGAGGAGAAGAAATTCAATATCAGCAACTCTCATATTGTTTGTCTTAAAAACGTTGATTGAGGACAACTTACTGACTCATCAATACATTACTTTTTTTCCACTCATGCTATCAATAAAACAGTGATTTTTCACTACACCAATTCCACTAAACCGAATAATTGACTCTAATACCCAGTATTTCACAAGTAAATTGACTATCTACAAATAAAACTATTGCATCGCCGGCTACAGAACACAGAACATCCCTCCAGAGGAACTTTCAAGGGGTGGGGGGCGAAGTTGTAACAGTCACAACTCCCGAATCTTGCCGAGACCAGCCGAATAAACACGAAGGGTTACGAACAACAAACCATCCACAGGTAGATACCTGATCAGAGTCAGTCTATCGGTCGCGTGTGACTTGTGTAAGATTGGTGAGTCCACATTCATATACAACTCATTTCATACCATGTTCTTTATTGTTCCATTTGTAATCTCCAGTCATCAGCATCAGTCAATCAACATCAATACAATTCAAATCAGTCAATAATCAAGCAGTAAAGCCAAGTTTCAAAGCTCCTTCAGACAAGTGAGCGCATTCAGTTCAATTCTCTCACAAAACTCAGACCAAGGCGACAGTCAGTCAAATACTGATGTGTCGAATTGAGTCAGCCAATCAGATATTGGTTTTACAGCCAGTCAGATACTGGTCTGGAGCAACAGCTCATGGACAATCAGTGACATACTGATGTGTCAATTCAGTCGGTCAGATACCGATACTGGATCATATATCCAGACCTGGGTTTTGTTAGATATCAGCAGTAGTTCAATCATTCAGTCAAGAAACGAGGCGTCATGGTGGTCAGGGGCGGCTGTAGGGGTGGTTTTATGGAGGCCGCTAAGGGTCACAATCCCCACAGACTGGAGGTTACATTTGGAGATTTTTTCATACAATAATCTTCATTTCAATCAAAGTGAACAATTCACTTGACTATTTTTCAACAGACACTAATTGTGTATCATGTCAGTATCATCATCAAGGAACCATTATGATGGAACCAAACCAAATCAAATTAGGTTTCTTTCCATTCAAATTCATTCACGCATATTACATATACAGACATATTCGTATTTTAATATCCCAAACAGTTTAATATTCGTGAATATCAACAAGATTCACGACAGAGGACTTCCCTGAGCGTATCACGAGCAAATAAGGGTTCAAAAAATGATGAACGGTAAAATATGGAATATTATGTACAGTTTCGTTTAGATTTGTTGGGGAATAACTCCCTTAATAGTTAGAGAAGAGGTAGGGAGGGTACCTGGAGCTCTGGAGAAGGGCGGGTCGAGCTATGTACAGGGTTGTAGCGCACGAGGTCTGACGTGCTCACGACGTGGCCTGGTGGCGAGTGGGCGAGGTAAGGAGTTGAACTGGAAGGCGATGGACACTCCGAGACCAGACTGCTGTACAGCTCGTTCTTGGGAGGGCCGTTCTGAAGCCGACTTTGGAGGAGAGGCATGTACGACGAGGGCTCCCGCTTGATCTGTTCATTCGGGAGAATTAATTTTATTAGGTTATTTAGTCAAAAGGTTTTTATTGATACGAGTCTGAAGAGGTAGCCAAACGTCAAAAGTAAATAGCTTGAGACACAGATTATTACTAATAATAAACATATTCAACGGGTGTTATGTTTGCGTGTCGTTGAGTGAAGGAGATGACCTTCTCGATGCGGCGTTTGTGTTTTGTTTAACCCCTAATCAACGAAGAGAGAAAAGTCCCTATCCTAACTTGCAGTATTTTCGCATCGGCGACTTATTAGCCAGACCGGCATGCGGAGTACTGGGAAGTGCAGGCTAGCCCGTCAGCCTCGGCGTTTCATAGAAACCTACCGACGGGATGCGGGAGATTTACCTATTGAGCCTAATACTTCGAGGAGATCCCTTGATGAAGGAGAAGTTGGAGAGCGAAATGAACAAGACGAAAGACTGGGCTAGAAGGCATACTAGAGCATCTCTGAGTAAGCTTAAATACTTGGAGATTAGTTGAGGGAGAGAGAGGTGGAAGGGTGACGTCATATGACGTGTTCTCCGCATACCTCGTCCCTCCCTTGCGGGTGGTGGCTCACTCAGGGATCCTCTTGTACTTCTTTATTTAAGAACTAATTCGTAAGTTTAAATGTGGGTCATAACAACGGGTATCCGGAAAAGCCATCAAGCGCAGCAATGGGAATGTGTTTGGCGAGATATTTCATTGGAGCACTGCTTAACATGTATTCCTGTTCATTATAAGGTGAAATGTGTTTTAGTTTGTTCTTTAGTCCTTTATTATAATGAAGACGTCTGCAAGCGGGCTGCAATTGCGGGTTTGAATATTTCGGATAGCATTTTTACTGAGCGCACAGAATACATGATGGTGTGCCGCAAGGAAGTGTACTTGGCCCACTCTTGTACGCCCTGTTCACTAGCGACCTACAGAACGAAAAGAGAGCTTGGTAGCAACATTCGCAGACGACCTAGCTGTGCTTGCTGTCGGAGAAACAAACCTCGTCATCATACCTAAGCTCAGAAGATATCTCGAGCAACTCCAAGACTGGACATCCACATGGAGGATCAGGTTGAATGAAACGAAATCTGTTCATGTCGACCAACCTCTTCACACGAAAAAGTATTGTACAATTAAAATCAAAAACACTAGCTGGAGAGTTAAACTCACCTCGTACAAGGTGCCCTGACACATGTTTCAGAAACGTGGGTCAGGACAAAGCAATCTGTTATGTCGGCGTGTCGTCGTGTGAAGGCGATGGTCTTCACGTTGGCTTGTAGATTTCTATTGGTCCCTACTCAACGAAGGTGAAGGATGGGACAGCACTTTCTGCCCGGCGCGTTACTGCCTACTGCATGCAGGAGTGCTTAAGGAATTCAGCTCAGTTGCGTACCTCGGCGCAATTGCTCGCCTACCAGAGGGAGGCAGTACATTTACCTAGTTCCTAGTTGGGGGCAGACAACTACTAGGTGAAATGGGAGCGGAGGCCGGCGCAATGTGCTTACCAAGACCTCCAATGAACTTTGGGCTTCTAAGAGGAGGCGAGGTAGAACGAGAAATAATAAAGTCGATAGTTAGAAGAAGATGCATGAATGTCCCCAGGTGAAGCCTTGAGTCCTCCTTTTATACTACTTTAACAAGGTAAAGGGAGAGTGGAGGAGGGTGACGTCAAGTGACGTGTTTGTCCCCCGTACCTCACTCTACCTACCTGGCATAATGAGTCACTCAGGGTTTCCCTTGTGCCCTTTATTGGAGAACTAACATATTCGAGTATATGAGTCATTACACAATCTGAGATTGCCCGATTGTTAGAACACGGAGAATGGAGGTCACAATGAAGAGCTCTACCAGCTGTACGATGATTTTGACGAGACTTATATAGGCCGGCCATATTTTCCGAATGGATGATAATGATCCGGCTAAGCTCCTGTTAGCACCCCCGAATGGTTCAAGGAAGAGAGGAACAGCATGGAAAGACGTTCTAAAGGGGGCCAAGCCTGGGCTGTCGCGCCATTTACTAGCAGCAGCAGCAAAGGTAGGTCGTTGGTGAACCCTCCTTAACTTGAGGGGGAGAGGCAATAAGTAACCATCAGCGAAATTATCAGAACCAATCTGATCTTCCCTTTGAAAGACAAGTTGGAAGACAACGCCAGGAATGGCAGTCGGACAAACATTCAACCTGAGATGGTGGTTTATTTACTTCATGCATCTAAAAAATTGCTATAACACTCACTCCCTACTCTTTTTAATAATTATTTATTGTTGTCTAGCATTATTTTGAGGCTGTAAACAAGCTTTAGGACATTCAATGAGAAGTAATGGTTGATCAAAATCATTGAAGTAAATCAAATATTCAAGTACCCAGTGAACCAAACAAAAAAGTGGAAAGTTCCTGACTCGATAGGTGAAAACAGGGTACTCAGGTGGGTGCCTATCTTATGAAGCGAACAAGACAACTACCGTCCTTCTAGAGCCATTCATGACGACATTCGAGGGTAATTTTAATTTCAGTCATAGTCATAAATGAAGACGCCCTTACGCGAGAGAGTTCACATGATATTATTGTGATAGAGTAAAACAAAAAACCTTACGAAAACCCCCAAAAAACGTTTAAAAAATGACCTAGTTAAGGTAGCAACTTTAAATTATGGAATCCTACTAATAACGTTCTGATACCTTAAGTATGTAGTACTTGAAATTTAATTTGCGAAACTCCCAACCTGTCTCCAATCCAAAACAGAAGCTATCAAGTTGTTTTCATTCATGTCCACCCATTTCTTCAACCGCCTAGAATTATTTTGACTTTGACGCATAAAAGTTACCTGTTGGTGGTATAAAACGTTTCCCGTCGGTGTCGACGTCACGCCGAAGCCGCTAGAAGCGACGAATTCCTGCAGCGACTCCGCGGAAATGATTTTCCCGTTTGCTGGTGAACTCTGACTGCAAGCGTTGTCTGTAAACAATGATTGATTGAAATGATGAGTTATACGTTGAAAACCTTACAAATATCAACAACAAAAAAGTCTGCTCTTAATTTTTCTGGACAAACAGGTTTTTAAAAATTATTATTTCAGATCACTGGGTTATTTATTCTATGGGTCTTCTATCAGTTACAGTCCACAGGAAAGAGATAGTCTACTGCCAATGAGTTCATCTAAAGTGTGGTAGGTATATTATTTATTATTAAATTTATTCAAAATATCAATCAAACGTTACTGGAGGAACCGTCCAACTGGGAGATTAGAAATGCAGGTGTAGATGAAAAAGTTTTGGGGAAAATGCTGGCGACCATAACCGTCTCATAAGCACCTAATTGAACTATCGAATGAAATTAAAACTGTAGGGACTGTTGGGATGTCTTCTACAGATTGGATAATATCGTTATCGGCCTACCGCTTAAAAAAACCGACATTTTTTTTTCTTTTTGAAACAAAAAGTCTTTGAAAAGAAACGAAAACAAAGTTTTTCAAATTGGGAATAACTCACTATCTACAAAAACCGATATGCTGCCGCTGAGCGAAACCGAGCAACTTTCGATATCAACTGGAGAAAAATACAATATAATCTCAAGGATAATAATATTTATTCATAATTCAAGGATATCATTATTTCCGAAACTTATAAATCTTTTTAAAATTACAGCTGGACGGCCAAGCAGTTCCACCCATCCATTCTTAAAAACCAATAGTAATGAGTTATTCCCAATTTGAAAAACTTCGTTTTCGCTTCTTTTCGAAGGCTTTTTTTTCAAAAAGAGAAAATTTTGAGGAAACTGTTTGTTTTTGTTAACCATTGTTTCGAAACTTTTTCATAGTTGAGCGAAACGCCCATCACTACCTACCACAGAAAAGAGATGCGGGCAGTCGAACGACGCTTCTCGCCATCTTTGATAAGAGGATCAACGGATTAATTGTCCACCTTCACTTTTGTACCGTGGAAGAAGGTAGGTTGTTTCATTAATTTCAATAAAAATTTTGAAGATTTTACCACATTTTTCGCCTGATAGAAACATTCAACAGATCAATAGAAACTGCGATTCTATTCACCCACTATTTAACTGATCACGGACTGGAGTTTCTTCTAATGCCTACCAAAATCGTTTTCCAATGTTATCGAATGTTTATCCAATCCTCAAAACGTTTTTCCGATGTTTTGAACAATCATCATCATTACCCACGATAATGGTTATTATGACAACAAAATATAAATAAATAAATAAATATAATCTGTTCCCGTTTACTTTGGGCATTTCAATGGAAAAACTAGAGGTGTTCTATTGAGGATATACTCGCTGGTGAATAGAAACCGGTACAGATAGATCTTATTGTAGCGTAAAAATAGATACTTGAATTATCCTAGGCACCTATTCATGTTTATATTTTCTTCAATTGAACAACGGAAACCATAGATAGTTCAGTACCGATAGCTTTTACCAATCGGCGATTTCCTTCGATTGATTATTTGATGGTAGCTATCGATAGATTACGATGATCATCCCTAGTTCGAGGTTAGTACCTGCCTATGCTAAAATACACGTATAAGTTATGGATGTGACCTACTTCTTGTAAATTATTGAGTGACACAGGATATGCCTGGAATTACTAAGGTGATAAACTGAGAGGGAATAATGAAAAATATGTAGAGTGAATGGAAGATTAATTGGAACCACAGACACTAAAATAGAACAGTGTCTGAGTGGAAGGAATGAACGAGGAGAAAGCGGGTGTGACGCGGCGCCGGTGGCTACCTCGCCTTCACGACCTACCTGTCATGATGGTTAGTATTCTCAACCTGTCAAAGTCACCGGTGTTACCCAATTTTGCCATGTATAAAACAGGGAGAAAAAAAGAGTTTTCGAAAATCATTCATCGTAGCTGAAAGAAACCGAATATTTTATTTCTCTAGGTTTAACAGCGTTCTTATGCAGTCATCCTAGCTATTTCGACCCCTGTACCATTAGTAGGATGTATCCTGGCCTAGATATTGACCAAAAACGGGTAGATATTGAGCAAAAACGGTTATGATACTGGTGCCACCACCCTATGACCCTATGAGGTCAATTCGTAAACTTTTTTTTTTGGCAAGTATTTGTTACCTATACCTATACTATATTTGTGACGTAAGTATACCTAGTATATATAGTATATATAGTATATATAGTATACCTATACTATATTTGTGACGTAAGACTGCCAATAACTATAAAAATTAAAATACCAGATAAGCATCAAAAAGAAGTATTTTTTGATAGAAACCATTTCAAATAGCCGGGAGAAATAAGGGAAGGCATTCGTAATCGTGGAGAAAAATTTTTGAGACTCTTCTGCTAATTAAAAATTAGAGCGGGGAAGTACAGCAGTAGCAGTTCGGCTCTCGAACGTGGCTGTTCTGCTTGAATATATTCTCAGGACAGATGGTGGGGTTTTGACCCAAAACCGGTCCCCAATAAAGAGATTTATTAATTACCTAGCGGAGGAGTCTCAAAATTTTTTCTCCTTCATATACATAAACCTCGCTTCAGCACAATCGACAACAATAAAAAATCAGTGGTGTCGGTAATTTTGACAAGTCGATTTTTGTGACTTTCAAACAAGTCATTGGAAATATTTCAGGAACAAAAACCCTAGATTACAAACCCCTACGTCGTTGCTACTTCAAGATTTTAGCTCTTCTGGGCTACAGAAGGGCTTCAGGCCTTCAATAGTGCGCTATTTTTTCCGAAAGCTAGTCCTTGGTTAGTAACAAGAGGTCTGTTGCTCTACGTCGGAATGACGTATCGTTGGTTACAAGGGAGGTGAGTCAGAACGTTGTGTCGTAGTATTATTCGCCGTTATTCTGACACATAGTTGGTGTTGGGACTGACTAAAAATTTGTGTTACGAGTTGAGAGTTGTTAAGAAATTTAATACTTTATACACCAAAATATAATTTTCATTCTTTTCTCGGATTTGATTGAGTACAATTATTTTCAACCAAATAATTCCGCCATTCATTAGCGTCGTATTTAAGTGAGGATTCTAATATAGATCGTCGTAACAGTTAGAAACGAGTATTTCGTAATAATATGGTTGATGTTTTTATACAGATGACCATTTTGTTGTACTCCTATTTTGTCAAAGTGTTCATAGGTTCGACTTTGAAATTAAAATTTTCTATATGTTTCTGTTTGAAAACCCGCTTTTGTATAACAGTAAATATATCAAAACGTATACATAAAAATTATTCTTTTTAATCTCCTTTTGTCCCCTTATTTTATATTCACTGGTCTTTTGACGACTAATTGAACAACAAGGCAGCAACAAGGACCAACCTATACCTGCAAAATACCTCAGTTTTTCTTTTTGTTCATCTGATTTGATCCAGTTTTATATTTCTAGTTGTTTAGGAACAAAAGTTATCGGGAGGTAAAATAAGAATATATTTGAATTTTATTCATAGTAGATATTGCTTACGCACAACTCACCTACCCACCTACTATGTTACGCACTACCTAATTTTTTATAAAGCATTTGTGATATTTCTGTTTTGCCGTTTATACTTTTTTTGAGTTACATAATTAATAAAAACTACAAAATTTTGGTGAAAACTGCAATAATTGTGAGATGGTAGGGTAAACACCTGTGTTATAAGACTTTTTGACTCATTATAAAGACAGAAGAGAAATTGGCTGTATTAGCGTAATAAGAAGTTTTTATTACGTATAGGGAAAGTGATGTATTTTACACCTCTTTTCGTAATTATTCTCAAACAATAACTTGCTTTTCGGAACTAACGAGTTTAGTAAACCTCTAGAAAAGTCTCATTTTCTTTATATTTTCTATAAGGTTATTAATAAACCCGAATGACATGTACGGTTTGTAACGACGGTGATTACAGAGGGTTTGTAATCTAGGCTTAAACCTTACAACAAGAAGAATTCAAGTTTATACCTCGAGTACCTACAAAATCCAGGCTATTTGAGTCCTCAGACTTGTCACAACTACCGCACTCTCTCGAGACCTAATCGAAAACACACTAAAGTGTGGCACAGGATGAAATTTTGTTTGAAATAGATTTTCCATTAATTTATAATTAATTTTTTGTGAAAATTACACAATCAAGTTCATTCAATAATTATTCTTTTCTGAGTGGATTTTATATCTTATTTCCGTCGCTTCTCCTCTTTTTCTCTTCTTTTATGGGAACTTTTCACAATTCAGCAACCGTGATATCTGATGACAACCAAGGTATCGGCAAATTGTCGAGTGGAATATTTGGTGTATTATGATTGGTACTTGATCAAATTACTGTTGGAATGTCAAACGACCACCGACTTTATTGTCACCTGACCGCCTTCTTCTCTCAACTCATCATCTGTTATCAAGTTCCGAATAAAAGCCGTCTATTTTCATAATAAATTCGTTTTCACTTAATTATTCTTCTCCCCTTCAAATGGTTTTTCAAGTGGTTATGGGCCCTCGAATATTACTTACAATAAAAAGTTCTATTCTTGACAAGTGCGCATCTCTGAAGAAAACAACAATGATTATGATTTGGGGGGGGGGGGGGGGAGCATGCTTTATTTCTATTATTAAATAAAATGTAGTTTTTGGGAAAACTCGCTTTATTTCTACATTTAATAACCAATAAAATGTAGTTTTATTGTGTGAAAAATTCGCTTTATTTCTATTTTTAGAAACCAATAAAACGTAATCATTTTTGGGAAACTTAGTTTATTTCTATATTTAAAAACTAATGAAATTTGTTGTTTTTCTTACCGATGAAAGCGTCGATCCAGGACTCGCGAGAGACGTCCCCGTTGGAGGAGGCCTGATGGTTAGGAACAGTGGTGTCTGCGATGGCCGACGATATGATGGCCGCGATGTCCTCGATGTCGGGGGCGAGGAGGCTGCTGTAGTCGACGCTCTCCGTCTTGATGTTGTCCAGCGTGCAGTCCATCGTCGACGAGCTCACCACCTGCGACGGACGACAAAGTCAATACGGGATGGGCCCCAACGACCGAGCGAAGACCACACCTACACCTACAGGGTGTCTACACTTGAGTTGGTCAAAACTTCAGGGATCGATTCTACAAGGTAGCCCAACAAAAAAACGTCTGCCAAGTGGGTGTGGCACATAGCTTCCTCGTATCCATAACCCGATTGTATAGATGATCCGATAGATAGTAGTTAATCTCAAAACATTAGAGCATCAAAACAAGATAATCTGTAACATCCTTGAAAATTTCATTGAAATCGGATGGAAAATGTAGAAGTTATGGGCGTTACAAGGAATTCACGTTTGCGCATGCGCAGTGGCTACTATCAGTCCGAAGGTGGTGATTTTCATAGGGGACCGTCTACAACCTAATCCGCATAATCCCTGAGAATTTCATCGAAATCGGGTGGAAAATGTGGAAGTTATGGCCGTTACAAGGAATTCACGTTTGCGCATGCGCAGCGGCTACTATCAGTCCGGGGGTAATGATCTTCATAGGGGACCATCTAAATACTAATCTGTAACATCCCTGAAAATTTCATTGAAATCGGATGGAAAATGTAGAAGTTATGGGCGTTACAAGGAATTCACGTTTGCGCATGCGCAGTCGCTTCTATGAGTCCGGGGATAATGATTTTCATAGGGGACCATCTACAACCTAATCCACATAATCCCTGAAAATTTCATCGGAATCGAGTGGAAAATGTGGAAGTTATGGCCGTTACAAGGAATTTCACGTTTGCGCATGCGCAGTAGCTACTATCTATCCGAAGGTGGTGATTTTCATAGGGACCCATCTAAATACAAATCTGTAACATCCCTGAAAATTTCATTGAAATCGGATGGAAAATGTAGAAGTTATGGCCGTTACAAGGAATTCACGTTTGCGCATGCGCAGTCGCTTCTATCAGTCCGGGGATGATGATTTTCATAGGGGACCGTCTACACACCAACCCGCACAATCCCTGAAAATTTTATTGAAATCGGACAATAACTTCATATAGTTATGCGCGTTACAAGGAATTGATGACAGACGGACAGACAGACAGACACACAGACAGACAGACAGACAGACACGGAACCAAAATTGTTCAGAAAGGTCTAAAACGCAAAACGCGAGTGAAAATTTTGATTTTGGAGAACTTTTTTTTTTCGTCCTTGAAAAGTGAAAACAAAGCTTCCGCTACCTTGGTAGACTCGGAAGCAATACATCTTGGCTATTTTGCTTTAACCCCTTGTTCAACCAAATGTTTGGATAAAAAGTTTAATCATTGAATTCGAAAATTGTAAAAATAGGAGATTAAAAACCGTACGTGGTAATCAAGTAAAAATCATCATAATTTTGAAAGTTGAAAAAAGGCATAAAAGATTATTTTTTCACACAAAATAACCAATTTTTGGTCATTATTCCGCTAAAAAAGGGCCAAATACAAAAATGGATCGTATAACGAGAATCAGCGTTAAAACAATGTAAACTCATTGTTGGGAGTCGTGGACGGAGCTGGAGTCAGTTATGGCTTCAACTAAATTCAAAACTCCTTTAGATTGTTTTCGAAAAGATTTTCCAGGCAAATATTCCTCAGAAAAATTACTTGTTATGCGAAATAAATTGATTGCTATAAGTCTAAAAAAATTAAACTCGTGTACCATACTTACTTGGGGTTTACTAGAATCCATAAGTGGGAGAAAAAAAAATGAGGGGTCGTTAATTCATTAAATTTTGCGTAGAATCCAAATTTACAATGAAAAAGGGGGTCCTCCCCATTTGAAAAATCAAAGTTACGAAAGTTACGAAAAACTGATACGAATATTCCTAGCAGCTTGAGTTATCAACTAAAACTCTTGAAATAAAAGATAACTTTCGGATTCCGGAGCCGAAGTGACCACCCTTGGCTTTCAGGCCACCTTGAGGGAATACTTGACTTGGAATTGCAACTATGAATAGCATGAGGGGACCCTTGAGGGTTTACGATAAATCAGAAACACGAGTGTGAATCGCAAAAGAAATATCCGTTCAAATTTTAGTGGACAAAATGCAATCGCTGTTCGTTTCTGAATTGTACTCAGTTTTGCGTCCTTAGCAACCAGTAATCGAATTTCCTAATAATTAGTGTATAATAATAATTACTAATAATCCCTGTTTCTTCGAACTGAGTCTGAAACTTTTATTTCTTCCAAATAAACTTGATTGTGAAGTAGGTACGCGGTAGGTAGGGGAGTGACTGCGGTCGGTAGGTGGTGGGAATGGCAAAGCCTGTTCTTTGCAGGTACCCACCTACTAGCAGGTACACAAAGGTTTATTATTATTCTGTATAGATCACCCGATCTATACAGAATAATAATAAACCTTTGTGTAATAATATGCAGCGTTATTGTTGTAGAGTTTGGGTTTATTTTGTATTTTCCATATCGATACGTTAAAGCACAAAGAGGCTATGTCCAAAAACGGAGTTTTGAGAAAAACGCAAAAGAATGTATCACCACTGCACAATTCCTAAAATAATGGCTTTTACTTTGACTCTTTAATTTCTTCAATAAATTTTCAAGCAATAATCGTAAAGAAGGTCAATAATAGTTTTGTTGAATTTGAGTTTTTCGGAAATTCAAAGAAAATAAAAAACGCTGCAAATTATTACACAATGGTTTATTATTTTTCTATATAGATCACTCCTCTACAAAATCAGCAACCATCCAATATGAAGGAAAAATAAGAATTAAAAAATAAAAAAAATAAAAAAAAAAAAATTAATTAAAAAAAAAAAAAAAAATCAACAACCATTGATCGCATTTTGGTCAGCTCTAATTTGAACGGAGATTAGGCCTCTTTTGCGATTCACACTCGTGTTTTGATTTATTGATATATATATTTCAACATAAACCCTTAAATTTTCGTAGGGAGCGAACGGTTTGTCCTACAGAGCTCCGCGTGGTCTCAAAAAATTCTAAAAATTCTATAGAATCTTAAATTGAAGGAAAAACAATACCTTTATATCAAAATTTTTTGAGTTAGGGCGTTTTCAAAATTTCAAAATTGATTTTGGAACCCTTAGAAGTGACCTACATCAACCAAAAGCTTCGGGGCACAACTAGACCCCAAATGGAGCCTACATACCAAATTTCATCAAAATCGGTCAATGCTAAGTGGCAAAAGTGCCGCGTACGGCGGACGGACGGCCAAATTTTTATTCGATTTTTGGATTCTACGTACCTTGAAACGTAAACCATCAAATTTTGAGGGGGTGTTAAAATTTTTTTTTCTTGGTCGATTCCAAAGGTTCATTATTGAAAATAATAAACCAAAATGTGGAAGATGGACGGACATGGCGCCTTTGTGCTTTAAGGTATCAATATGTAGTTCAATTAATCGAAAAGTCGGCCATGTATGGTCCGACTCTGAGACGGAAATCAATGAACAAGATGTGGCAGAATCCAGACATTATGAAGGTACGAAATATTTACCAGAAAGTACCTATTTTGGTTGATTATTTTCAATACTCGATGAAAAATCAAAATTTGATGTTTAACGTTTCAAGGTATGTAGAACTCAAAAATTCAAAATTAGAGTGATCTATACAGAAAAATAATATACCATTGTGTAAAAATGTGCGGCGTTTTTTTTCTCGTTCCTTAACTCATTATTCAAGTGAATTTTCTAACGAGAAATCTGCCACCACGTGGCAGCACCAAAATGAAGAAAATTTCGTTTACTCCTCAGTTGAGAACGGATCAAGATATTTTAATTCCGCAAACGGATTTCTTTTCAAGATAACAGTAGATTTCCGGGTAATTGGTTTAGAAAGTGTACAAAAAGTTTTGCACACAGTTCCAACAAAAATTTGTTCAAATTTTGAACATTTTCAAAAAGTGGCCACTTGCAGAACCTTCATCAGAATACGAATCCGTTTGCGGAATTTTCCTAACTTGATCATAGCCGTCGGATTCTCGATTCTACGATATGGAGCATATCGACAGTGAACTTGCAAAACCATGTAAGTCCGATTTTTTTCAAAAATAAGGTTATTAGCTATTTGTATAGAATGAGACCCCCTTGATCCATCAAACGGAGCCAAACTGGCAAAAACTCAATTATCTCTTCTCTATGCGTCAAAAGCAACAAATATGAACCAACGTGTTAAGTCCACTTTGAAGCAAGTTTTTCTCGTTTCCTGTAAAATTTCTGGAAAACGACTTACATGGTTTTGCAAGTTCACTGTCGATATATGGAATGGAGTATATATGGAGCATAATATATACTCCATATTAAGGAGTATATAGTGTGCAAAATTTTTTGCATACTTTCTAAACCAATTACCCGGAATTCTACGGTGATCATGGAACTAAAATATCTCGATCCGTTCTCAAATGAGGAGTAAACGAAATTTGGCCCCGATGGTGCTGCCATCTCTTATTTCAGAATCACACTAAAACATCGTGACATTTAGCCTTAATATCAAAGATTGTGCAAACTGTACGAACGTGCGTTTGGGATGCTCTCAACCAATATTTTTGTGAGATTTGTTAAGATTTATATTCAAATTAAATTATTCAATGTTATTTTCTCGAGATTTCTGTCATACCCGAATTCAAACAAGTTAAATGTAGCAGATTTTGTATATAAGACGCTCCTGCACGATATCAATTTTCGGAAAAGCCAAAAATATTCAGGACAAGACTGTCTCATCCTCTAGTTAACTCTTGAATTAATAGGCAGAGAAATCTGAAATTTGCAGGTGAGTATACCTCGGCTGTACTGAGTTGGTGGTCTAGCTTTCAAATCTCCAATAGCTCCAAAGACATTCAACTTTGAATTCTTAGTGAATTTTCAACCTAAAAAATCCCAAATTTGAAAAATTTTCAAATTTTTTTTATTTTATTTATTTTTTTTTGAAAAATTTTTCAGGTTGACAATTTGCACTTAAGCTGGTCTTGAATTCGGCCAGCGATCTGTAGTTCAATTAATCGGAAAGTCGTCCATGTTGGATCCGACTCTGAGGGGGGCGGCGCCGTTGTTTACCTGATCAGTGTAATAAATGTGGTTCTGGTTGGTGGCGTCGGAGGAGTTGTTGTTGGTCTCGAGGCGGGGCGGCGACGGCGCCGCGGCGATGGTGTGGTAGTGGTGGCCGGAGATGCCGTTGATGGAGAGGTGGCCCGTGTAGCCCGTGAAGGGCGGGAGCGGCTTCAGCTCCGCCAGGTCGTTGTTGTTGTTGGGCTCCGAGCCGCCGCCGCCCCCGCCGACGCTCGACGACGACGTCAGGAGCAAGTCGAGGTCGTCCATCGGGCTCTTCGTGTCCTCGTCGTCGTCCGTCCCGCCGCCCAGCATCACTTTCCCGGAGTCCACTAATAAGTGGTCTCCGCCTGTCGACAGAGAAACAACCATTTAGAAAATACAAACATTTTCTGCACAGTAAACAATTACATAGTTTCAATAATGAACCTTTGAAATCGACCAAGATAAAAAATGATAACCTCTCCTCTAAATTTTTCGGTTCAAGTTTCAATTAAATACGAAAATCGAATAAAAATTTGTCCGTCGGTCCGCGGCACTTTCCTTCAAAGAATTACTACGGACCGATTTTGAATAATAACTATAATAGTAGGTAATAATAATACGAGTAATATTGTCATTTACAAAACGCCTAAACAGTCTTAACAAACTTCGATAGAGAACTATAAAGTTCAAATAAATACAGAGTTGAGAAAAAGTCATGGGTAGGTAATAAGTCGATTATTTGTAATAATTTGCATGTTTTGAAATTTCAAATTCTACCTAACACTCTACCTAACACTCGGTACGGGAGTCGAGACGTACTGGACGCGCCAAGCATACCTCGAGGGCGGGCGTTCTGTGGCTCCCCCAGTGATATCGATGTCAACAAACAATTGGAAAGCATAAATTATTATAAGTAGGGAGCGAAGTATTTTTGATTTATTAATTTCAATAATGAAACCTTTGGAATCGACCAACAAAAAAAATTTTTTAACACCTTTTCAAAATTTGTTAGTTTACGTTTCAACGTACGTAGAATCCAAAAACCGAATAAAAATTTGGCCGTCCGCGGCACTTTTGCCACTTAGCATTGACCGATCTTGATGAAATTTGGTATGTAGGCTCCATTTGGGGTCTAGTTGTGCCCCGAAGATGTTGGTTGATGTAGGTCACTTCTAAGGGTTCAAAATAAATTTTGAAATTTTGAAAACGCCTTAACTCAAAAAATGTCGATATAAAGGTATTGTTTTTCCTTCAATTTAAAATTCTATAGAATTTTTAGAATTTTTTGAGACCACGCGGAGCTCTGTAGGACAAACCGTTCGCTCCCTACGAGAATTTAAGGGTTGGACTTACGATAAATCAGAAACACGAGGCCTAATCTCCGTTCAAATTAAAGCTGACCGAAATGCGATCGATGTTTTTCTTCATGTTTTCATGATCTATATAGAAAAATAATGATCCATTGTGTAATAATTTGCAGCGTTTTTAAATGCATTTTAGATATTTACCTACGACTAAACTGCCGTGTGAAGGAAGAACGACTCAACTCGAAAATGGTCGAAAATGGGGTTTTACGTATCCCCTCTAATTCCCCCCCCCCCCCACCTTTCCGATGAACGAGTCAAAATTTCGAAATTCACCCCGGAAGGGGTTGAAATCGTTTGGGGTGTGATTTGAAAATTGCCTAATTTTAAGCAAAAACGTCTCAACTCCATGATTTTTAGGAAAAACATCTCAACTCCTCGATTAAAAGACCAAAACTAGCTTTATTTGCTATTTATTTGTGAAGAAAAAAAGACTCAACTCGCCGTTGAGTTGTTTTTCCTCCACATTGTTTGCTTCAAGATCGGGTTGAAGCGTCTCTTATGGTTGTCGATATTTGACTCAAATGACAAGAATCGATTGAAGGTACGTTTGTAAAGAGGAATAATTGTACCAGTCGATTGAGTTGAACAACATATGAGGTCTTGAAAAAAAAATGGGGTCACGGGAGTGATCTGGAGTGAATTTATGACGAGTTTTCCAGAAAAACTTGGAAGCTGATTTCTGGGATTTCGAAAATTTTGAGTTGAGTCGTTCTTCCTTCACACGGCAGTAAAGGTTCTGCACCAAATTTGGCTAAAACATGTTCCATGTTTTTATAATCTGGCATCTGGTGGGTCAGGGGGGAGGGGGGGATACCCGAAGCGCCGAGTTTTACTCCAGATTTATATCTGGAAATAATGTTTTAAATTCCCCCCTCTTATCATATTTTCATTTTACCTGCGATAGCACCAAATCTTCCTTCTACCTCCGAGGAAGGTGATAAATTTACCGAAAGTTCGGAAAAGGAGGATTTCATTCCCAATCATTGTGACAGTGAATCATCAATATTCAACTTATACCTCCTAAATTTCGACTTCTTGATGAAAATATCACAATAAGCCACCGCGACCGTCCCGAGGGAGATGTAGAACGTGAAAAAGCGTTCCATTTTATTCAAAAACAGCGTTCGCGGTTCACTCGGCGGAAAAGCGGCGCTCGAAGTGGAAAAAGAAAAGAGAAGAAGAAGGAGGAGGAAGAAGAAGAAAAGGATCTCGACCTCCAACGGGGGGAACAAGTGCTGGTGGCTCCCATTCCGAGAGGCAAGTGGGTCAATGAGTGAAAGTCCACCTTCACCAGCGACGAGGGAACGAAAAGGAGGTTCCCCGCCGAGGCGAAACACTCGAATCTGTCCACAAGGCAGTAATGGGCGAATTTTCGAGAGAGAGAAAAAAAAAACAATAAATAAGTGGCTGACGGAGAGATGTTTATTTGACGAAGAAAACATAACAGTTGAGCAAGAGAGAACGCTTGTGATGAAGCGACCTCCTCAGACTTCCTGCCCGACCTGAGGCTCGGCTAGTGTTGTATCCCTGCAAGAACAATAACTTTTGACTCGGAACACCAGTAAATTACAGTGAATTACAATACTATTACAATGTTTGATAACTTATACGGGGTGAACACTCCTAAGGTGGTGGGTTGAGGGGGATATGAAATGCGGCTATATCCTCTTGATTTTGGTTTATTGTTTTCAATAATGAACCTTTATTCGACCAAGAAAAAAAATTGAAGGGTCACGGGGGAAAAGGATAAAACTCCTCTTTTCCTAATTCCGAGAAAATCGAAAAACAAAGTTTGAAGTCGTCCCAGACAGACGCTATGCATAAAAAAAGTGAACTGTATGGGCCAACTGTATGGGACAAGAAAGAAAATTAAGTAGATCGAAGATAATTTCCAGAAATAATTAGAAATTTCAAACAAGGTAAGGACTTTGATCTTTTTCCCCCACAAATATCCGCGTTTCGGTCACCATAATACTTAATATTATATCACCGTGTTACCTATTGTTTATTCAAATCTCGTAATTCACTTCAGTAAATTTACTAGGGTGTGTAGGTACCTTACTGTCACCTCCAGAAAAATGTTGGGCAAAAAGTGGCTTTACATTCCAAATTAGGTATAGTTTTGTACAAAACATTAATTGCAAACAGGCAAAAAAATCAATAAATAAATCATTCATCTAATCATCCCCTACATTCCCCAACTTGTTGGACAGTGAATCAGGAAATGTTAGCATCGGGGTTGACGAGAAACTGACAAGTGTTTTAAATCCTCTGATTGTGCTGGTTTGATGGGGCCGTTGTGAAGGTTCCCCAATGTTACAGCTGCTTTTGGTACTGAATTCTTCTTCTTCGAGGTGGAAGGGGTTGTGAAAACTGTCTGGTATCTTCAGAAGTAGGAGCTTTCGTGCTTGATGAATCTTTGGTGTGATGCCGTACAACTCATGCAAAGGCGAGTTAAGGGATCTTTAAATCGGACACTGATCATTAGTGACGATTCGATACTTTCGATATTTATTGATATCGATATTTTGTTTCGATATTTCCGATATTTGTATTCGTTTTATCCTCGAGACTCAATAATCGATTATTTTCGATATCAAACATAACCTTCTCAACATAACCTTCTCTGACCTGATCAGCTGGTCGTGAAGGGGCGCCATTTGCGCTCCTATCCAGCAAGGTAATTCTGTTTGCATACCAAGTTTCTTGGTATGTGAACAAAACGATGGTGGTAATATTCTTTAAAAGCAATTATGTAATCGTTATTATTATGTCTCCCTCGTGGGTTAGATGTCTGACAAGAAATTCCATACTCAGTATGTGTGTTCACTCTCAGGTGACGACCTGAGAAGGTATGAATATAAGATACGTCTCTGCGGTGGTTTAGGACCCCTTTGAGCAGAGTGTTGTTGAGTGTGACGACGATTTTCCTGACATAACTCGCGAAGATCTCGTGGAGTATCTTGTATTGAAGACGGATTTCATATCCCTGAAGCAACTGAAGTGCTGCAAATCTTTGGATGCGCACAACTTCGTTACTTCAGGGCATGTGAAATCCATCTCATGCAAGGTACTCCCAGGTGACAAGGTGGTGGTGTTTGGAAAGGTAAGAAATTCAAATGTTATTCAATTATTATTAGGTTAATTGAAATAATAACAATGTATGCCATGTTTTGGGCAGGTAGTAAATTCAACAACGGTCGTTTGATGAAAATAATGATATGATAGCATCCCCTGCCCATTGCTAAGTCAAAATTGTTATGAAACTTTGAAAGATCAAGGGAAAAGATCTACTCATCATAGAAGAATCCAGTTGATACCAAAACTCTCAGTGAGAGCTCTACTTTCAATTAAAAATTATAATAAACCACTTCCCTGACTCTAGCACGCACCCTACTTCGAGCCATGAAGCAGTATTGTATGAGCAAATTTTCAAAATTAGGTTCCACTTATATATATATTGACCTAAACGTTTACTCCGTTTTATGGTTCGAATATGGATAGATTAACATGCAATGGAGTCATTACTAGCCCCACGAGTTGACTTGTACGTTGAAGAACAACACTAACGCATTATTATGGTTGCATTCATCCATATGTAGTGGTCGTGCCATGAACCACAATGTGGTTTTGGCACCGTGCTGGCCCCATTAATTTCACTTCCAAACTGAGGTCTGTAGTGAGTTTTTCTTTCAAATTTCAGATCAAAGTACAGATAGCAAGGTTTTTAGGTATTTTTTAAAACTTATATAGTACCTACCTATTTTTATGTACAGAATACCATACGAGCCAAACACCGCACAAATCGGCATGCCTAATGAAAAAATCTTTGTTTACAACGATGGGAATTCAGTCAGTTCATCGAACATGGTTGTCAGGAACGCTGGGAATCAGCGACACCAAAAGGCTGATGTTCTTATTTTTTCGGAGAGTTCTCTTGTCTTTCCACACTGTTTCTAATCACTTTTGGCAAACCAAAAAATTAAACACCGCTTCCGGGACGAGAAGAGCAACTAATAACCGCAGAAATTGGCATAATGAAAAACCGTCCATACAATCTTTGTTTACAACGGAGTCAACATGGCCGCCTTTCAGCGAGATTCGAATAACCGTTCGATTAGTCGAAGAATCGATACATCCATTCTGTGTGACGTCACACGGATAAAAGCAATCGATATTTTTCTTGCGATATTATCGAATATCGGAAGGAAAATATTGATATCAAAAGAAAATAAGTATCGGTTGTGATGGTTATATTTCTTCCCACTGTAATTTGTCGATTTCCCCAGAGATATGCAAAATAATAAAAACCGAAAATAAATAGAAACGGAAGATGAACGCAACATATAAACAACAATGATGAAAATAATATGTCGGACATACATTCCTCATGCTCGATATGGGAAGAGGGACAAGACATCGTCATCACTTCTTTTCGTTTCGATTTCGCGTTCGCCTGTTTTGTATTAATTTATTATATTGTGTATTATTACAACTTTTCACGAGTAAAATTCAAACTGTCATGTTTAGATATCAATTGAAATTAAAATGTTGCATACGAGTCTGCAACACATTGGGACATTTTATGTCTTTAAAGAAGGGATTCAGGGGCCTTCGAACAATGCTACACCACCTACCCCAGTAGCGTAGTTGTTATACTTAACTGTAGTGTTCATCATAAAAGAATTGGTAATTAGACTCAGTTCTTTAATTAATGTAAGAAACGTTGAAAAACGATATTCGCGTTGCTTTTCGGCGTTTGATTTCACCGGCTTGGAACACTTTCTCACTTCAGATGCCTGACGCAAATCGGTTGCCTGTTTCTTATTTGAATAATCTTCTTGATTTTCTGTACACAATTTTCTCCTTCTTTGTGATGATGGTCCCGAATCCATCGTTAAATGCCAACTGAAGATGCAGCTTTATTATGTTCTTATATGTTTCTTGGATACCGAAACTACGTGTATCCCTAGTGTATAATTGTGAGGAATTTATAATACTTTTCGAGTTCACATGCCAACGGAGAATCTTTTCGTGACGGAGTCGAAATTCACATATTAGTAAACAAACTGACGGAATGTTAACGTGCTCTACAACGAAGGGGGTCAATGTGCATACAAATGAACATCATGGTATTTAGGGATAAATTGAGAGCTTTCCAACGAGTGGTGTACGATTTTTGTGCGATGAAAATTGCTGAAGATACTTTTCCCTAGTTACATATTTGTTGTAAGTGAAAATCATCACAATTATTTGGTAACGAATTTTGGTAACGGTTTTCGAGTTATGTGCCAGAGCAAAGACATAAAATGTCAAAATGCTTCAGAAATGCTTGCATACGAGTCTGCAACACATTGAGACATTTTCATGTCAACCACTACACAACAAGGTAGTGAAGTAAGGTTGTTAGTTACCCAAGCATCAAAGTTTTCGTGACGATTTTTCAGTTCATGTGCCAAAGCAAAATGTAAGGTTGTTGATTGTTCTCTACGCAACACAGTGAGTCTATTTTATTTATTGGTCGCGTGAGCAAGATTTGCTTAGTTTTCGTGACGATTTTTCAGTTCATGTGCCAAAGCAGACATGAAAATGTCAAAAGAAAAAGCAAAAACATCATATGTTTTTCGATCACGATAAATTATTGAGAGAAAAATATTGATTTCACTGATACCGCATATTATTCGATATTGATGAAAAACTACACGAAAACATATTAGATATCAGTATTTTTCTTGCGATATTCTATCAATATCACTGATATTGATTTTTTTTAATATGCAAAAATATCTTCGAAATAGGTGAAATCAGTATTTTTTTCTCGATATTCTATCGATATCACTGATATTGATCAAAAAATATGCTAAAACATATTCGATATCAGCGAAATCAATATTTTTCTTTCGATATTCTATCGATATCAGTGATATCGATATTTTTCTTCCAATATTTTATCGATATCGATACTGCCTTCCGATATTATTTCGATGTTAAACATCGCATCGAAAGGAACATCGAATCGTCACTACTGATCATTCTTCCCCGGAGCCCCGTATTTGTTTTAGCTTTAAAAAGAATTAATGCGATCTTCATTCCACAAAGTGAAACAACCCTTCGGTTCTACTCCTCCCAAGCTACACGATGGCGTGCTTGTCTCAATTCGGCCAAAAAGTGGAGTTTGATGCTTTTTCCCCGTGACCCCTGCAATTGTTTAACACCCCTAAAATTTGTTGGTTTACGTTTCAAGGTACGCAGAATCCAAAAAATGCAATTAAAACGCTGCACATTATTACACAATGGTTTATTATTTTTCTATACAGATCACTCGTCTGCAAAGAAACAGGGCTTTGCCATTGTTACCACCAACCAACTTGAAGAAAAACATCGATCGCCAAAGTGTGACAGAGCAAGTTACTCTGACACCTGATTCGTGATTCGATGGATTCAACCCCACCGTATAGATACGAGCCTAATTGATTATAGGCTAATATGAATATGTCCACCTATCTTCCACATTTTAACATGGAACATGTTATTGCCCCAGGGTAACTTCCCGAAAAATTACGCGGGAGGGGGACGCGAGACGGTCACGCACCTTTTCTGACAGGTTTTCGAGGCGCTCAGCGCCGAGTTTTTGCATGGAACATGCTTTAGCCTTGACCTGATAGGCAAAAAGTGGTACATTTTCAGGGAACGGTAACTAGGAACGGTATCGAGTCACGAAATTTTGCTTAGTCGTTGATAGGGAACTAAGGATCGTGCAACGTGGTGTAACCTGTGCGATACTTCCATTGAAGGTAGATGAGTAGTGAGTCAACATAAGCGAGAAAATATAACTTCCTCCGAGGGTTACTGTCAATAGTTCGAATTGGAAACGATGCTCCTCCCTGATCAGCTGTGTGAGCTAACTTCGGTCCTGAAGGTCCCACGAAGCTGAAATTCGGTTCAGGAGGATTGGCAGTAACAAACATTGGATTGAAGGATTGGAAACAGCAAACAACAAAGCACGGCTAAAGCATGTTCCATGTTTTTTAATAATTTACGCCGTAAACTTAAAGCCTATTTACGTCTATTTAAGTCTACTTACAGTAGACAGCATCTGGGGGGTCCAGGGGGGGGGGGGCTTGCCCCCCGGCGAGACCCGAAGCGCCAAATTTTTTTTTAATTTCAAAAAACTCAAATTTAACAAAACTATAATTGACCTTGTAGAAGATTGTAGCTTGGAAATGTCCTGAAGAAATTAAAGAGTTTAGTGTAGTAAGCCTTCACTTTTGGAATTGTGCGCTGGTGAAAACTTCTTTCGCGTGTTTGGGCCAACCTAGCTCGATATTATCTATCTATCTTTGCTTACTCAATCTGTATCTATTACTCAACATTCCTAGCCCTGGATTGATCTCTTCCAAGGAATAAGTATTCAAACGTATAGTTTTCTAGGTGCAGAACAACTCTCCAATTTAATTACTTCTCCAATTTATCAACTCAATTATCCAGATCAAGGGACAGGTCTCTAGAGAGATCTTGAGAGAGATTTCGGGCCGCCTTGTCTCCGCCCCCGAGAGACTCCGCCCTCTCGGAGCGAGTGATTTGAACGTGCGATTCCGAACGACTCGCTCGTTGAGGCGGCCAGCGGGCGGTTTAACTACATGCGGGACGACTCCGACGTCACTTGCGACGGACGGACGGGGGGAGTTAACGGTAACGGAGGGAAACTGTGTCACGAGTGGCGCAACAACAACAAAAACGAATCGATGCAGTCCGAACCGAAATTCACCAATAATCTGGTGCTTTACTTGGGGTGAAATCAACAACCAATGTTTCAATATTAAATATTGAAAATTTTGCTTCCGAGTCTACCGAGGCAGCGGAAGCTTTGTTTTCACTTTTCGAAGTTCAAAATAAAAGTTCTCCAAAATCAAACTTTTTGGTTCCGTGTCTGTCTGTCTGTCATGAAATCCTTGTAACGGGCAAAACTAGATGAAGTTATCGTCCGAATCCGATGAATTTTCAGAGATTATGAGGATTGGCGTGTAGATGGTCCCCTATGAAAATCATGGCCCCCAAATTACCCTCTGCGCATGCGCAAACTTCAAATCCTTGCTACAGCCATAATTTCAACATTTTCCATTCAGAATGAGGTCTAGTTTAGATTAAAACGCTGCAAATATTACACAATGGTTTAATATTTTTCCATATAGATCACTCGTCTGCAAAGCCACCAACCATCCAACATGAAGAAAAACAGCGATCGCATTTCGGTCAGCTATAATTTGAACGGAGATTAGGCCTCTTTTGCGATTCACACTTGTGTTTCTGATTTATCGTACGTCCAACCCATTCTCGTAGGGAGCGAACGATTTGTCCTACAGGGCTCCGCGTGGTCTAAAAAAATTCTGAAAATTCAATAGAATCTTAAATTGATGGACCATTATATCAACATTTTTTGAGTTAGGGCGTTTTCAAAATTTCAAAATTCCTTTTTTGACCCTTAGAAGTGACCTACATCAACCAAAATCTTCGGGGCACAACTAGACCCCAAATGGAGCCTACATACCGAATTTCATCAAAATCGGTCAATCCTAAGTGGCAAAAGTGCCGCGTACGGCGGACGGACGGCCAAATTTTTATTCGATTTTTCGATTCTACGTACCTTGAAACGTAAACCGTCAAATTTTGAGGGGGTGTTAAACATTTTTTTTCTTAGTCGATTCCACAGGTTCATTATTGAAAATAATAAACCAAAATAACAATAAACATTTTTTCGATCCACACCCCTTTGTTTTCTTGTCTCATGTGTTTTTCCGCCATTTCAAATTGAAGAAAAATCATTCAATTTCTACCTTGATGGGGAAAACAATACATCGCGAATATTTCTAGGTATTATTTGCTCCATTAAGGGAGAAATTATATGAAGTTTAATACTTGAAATTAGTTAATTGTAAGCAGGAAGAGAGAACAACATGACTTTATAAGTGAACATTTTCTAAACCGAACGAAACATTTGACTAATTAATCAGGTGCTCAATCCTCCTCCCGTCCATCAAACCGCCTCCCCGCCGTTTGAAAAACTGCTGAATGTTTCTCGTTCCATGGAATCTCTTCTCAATGCAAGTCATCAATGATCTGTTCGCCTGTTCTTTGTTTGGTGGGTTTTCCCTACGCCCTCACGTATAAATTAATGTTTATTTCTATTGGTGTTTCCATCAATTAGTAAAATGTTTCATTCAATTTCATAGGAAAATGTCCATTTGCAAAGCTGTGATCTTTGCATACGAGTGATCTATACAGGAAAATAATAAACCTTTGTGTAATAATTCGCAGCGTTTTTTCCCCCCAGAACAGAGTTGGGCAAAATCATACTCATGAACATAATTAAGATTTTCAATCACAGGGATACGCTTCTGTGATTATGATTAAGATCAAGGGCGGTATTCATAGTCCTCACTCAAGTCCGAATTAGCGGTACAAGTGGAGTCTACCCCTGAGTGTTCCCTGGAGAGTCACTTCCAACTCAAGTGAGGGGGTCACTCAAGTCCGCGCTCACGGTATTCATCAACCAAACTTGACCACAAGTCGAGTTCGCACTTCACTTGAAAAGGCCGAAATCCCGAGTGAGCTCCTGAGGTCCCTGAAGTGCGAACTTGACTTGGGGATTCCACTGCTGGTAGTGGAAATCGAATGAAATACAACGTAACTATAACATTTTAGAGTAATTTAATAAACATTAATGATTGCAATAGCTTGAAATAATGCAAAATACAATATTTTAAACAAAATCGATATTTCGATGCCATCACTACCAAAACTTCTTTGCTTGGTTCATAGTGATTTTGAGAATTCGTCGTCCATAATTTCAAAAGTGCTCTTGATTTTCATACAGTTCCAGCAATGAAATCGTATTCACACACTCAGAGTATGATTAATAGTACACAACTGTAGATTATAATTCACAGGAAATCTGTGATCAATCACAGGAATAATAGGATTAACATTTCATTCACGCATTAAGAGTACGAATAAAGTCTTAATTCTCAGGAATCCTGTGCCAATTCACAAATTTTCTATGAATAATCACAGGTTTGTCACAGGTCCTGTGATTAAGACTGTAATCATGATCTTAGTGCGTGAATAAAATGTTAATCCTATTATTCCTGCGATTGATCACAGATTTCCTGTGAATTACAATCTACTATTAAGGGGTTCTCAGTCGGTCGCCCTTCGTTCCTCGTTTCGGATCACTATTTCAAGAAAACGAAGGCGCAAAAACTTAGAAAGTTGTACCTCAATTTGAAATTTTAAAGAATTTTAGAAATTTGTTAGTGCACGGACCTAGTGAATTGAAAAACTGAAATACTGCCGCTGGAATCATCAAAATCGAACTATAATAGCCACAGAAACATGGGAAAAACCGTTTATTCAGTAGTTTTTCCCATTTTTCTTTGAAAATTATTGTTCGATTTTGATGATTCCCGCGGCAATATTTCAGTTTTTCAATTCCCTAGGGCCGCGCACTAATGAATTACTAAAATCCTTTGAAATTTCAAATTTAGGTACAATTTTTTAAGTTTTTGCCTCTTCAATTTCGGTAAATACTAAAAACTAACGGCGATTGACTGAGACCCCCTTAATCATACTCCGTGATTACGATTTTAATCACACTCTGAGTGTGTGAATACGAATTGAATCTTAATCATAATCACAGAAGCGTATTCCTGTGATTAAAAATCTCGATCTTGTTCATGAGTAGGTATGATTTTGCCCAACTCTGCCACAGACCTCAAGCTATTTCACAAAAATATCAGTCGAAATCCGAGTTTGGGATTGACGACGGACTGACGAGGAACCAGAACAGTTCGCGAAGCTCTCGACAAGTCGAAACAAAATTTCTGATGTTGGGGGACGGCTGTCGGCCGGAATCTTTCCTACCTTCGGTAGTGAGGATGATTTTAAACGCGCCTGAAGATGAGAAGAGAAGGATTTCCAAATGTCACGAGGACAAACGGCTAATTCGCATCTCCGTGGCGAAAAGATTGCACAGTCAACTATTTGAGGACAGCGTTTACAATTCTCAAAATTTCCATCGGTTACTTTTAGAGATTCTGAGGGGTTGTAATTTAGGTTTTAGAATAAAATCTCAACTAAATCAAATTTGTCCCGACTTATTATAAACAATCAACACAGCAAATATGAAGATGGACCCAACAAACAGCACAACGTCAAGTGATTGTGGGAATGAGGTCTGTTGAAAGAGAACCTTTATTTCCTCAACAATATTGCTCACAAAACTTAAAAAGTAATTTTGTAGAAACCAACACAATACAAAATAAACTCGATCACTTGGCTACAGGATCTTCGGGACAACCAACGAAGTCCCCTTCCGTTCCCTGTATGTACTATCGAAGAAATAATGGAAATGTAAGAATGACATTGGTTTATGTTGATGATCTTATACTAATATCATCGTCAGAGGAAGAAATGATTGACACGAAAGAAATGCTGAGAAGCAATTTTGACATGAAAGATTTAGGTGAGTGAAAATATATATTAGGTATTGAAGTCAAAAGGGGGGATGATTCGGTTTGCCTTAATCATATGAAATACACCAAAGAAATTTTGTCTGAATTCAATATGTTGGACTGCAAACCAGTTTCAACTGGTATGGAAACCAACTTTGGTAAAGAACACTGTCCAGCATCTGATGAAGATAAGAAATACACGAAGAACATACCTTATCGTCGACTTATTGGAAAGCTCTTGTATAGATACAAGATAGATCTATCTCAGGCCACGAGACCTGACCTCGCATTCGTGGTTTCAAAGTTGGGACAATTTTCTTCGAATCCAGGTAAATTGCATTGGTTAGCGGCAAAGAGGGTGTTGCGGTATATCAAAGGAACTATGAATTACGAATTAGTAATTGATGGAAGAGAAGACGACTTGGAAGGATATTCGGATTCTGTCTGAGCCGGATCTACAGATGACCGCAGATCAACGACAGGATTCACAATTAGGCAAAGAGTATCAGCAATTATTTGGAAGTCATCCAAACAGAGGACAGTTGCTTTGTCAACCATGGAAGCAGAGTTCATGGCAATAGCTGCTTGTGCCATGGATATGGTCTGGCTTCAGTATGTCCTGGATGAAATTGGCTGTATTTTGAAAAGGCGACCTGCAATTTGGAGCGATAACCAGGCTGCAATAAGTTTCACGAGGGGCAACAACGTAAGTGCTGACTCAAAACTATTCTACATAAAGGACTTGGTGAAGAATGAAAGATTAATTATCGATTACGTTCCCTCTCTCGACAATGTCGCAGACATAATGACGAAGCCTTCGACAAGAAAGAGGAATTTGACAATCATGGAATCTATCGGGCTCAACAGGATCTGAGGAACAACCAACAAGGTCTACAGGAATAAAATTCGAAGTGCTCGAAAGATGTGTTGCAGAGTGAACGTCCCACCAGCGTCAATCAAAAATGAGCTGCCCACCACAACTATTGAAAATTAATTTCTATTGCAACAAAAACGTAGAAATAATTAAATATAACAACAGATTCCTCTCATTTTGATTCTCACTTCAGATTCCTTTAAGCTGTTTTATTTATTACTTCATTTTTCTTGAATTGAAACTTAATTTTCGAAAATTATGGTGGCATCTCCACCAGCTCATTTCTGATTGACTCTTGGAATTCTCACTGAGTAACTCGTCCTTCGAGCCCCGAAGAACGTAATAAATAAATTATTATTCCCGATCTGTAGTTACAAACAATAAATTTCGTTCATTCTTTTAGATACCTACTGAAAATGAAATGTATTTTCGACCATTTTGGTTTATTATTTTCAATAATGAACCTTTGGAATCGACCAAGAAAAAAAAAATTTTAACACCCCCTCAAAATTTGATGGTTTACGTTTTAAGGTACGTAGAATCCAAAAATCGAACTAAAATTTGGCCGTCCGTCTGCCGTACGCGGCACTTTCCTTAGTTAGTTTTGACCGATTTTGATGAAATTTGGTATGTAGGCTCCATTTGGGGTCTAGTTGTGCCCCGAAGCTTTTGGTTGATGTAGGTCACTTCTAAGGGTTCCAAAATCAATTTTGAAATTTTGAAAACGCCCTAACTCAAAAAATTCCGATATAAAGGTATTGTTTTTCCTTCAATTTAAGATTCTATAATTTTTAGAATTTTTTGAGACCACGCGGAGCTCTGTAGGACAAACTGTTCGCTTCCTACGAAAATTTGAGTGTTTATATTGAAATATATATATATATATATATAAATCAAAACACGAGTGTGAATCGCAAAAGAGGCCTAATATCCGTTAAAATTAGAGCTGATCGAAATGTAATCGATAGTTGGTGATTTTGATTTTTTTAAAATTTTTTTTACATTTTTTTTTTTCCCCCATATTGGATGGTTGGTGATTTTGTAGACGGGTGGGTGATCTATAGGTATAGAAAAATAATAAACCATTGTGTAATAATTTGCAGCGTTTTTAACCTTAATTTGGCTTCCTCACAATTGGGGGTGGGAAAGCGCGCCAAGTGGGTGTGGCACATAGCTTCCTCGTATCCACAACCCGATTGTATTGATAATCCGACGCATTGTAGCTGATCTCATAGGGGACCATCACACGACAACCCGCACAAGCCCCACCTAATTTGATCGAAATCGGACGATAACTTCGTATAGTTTTGCCCGTTTACTTGAATTTCCCGTTATTACAGACACACAGACAGACAGACGCGGAACCAAAATAGTTCAGGAAGGCCTGAAACGTAAAACGCGAGCGGAAATTTTGATTTTGGAGAACTTTTTTCTTTCAACCTTGAAAAGTGAAAACAGCTTCCTCTACCTCGGAAACAAAAAGGTAGAGTCCTGCCAATTCAAAATTTTCTGTTTTGAACAATATTAATTCCGCGTCTCTATACGACATGATAACACAAAATCATTGACCGATATCATTTTCTCGGTCACTTCAAAAAGACTTTGTGATGCATCGACACAACGTAACTCAATTTCGCTAAAATTTGGGGGGTAGTTGGGGGCTAACCCTTAAATCATAATTAATCGTTCTGAAACCAAAAATATCGCATATTCAGGGCTGTTGTGGTCTATCAAACGTGACTTCGAACGCACTTCGAAATGACTGTGCTATGCGTCAAAACGTGACTTTGTACTGCGGCGTCTCAGGTCTCAACTTGTTCTCAGCAGCCTCCGACAAACCCGTTCGATCCGTCGAGGGCTCGTAATTGGGCGATGAAACCCGAGACGACGCGTCGGGCCGACGAGGATCCTGAAAACTGGAGTGACCGCCGGAGCGGCTTTCGAATCCGCCTTTTGTGGGGCGGATGCGCTCCCGAACTGGAAGACGAACTTTTCATCTTCGGGGATGAGCGGGGGGGGGGGGGGGGGGGGGGGGGAGAACCAGACGTCGTCGGGGTGCTCGTCCAGGACGTCTTCGTCAACTCTCACTCGACAGCTTTGGTCTGCAGGATGACGAGCTGTCACCACAATCGATACCTGTTCTCATAATCGGCAGTACAAATAAACCAGTATCGATTACCTCTACATCATCAATTTACAGCCAAATGTAATTGATGATTTTGTAAAAAATCATCAAAATTGAAATAAGTCTGCCAAGTGGGTGAGGCACATAGCTTCCTCGTATCCACAACCCGGCTGTATCAATTTGCATCAATCTCTAACTACCTTGCACCACCATCATAGGGGACCATCTACACGTCAACCCGCACAATCTCTGAAAATTTCTTGCAAACTCTGCCCAGGTCTGAATTTCCAACACATTTGCTTGGTAGTTCAACCTGGTGCCAAGAGATGGCGACACTATCGCTCCTGGATTCATTCGAGTACAACTCAGTACCACTCGATCTATCGCCTAAACTAATCACCTGCTATCCTAAACAAAATAGTTAAAATATAAAAGTTTTGGTTTATTATTTTCAATAATGAACCTTTGGAATCGACCAAAGAAAAAAATGTGTTAACCTCCCTCAAAATTTGATGGTTAAGTTTCAAGGTACGTAGAATCCAAAAATCGAATAAAAAATTTGCAGTCCGTCCGCCGTACGCGGCACTTTTCTTAGTCACCATGGACTGATTTTGATGAAATTTGGTATGTAGGCTCCATTTAGGGCCTAGTTGTGCCCCGAAGATTTTGGTTGACATCGGACATTTCACCCATCGGAAGGGGTGAAAAATAAGGGCTGAAAATTTCAAAACGCCCTAGCTCAGACATACGATATAAAAGTATTGTTATATACAATAGTATTGTTTATTACACAACAAATACAAATTATTACATAATGGTTTATTATTTTTCTATATAGATCACTCGTCTGCAAAGCCACCAACCATCCAACATGAAGAAAAACATCGATCGCATTTCGGTCAGCTACAATTTGAAAGGAGATTAGGCCTCTTTTGCGATTCACACTCGTGTTTCTGATTTACCGTACGTCCAACCCTTAAATTCTCGTAGGGAGCGAACGGTTTGTCCCACAGAGCTCCGCGTGGTCTCAAAAAATTCTAAAAATTCTATACTATCTTAAATTGATGGAAAAACAATACCTTTATATCCAAATTTTTTGAGTTAGGGCATTTTCAAATTTTCAAAATTATTTTTAGAACCCTTAGAAGTGACCTACATCAACCAAAATCTTCGGGGCACAACTAGGCCCTAAATGGAGCCTACATACCAAAATTTCATCAAAATCAGTCCATGGTGACTAAGAAAAGTGCCGCGTACGGCGGACGGACGGCCAAATTTTTATTCGATTTTTGGATTCTACGTACCTTGAAATGTAAACCAACAAATTTTGATGGGTATTAAAATTTTTTTTTCTTTATCGATTCCAAAGGTTCATTATTGAAAAAAAAAAAAAACAAAATGACGAATCTGAGCGCCGTATTCAGGAGCTGTTCGCAAGTTCCTACTTTACCCAGTGAGGAATATTTGCCACAGGTACTTACCCCGTTCTGTCAGTAATAAACAGTAAAATTCTGATGAATTCATCGATAATATTAAGGACAGCACGGATAAATGAATGCCGAAATAGCTGGCGCAGCTCGCCCCTGTCCACTAGGCTCAATGTTAGAGGAATGTTCCCCGTAACTAGGGTTGTCCCCAAAGTATCTATACAATGTATCGATATGTCATGTCGATACTTTTTTCTCTGATATATATCGTAGTATCCATACTTTTTTCCAGTATCGGAGGCGATACTTTTTTTCTCTCACATTTTATGTTTCAACATGAAGGTACCTACTTGACAGTACCTCTATCTCTACGTAGATTGTTGGGAGACCAACCACTTCAACAAATTAAACGAAGATGATGTACCACCACCCCCAGCTCTCTACGATAACCTGCTGTCCTCCATCATCTAGGAAGGACCACCAAAATGTTAACCCAACCAAAATGTTAAAACAAATCTAAATAAACACTCATTTTTTGGTTTATTATTTTCAATAATAAGCCATTGGAATCGAGCCCTGACAACAAACAATTTAACCCCCCCCCCCCCCCCCTCAAAATTTGATGTTTTACGTTTCAAGGTACGTAGAATCCGAAAATCGAATAAAAAAAATTTCCGTCCGTCCGCCGTACGCTGAAAAGCATTGCCCAAAAGTTCATTATTTTCTGTATAGATACCTCCCTACCAACTTTAGGTGCCTACTACCTACTAGGGCATTTTTGAACATTCCAACCCTTCATTTCCATTTGGTTGATGTTTGGGGTGATTTATTGTTTTGTTAATTCTATATTAATTATTATTCTCGCGATGGAGAGATGTCACACTAATAGAGAGAAACAAATACGACATTTTCACACATTTTTGTGAAAGTATCAAAAAGTATCGATACTTCAAAATATCGATACTTTTTGATACTTTCTAGATGTATCGATACGATATTATATCGATACTTTTGAAGTATCGGACATCCCTACCCGTAACCATAGGACCAAGTCTTGTAGGCTGGGGTAGTTGAGAATTAACTAATTGGCTTGAAAAACATAAATCAAATTTCTATTGATTATCATTAAATTTTATAATTTATGATTGCTCTTGTTTTCCAACAACCGGTATTATTATTTTTCTTCTTTTATTTATATATTTTTATCCATTTCAGAGTCGGTTCTTGTTCTACGATAACTACGACTGTCTGGTCCCCTCGAGAGGTGTTCTGCACGTGATGAATGAATTGTGGACGTTACCTGTTGGAGATTGAGGGCCCCACGAGCTCATCAGACTGTCAACAGGGAGGCCGAGGATTTCTGGGTCATTCTGGTATTTCATTCTCCTCCAGCCCCAGCGCTGCTGTTGGCCTCCGTGGTAGCCAAGTCTCAGGATGGCTCCATCTCTCCCGGAGTCCCCCTCCACTTTCCTGAAGAACAAAAAAATTCCATCAATAACTTCTTTGATTAACAAAATAAACCAGAATGAAGAATATATACAACAACATAAAGGAAAATCGTCGTCCCGTGACACACAGAAAAATTGTGTAAAACCTAAGGCGGTTTTGAAGTTGGTCAAAAAAGTGTCATTTGTGCAGCACGAGTGAATGAACAGCATCTAAAAGGAATAGTTTAACCGATTTTTGGTAATAATTATGCTAATTTTGAACTACGATGTTATTTTAAGAAATATTTTACTTGAACAACTTTTAGCTACGATAATGTATAACTAGTTTCGAACTAGAATTTTTTTACAAGAAATATTTTACGTAATCGATTTTCAGTTATGATAACTATAACAGGTTTGATCTATGATATTCTTTCAACTCATGATTTTTCCTCTTTTTCCCTTTATTCCTTTAACTGCATTTACCATTATTTCCCTTCCTGTAATGGGAATTGTTTTTTCAATTACCATGGCTTGTTATTGGGAAAGTACTGGGTCCTTCCAATTACACATTACAGAGAAGGTAATTTCTATTCCAATTATTACATGAAATTTTGTTTGAACCTATATTTGGTAGGTACGAAAATAGGTCGTAAAGTACCTACCCTAGGTGGAATTGTCGAGATTTTAAGATTTTTGTCTATCTATAAAATTAATAACATACTCGTAAATAAAACAATAAATATTTTTGACAAGGGGATTTGCAAAATTAATGATTTTCGAACCTTACGTACCACTACCTCCCCTAACTGGTATCTCATAAGGGATGTCTACGCTCATAAGGGAGTTATACTTTCCCATAATGAGAGAATTAAGGTTCAAATACACGGGAAAGACATGGTTCTCCGATCCGGAGATTGTGGAAATGCTGAACTGAACATCCGTAAATTTTGAAAAGGTGGCACAATATTAGGGCAGCTAGTAATTATAGGGATTTCCTAACTGCGGAATTCAATTACGAATAGGAAATACATGGAAAGGAAAGTGAAAGTAAAAGTAGAGTATTTGTTCCCAATTGTCGGAAAGGAGTCGAAATAAGCACGAAGGAATTGGCAACTTGACATTTGAAGGAAAAATATTATAGATAGGATTTACCTACCTAGGATTTAGAAACAGCGACCACCCCCTGCGACGGTAATATAATACCAGCAGTACCTATAAGCGGGTGTGCTTTCTGCAGTACTTAATGTTACATTAATTTGGTGATTGTGGAGGTCAAAAATAACTAGATAGATAAGAAATTGTTAGTTGCGGTAGTGAATAAGTGTATTTGCATGTACTAAAATCAGGTATAAACGGTTTTGTATTTATTGTATTACAAATAGTAATTGTAAATAAACGCTTTCTCTCTCCCTCTCTCTCTCTCTCTCTCGCCCCTCGCTCCTGTTTATTCTTATTATTAATCTAAGCTAGACCTCATTCTGCGAATTTTGACACCAACCGCGACTTTCCTTAAAGACCTTTTTTTAAAATGATTTTTCAAAGTTTCGAATATTTATGACGTCACGGTTGGGACCCACCCAGGGTGGAGTCGACTGATGGCAAAACCTGAAGAGGCGCAATACTCCCTCCATCATTCGTGAGATAAGCTGATTCAACCTTGTGGTTCAACCCTGATACCAAGCAGCCAGATGGACATGACTGCTGAGTGCTGAAAGTGCTGGTACGACGCTGTGGTGTAAATATTTATGTACAATACCATCGATTGTAGTGGTGAAGTATTTTTTCCAAATCCAAAGCCGTGTTCTTCGCAGACGAGTGATCTATATAGAAAAATAATAAACCTTCGTGTAATAATTTGCAGCGTTTTTTTCTATTCCTGGGACTGCTGGCTGGCGGGTTCTCCATCTCTTGTAGTGAAGTTGGAGCCTTCCTCCTCTCAGCTCCTTCGAACTTCTCTGTCTTCTGGTTTGCTGATACAAGCTCTCTTAGTTTTTCTTCCACGTTCACTCCCAGCATTTCTTGGATTTTCGCGAATCCGCATCCTTGACGATGTACCAGTCTTTTATCTTGATCCCAAGTGAATACCTCTTTGCCAGCCCACAATTTATCGAAGGAAACTCCGATATTTTGTCCTTGCGCACATCTCATCAGTATTCTTCGAATAGATTGTAGCTGGCGCCGTTTCTGGCGTATTTCAAACGTTTAGTCGGAACCAATCCAAAAGCCGGTATTTTGACATGGAAAAAATGTATTTTGGCTGGGGGTCAAGGAATTTTTCGCGACACTTTTGCCACAAAAATGTAAAGCTGCAACCAGTAAACAAAATAGGTAGCTATGAAGCAAGGTTCTCTAGAATACTGCGATATATCGATACCTTAAAGCACAAAGAAGCTATGTCCATCCAACTTCCACATTTTTTTTTCTTTTTAATTTCAGAAAAACTCAAATTCAACAAAACTAGTATTGAGTTTTCTTGACGATAATAGCTTGAAAATTTATTGAGGAAATTAAAGAGTTTAGAGTAATAAGCCATTATTTTAGGAATTGTGCATTGGTTATAATTTCTTATGCGTTTTTCTCAAAACTCAGTTTTTGGACATACCTAGCTCCTTTGTGTGGTTTCAATATTACGTGCGATCGGAGTTTTTTTTAGAAAACTAAAACTGTTTATTCATTGACAAATTATTCATAAAATATAATGTGTGTATTTTATTTTATCATTTTAATTTTCAAATTACACCCACAGCAATGGACATATCCATGATCTATTGTTTTTCCCTCTAAGGGGAGAAATTTCGATTTGTGACTTTTTTTCAATGCTGATGCTTGCTAGAAACTGGTATTTTTGTCATCTTGTCCCAATAGTGTCACGAGAATGGGCGTCTCCTCTTTCTCTCTAAAGTCCTTGCCGATACGATTGTTAGCGAACCTCTTTTTACTCCCAACGAGCTTTGGAAAAATTCAGTTACCTGCTCTTCACATTGAATCACCTACTGTTTCTTATCTTACCTACAAGTACAATACATACAATACAATAAATTGTATTGTAAATAAATCATTGCCAAAAGACATATCTATGCATAAGTTTTTATAAAAGAATGGCATCAAGTTGTCTTTCAAGTTTCTTTCTTTCTGCGAGAGGAATAGCCAAATTTCAAGCCTAACATCGGACTAGCAAACAAAGCGAGAAAGATTCTGTTTGTGAAAATAGAAATTTTTGGAGCGACAAATGTTGAAAATTCCGAAATATTCAAATTTTAAAGTCATAATTGGGAAACCCAGAAGTAGGTAGGTACGTACTCATCTGCGAATTCGTTGTTTTTCATCAAATTATTTGGTCACAAAATGAGAGTCAATACTTAGTTGATTCAAGGGAGCTAGGGTCAGGTAGAAAAAGGGTTCCACCTACCATTGGGTTGTCGGTCTCGTTATTGTTTCAAGACGTTTCCTAGAAATCCCAAGATGGCCGTTAGGGATCAGGCTAGTTTTAAATGCGAAAGACCCCCCCCCCCCCCCCCCTCGAAGCATGAAGGTACCTGCATGAGCCAATATTCTGGGAAAAGTCGAAATAACTGGTAATTTTAGAGCCCTCTCAACGTCTGAGATGCTCAAAGTACAACAAGCAGTGTAGTGGAAACCCTGGGATTCTGGGTAGAAACTCCTAGGAGCCAGCAAGTGTAGGTCTCAAGCTCCAAGTACCAAGAACCATTCTTTTCCTCGAATCGCCAAGAGGAGCAAACCACTTGTGTGCGAAGTTGAATACCTCTCGGCTCTCGGAACTGAATTGGAAACGAAAGTCCATTCATGCAGCATGAGTTAATAAACGAATTTTCAGAGAATTCTTTTTTTGTTTGTTATTTTTTGTATTTAGTTACTGTCTGCCTAAACTAACGTATCTATTCAAGCATTAACGTGGAAATTTGAAATTATTCAATTTTTTGTGAAAATTAGATTCAAAATGTTCAGTAAGATAGGTTGATAAACCTTGAATTGAAGAGACTGGGAGTAAATACACTACTATTCATTTATTTTATTTGAATACTTCATTACTTTAATACTTTATTTGAATACTATGTAGTTGCAACGTCAAGTTTATAAAAGATAAATGGGCAGGTTAGTTTAAAAAATGCTTGCATACGAGTCTGCAACACATTGGGACATTTTCATGTCAACCACTACACAACAAGGTAGTGAAGTAAGGTTGTTAGTTCATGGACCCAAGCATCAAAATAAGAAAACAGTTGATTGTTCTCTACGCAACACAGTGAGTCTATTTTATTTATTTATTGGACGCGTGAGCAAGACTTGCTTAGTTTTCGTGACGATTTTTCAGTTTATGTGCCAAAGCAAAGACATGAAAATGTCAATAATCGAGCTAACTCCCTGCGGGAATCAAAAGATTAGCAGTATTAGCGATTATTGTGAAAGCATATCAACAAAGAAGTGAACCATAATTTTCTTAAAATAGAGAAGTTTACTAATAATTTATTAATAATTTAGTTAGAGAAGTTTACTAATAATTATTAATAAATTCAACAAATTTCTGCAGCTGAAAAAGAAGTTTACTAATAATTTATTAATAAATTCAACAAATTTCTGCACCTGAAGAATTGCATGTCTTTTTCTTAGTTCTGTAGAGAGGCACTAGTTTAGCCAGACGCCTCCCACGAATTCATAATTAAAGTTGGAAGGAAAAAGTTTTTTTCCATGCGCATAAATGTTCATAAATTCCATTTAAATTGATTTGTTCTGAATGTTTGTTGGGAAATTTTTGTTTGTAAATAAACGTTTCAACGCTCTCTCAGACATCTTCACAACTTTTCAGTACTTGCCCAAATGAAAGGAGTATAAAAATGGAACACCAAGTTCGGACCTGCACCTCCTACTGGGAAAACGCCAGTTCCTTACGTAGGTACGAAGAAATACAAAGTTTTGATTCCGCTGTCAGTTGTTAGACACGGCTGGGAGGCAAATATTCAAATGCACCCGTTAGTCTCCAGTTATCCGTTAGGCGTCGTCGAGACGAGTATTGCGCAACAATCGGAAGGAACATTCGGCTTCAAGTACCCGAAATTCCGGTACATTCCAACTTAGCATTTTCACTCACAAATTTGGATATTGGCGACTTTCAAAAACAATCGCTTGAACGGATTTGTAAACAATACTGAAAAAAATTACTAACTTCACAAAATCCAAAAAAAAAACTTATTTTCAATAGTTTTAATGGATTTTGTTTGAAGCTGGATTGAGGCAGCACCTTGGGGTATATTAGAACGATTCGCTTACAATTCCATGTTCATATTGAGATATTTGAAGGATTAATAATGTCATCCTTCTCCTCGAGATCATCCAGATTGTCAGAATTGGAAAAAAACTGGGGAAGAGAAAAGAAAGAAAGAAGACTTCTATGCACTTGAAGAGAACGGAAGATTTGACTGAAGGATTGACAAACCAGTACTTTCAGAACAACATCCATTTCAGAAGGAGGCGTGCTCAAATTTGGAGCAGGTGGCCCAGGAAGAAAATTCAGTAGACCGGCTGAAAGATGGTATATTGAGCATACGAGGGAAAATTACGAGCAAAGTTGCTGCTCAAGAGAACCTCTAATCTAAAATTGCCGAAGCTTATACCAAAATGAAGAAAGAAACGAATAAAATAGTAATTAGCAGCCACAGCTATCGGCGATGTGACGAACATTATCAACGATTTAGCTGGTCATTGGATCGGGCGCCCACGCGTTACTCGGAAAAGGTCGATTGAAATGAAAAGGGAAGAATCACTATGGAGGTAGAGCAAATGGATTCCAACTGTGAAATAATTGTAAGGGCAAGAAAACTATGCACGGATATGTTAGTACCTAGTGAGGAGCAAAAAGTTGCGAAATTACAAAATTTTGATTAATCCAAATTTTCAAATCCCCTCATATAGGTAACACATTTTTCAACATTCCTCGTTGATATCAGGTAAATAAATAGGGAAAATCAATTTTATTTGCCTGATTTATCAATTTATTTACCTGATTTACGGCAAACTAAATAGGGAAAATCAATTTTATTTGCCTGCCATTTGCCATTTTACTCAAGTAAAATGATGCAATAACTTAGTTTGCCGTAGAATGTAATGATTGTTCAAAATAATTGTTTAACTTATTGGGCATGTTGGGTTAACAAACATGTACCTTCCCTCAAAGCGCCCTCTCCCTGAGAAGAAATAATTCGATTTGGTTTCATTGGCTTTTCATCTACTTTTTCAAGGGCAACCACATTAATCGTAAACATGAAAATTCAAAGATACTCATGCTCGCAATAAATTGAAAATATAATGGAAGGAGCATTTCAGAGGCAGTTATGGACTTGGTTGTAAGTAAATATGGAAGAGAGTTCAAAACTAGAAAAGTACTTGTGACGATGATAAAACCATAGATTTTGGTGGCAATTAATTATAAGATGACGCTGCAAACTGCTACACAACGATTTATTATTTTCTGTAGGTATAGATCACCCGCCAGAAAAGAACACGGCTTTCGATTATTAGTAAGTACCAACCATAATTTTTCAAGGTTTATTTATTTATTTAAGTCCGGGCAAGCCCAACTCGATACAATTTTATAACGTATTGTAATTCAACATGATGTACTATCTGCAGATAGTTGAAATGTTGGAAACTGAGACAAGGAAAGATTTATAGACTAATTATAGGTCACATGAGAGGAGACAACTAGTGACTTTGAGACAGAGAGGGAAGAGTTGAAAAAGTAAAAATTAATGGTCAACTATTAACTTTATTTTTACAGTAACTGCCTACCAGTGAAACATATTGTCTGGGAGTTCTGGGTGCCCTCATATTCATAACGAAATTTGGTCCTTTGGTTGTCAGAAAAGCTCAATAACATGAAACTCAGGGAAAGAATTTTTGGTTGCTAAAGAAGCTCAACTGTGAGAAATATAACTCTATTCTAAGAAATGAATCTGTTCTAACCGGCTAACTCTATTCAAAGAATTTGATCAGTGGACATTTGAAAGGAGATTAGGCCTCTTTTGCGATTCACACTCGTGTTTTCGATTTGTTGTATGTTAAACACTGAAGACCTTACAGAGAGGGATTATAGGACCAAAAGAGCTCTGGGTGGTCTCATTCGATTCTATTTTAAATGAGTGAAAAACCTTTATATTGAAAGTTTTTGAGCTAGGAATTTTTGACAATTTTAGCACTTATTTTTCAACCCTTAGAAGTGATTGGCATCAACCAAAAGCTTCGGGGCGCAACTAAAGCCTAAATAGAGCCTATGGAGTATACTTTTTCTCCATAAGTTCATTATTGAAAATAATAAATCAATAACAGACGTTATTGGAAACAAAATCTAAACACCAGAGCATCGATTTTCCAACTTTTTTCTAACATTCAAAAATCGAGGGCATCTCGTTTAATTTGGATCAACTTTATCCATGGTTATAAAGAAAGTGAGAGGAAATGGGAGAATGTAGCCCTTCTAATAGGTAGTTGAACCTATAAATAGAGGTATACGAGCAAATACAAAAGTGTACTGGTAAAAAGTACGTACTAAAAGACTTAGTAAAGAGACTTCGAAAGATCACACACTCCTCGTGAGTCATGATGAAGGCTCAGGTTTAATCTGGAGGAGTCTGTCTGGTTTTTGTAGGAGTCTCACAAACAATAAAATTAAACGAATTTTCAACAAGAATTTTAAAAACGAGGTTTTTAATCATGATAAAATAATGTTTTGTTCATGAAGTGCTTGTATGACAATGTTGTACTTGGTATGTCGCCTCACGCCAAGTATGAAAATTATGTTCAACATTTTTTTAAAAATTAATTAGTGAAATAAAAGCAGTTTTTTCTTGACCAAATTATTAAGAAAAGATAAAAGGGGAATAAAGGGAGGGGGAGTATATAAAGGAAGGAGGATCTACGAATTTATAAACTCTGAAATAAATTTTGCGAATTTGTAAAAACGTGACTTTTTCGCAAAAGCCACCATACACACCTCGTGTTCATGATGAAAGCACAGGTTTTGTCTGGTGGAGTCTCACAAACGCTTACATTAAACAAATATAAATAGTATTTAATAACGATAAAATTATGTTCATGAAGTGTTTGTATGATAATGTTGTACTCTGTATGTTCCTCGTTGGGTTTAAAAATTATGATCAATTATTTTAAAAGTCAATCTTGATTGGAGAATCAAGAGCAGTGTTTTTCTTTGTCTAATTTTTAAGAGAAGGAAGGAATTGTTTGAAGAAAGGAAGTAATCATAATCACTGAAATAAATTTTTCGAAGTTATAAAAACGTAATTTTTTGCAGAGTTGAATGAGATCTCTTGAGTCTTGATGACGGCACAGGTTTAATCTGGAGGAGTCTCTCAGCTCCTAAGAAAGGAAAATAATATATTACTTCATTTAATTTTTAAAATCTTGATTGGACTACCAAACCAGTGTTTTCTCTACCAAATTATTAAGAAACGGGGAATGGAGGGAATTTATAAAGAGAGGAGAATCTACGTAATTATAAACACTGAAATACATTTTTCAAATTTGTAAAAATTTAATTCAATCGCAAAGAGGTGTCGAATGGGACTAATCGTGCATCATACGCTCCTCGCGATTCATGATGAAAGCACAGGTTTAACGCTCGAATTAAACAAATATGAATAGTATTTAACCTCGATAAAACTATGTTTTGTACATGAAGTATTTGTATGATTATGACGTACTTTGTATGTTCCTTCTTGTGTATAAAAATTATGTTGAATAATTTAAAAAATCAATATTGATTGGAGAATAAAGAGAAGTGTTTTTCTCAACCAAATTCTCAAGACGAGGAGAGGAGGTAAATACATAAAAAAAAAAGGTCTACGTATTTATAAACACTGAAATAAATTTTTCGAATTTGTGATATATTTTTTCGAATTTGTAATATTTTTTTTTTTTTTTTTTGTAATTTTTTTTTGCAGAGTCGAATGACACCATACACGACTCGTGATTCATGATGAAAGCACAGGTTTAACGCTCGAATTAAACAAATATGAATAGTATTTAACCTCGATAAAACTATGTTTTGTACATGAAGTATTTGTATGATTATGACGTACTTTGTATGTTCCTTCTTGTGTATAAAAATTATGTTGAATAATTTAAAAAATCAATATTGATTGGAGAATAAAGAGAAGTGTTTTTCTCAACGAAATTCTCAAGACAAGTAGAGGGGGTAAATACATTTAAAAATAGGATCTACGTATTTATAATCTCTGAAATATATTTTTCGAATATGTAAAAACGTAATTTTATTGCAAAGAGTCGAATGAGACCAATTGTGCACCATACACGCCTCGTGATTCATGATGAAGGCACAGGTTTAGTCTGGTGGAGTCTCACAGCTCCTATGGAAGGAAAGTAATGTATTCAAAGTGCCCGTTACCCAGTTATCCGTCATACGTCCGAAAAAAGCGAAATTGCGCAATTAGGCGGGTATTGAAAATTCGTGTAACTCGAACTTGAATTGATGGGGTTTTTTGAGCGTGAAGTGGGGCGCCGTGATTTCTGACCTAGGCCTGAATAATGGTGGGCTTGTGATACTAAACACGCACGACCGGGCTGTGGTCTGAGTGGCCCCGTGCCTTACATACGACTCGACTTTCTCCGACCACTTTCTTTTTCGTCCTACCTTCTGCACGCAGCTCCGTCAGTACACCTCCCCTCCTCCTTGGCGCTCGCAAAAAAACACCATTAGATCGAATTGAAATCAAAATCACTTCTATAGGCCTTTTGATGAACTGCAGCCGCTGAGAGCCTTTAAAATAGATGACTCGGTCTCTCAAGACTTTTAAACGCTTGAAGAGCTTCCAAGTGGCAATTTTTCGAGGATCGACTTTCACTTGGAAGGACTGGAGGAGGATGGGCTCGCTGGAAACGGGGTCGATGGCTTATCAAATCAAGCCACTTGCTTCGCATAAAACGAAACAAGGTCACGGGAAGGAATGTCGAGTCAAGGTTTTTTCGGGCGGACCAAATGTGACCACACGGACGTACTTCGGCTCTGGGAATCAATGTCGCCAGACGTAGGGATTTCTCCCTACACTTAGGGAATTTCAGCAGTGATTCAAGTAAATAAATCCTTTTCCTTAAAACAGTAAATAATTTTCCAGTACGCTACAATCCGCTCCCAAAGTCAAACTCCATAAAGCTCACTCCCATTCCAGCCAATGACTTCGCACTCGGGAGTTTCTGCATCCACGTGAACCCAGCTCAAGTACCAACCTTGAACGTAAAATATCAGATTTTGAGGAGGGGTTCACTGTTTTTTGCTTGCTCAAATCCATAGCTTGATTATTGAACGAACCAAACCAAACCAAAAAACGAAACATGTCCGATGACCCAGACTGGAGGACGGAGCAGCCATTTGGCTCCCAGAAGATCAAATAACAAACCCTTTGGTATAAATCAATTTGAATTTTTGGCAATACAATTTGAACTTTTGGCACATCCCTTACGTTTCGAAGGACTTCTGGACTTCTTCTCCCACTTTTGGTTTATTATTTTCAATAATGAACCTTTGGAATCGACCAAGAAAAAAAAATGTTTAACACCCCATCAAAATTTGATGGTTTACGTATCAAGGTACGTAGAATCCAAAAATCGAATAAAAATCTGGCCGTCCGTCCGCCGTACGCGGCACTTTTGTCACTTAACATTGACCGATTTTGATGAAATTTGATATGTAGGCTCCATTTGGGGTCTAGTTGTGCCCCGAAGATTTTGGTTGATGTAGGTCACCAAAGGGTTCCAAAATCAATTTTTCACACACTAAGGGTTCCAAAATCAATTTTAAAATTTTGAAAACGCCATAACTCAAAAAATTTTGATATAAAGGTATTGTTTTTTCTTCAATTTAAGATTCTATAGAATTTTTAGAATTTTTTGAGACCACCCGGACCTCTGTAGGACAAACTGTTCGCTCACTACGAGAATTTAAAGTTTGTACGTACGATAAAACAGAAACACGAGTGTGAATCGCAAAAGAGGCCTAATCTCCGTTCAAATTAAAGCTGACCGAAATGCGATCGATGTTTTTCTTCATGTTGGATGGTTGGTGGCTTTGCAGACGAGTGATCTGTATAGAAAAATAAAAAATAATAAACCATTGTGTAATAATTTGCAGCATTTTTACTCCTAAAATATTCAATTCAATACTTACCTACTTCTGAAATACTTATTCCTAAAAATTCACTCTTTCTCTCTCTCTAAAAAAATAAGAATAATAATAAACCAAAAATTCAATGGTTTACGTTTCAAGGTAAGTCGAATCGAAAAATCTAATGTTATACTAATTTCCGACCGCCCACCGAATGCGGCACTCTGCTCAGTTCCCATTGGTCGATTTTGATGAAGTTTGGCAAATGGGCTACATTTGGGGTCTAGTTGTGCCCGGGAGCTTTCGGTTGTCTTATTTCTAAAGGGTGGAAAGTGGGGGGGTTGACATTTTCAAAACGCTCAAGCTGAAAAACTTTTGATTTAAAGGTATTGTGTTTTTTTTTTCTTCAATTTAAAATAGTATTGCATTTTTAGAATCGAACGAGACCACCCAGAGCTCTGTAGGACCAACCGTTCGCTCCCTCGCAAAAGACCAAAAATGCGAATGACCAAAATGCGATCGTTGTTCGATTCTTCGCGTTGTCCTTGGTTTTGCGTCCTTAGCAACCAGTAATCAAATTTCCTAAGAAAGCCACCCACAGCTCTTCATTTTGTGAAACGACTTGATTGTGAAGCGAAAATAAATGGTTGGTAGGTAGTGAAAATGGCAAAGCTGTGTTCTTAGCATGCGAGTGATTCATACTGAAACACAATAAACCTCCGTGTAATAATTTTTTGTAATCTAATGAGACCACCCAGAGTACTGTAGGAACAACCGTTCGCATCCCATGAGGATAATTTATTACCTAAAGAATTTTTACTGGCGCTGTTCATCAATTTGGGATAGTTCAATTTTGGAAACGAATGAGACCACCCAGAGACGATCAATCTAGTTGTTAGGTAATATTACATACTTAAGAGCAATGTTCTTTGCAGACGGGTGATCTTCCCAGATGAATAATTAACCATTATGTAATAATTTGCAGCGTCTTGCATTGAACAGTTTGCTGCCTCTTTCTCGGTCGCAATTTTCGGCCAAGTTTGTGGCAATTTTTCAATTTTGATATTCTGTAGAAGCTTCAGGTGATGACATCAAGCTCTTAAAATTAAATTTGGAAATGTTTACCTGATGCTGATTTAAAAAAAAATGATACCTAATCTAGAAAGTAAAAGAAAGATGCAAAAAATTGAATCAATGGCTTGGGGGCACCCAACGGTTAGGAAGTCAGATCGTACAAAACAAATTTTGAGCCAACTCCAACCTTCCTCCAATCTAATGGGAAATTATATGCTGATTTAATTTGTTTCTATAGGTACTTACCTAAAATACTCCATATAAGTATGTACTACAGTACCGGTATACTCTTTTTGGTATAAAAAAGGATGTGGCACATAGCTTCCTTGTATTCACAATACTAATGCATAATGATAAGAAGCTCAGAATATACCGAATAAAACGAATATCTCCAAATACTATCCAAATTTGAGAAAAATCGAACAGGTGGTGGAAAGAAATATGTTTTGTATTACGAATGCTCAATTAATAAAGTTGGTTCGACTATGTACAATGAAATTCATAGGATATTTCCTACGACTCAACCCGGAAAATATTGTGGTCAACTTATTCTCCATATCAAGTGCAACAAGTTGCATTGTAAAGTAGTCTTTTTAATCCTACACTTATTGTCTACAATCATGGTTGTATGAAATAAACATTTTTATCGTTGTTGAATATAGTACAGAGTAGGAAGCTCATAACGGGAAATTCCTGATGTTTCATCTAATTTGTTCGGTAAAGACCTCGGTGAGAGGTTTCGGAGAGGTACTGAACGAGGGGTGTCCGATGTTTGGAAGGGAGTAGAAACGAGTGTCGCAATATCACAAGCTATGACGTCACGCGCTTTATTTTCATTCATTTTACAGCCAATTTCAACTGAAAACTTGAATTCCAACAATGTTCAAGGTTTTAAAGAGGATTGAATCTGTTCTGGGATCGAAAATCCTAAAATCTTCATTCCAGATAGAATTGACGGTTATTGTGTTCTCTTATTCAATCTGGCTTATTACGCCACACTGAGATAGGAGATTTCAAGCGTGGATTATGCAAAAAAATCACGACCTGTCGATGCACTGTGTAGGAATTTGCCATCCCAGTCAAGTATCGATACCAGTACTCAAAATTGTACTAGCATTTGAGTAACGGTACATATCGGTACCTCACCATAATTTTCGAATGTTAATACTCATTAGTTAAAACAAAATTTCTTCGAAGTTGGCTCTATTTTTGGAAACACTTCATTTCTCACAACAAGTCATTATTACGAAAATGTCCATCAAAGATAATTACCCCATTTCACTCCACAGTGAGCCTGAGTGCAGAGAATACTGTTATAAAAGAGCTGTACTATTATAGTATAGGAGTATACTATTATAGTCCATCTGAGAGGCATCGGGACTGAGGCCTTGATAAGCGATCGCTCCATATTTTTTGGCATTGATAATTTTCTCCCGTGACCAGTGAAAGTCGAGTGGCCGAGAAGAGCCTCCCATCTCAGGTAGGCGCCCTCTCCGTGAATTCCTAGGAATAACCGCCATCTCGCGGCAGATTTTAACAACACGTGATGCAATCGGCTCCAACAGAATCAGATAAATTTAATGATGTAACCGCGATGGAAACGATACGACGAATCAGCCAAAATCACTAACATCTGCAAAACAAACAAAAACATTCAAAAACGACAAACCGACAATAACGACTGGTACTCATTATAAGGCTATTTCTGACTATTTCTGATAAATAAGGAAATAAGTAAAGTAAGGCTAATCCAGCCCTTTCACTATTGATCCTAAAACCTACATATCTCACGAGTATTCCTACCTTAGAGGGATTTTTTAATTTCAAAATTGAAGGAAGTATTAAAGAAAAATTTGGTACTATTCTCCCCCCGTGGGTTACTATACTACACACACTATTTTCTCTCTTCTGAACGGATCCATTAACGATCAGTACCACAGCCACCCCCACAATCAATTCTGCAGCATTTAAACAAATTAATTTAATTTAATATACATTTTGTCCTTCATTGAGTCACACATACGGAAATGAAAGATTCAAGAAAATATAGATTTAGGGTACTTTTATACAACATTTTGAAATACGCTACACTATTTAGTACATAAGTAATGGACAAATCATTTCATGTACAAGTAGTGAGTTTACATAATGCATATGGAGATCTTTTTTAGGAACAAAAATCAGTTGTTTTTTTTTTTCATAAAAAATCGTTGTGGAGAAAAATTTTGAAAATATACGACTAAAATATCTTTTTTCTTTTCAGTTGTTTAATTCTCACCAGTTCTATGCAAGTCGTGTAATTTTTAACACTATTTCGTGTGAATTCTTAATAAATATCATAACAGTTCGTACATGTCACATTAAATGTTGAAAATTTTTCAATTTAAGAAAATAAGGCAGATAACCGACCGAAACCTGTTAAATGTACTTTAATGGTATTTGTCACATAAAGTAAGTCCTATGACATTCTTAAATAAACAAGTCAAATATACGGTTTTGGCAGGTTTCAACCAAATTGAGATCCTTCAAGGGAAAAATGAATTTGTATTTTCGAAAATTCGGCAGTCCTCATTCCTATCATTTAGATTGCTAGGGACAACTTCTTTCTATCTCTTTGACTTCAAAAACTCGACCTGACTTATCAAAGATTGGTCACAAAAGTAATTATTTCCCAGGAACAAATAACTTTTTACTAATAATTTTTCTAACAATCAAAAAATTGAAATTCGCCATAATAAGCTACTCACGGTGAGTTAATTTATGCATAAAATGTACTTAGACACTCGAAAAGCTCCCGATTCAACCCCAGCAACCCATAAACAAATTTTCACTCTTATCAAGATTGAGAAGAGATTATGGCGATTTATATCAACGGTTAAGCGGTATCATGAACTATCAATCTTTTAGAAGGATTTTAGGAAACAGGTAAAAATGGACGATGCAGTAGATACGATAAAATCAAACATGGTTCTTGATATGATGTGATAACAAAACATCCGATATTAGCGCTCTAGATGACCTGGCATAGAAACTACTAGTTTCAGCGTGTCCGGCTGGGTCAAAATTCGTTTGAATACCTATTTAACTCAAAACCGCCAAACACCTTCATAGGTCACATGAGATGGCTTAATCAGTCAATAAATTTGTTTATTGTTACAGGCGAGCACGAAATACAATTGTTACAAATAATATATCACATATTTATAGAGAGAATTATTATTATTATATTAAAATTGAATGATATTCTTCTTATTTATTGAATTATTATATTGTAATTGAATGATATTCTTCTTCGCACACATAGTTGTATCACTGGTCCTCCCCTCTTTTTATTAGTACTGAAGGTGTTGTACAAATACTCCGAAATGTTCGCTGACGTCTGACTTTCAATTTATATCAAACAACAATAAATTCTGAAGATTACGTCAACTTCAGATCACATAACTAAGTTAATATCAGGTAAGATTATTATAAAATTTAAGGTAGTAAAACTAAGTCAATTGACTGAGTATTAGGAAGTTACTGTTTTCTTACATGTGACCTTAAATCTACTGCATATTAAAGATTAGGTGTGTTCTAGACAATCAAAGAGAGTTGGCGAGACGGAAAAACTAGCATTCTAAAGAAGAATGCGCAGAAGTTAGGAGTAATTCTCGTTGTTGACTAAAGTATACCGAATTTGCCCCGGTGGTACACTGACTCATTTTGATAGCACGTCCATTACCATAAATACATACGACTTCTCGCTATCACATCCGAAAAAAAGGCTTATCGTGAACAATGAACTGAGAAGTGGCCTTGGGAATATCTCTTATGAATGGATGAAATGGGAATTAGCAAAATTATGAAGATCGTGGGATTCTACACTGTTGAGATCGAGCGTTTTTTCCATTGTGGTCTCTGAAAAAAATCTTTCCTTCCACTTCTGAGGTGTATACTTTCCGAAAAGGTGCTGCCCCACTTACGGAACCAAGAAACAAGGGAAAATCGATTGAGATCGCTAAATGTGGAATTTTCGTGCTCTTGAAATTATTCATCCGAATTGAAGATAAAACTGAGAGCTGTCCGCAAATGTACACCTCAGGGCTCAGACGTGGAAATTGATGAAGGATGTTTTCGAGGGTTTTGATTCTGGGGTCAAAAACGGCGAATTTCAACCACCCAGTAGCCCATTCCAATTTTTATCCCTTCTTCCTCTGTTACTTACAAAATGAATGAACACAAAATAAAATCTATTCATCAAGTCAAAAAAAAAAATTATCAAGCTGAAGTTAATTCCAATTAAATAATAGGTAATAATAATTGTATTCCTATTTCATGAAAAGAAATAATCAAGACTTTATTTTAAAGGCACTTATTCAGATTATTGTTGTTCAACACTTCAAAAACATCAACTGCTGGTTAATAACATTTTTTTGAAAATTTTTCTTAGAGATTTGAAAGAGAGAAACATTTATTGAACATTATAGAAGTGACAACGTCGGACAAGAGCTCTAGTGTTTGCTAAAGCGTAAGGGGTTTGAGAAAAATATAAGTTTATTCGTCAAAAGTATCAGTTGGTATCCCAAAAGTTAAAATTAATTAATGCCAAATTTTTTTTTTTAATTTTGGTCTGCTTGTATTCTGCCGGAACGACATTCACCTTGGAACTTTTCCCACTTTTTCCGGAATAATAATATAACCAAATAATAATATTATTTTGGTAATAATAATATTGATAATAGTAATAGTAAATGAATAGTATTGAATAGTAATGAATAGTATTGATAATAATAATATTATCATAGTATATATTATATACTATGATAATAATAATAAACACCTTAGTTTCAAGGCATTATTCAGATTTTTTTGTTTTACACTTCAAAGAAAATCAACTGCTGGGTAATTTCTCTTTTTTTGAAAGAGAGAAACATTTAAAGAGCATTACAGGAGTGACAAATTCGGACAAGGACTTAGGTGGTTGCCAAAGCGTAAGGGGTTTGAGAAAAGAATTCATTCTTTCGTCAAAAGTATCAGTTGGTATGCCAAAAGTTAAAATTAATTTATGCCCAAGGATTTTTTTTTCGTCTGCTTGTATTAGTTAACCCTAATCAACCCAAACTGAAGAACAAGGGCTCAAATTCTGCCGGAACGACATTCAATTTGCGACCTACTCTTGAGTTAGGATGTTTTCAAAATTTCAACCCTTAGAAGTGACCTACATCAACCAAAAGCTTCGGGGCACAACTAGACGCCAAATGGAGCTACATAAAAATAATAAACCTTTGTGTAATAATTTGCAGAGTTTTTCATTGGGAAATTTATTTCCTGAGTGTGCTGTTTCTTTGTGTACTTTTTCCCAATTTCAACTGATTAGCTAGTCAGACAAATTTTAGCAAAATTGGAGAACTGGATTTTGAGAAATGGATGTTTTCGTAGGCACATGGGCTATCAGTTTAATTGTAGCGGAACCATCACGAACCATCATTACAATCAGTTTTGCCCGAAACAAGAAATCAACCTTAACAGTTGACGACAAAATTCTTTAAAAACTCCAAAATGCCAAATGTATGGAGAAATTTCGATTTTGAAGGACCGACATTTTAATGATATCTATGCTGCACGAAGACAAAGCCTTCGTAGTGAGGGAGCGAAATTCATTGCACACACGCAACGTTGCCAGAAAAGTAGTCAAACCGTGAGCGATTGCCTCGAAGGTTGTTGAGCTCAAGAGAAATGGCCAAGTTGTCTGCGTAGATGCGCGTGTCTTGTGAGAAGGCCTTGAGAGAAAGTACCTCGAGTGGTCGCCAGCAACTTGATCTTACAGAATCTCAAGTCGGCATAAATCATCTTAGAATCCGCTTAAAGGCTATAAAAATATTACTTAAGCAGTTAAGTCCCTCAAGCACCGACTTTCTAACTTTTCCTCAAAGTACCTGCCACCAATTGTCTCTAAATGGTCACGACTAATAGTGGCAATGTTATGGCTTCTCTTCGCATACTCATCATTCGATTTCGTTGAAAATTCTGGAGCCTCGAATCTAACAACAACATCGAGTTTACGCCATTTTTGTTTCCTCAAGATCAGGTTAAAATAGGGTTTACCAAAATCAAAATTACCTCGCATTTTGCGTTTCGGGTTTTTTTTTTTAAAACTTGAAACTTTGGTTTCATGTCTGCCCATCGGTCTGTCTGTTTTTGATCAATACTTGAGTAGAAGACGATACATAAAACTCTTCAACGATAGATCGAGTCGAATCTCAGTCACTCTATAACCCCCGATATCAATTTAGAAGTACAAGAAAATTAAAAACAAAATACTCGTAATTAAATTTCGGTAAATGGAGGTGTATCGAATGTTTTTCCAGTTTTTACAAAAAGTTTTTATAAGAAAATTTTGGTGGACAATACAGACAAAATCCTTGCTGAAATATTGATTTTGACCTAATTGTTCTACATGTTTCAAGTTATGAGAGCTGAATAGTTATTCAAGTTGAAATTAATAGGTAGATACAATTTCCAAAGTCGTGTTTGGTTGGTTTACTTCTAACCCTTAACAGTCCAAAAAGCTAGGAAATGAGTTTTTAGTGTATTTGGACCAAACAAACCGCGTTCCTTGGAATGAAAGAAGTTTTAAAGCTTGGAAAGAACCAGCAGATGCGTTGGCGGGAAAGATCATCTCTTAAAAACTCCTATTTGTAAATCCCATTTTACCAATTTTCGAAGTTAGAATCAAATTTTGAATATTTTCTCCTCCACATTAAATGCATTGGGCCCTAATAAATGATGTAGATGTATAATTATATGGACTTCCATGGAAACAGTCCTCTCCTCTGAAAAATGTTCTAATTCGGACTTGCGAGGGCTTAGAAGTAGACCATCAGTTTACTTTTAGACCAAAAACTATCTTTTCGGGTCATTTCAGTAGAGTAACGCCTAAAATACGGGAAAAACATCTTTATCATTTTCAAAAACAATTTACATTTATGGGAATTAGTCAAAGCACTCAATTTCAGAGACACCTAGTATAGTATTTGGAAGTTTAAACCAAAATCCGACTTACAAATCCCATTTCACCAATTTTCGAAGTTAGAACCAAATTTTGAATATTTTCTCCTCCACATTAAATGCATGGGGCCCTTATAAATGATGTACATGTATAATTATATGGACTTCCATGGAAACAGTCCTCTCCTCTGAAAAATGTTCTAATTCGGACTTACGAGGGCTAAGAAGTAGACCATCGATTTACTCTTAGACTAAAAACTATCTTTTGGGGTCATTTCAGTAGAGTAACGCTTAAATTCCGGAAAAACATCTTTATCATTTTCAAAAATAATTTATATTGATGGAAATTAGTCATAGAATCGGTCCTTGGCGTTTCAGCACTCAATCTAGAGGCAGCTAGTATAGTATTTGGAAGTGGACACTAACTGTGTGCGAGCCAACTGTGGTCTACCTGGATAGATTCGATCAGCCACCTAGATTACTATACCAATAAATCGAAAAAAACTGTATTTCCATTCTTCCGGTGATCTGACCGTGTTCAGTCTGTCGTAACTGTGCCATTGTTCATACCCTGGTGTTCCAAATAACAGGGGCAGTCATTATTGGGTTTAGATGAGGGAATAGAATATAAACAATTAATATTGATTAGGAGAAGGCCGTTGACCCGTTCATTGTCCTCTTTCAGGTTACAAATCCGAACTAGGCGCCGGTCCCCCCCATCGATGGTCAATTTATCCAAGATTCAACTGTATGAATACGTAATTTATTCATTATTTGGTGTGATGGAGCACCGAATCGTGCTTACAGAATTCGGATAACGTCACATTTCGTCGTGAATTAATGTTCTTATAATTTGAAGACAGGAGTAGAAATAGACCCCACTTCGAGAGTAGAAATAATTCACGTCGTTCTGAAGTACAAAATTTAGAAAAATATGTTTACGATAAAAACTATAAAAAACTTGATTGAAACACCACAAATTATTTAAAATCTGATCATCTCCCTGAAAATAACTACATTTTTCCATCGGCCAATATCATCGTAATAATGACACGCTTTCTCATAATTCAAAATCGATGTCAAATTGATCTGTGATTCACACTCGTGTTACCACTTTCAATCACTCCGCTAGGTATTCGCATTCGTGTTTTTGATTCATATTTCTTTCAATCCCTTAGTCCTTACAAAAACAAAAATAACAATTTATTGAAAAACAAATTTTTTGTCAAAATTTTCGAGCAACAGCGATTTGGATAATATATCCCTCGTTTTTCACCCCACAGACAATGCTGATAATTACATCATTTTTCCGCACAATGAGACTTCAGGTGGGATGAAAATGCCCCATAATTTCGACAACTTGGCACAGGAAACTAACGGCGTAAAAAATCCTGATATAATCCAAGATTTTGACCCTCTGAATAAATTGAGAGCACTGTCAGAATAGTAGGTAGCTTCTGAAATATATCCAAAGAAAACTTGTAAACAAATTTTTTGTCAAAATTTTCGAGCTAGAGCGATTTGCAAAATATATCCCTCGTTTTCCACCCCACAGACAATGCTGATAATTACATCATTTTTCCGCACAATGAGACTTCAGATGGAATAAAAATGCCCCATAATTTCGACAATTTGGCACAGGAAACTAACGGCATACAAAATCCTCATATAATCCAAGATTTTGACCCTCTGAATAAATTGAGAGCACTGTCAGAATAGTAGGTAGCTTCTGAAATATATCCAAAGAAAACTTGTAAATCCTATCTAAAAGATGGAAGAAACGAAGTAAAATTTTGACTCGATATTTTTTTCTACGGCTCAAATGAACAATAGTTTGGGGGTAGAAACTATGCAAATTTTGAAATACTCAAAACCTATCTTGGTATTTTGGGAAACTAGATATAATTTTCAATTCAAGTTCAAATTTCAACCTTCATGATTTGGCTTGAGTTAAGCTTTTGATTAGTTATTTCCTTGAAGATTCCATCAAGACCCAATCAGTTTATGTGAAAATGCGGAAACTCATCAACATTAATCGTTTAACTTAACGTCTTCGTGGTTTTCATATTGGAATATTCCTACTGACTCGATTAATACTAGCATATGTTCAACTTTATTGGAAAAAAGTAGGAAAAGGAAAGTATTTGTACCTCCTAAATTTGTACACTCATTATTTTGAATTCAATATTTCATCGATACTATCTTAGTTATCTTATTTAGAATGCAACTCAACAATTTGCCGTTATTCTGTAACAACTGCGTTTTTCTTTACCGGAGCCAATGAGGATTTTCCCTAAAGAAAAAGATAAGTCAATAATTGATAAATTGCAGACCAATTAATTGATTGACATCATGGTCACTCTGGCAACACATCCACAACTTTGAATTTTTTTTGGACGATCCATACACAGTGTCGAGACTGGAACTTTTAACGAGCAAGTAGAAGTCGTCCTTCAAGTTGGTCCAAAAGATTGTAATTGTTCCTTCGAAAAATTCCCTCTTTCAAGTTGTGAGACCCGTTCGTCTACTCCTTGGAAGGGAACTCGTTACAGGAGCCCTGGATGAGGTAAGTAGGTCAGCTGGAGCACCCGCCCGTGACTCACTTATTGGCTACCGTTTTCCAACCTCCTTTTTCACTCCATCGTCCATTTCAAACGAAAAGGTCCATTTTCATAGCCTTATCAATGATCGAATCGTTTATATTGAAACAACAACGATATGCCGTGGGTGATGCTCATCGCCACCATCGTTGAATTCATTTCAAGCGAAACACCTGCAGCAAACGCCTGTTGGATACCATCGAAATGAAAGGAAAAGTGATTTTTGAAACTCCCAAATTATTGAACACTTATTAAAAGTTATCACAACTTCAACCACTATTGAGTTTAGCAGTTAAAATAATAATAATAATATTTTTTCCCTTGCCCACTACCTACCATCACTATCTTTGTTTGATACTAAGCTGCTTGCCACAGTTTTAAACATCTATTTATTTTTTTAACTAATTTATTGTTGAAATCCGTGAAGATCTGGTTGTTCATCACACCATAATTTATTGTAAATTAAATAAAATTTCGCTTCCGAGTATTAAAAAAGAGATGTAAAAAAATTGTTCTTCAAAATCAAAATTTTGAGGTTTATGCTTTAGTTTTAGTCCTTTCTGAACAATTTTGGTTCGTGTCTGTCCGTTTGTATGTCTATGTATCCGATTTCCATGAAATTTTCAGGAATTGAGCGGATTGGGATGTAGATGGTCTCCTATGAAAATCATCGCCCCGGGTTGATAATAGCTGCTGCGCATGCGCAAACGTGAATTCCTTGTGAAAGCTATAACTTCTACAATTTCCACCCAATTTGGTCACCTAAGAGGGTAGTGAAAGGTACTTAGAGAGTGATATTTTGGGATTAGCTACAATCCATCGGATCATGTATACAATCCGGTTATAGATACGAGGAAGCTATGTGCTACTCAATTGGGAAATGTTTTTACCATATTTTATTAAGTACCTTTTTGTCACCTATCACGTGAGTTACGTTATCAGTGAACTGATAGATTTATAAAAAGAAAATTATACAAACATGAATGGCATGAAAGTATGTCCATTTTGGTTGACAATCATTGAACAACTCTATCATTCAAGTTCTGAAGATGGATCGGACTCAACTCATTTGAATTCATTCTTTGATTTTCAACAATTTACAACTTCTTGGCACGTAGGTAATCGTTTGAACTGTAAACGTTTGGTTGTTTTACTCGCATATAAATGTTATGCCTTGAAAAAATGTATAAAAATAGTTTTCTTGGTTTTTGTTTTCAATTTTAGTTCATTATAAAGCACGGATGTTTTAGGAGTTCAATATGCAATTGGTTATTATTGATCAATACCTCCAACACATAATTTCATGAACCATATAAGAGCTGGAAAAATAGAACTGATTTTTTATTTACTTACGATAGCCGGGGGAAACAAGATGAAGACAGGTAACTTACCTGAAAAAAAATACAAATCATTAAATTGCTATCATTTTGATTTAAAAGGTTAAATTTCAACATCTGAAGAGGACGAGGAGCCTATCCCATCCCATGTAAATGATTGTTTATTGGAATTGATATTTACTTATCTATTATAGGATTTTACTTCTTATTCAGTAATCAATAATCACGTTTTGTGAAAACGCAAGAATGTGAACAAAATCCAAATTGCTGGACTGATTTTGATGATGAATTCGGCTGGTGTTTTGACGGGATTACATGGATTACCAAGGGGGTAGGCAATATAAAGACTGAGTATAAAACATATTGTTTAGTAATGGATGCATTCCAGGTGACGTCCCATTGGATAAGCATTAGGTCAATTAATACCAGCTGGTAAGCGAAAAACTTTTTCACTCGATGTAATTTATTAAGTATTGCAGAGGGAGTTGGGCAGTGTAAATACTGTGGGTAGTACATTTAAGAAACTACTGAAGTTTGGATGGGAGAGTAGAGTAACTACAGGTACTGCTAAAGGAGCGGGCAGTACATACGGCCAAGTTGTACAGTATAAACAGGAGAGATTAATGGATATGTCGTCATCGATAATTATTAACATTAACATATTATGTTCAATGTATCAAACGGAATATATATATCGCTATATTCGAGACATCGGAAGAATCATACCAAGTGTCTGGCTCTTACCCCCCCCCCCCCTCACACAAAAACACGATCTTATTTGGATCAATCATACCTAATTATCATGTTTATCAGGACAATTCAATTCACTATTGCAGGTGATGAGGGTCTTCTTGATCAATTACGTCATTAAACTACTTCAAGTCATATAGGCATATTTTATTCCACTGTTCTCGAGATTCGATAGGAATAAATAATATTTCGCCAACGTTTCCGTGTATTGGGGGAGGAGAGGAATCTAGAGGAACTAACTATTTACTAATTACTACTCAAACTAACAAACCGCATATAAAATTACACCGCAATTGTCAAAAATTATTAAATTTTAGTGTTAAATAGTGATTATTAAATTATTTTCAATTTTTTTAAAATTGAGTATTGGTACAAAAAGGTATATTGAAAAAATCAGATATTAGGAAGAAAACTGGTATTTAACATCATGCGCCTCACATTTCTCTATGCATTGATATCATGGACAGCAATTTTGGTGCTGAGATATCTTAGGCAAGGTAGTGAGATCAAAGTATCTGTAGCACAAACTATGCGTCTTAGGAAATGTATAATCTGTGTTTCATTCATCCACAATTCATTATTGTGGAAGGTAGAAAATTCTCCCGAAATTGTGTCTCGGACGCTGTTATCGACATATCGTTGCCATCCCTGATGACTACTGAAATTGACGGAACTCGCAATCCAGTTAGACTACAAGTCTCACCCAACCTAAACTAAACCGTCAAGATCTACAGGTCCACTGAACTATACGTACGAATAGTGAACACCCTTGGATGACAAGCCAGGAGAATACAAATAGGGGGCTTCGAGATCGTAAATTATCGAATCAACAAGGAAGAAGCGATGACCTCAACGTACACCTGTTGGGTGTCCTTCGATGGGACCAAACTGAAAGTGAGAGTGTTGACCTCCCGACCTTCGGATCCTTCTTGAAGGAATACGAGTACTTCAATAAGTGAGTCACTCTAGAAAGTACTCCAACGATATGATTCTCTGGGAAGTTCCACTCATTCAAATGTAATTGGAGTAGGAAGTTGAAGTGCGAGTCATAAAACGGTGTTGACAAGAAAAGAAGCAATAATTATGAAAACTATCACACATAATTAGGGAGCACAACTACAGTTTTAAAATGAATATGCAGATATCAAAACCTTGATGCTTTGTCATAGGATGCTAAATCAATCCATTAGTAGGTAGTACCAGATAAAAGCATTAAAATACGTTCTTTTTCATGATTTCATACAGAATGAAGATCATGTCAAAATTCCATGTAACTTTCATCCATGTTTTGATAGTGTTCAAGTAGTTCAATAAGTCATGAACATCAGAAGCAGAAAAAGAGAATATCTATGTCATGTGAATAATTTCTATGAATATTGATTTATTTGTAAGTCAATCTGGCTTCAATTTGTGACGGCTCACAACTCAATAAATGCTTGAAATCGCCGTAGTGGTATAAAGTCAACAAGAAACGCTTTGAAAATTCCAACGAAGACGATCGAAATTAATTTCTCGTCGTAATGGGTTGGACGGAGATGACATGGTTCTCGAACAATGAGTTCCAAGGCACCCCAATATGTGGCCATAAATCATGGCTGGTCAAATGGCGAACAAAAACAACGAGCCCAATCATAAATTAGGCATTTAACACAGACACAAAGTTTTACAACTAAGCGCTTTATTTTGTTTTCTCTGACAGTGATCTATACAAACACACACTAAGATAAAAAATCCTAAATTACTCAATTCTATAAACGGACATTTTATGTCTCTGGTTCCCGCCAACATCCCCCATTTCCTACCCTTTCTTAGATCCTCCCCATTCTATACTCTTCTTCTATACTCCCCTCTAACTACGAATTACAATTGATATAGGGTGATGTATTTATTTATTGTGGCTTATAATGGCTAAATATACATAAATATGGTACCTGTAAGAACAATAAAAGGAAAACAACTGAATTTATTGTTTGTTTTTTAATTAAAAATTATATTCAATGAATGTTTTGCATCTATACAATACTAGGAAGCTATGTGCCACACCCGCTGGGTAGACGTTTCCTTCATGAACCTTACATCAATTATATATATAAATGAGGATAATTGAATGACATCATGAATTATAAGAGTCTGTAATAATAAAGACAAACGTACGAATTAATTAATTAAACCAATATTTTTAGGGAATTAGCCAGTATCACACCAAATTCAAAATTTCTCCCTTAGAGGGAAAAACAATACTAGATCATGGATACGTCCATTGTTTCTAAGAATAAACATAATTTTTTTTTTTTTCTAAAAAAAAACCCTCTGAACGCACGTAATATATTGCAGTATTCTAGATAACCTTGCTTCATAGCTACCAATATGGAGCTATGATTATGTTTCGCGTTGTATTTATTGTGGCAAAAAAAAAGTGTCACGAAAAATTCCTTGACCCCCAGCCAAAAGTCATATCTATGTCCAAATCCCTAGCTCCATGATAATTTAATTTTCCCTAACTAGCAGATGATAATAATCTCGAAATCATAAGGTTTTCGAAATTTTCTTGTTTCTAAGATCGATTTTTTAAGGAATCGATATTTTTGGAATCAGTACATTTTATGTCTTTAGTTCCCCCCCCCCATTTCTTACCCTTTCTTCTATCCTCCCCTTTCAGTCTTCTATACACCCCTCTATCTACTAATTACAATTGATATAGGGTGATGTATTCATTTATTGTTTTTTTATTTTTATTAAAAATGCCATCCCTAGTTTGGGAGGGCTGACTGTGACGACATTGTTGGCAGTTGTGTTGATCAGTTTGACAACAACGTGATGTTCCTTTGTGGCGAATTGTGTGTTCACCCCGCATGGAAGAAAGTTGAACGCGAAAAAAGCCTGCAGTCACCTCGCGTTGCATAGAAGATAGAAGCCGCAGTGAAAGTTCATTTCGTCCTCTTGCAACTCCGCCCTCCCCGGTGCAGCCTATTATTCCACGTCCCGTAACAGGATCTGCACTGAGCCTCATTCTCTTTTCAAATGGTCGGATCAACGGCGGAATTTACATGTTTCCCGACGAGAACAAAATGACTTAAAGACACCAGAAGACCTCTAGAATACTAGTTACTTCCAATTTCCCTCGACCAATAAGAAGGAACTCACATGAATAAATGCTTTTTCTCTACCAAAGGTAGCAAAGCTTCTTTTTCAAAAAATCAATTCTTCGTAATACGGAATTTACTTATGTATTTTTGGATTTCTTTACTTTCTGTACAATTTTGGCTTGGTAGGTCCTTCCTCTCACAATTTCAAGATCAATTTCTCGCCACCTAATGGTCAGATTTTGTTGAAAGTTGAGGACGAATTTTGGTGATTATCAAAATTCAAAAATGTCTGCTTGGTGAATGAACTGACTCAAGACACTAGAAGACCAAAAGACTCCCGTGGTTAATAAGAAAAAAGGGGAAAAGAATATTGCTCCCTCACAACCAAAAGCTGGGAAACTTCATTTTCCGGCTAGGTCAACAAAAAATCATGTCTTCCGAATTCGAAATTTCCACTCGTATTTTGCACTTCCTTAGTTTCTATACAAGTTTGGCTTGGTACATCATTTTGCTTACAATTTCAAGATCAATTTTTCACCATCTAATGTTCTGATTTTGTTGAAAATTAAGGCTTGAAGACAGAATTTATGTTGATTATTAAAAATCCAAAAATGTCTGCCCAACGAACAAACTGACCAAAAGAATACCGGGAGTACCACATTTCACCAGGCTAATAAGGGGAAATGGGAAAAAATGTTGCTCCCACACTTCCAAAAGCAGAGAAGCTTCATATTCAGGGAGTTGGTCAACATAATCGAGAGAAGACTCTCTTGGTAGGTCCTTTTGCCTACAATTTCAAGATCATTTTTTCACTTTATAATGGTCCAATTTTGTTGAAAGTTAGGGAGGCCGAATTTTGATTATCATCAAAAATTCAAAAATGTCTGCCCAATGAACAAACTGACTCAAGACACTGCAAGACCAATAGAGAACCTGGTATTTACAATTTCCTATGCCTAATAAGAAGAAATGGGAAAAGAATATTGCTCCCTCACAACCGAAAGTAAAGAAACTTCACATTCCAGCAGTAGGACATCAAAAAATCACTTCATCCAAATTAGAAATTTCTACTCGTGTTTTGCATTTCACTTCTTTCTTCACAAGTTTGGCTTCACCAGTCCTTTTGCCAACAATTAATAACACTACCTAGATTTTTTCATCAGCAAATGATCAGAATTATTGAAAGTTAGGGCTTGGAGCCGAATGTCTGGCAAAAGGGGTTGGGAGTATATCTTCCTCACACCCCAATAACATGGTCGTATAGAATTCGTCGGATTACAAATGATTGGTAGTATTATGGGCCAATATATTTCAAAAAAAAATTTCAAGTTATCAATTTCAAGCAAATTGATAACTTGATAACGTTTATGAAATGATGTAGCTTGAAAAAATGTTGTATTGTTATTGATACGATAATATAATTAATTTTTGAACCAACAAATTCTACAAGTCCATGGTATTTTTCACAAGGAAACAATAAAGAGAAGAAAAAATAAACCTACTAAGATATTTTTAAATTTGACGTAATTTTTAAATTTCGTTTTGATGAAGATTTTCCGGGCTGATGAGATGCTTTATTGTAAGGAAGAATAATAAAATGCTGCTTACTCCTCAATTGAAGGTGATTCATTCCAAGTCTGCAGCAAAGTGCTACCAACGCATGAGAACTCAACCATACATCATGTCTTCATAAAATAGTATAAAATTGGCAACGCATATACAAGGTGTAAAGATAAACAACAAACAACAATATAAAAACACAGAGTGTCTACCTAACAGGTATCATTCCATCAAGGGATCGATTCTACAACTAATTTACAATCAAATATATATCCTAGCAATTTCGTTTTAACCCCATGGTTTTCCAAGTTTTTTTTTCAATTTCAAGAGTTTTTCTTTTTTTATGTTATATCACTACAATGCCCTCAACTCCTTCAATTCTTAAGTACCTACATCAAAATCTGAGTACACCGTTGTAAAGAGCGTCAAATTTTCCATCTGAGGGAGTTGTTGCTTTTCTAAAAATATAAAGTCGAAAAAACGAGAAAAAAATCTTAAAATTGAAAAAAAAACTTGGAGAAACAAGGGGTTAAAAAAATGGCTAAGAGAAATTTTTGATGGAAATTAGTTGTAGAATCGATCCCTTGATACCTGTTTGGTACACACCCTGTATTACATTCCATTTCTACAATTCATTGTGGAAATACTGCAGCCTCGAGTGATTGATAAAAATAATTGTCGTTGGAATCGCCTTTGAAGCTCATCGCTGGAAGAGAAGGATGAAGAGTGGTGGTGCGAGGAAGAGGGGGTCTCGAGAGAGTAGTTTCCAGTGAAAGTGCACCCCCCCCCCCTCGGCTCTTGGGCCAATCCCCTGTCCGCAGAAACCGGGAGCGGCTTTTTCTCCACGGATTTTTTTAATTGGAGATCCTGCAAAGTGCAACAGAATTGCCTTTGAGGTACGAATGCGTCGACGTTACAAGGTCTAGTTTATTTCACTTAGGATCTGAAGACTTGCGATAAGCATTCCTTCTCGAATCTACAAAATGCCTGTGTTCTACGTATGGGAAGTTTTCACAAAAACCACAAGTTTGAACTTATGGCCAAAAACGTGTTTTTAGGTTTTTTGTAGATAATACCATCATAATCATAGAAATACATGTGGTATAATCGGATTCAGCACAAAATTTCTGTTAAAGTACAATTTTTGAAATTTAAATTTTAAAATGTCAAAAATTTGTAAATATATGCATTTAATTTATTTCAATAATGAAAATGACGAATCAATTTATATAACATTTATATTTAATTATTTAATAATGAGGAGACGAGTAGAACTAGAATGGATTCTTAACATCTCCAAATCATACCCTGCGATTACAGTATTATTGGTAAGGTATGCTGAAAATTGAAAAAGAACCGCAGTATGGGTACCTTCTCTAAGAGTTAGGGGTGACAATTAGAGTATTTTTTTTTTTTTGAAAATTCGTACATCAAAATTTGAATGATTTAATCATTCAATTGTTCCTCATCATTATTGTAATACCTTACAGGAATTACATTTATAATAATTATTATGAGATGAGATCCGGTTTCAGATCATGAAATAAAACTACTTTATTCGGGTATTTCTTTCTACGGCATCCTACTGTTGCTTAGTAACCATAAATGCAATAAATAAATAATAAGTGCAATAAATACCCACTTGCGCAGCCTCCACCCACTGGGCTATTTTCATTGGTTTACAGGTTAAATTATAATTTTTTCATCCTTCCTATTGTTTTACTTGACCCGATTCGTTGGTTTTATTCTGCCCCATTGTATTATACAACATGTTATGACTGCTGTATTGCGTTACTGTAGGCCTGTTACACCTAAATAAATAAATAAATAATAAACTACTGAAGTGAACTCAGTTGTTACACTCCTCCCCACTTGAGTTTATGCATCGAATCTTGAGAAATAACGTAAAACATTTTTGATAGAAGCTGCCTGCTCGCTTTTCTTTAAATCTTCATTAAATACAGTTTTCGGGTAATTGTTCATTAAAGTTACCCTCTTTATCGCGAAAGGTCCCTTCACGATAGGCATCTTATTATCATAGCCAACTTGCAACAAAACTCTATGATGTTCCTTTAGAGCTGGTAACTTCTTTGGATGTCTTCTATTAAAGTTGCTCATCGTTCTTCCCAAGTACATTTGGGAATCAGATTCCCATTGGGAGCGTAGGTTCGGCTCCAACCGACTGCGCCAAATTGTAATACCAAACAGGAATTACATTAATTTATAATAATTATTATGAAACGAGATTCAATTTCAGATCGTGACATAAAACTACTTTATTCATATATTTCGTTCTATGACATCCTACTGTAGCTTAGTAACCATAATAAACTACTGAAGTGAACTCAGTTGTTACAAATAATATTCTACTTCTAACACGTTCATATCCTGTAAACAATCTGACGTACTTCTGCAAGGTCATAAACGAGTACCTAAACATGATAATCATTCGCTTGATTTTTTTTCTTTTTTTTTTCACGTCATAAAATTACCGAGTACTGCAAATGCTTGGTAGTTATTATGGCTAGTGAACTGAAGATGTATCCATTACCAAGTAGTTTGTTAAATAATAATAAACATAAAATTTACAGCCCATCTACGGTGAATAAAAACAAAATTGTGAATACTATCTATAAGATCAGTTCAATGAAAACAAATTTTGGTTGTAACGATGGGTAACGATAATTTTCGAAAATAATACTCGGTAATTTTCGGTTCGGAAATCGTTACAACTTTTTATCACTCCCGAACAATTTCAACTTTGACTCTCACACTCTTCGACTTCTGGTATTTTCGCATGAAACGCCCTATTTAGGTTCGGTTTGCCTCACAATCTCCCTGCAAAGCGAGCCACAACAGTCTCTAGAATGACACCATTCAAACGGAAAACATTCGCAGCCCATAAAATCGATTTTAACAGACCTTCCATCCTCCGCTTCTTTATTCGTCTTCATCTTCAAGTGCGAACATCCTTTACGACTTCACGTCTTCCACTTCCCCCACTTCTAACGGAACAACTCTGTTAACATATTTTCCCCCCACGAAAACAGCCGTAAAAACGTTTCAACAAAAAAACCCTCAATGATTCGTCTCTTATTGGGTGTTAATTTATTCATCGATTGAGAATTGGTCGTAAACACGATTGTTACCGGAGCTCCTACGTGCGTCTCTTTTTGTACCCTTGTTATCACGCTGGGGCGTTATGTCCTACAAAATAACGGAGATGCACGAGGAATGTGTTGAATAAAACGTCAGTCACACTACTTGACCCAATTTTCGGAAAACAGCCGATTTTGGGTTTATTATTTTTTTAAATGAACCTTTGAAATCGAGCAAGAAATTTTTTTACGCCCTCAAAATACGTTGGTTTGCCTTTCAAGGTGTGTAGAGTTCGAAAATCGAATAAAAACGCAGATAATTATTACACAAAGGTTTATAATTGTTCTGTGTAGATCACTCGCCTGCAAAGAATCAGCATCTCTGCCATTTTCACTACCACAATCCGCTTCACAATCAAGTTTTTTGAAGAAACAAACGCTTCACACTCAATTCGAAGAAATAAAGAGTTGTGGGTGCCTTCAATAAGAAATTTGATCACTGGTTGCTAAGGACGCAAAACTGAGTACAACTCAAATCGAAATCGAAATGAACAACGATCGCTGAAATAAATTCAATCTGAAAGAAGATTAGACTTCTTAAGCGATTCACACTCGTATTTCTTATTAACCATAAATCTAACCCTCAAGTTCTCATAGGGTCCAAACGGTTCGTCCAAAATCGGTCCATGGTAACAAAGGAAAGGAGCCGCGGACGGACGGCAACATTTTTCATTCGATTTTTGGATTCTACATGCCTTGAAAGAAAGAAAAACAACTGAAATTTGCCTCACTTCCGACAGTGAACGTTTATATGCGATTCACATTCATTCAGCAGACCCTCAAACGTTCGAGAAACATTGCTTTGCTGCTGGGAAAAGAGTGAGGAAAAGAGGGAGAGATGAATGTGAATCGCATTGATGTTATCAACGATCTGTTCCTTATCTTGAAACAACAATCTCTATTTCATGAAACTTAAAAAATGTCTGCCAAGTGGGTGTGGCACATAGTTTTCTCGTACACATAACCCGATTGGATAGATGATCCGATGCATAGCAGGTAGTCTCAAAACATCAATCTCTACGTGCACTCTCACTTGCACTACCCTCATAGGGGACTCTACATGTCAACCCGCACAATCTCTAAATATTGTTGGAAAATATAGAATTTATGGTTGTTACAAGAATTTCACGTTTGCGCAAGCGCACAACATACTTTCAATTTGGAGGCTATGATTTTCATAGGGGACCATCTCAACCCCAACTCGCATAATTCCTGAAAATGTCATCGAAATCAGATGGCAAATGTAGAAGTTATGGCTGTGGCAAGGAATTCATGACAGACAGACAGACACGGAACCAAAATTCGGTTCAGCAAGGTCTGAAACGTAAAACGCGAGTGGAAATTTTGATTTTGGAGAACTCTTTTTCAACCTCGAAAAGTGAAAACAAAGCATCCACTATCTTGCAGACTCGGAAGCATTAATATCAATTCGTGTGATATTTATTAGTTGAAATGTTTACTGTTTGGCGCAAATTTCCAATTTATTGACGCTTCCAATAAAATAGGAAAAAAAGCTATTCATATTCTTCTTTCTGATTCACCATTTGTCTACCTTGGAGAGCAAAGAAGACAAGAATCTCCCTACAATGACCCGAAGAGTCCCTTCTGAAGACTGTGGCTAGGTGGAGGATTTATGAGGATCTGTGGATCTGATAAGTTACACAATAATTACTATTTTAACGATAGTTGATCGGCTGGGTGGTTTCATTCATTTTTTTAAAATTGAACACTATCTTAAATTGACGAAAACAAATCACGAAACATTCATAATTAGGTAACTAATTATACTCATTAAGCAATCGGTTGGCCGCCAAAACTCCGAGTGGTGACAAAGTCTTTAAAATCGTCGCTATTTTGAATTATTAACGAATAACGCTACGAATTATTACACAACGGTTTGTTATTTTTCTTTGGCGTCAGATTTTTCAGATCTGGGGGGTCGAGCCTCTTTTCATAATTGAGTGATTCAAGATAGAATCAACTAATTAAGAAGGCCGAGAAGGCGCCAGAGAAAAAAAGTTGGAACACTCTGAATAAGGAAGGAAATTGAGTTAACGTGTCAGTGATGTGTTGTGCATGTCTGTAACTGGTGACACTGCCACAGATGGAGCTCTAGAACTATATATTTGGATACTAGAAGTTAACAGTTGTTTTTATTGTTGTTTTGTTTGACTATTGCTCTACCATAGTTATAATGTGTGCTGCGGCGGTAAATATTATTGTACTATACCTACTGAACCCATTTTGGTGGAAATGTTAGTAGGAGATTTAGCTTCCAGGCAGTTTCCTGGGAATTTCATTACTTTCTTTGCTGTTACACGGAATTACTTAAGGAACCGGTGCACATGAGATTAATGAAGTTAAGGCTAGTTGGCTCGGGAGATTGTCTGGATCTGTGACCGCTCGATGGCGGAATCACAGACCCTGATAATTTCTTGAGTTAGAGCGTTGGTGAACCTCGCTCCACTTAAGCGGGTGAGGCAATAAGCAGCCATGAGCGAAACATTTTGATCTTCCCTTTGGAAGAAAGCTGATGAAGTCAGCGACGCCAGGAATGGCTGTCGTACGAAAACTCAACCTTAGATGGTAGTATGCTTACTAAACCTTTACTCATGGGACTGTACGTAGCAACGGGACAAACTATGTGGGAAAAGACTACAATAATATCGCAACAAAATGCTAAACAATACTACGAAACCCAGTTTTCTCGCTCCGTGTCATATTGTCATCTTCAATCTGACTTAGATATTTATACTGATGCGTGCCTGTTCTTCTACTTTTAAGGGGCTATTATTCTACAGATAACAACATCATTATCAGTTTCATTACCTTTCATGAATGTTGTTACCTATTGGAAATTGCATAATATATGATCATCCATCTTGTAAACAAAATGCAGCGAAATTTGTATTTAAATAAACAAAAAAACTGTGAAATTTGACCGAAAATGAAGAGAAAAACTGTTTAAGGCAGCGTTACTCATGGAATTTCTTATTTAATTCTTGCTGAAACTTCGACTTTTTCTCTTCAATTGCCTCAAGTTTACTCAAATTTGGATGATAGTTGAACCAAGCCAAGCCGTGTAACCTCTAATAGGAATTTTGAAGTAATTACACCAATAATAAAGACGTCACTAATATTCGGGTTTCTCCAACTTCGAGGGAATCATCAAGGATGACAAATCAAGGCTTTCAGCACAAAGGAAACTCCATCCACCAGAATCCCCGATGAGACGCCACGGTACTAAAAAAAAACACGTGAAATTAACGTAATTACGTTACAGTTTATGTTCTACACCATCGTCGGAGGGGTTCCTTTTATTGATCAATTACTATAACAGTATCCTCCATTGTACGAACGTAATCTTTGCCACCACAAACATTTCCCGTTATTATTGCCGTTCGTTTCTTCCCTAGCTTATTAATACATCTTTCAATTTTTTTAAATGAATTAATTCATTATTGGGATGGTTTTGAGCATCAACGAATATTTGGGATGATCTCGGTGTGGGGAAGCTTACTTGTGTCAAATCAGCTTTTTAAACCATTTTGGTTTGTGGATCATTAGTTATAGTATTAAGGACTTTATAGTCTTCTTTTATTCTATATCGATACCGTAAAAAGCGCAAAGGCGCCATGTTCACGATTCCTAAAGTAATGGCTTATTCCACTGAACTCTTTAATTTCTCATAAGCTATAATCTTCAAGAAGATCTTCCATAAATAGTTTTGTTGAATTTGAGTTTTTCTGAAATAAAAAAAAAAAAAATCTGGAAGATGGATGGACATAGCTCTTCTGGCCTATAGTCCAGTCAAATTAGCAGTTAGGGTTTGCATTAATTCCGGACAAAGCGAAACTTTTATGGGTGACTTGTGGGTGCCTATGGAACATGTTTTTAGTATATTCTACTAGATTCTCCTTGTGCTAACTTTTTGGTGCCCGAAAAACCGCGATTTTTCGGCACTTGTTTCAGTTTTTTGCCTATAACTCGTACACGATGCATCCTACGGAAAATTTTACTCCTTCCTTTATTAAACAGGATGAATTTCTGCGTCGAATGACCACCTGAAACGTTAAGATCGGTTCAGCCGTTTGGCCGAAATCGATCGTTGAAGTTTGGCGATTTTTCCCAAATTGGTTGAAAAATGGGTTACGCTCAAGTTTCAAGGCCTGTACATCAAAAACGGCGTATCCAACCAAAAAATGTCACATAATCAAAGTTGTAGAGAATCAAATTTTGTGTAAGAAAAGCATCCCCCCTTCCTCCCCCCTCCCACCCGCCCCTACCAAATGATAGAATAACGAAACAACTTCTGAGTAAACGAAATTATGAGTATTGAAAACGGTGTTGCAATCAAAAAATGTCATATAATCAAAGTGAAACGTCTGTTGTTCAACTTACTAAGGCACTGAGGTACTTGTAATACTAGAAAAGGCGAAAGAAAAAACATTCTCCTGGTCCTAACTTTTTGGTGCCCGAAAAACCGCGATTTTTCGGCACTTGATTCAGTTTTTCGCCTATAACTCGTACACGATGCATCCTACGGAAAATGTTACTCAATCCTTTATTAAACAGGATGAATTTCTGCGTCGAATGACCACCTGAAACGTTAAGATCGGTTCAGCCGTTTGGCCGAAATCGATCGTTGAATTTTGAAGCTTTTTCCCAAATTGGTTGAAAAATGGGTTACGCTCAAGTTTCAAGGCCTGTACATCAAAAACGGCGTATCCAACCAAAAAATGTCACATAATCAAAGTTGTAGAGAATCAAATTTTGTGTAAGAAAAGCATCCCCTCTTCCTCCCCCCCTCCCACCCGCCCCTACCAAATGATAGAATAACAAAACAACTTCTGAGTAAACGAAATTATGAGTATTGAAAACGGTGTTGCAATAAAAAAATGTCATATAATCAAAGTGAAACGTCTGTTGTTCGACCTAAGGCACTGAAGTACTTATAATAATAGAAAAGGCAAAAGAAAAAAACATCTCCTAGATTCTCCTTTTGCTCACTTTTTGGTGCCCGAAAAACCACGATTTTTCGGCACTTGTTCCAGTTTTTCGCCTATAACTCGTACACGATGCATCCTACGGAAAATTTTACTCAATCCTTTATTAAACAGGATGAATTTCTGCGTCGACTGACCACCTTCATTTTTTAGATCGGTTCAGCCGTTTGGCCGAAATCGATCGTTGAAGTTTGGCGATGTTTCCCAAATTGGTTGATCGCCAAAACTTCAACGATCGATTTCGGCCAAACGGCTGAACCGATCTAAAAAATGAAGGTGGTCAGCGAAAAACTGGAACAAGTGCCGAAAAATCGTGGTTTTTCGGGCACCAAAAAGTGAGCAAAAGGAGAATCTAGGAGATGTTTTTTTCTTTTGCCTTTTCTATTATTATAAGTACTTCAGTGCCTTAGGTCGAACAACAGACGTTTCACTTTGATTATATGACATTTTTTGATTGCAACACCGTTTTCAATACTCATAATTTCGTTTACTCAGAAGTTGTTTTGTTATTCTATCATTTGGTAGGGGCGGGTGGGAGGGGGGGAGGAAGAGGGGATGCTTTTCTTACACAAAATTTGATTCTCTACAACTTTGATTATGTGACATTTTTTGGTTGGATACGCCGTTTTTGATGTACAGGCCTTGAAACTTGAGCGTAACCCATTTTTCAACCAATTTGGGAAAAATCGCCAAACTTCAACGATCGATTTCGGCCAAACGGCTGAACCGATCTTAACGCTTCAGGTGGTCATTCGACGCAGAAATTCATCCTGTTTAATAAAGGATTGAGTAACATTTTCCGTAGGATGCATCGTGTACGAGTTATAGGCGAAAAACTGAATCAAGTGCCGAAAAATCGCGGTTTTTCGGGCACCAAAAAGTTAGGACCAGGAGAATGTTTTTTCTTTCGCCTTTTCTAGTATTACAAGTACCTCAGTGCCTTAGTAAGTTGAACAACAGACGTTTCACTTTGATTATATGACATTTTTTGATTGCAACACCGTTTTCAATACTCATAATTTCGTTTACTCAGAAGTTGTTTCGTTATTCTATCATTTGGTAGGGGCGGGTGGGAGGGGGGAGGAAGGGGGGATGCTTTTCTTACACAAAATTTGATTCTCTACAACTTTGATTATGTGACATTTTTTGGTTGGATACGCCGTTTTTGATGTACAGGCCTTGAAACTTGAGCGTAACCCATTTTTCAACCAATTTGGGAAAAATCGCCAAACTTCAACGATCGATTTCGGCCAAACGGCTGAACCGATCTTAACGTTTCAGGTGGTCATTCGACGCAGAAATTCATCCTGTTTAATAAAGGAAAGAGTAAAATTTTCCGTAGGATGCATCGTGTACGAGTTATAGGCAAAAAACTGAAACAAGTGCCGAAAAATCGCGGTTTTTCGGGCACCAAAAAGTTAGCACAAGGAGAATCTAGTAGAATATACTAAAAACATGTTCCATAGGCACCCACAAGTCACCCATAAAAGTTTCGCTTTGTCCGGAATTAATGCAAACCCCCCCCCCCCTTTTTTTGGCTAATTTGACTGGACTACTAGCTCTCCTCAAATAAGAGTGTAAGTTGTGGGAAGCATCAAAGGACTTTTGACTAAAAAAAAAAACCACTTATTTTATAATTGTAACAAACTAAAACTAGAAAACCCCACGTTGTTGAATTGGCTCAAGAAGCTGACATGAGAAATGTCGGCCTGGTTACAACAGCAAGATACATCAATGCACCGATGAGGTTCTGGTATGGATATACCTACTGCATCTGGACTTGCATTTTTTTCTAGCTTGAGTCGGTGTTTTCACTGAATTTCTGTTTTCCGTGTTGTATTTTTTCAAAATTTCTTTTAAAATGGAGAAGTTAACAGACAATAAAATATTAGACAATTTGAAAGAAAGAATAAAAAAAAAATTAGACATGAAAGAGCCTGTCTGGAACTAAGATAAATATAATATCTCGATACCTTAAAGCACAAAGGTGCTATGTCCAAAAATGTCACTTTTGAGATAAAAGGGTCAATGACATTTTAGGTCCACACTCTTTCATAAGGATACATCATTGTTGTTCTAAAAACTTTGAAAATGGCTTAAAACGGAACAATTAGCAGGGTTCTATGTAAAGACCTTTGGGTAAAGACCCAAAAGGGTCATGTCCACAATCGAACTTGGCTAGAGGATTCATGTCCCTCCTCTTACTTGGCCAGAAGAGTCCCCATCCAAGAGAAGATGTCCATCCATCTCCCAGATTTTTTTTCTTTCTTAATCCTTTGATTTTATCACGCTCTCGATCACAATTTGGCGTCACCACCGGTTTTTTGGTGACAGACTGGCACCAATCATGAATTAGGAATTTTGGAAAGTTGTTCATGCATTCCTAATACATGGATTACTAAACATCAATAATTATATTTTTCAACTCTTTTATTCTCCTAGAAATGTCAAATGATTACAAAATCTTAATATTATATCGATTAGGACCACACAAATTGAAGGAACTCTTGGTTTCAAAGGATCACCAAAATCGTCTTCTTTAACTACCTATCCGTTCGCAAGTTGCCTACTGTGCAATAAAATATCACGGAAATTCAACGTACTAAAACATAAGCTATTTAAAAATGAACTATTATCAAATTTTTACTTAATTATCACAAATAATGTGCCACGATTAAAAAAAATACTGGGTAGAAGTTAACAACGCTGCAAATTAATACACACCGGTTTATTATTATTATTATCCGTCTGCATAGAATACTACCTACTTGCTATAAAATCGGTATCCAGTTTAATTCAATTAGTAATAAAATCGTAATTTGATCATTGGTTGCGAAGAATGCACAACTGAGTGCTACACAACATAAAAATCATTTCAATGAAACAATTAATGCTCGCATTTAATAAGCTAAAATTTGAACGAAAATTAGGCCTATTTCCTATAGTGAACAATCTTTTGGAATTCAGTTTTGGTTTTCTGAATTATTTCAAGTCCAACTCTTGATTTCTTAAGGGAGAGAACGGGTTTTTTTTTCTCTCTCTTAGTAACAGTGTCTACCTTCCATAAATCTAGTGCACAAAGAAACCATGTCCGGACAAAGCTCCAGTGTTCAGTGTCGATTGAATCTTATGTTACGATTGTGCATTCCTCGTTTGGACAAAGCACCGAATGGCATTTATGATTATTTGAGAGAGAACATAGAACCCTGCCAATTTTTCCGTTTTAAGCTTTGAAAATGTTTTTAGAACAACAATCATGTATGTATCCTTATGAAAGAATGTGGACCTATGATGTCACTGACCCATTTATCTCAAAAGTGGCATTTTTGAACATAGCACCTTCGAGCTTTAAGGTATCGATATATTATATTTATCTTAGTTCCAGACAGGCTCTTTTATGTCTAATTTTTTTTTATTCTTTCTTTCAAATTGTCTAATACTTTATTGTCTGTTTACTTCTCTATTTTAAAATAAATTTTGAAAAAATACAACATGGAAGACAGCAATTCAGTCAAAACACCGATGACCCCGGGACTTAAGCTAGAAAAAAATTCAAGTCCAGATCCAGTACATCCATACCAGAACCTCATCGGTGCATTGATGTATCTTGCTGTTGCAACCAGGCCGACATTTCTCATGTCAGCTTCTTGAGCCAATTCAACAACGTGGGGTTTTCTAGTTTTAGTTTGTTATAATTATAAAATAAGTGTTTTTTTTTCAATAAAAGTCCTTTGATGCTTCCCATCACTTACACTCTTATTTGAGGAGAGGTTCCAGTGTAGAGCACAAGTAGCCACTGAGCTCTACTTCGTGTGACTACGTGAGGAATCTTGTTCTTTTTACTGTTGGATTGACAATGACAGCCAAAGGATGGTCAAAATTCTTAAAAAAAAAACTCTTATTTGAATAAAGGAGAAAGTCCAAAACCACAACATATTATATTTATTAGCAATATGTATAGGCATTATTTCCTTATCTTTTCATATATTAAGGAAGGAGATGTGGGACTCATACTAGGATTTTGGTTTGGTTTTTGAGTTGGTACCTCTACCAGGCTGTGATATCTGTTTATAGGGTCATCTGGGACACATTAAGCCCTTATTAGCCCCCCTTAGAAGTGACTGACATCAACCAAAAGCTTCGGGGCACAACTAGACCCCAAATGGAGCCCATATACCTACCAAATTCCATCAAAATCAGTCTATGGGAACTACTTTTCATTATTACTACTTTTCTAAATTTTGATGGGGGGATAAAAAAATTATTTTTCTTGGTCGATTCCAATGGTTCATTATTAAAAATCCGGAATTTTATGATAATCTTGTTTTTTTTTAAATTTATTATTATTATTATTATTTTACCCACTCAACTTGACAAACATTATTTCAGGAGTAAACGCACAGTTTCAAATGCGAATTTTCACAAAATTGTCTCGGAATTTTTGACTCGGTTTGCCCTTCGAGTGAGGATTTTTGAAGGGTTTCCTGTGGCGCCCCGAGGAAGGAGAATCGTCGATGATGAAAGAGTTGGCGTTTGAATAAACGTTTATTTCTGACGAATATTCACCCAATTTCGCTCCCATTTGTAGCGCAGTTAAGAATGGGTTCCAAAATAGTTGCTGATGGATTTTAAAGCAGTTCAATCAGTAAATAAATACGGAAAAAATATCGAAATTTACTGCAAAATCGATAAAATGCGTATATTATTGTATATAGTTCATACTTAGTGATCAGTGCTCTGATCAATGCAATCAATATTGGTGATTCTCTGTCCATCGTATTGACATTTTATGTCTTTACTTTGGCACATAAACGAAAAGACGTCACAAAATTGGTCACAAAATCGGTCACGAAAAAGCGTTACAGTTAGTCAACCGTATCTTCGTCATTCGTGTTCGTAAAAAAATCGTTCACCATTCGTTGAAATGCCCTAAATGTATGCAAAAATTATATTAAAGACATAAAATGTCCCAAAGTGTTGCAGAATTGTATGCAAGAAAATAATATTTTTCATCACTTTTTTGCTATAATTTATTTTTCTGTGTGGGGTAGCTTTACTGCCCACCCAACTTGGCAGGCGTCATTTTCAAGAGTAGAAGCACAGTTTCAAAGTTGAATTTTCTCAAAATCATTTTTGAATAAAATTGTCCCGAAATTTTTGGCTCAGTTTGCCCTTCGAGTGAGGATTTTTGAAGGGTTTTCTGTGGAGCCCTGAGGTAGGAGAATCGTCGATGATGAAAGAGTTGGCGTTCGAATAAACGTTTATTTCTGACGAATATTCGCCCTATTTCGCTCCAATTTGTAGCGCAGTTAAGAATGGGTTCCAAAATAGTTGCTGATGGATTTTAAAGCAGTTCAATCAGTAAATAAATACGGAAAAAATATCGAAATTTACTGCAAAATCGATAAAATGCGTATTTTATTGTATATAGTTCATACTTAGTGATCAGTGCTCTGATCAATGCAATCAATATTGGTGATTCTCTGTCCATCATATTGACATTTTATGTCTTTACTTTGGCACATAAACAAAAAACGTCACGAAAAAGCGTTATAAAATTTGTCACAAAATCGGCGACAAAAAAGCTTCACAGTTAGTTTTGACATTTTATGGCTTTACTTTGACACATTATAAACGAAAAAATGACATTTTATGTCTTTATTTTGGCACATGAACAAAAAACGTCACGACAAAGCGTCACAAAATTGTTGACATTTTATCTCTTTACTTCGACACAGAAACGAAAATAAACGTCACGACAAAGCGTTCAAAAATTGTTGACACTTTAAAGAAATGAAAATTGACATTTTAAAATTTTACTTCGACACATAAACGAAAAGACGTCACGACAAAGCGTCACAAAATTGGTCAGAAAATCGGTCACGAAAAACTTTATCTTCGTCATTCGTGTTCGTAGAAAAATCGTTCACCATTCATTGAAGTGCCCTAAATTTATGCAAAAGTATATATATATATATATATATATAATAATTTATTTTTCTGTGTGGGGAAGCTTTACTGCCCACCCAACTTGGCAGACGTCATTTTCAAGAGTAGAAGCACAGTTTCAAATACGAATTTTCACGAAATTATTTTTTAATGAAATTGTCCCGAAATTTTTGGCTCAGTTTGCCCTTCGAGTGAGGATTTTTGTAGGGTTTTCTGAGGCGTCCTGAGGAAGGAGAATCGTCGATGATGAGCCGTAAGAGGGTCAGTAGGCGTGAGAGGAGGAGAGCAGGCCAAGTCCGGGTACAGTTACGGGCCCTACTTACCCACTTCGTGACGGGAGGAGGAGGGAGGAGGAAAGGTCTGGGAGTCGAGGAGGGAGGAAGAAATGGGAGGGAGCTCCGTCGGGAGGGAGGCTCCGCCCTCCGGGAGGCCCTCCGTCGCGGGGCGGCGGTCTCTCGAAGGGAACTTTCACTGGAGCCGCGAGGGGGGGTCAATAGGAACCTGTTTGATGTACGAGGATGCGCGGCCGAGTTGAAGGTTGTTGGGAACCTCCGACCCTCCGCCAAGTCGGAACAATAACAATTCGTTAGCTCCACCCTCGCCGGCGGCCCGAGGCCTCGTTATGGCACTCAGTCGGCGATACGTGCCCGAATGGCTCGTCCAGAGCGCCATCAGGAGCCGGTGGGAGGCACCGCGAGTCACAAGATAGTCGGCAATCGGAGATGAAGAGCAGATCAAACAAGAAAGGAAGAAAGTCTTTATCTCGTCCATCTGTTTCAACTATTCTTCACGTCTATCAACAGATTGGTGCCAGCGATACTTTTCCAGATATCGGAAATCAGCTGCCTGGTTATCGTACAGTTAATATTATGCAAGAAAATCGAAAATCCGAGCATCCAATGAGGAAATTCAACTCGCTGAGAGTCGTGAAATGTGTGCTAACAATAAACGCTGCAAATCATTACACAAAGGTTTATTATTTTTCTCTACAGATCACTCGCCTGCAAAGAACACATCTTTGCCATTCTAACCACCTTCAAGCCATATTTTGAAGAAACGGACAAAAATCGCATTTTGGTCAGCTAAAAATTTGAACGGAGATTAGGCCTCTTTCGCGATTCACACTCGTGTTTCTGATATATCGTGAGACCAACCCTAAAGGTCCACAAGGAGCGAACGGTTGGTCCTACAGATCTCCGGGTGGTCTCATTCGATTCGTAGAATTCGATACTATTTTGAATTAATGAAAAAACAATAGGACTTTAATATCAAAAATGTTTAATCTAGGGCGTTTTGAAAATTTCAGCTCTTATTTTTCAACCCTTAGAAGTGAAAGACATCAACCAAAAGCTTCGGGGCACAACTAGACCCCAAATGGGGCTCATCAAAATCGGCCCATAGAAACTAAAATTTTATAGATGATCCGATGCATAGTAGTTAATCTCGAAGCATCAATGAGTACCTTCCACTACCCTCATAGGGGACCATCTACACGCTAATTTGAACAATCCTAAGAAATTTCGTCGAAATCGGATGGACAATGTAGATGTTATGGCTGTTACAAGGAATTCACGTTTGCGCATACGCAACAGCTATTAGTCTAGGATAGATGATTTTCATAGGGGACCATCTAAACGTCAATCTGAACAATCCTAGAAAATTTCATCAACTTCGGATGAAAAATGTAAGTGTTGTGGCTGTTACAAGGATTTTACGTTTTCGCATGCGCAGAGGCTACAGTCAACTTGATTTTCATTGGGGACCATCTACAACCAAATCCGCACAATCCCTGAAAATTTCATCGAAATCGGACAATAACTTTGGGTAGTTTTGCCGGTTACAAGGATTTCATGTCACACAGACAGACAGACACGGAACCAAAATTGTTCAGATAGGTCTGAAACGTAAAACGCTCGTGGAAATTTCGATTTTGGAGAACTTTTTTTTTCAACCTTGAAAAGTGAAAACAAAGCTTCTTGGTAGACTCGGAAGCAAAAAGGCCGCGTGTAGCCGACGAACGGATTTTTTTTAATGTTCTTTTTTTCATTTTTAAAATTATATTTTTGGATTTTAAGTACTTTGAAAACCATCGAATTTTGATTAAACATTGTTTTGTTGCTTGATTTCAAAGGTTTATTTTGAAAATAGGTTTAAAAAAATGGAAAGAATGGCGCTAACAGCGATGAGAATAAGCTGAGAATTGTCTTAGAAAAATTCGTTAAAACAATTCAATGCAAGATGGCAAAAAGAAAAGATGAAGTGGGTCAAATTTAAGTTTCAACTTATAGGTTCTAAATATTATTACGGTACAGTGAGAGTTTCTTCATTATTTTCGAGTGAGTTCCCTACATATGGAAGTTTCCCAGTTATACTGTGAGCACCCCACTGCACTGCTCAAGAAGGCACCAATTTTGAGAGGGAGTGGAGTGCCTAGTCATAAACCCTTGCATTTCCTTCTCTACTCTCGTAAATTTGCCACAAAAGCTTGACTTATCTGGGAGATCTGAACGAGAGTGAATCCAGTGTTGCCAACAAGCGGCTACCAAAACCCCCTGAGCTAACCTCGAAAAACCCCCAAATCCCCCCAAAAAAGAAAAACCCTAAAACTTAAGGATGAAATAACAATATCAATGAATACAATGCATTTTTTTTTTTTTTTTTTTTTTTTTTTAGTAGTAGATTGTAATTCATTAATGATTTGAGGGCGGAGTGGATCTTGAAGACAATGCAATTATTGTATTAGCGATATACGTTTCAGGTCATACAGGTTTTGAAAAAAACATTAAAAACATTTTTTTAAATAAACTAGTTTCTTCAGGTAGGGTACTTTTTTGTACAAAAAATCAAAATGTCATACAGTGAGGTCGCATTCGACCCCCATCTCCAAAACCTTCTCAATTTCTTCAAAACTTCAAGTTTGCTAATAGTAACGAGCGCGAAAGGACGAATAAACTTCAAGAATTTATCAAAGTGCGTGCTTGCGAAAGATCAAAAAAAGATCGAAAAAAGTTTGTCCTCCAAAACTCCAAAATTATAGTCCCATTGAGCCCACGATAGACATTGGTAAATTCGGTGAAGTTTTTCACTCCATTGAATATATATATTACCTGCTGCTATTTTAATTGCTGATTCATTTTTATTCTACCCAAATCCCCCCGACTCGGTAAAAACCCCCCAAAAAAAAACCCCGAAGGATTTCTCCCCCCAAAATCCCCCCGTCAAGAAAACAAAACCCCAAATTTGGGGGGGAAACCCCCAACTTGGCAACACTGAGTGAATCCTACATGTGGTAGAACTTAGTAAGAGGACACCTACTGGGAAAAACGGAGTCCACTTGGAGACGTATCAAGGAAGGTGGACACCAATCACAGCACTTCCACACCGACCGGTGTTTTATCACGAAAAGGCCGCGCATTCCGCGAAAAATAAATCGATGGTCTAATAAAAAAAGTAAATATTCTCACTGAAGGAAGACATTCACAGCAGCAGCCGAGATTCAGGAACCACAACCTAGAAAGCGTCTCACCGAACTAGAAATGGGAAACTGACTGATTTGTGTTGCCCTCGGTGATTGGAGGAGAGCCGGGTGGCGCGATGGCACTGCGCATGCGCAGATTAGGTTTGTTTGACGACAACTCATGAGCTTTTTTTCCAGGAAGTGAGGAGGATCAGGACCACCAGTCTTTGTTTTGTGTGCTTATCCAAAATAAACCTCATCATTACTTTCTTCATTTGGGTAGAAGAAAATTTCGGTTTTTATTTTCAATATGAAACCACTGGAATCGAACAAAAATAATTGTTTCAACATTCCCAAAATTTGATGGTTTACATTACAGGATACCTACCTAGAATCCGAAAATCACAATATATTTTAACGCGCTTTTCGGTTTATTATTTTCAATATGTAATGAACCTTGGGAATCGACCAAGGAGAAAAGTTTTAACCCCCACATAAAATTTGTTTGTTTCATTTCAAGGTACGTAGAATCCGAAAAACGAATAAAGATTTGGCCGTCCGTCCTAGCCTACACTTTCCTCAGTTAGCATTGCCGATTTTGATGAAATTTGGGATGTGGGCTCCATTTGGGGTCTAGTTGTGCCCCGAAGCTTTTGGTTGGCAACAAATTATTACACAGAGGTTTATTATTTTTCTATATAGATCACTCGTCTGCAAAGAACACGGCTTTGCCATTGTAAACACCAACCAACATGAAGAAAAAAATCGACCGCATTTCGGTTAGCTAAGATTTGAACGGAGATTAGGCCTCTTTAGCGATTCACACTCGTGTTTCTGATGTATCGTGAGACCAACCTTTAAATTCTCGCATGGAGCAAACGGTTTGTCCTACAGGGCTCCGCCTGGTCTCTAAAAATTCTAAAAATTCAATGCTATCTTAAATTGATAAAAAACCAATACCTTAATATCAAAATTTTTTGAGTTAGGGCGTTTTCAAAATTTAACCCCTTAGAAGTGGCTGACATCAACCAAAGGCTTCGCGACACAACTAGACCCTAAATAGAGCCCACATTCCAAATTCGAACCAAATCGGTCAATGGGAACTAAGGAAAGTGCCACGTACGGCGGACGGACGGCCAAATTTTTATTCGACTTTTGGATTTTACGTACCTTGAAACGCAAACCAACAAATTTTGAGGGGGGGGGTTAAAAAATTGTTTATCTTGGTCGATTCCAAAGGCTTATTATTGAAAATAATAAACCAAAATAAGGGCTGCAATTTTCAAAAACCCCTCAAAAAATATAAAGGAATTGTTTTTCATCAACTTAAAATAGTATTGCATTTTTAGAATTGAATGAGACCACCCACATTATGCAGGACCAACCGAATTCCCCAATGAAGGCACCCACAACTTCAATTTCTTCGAATTGAGTGTGAAGCGTTCATTTTTTTCAAAATAAACTTGATTGTGATGCGGATTATGATCGTAGGCAGCAAAACTGTGTTTTTTGCAGACGAGTGATCTACACAGAAAAATAATAAACCTTTGAGTAATAATTTGGTGCCTTTTTGAACAGTGCCATCTGATGGGTCGATCTTCTTAGTTTCTATTTAAAACTTGTGGTCTACACACCAAATATAAGTATGTGATGGATTGATGAAAACGAAGACGCAAACCCTGATCGAACCTGATTGAACGTTTACCATTTTACTTGCATTATCATCAGATTTACTGACATTGTTATTTTTAACAATCGTTATTTTAAACTCGAGAAACACTGTAATGTCGTCACTAGCTGCTCACAAATCCCCTCGTGACAGGTTTTGAAACTATTGAGAGAAGAGAGGGGGCACCTGTTAACCCATTTCAAGCCAAGGGTAGAAATAACTGAATAATGAGGAGAGGAGGATGAACTGTTTTACAGAATGCGGGCCGAAATAAAGCATCATTTTTTGCTCACCAATCGAGAGCAAAAATAATCGATATTTTATGAATTTTACTTTTTAATGAGATTTGACAGTTTTCCAAATCGATATAATTTATCCAGTTTTTGGTAGGTAAGTAAATGTAAAAGTCTAAGGACCGGATCTATTTCAAAAGTCTAAGGATCTGTTTCAACTCATGGCCCAGGACGCTCACTCTCCGAGAATCGAATTTGAGCCACCATAATCAAGTCTTCGGTCAAAAGGCCCCATTTTCAAAAAATTTCTAAAAACGCATTGGGCTCCCGAACGTCAGACATTTTTTTCTAAAACGTTTAAAAACAGAACAAACGAGACAAAATTCTTCTGTAAAGATTTTTACACTGTTTTCAATATTTTAAAAATCATAAATTTTACGGTGCGAGAACGCATCAGTGGCCGGAAATGGGTTAAACCCTCCTCTAGTTCTGTTTGAACAGTTATTGTTGTAGCTCGCTTGAGTGTGAACCTTCGAGGTGTCATGTGATCATTTTGATATCAAATTTGTAGTAGACGCTGTCCGAGGAGGGAGTATCGCTAACTCGAGTTCCGTTTCTGAAATAGTACAGTTTCTTTAGGTAATAAAATTAGTTTACAATTCGGAAGTGTTGTTCCTTTGCAAATACCATGTCTTCCGACGAAGAGGAAAGTCGGCTTCCGGAGGAGGAACCCACCATAACAAATATGTTTAATATAAACATATGAAAAATTGGTAAAACATATGAAAACTTTTCAGATGTTCCAAAACTGATTTCCATAGAGAAATTTATCAACATTTTCTAAAACTTTTAGGGCGGAATTCATAGACAAGGCTTGAATGTGAGCGAGCCCTCAATTATCTCAGTTGAGGGTCGGCCTCGACTCAACTGACCGTATTCATAGTTGATTGAGACGGCCCACTTAAGTGTTGTGGTCGCCTGAGTGCACACTGAGCCCGAGGGGACGCTCAGGGGCTACTCAACTCATTTCCACCTTAAGTTGGCAGCCTTGGTGGGGATATTTCCCTGTTTCAAGTGTATTTTGGGTAAAAAGCACGGGGAAATTTCCCTCTCGTATTCTGCACTGATCGTGAGTTATAACCTTGTCACCGGTTCTTATTGCATTTTCGTTACTGTGGATGTGCATGCTAATTTCTCTATTTTGTCCGACTTCCTACGAGTAACGATTAGTTTTGAGTTATTAGCAGTGGTGAATCAATCAAATTGAAGTCTGTTCAATTATATGAGGGTGCTGACATTTTTTCGGAGGTTTGTAACTTGATTCCTATCTCCGCAATTTCATCAGTTGGAATGAATTAGCTGCCATCGGATTCGACTATATGTATTGCTCTGAAGAAGATAAGAAATTATGATTTCCTCAAATTAGCAGCAAAAGTATGTACCTATATGTAGGTAAGATACGAAAGAAAGAACCATTATTTAAAGTAATAAACACAAGAAGACATTTTGGTATCCTTTTGATGAGTGTTCTTAGGCATCATTTAACCAAATCAACCCATTGATTGTTTCAGACAAATTAACTTCTCCCGGCCGAATGAAGGTTTATATACAAGCAAATATACGAATATTTATGACATTTGGAACCCTTCAACACCTTTACCTACCTACTTATTTATTCACCTGTGTGGAACAATATAAAGCCCGAAATAAACTCGTACCTATATGGATGTTTTTTTTTAATTTAACTTGTACTTTATTACTAACCCATATAATTTTCTATATGTATGTTCTACTTAATCATTTTACTAGATCGTAAAACAAGCATGAGTATTGAGAATGAAGGCGAGAATGTTTGACAACTTCAAGAAAGAAACTCACAATCTCGGAAGATTTCACCGAGTTCGGGGAGAAAATATTGAAAAGACTGTTACGAGGAAATTCAAGTTTGCGATGACCTTCATTGGATATTTTTGACGGAAAAACTTGTCTAATCGCCTTATTTTTATTAGACAAACAAAATAGATAGGTAGTTGACTTGCTGTACACTATTTTCAGTAGGAAAATCTGATAATAACTGTGGTTGAGGTACCTACTTAAGGTACCTCCGGCCAGCACTCAGCATTTTGTCCCATTGAGTCGAGGGTGGGCCTCAACTTAACGCTGAGTTTGGTTTATGAATACCGTTGAGTGCGCCCTTAGAATTCGCACTGAGTGCTCCCTCAGGGCACCCTCAAATCTTGTCTATGAATACAAATGAGTGCACGCCAACCCTTATCGATGCATTTGAGGGTGCACTCAGACTTAAGTAATGACTATGAATTCCGCCCTTAACCATTGCAATAAGTTAATTTTTTCTGAAAATTCGCTAAAATTACGTTTTAAATTTCATTCAAGTTTTTGGTAATTTGAGCAATTTCGCATTTTGCATTTGAAGCACCTTTAATTTAGGTATTTTCGTGCGTACATGAAAATCGCGTCTCCTCTAAATGAGACTCCTAAATAGAATAAATTAAAACTACCCTCCACTCAAATATAAACTCGTCGTGTTTATTAGGCACGTAATTAACGTGGCGATTAGAAGTAATGGGATATTAAGAGGTGTCGCCCGACCAGGCAGCGCAGCGGTCAGTCTAATGTCGTCGTCGGGGAGGACGGCATCGGAACCTAATTAGTCGCTGAGGTTGATTACTGGTTGAAAGTACTCACGATGTGGAATTCAGAACCCAACGAGTGAGCGCGAACCCAGCGGTAACATCGAGCAGCTGCAAGGATGGAAAACAAACAACAAAATTTATTTCGACGAATCGGAATAAAGCTGAGAAATATTACACAACGCTTTATTGCTAAGAGGCAGATTCACGTGCGAAAATGCTTCGATTCTTCCTTAGCGAGTTTGAGGGAGATTCCACAATGTTTCGTTGGATAAAAGGTGAAACTGACCTGGATTTGGACGATTTTGGTTTATTATTTTCAATAACGAAGCCTCGGAATTGAGCATGAAAACAATGTGTATAACCCCCTCAAAATTTGATGGGTTACGTTTCAAGGTACGTAAGATCCAAAAATTGAATTGGAAAAAAAAATCGTCTATCCATGCAGCCGCGTACATAGTTGACTATTATCGTCAACTCAGTTTCTAATCAGGCATGTATCAAATAATTTTTTTTTCTTGCGAGAGAGACATTTATTAAACATTATAGGAGTGAAAAAGTCGGACAAGGACTCTAGTAGAGGTCAAAACATAAGAGATTTGCGAGAAGGAGAATTGATTTACCAAAACTCCAAATTGGTGTACCAAAAGTTATTTATCAGTTGTTTATTGACAATAAATTGTTCAAATTTCATAATTGCTTAATAATAAAATATAGTAGAATAGTCAAAACTTAAACATCCCGGCCATCATAAATAAACGTGCTCTGAGTACCTCAGTGTTTTCCGATTGAAAATACCTGTAAAACGATTACCAAGTGGGTGTGGCACGTAGCTTCCTCGTATCAATAACCCGGTAGTATAGAAGATCCGATGCATAGTAGTTAATATCTGAACTTCAATCTCCAAGTAACTTCCACTACCCTCATAGGGGACCATCTATGTCAACCCGCACAATCTGCGGAAAACCTTGTGGCTCTTAGAAGGATTTTCCGCTTGCGCATGCGCAGAGGCTAACTATCTATACAAGGCCGTGATTTTCAAAAGGGACCATCTACACCCCAATCTGAACAATTCCTGAAAATTTCATCAAATTTGGATAACAAAATGTAGAAGTTATGGCTCTTAGAAAGATATTACGCTTGCACATGCGCAGTGGCTACTATCTATCCGAGGCAATGATTTTCATAGGGGACCATCTCCAATCCGCATAATCCCTAAAATTTTCATAAAATCCGGATGTTGATGTCGAAATGATGGCTGCTACAAGAATTTTACGTTTGCGCATGCGCAGATGCTAATATTGATCCGGGGATGATGGTTTTCATAGGGGACCATCTACTCGCCAACCAGCACAATTCTTGAAAATTTCATGGAAATCTGACAATAACTTCGTTTATAAGGAATTTCCGTTTTCAAGGATCTCATCACGGATACACAGACAGACACGGAACCAAAATTGTGGAAATTTTGATTTTGGAGGACTTTTTCCAATCTTGAAAAATGAAAATAATGCTTCCGTTACCTTGGTAGACTGTGAAGCAACAATAGATACTGAGAAGTGCTGTGAACTGGTGCAATGACAGCGCCATCTCTTACCTGCAAATGGCTCTACTGTCCCCCGATCAAAAGAATGAACATGAGGGCCGACCTATTCCTAAACTGAAAACATCCGTTCAACCTCCTCCGAATTTGTCACTTGTCCAAGGAAATCCCATTTTCGGTCACTTCCTCTCAAATCCTTTACCTGACTTTCCACTAGGTAGGCTTGGACGAAAATGAAGAGATTCACAAAGGAAAGGAATGGGGTATTTCGGTGGGTCGGAAATTCAGGTTTTTGACCTCAAATTTGGATTCAGCACCATTGAAAACCTATGTACTCCAACTTTTAGCCCAATTATACTATAATAGGTATGTGGTAGAAAAATTAATAAAAGAGATCACACGTTTGAAATAAAGGCGGGCCGCCATAAATGCACACACCTTGCCCCGCGTGTGTGTGAGTAGTATAATACTACTATTCGAAGTATGTAACACTATTCGAAATGAGAATCTCTTGGACACAACAAAATAATTTTTTTGTGTCCAAGAGATTCTCATTTCGAATAGTGTTACTTTACGGTTCAATCGTTAGCGTTACCTACGTCTGCCGTGTGTAATCGGTTGTTTTCTGTTCGCTTCGTTTGTGGTTTCAACTTATCAACTTTTCAGCTAGTGCCCACGATTTCTTTTCTTTCTTTGGTTTTAAATATGACGGAAAAGAAGAGAAAGATCAACGTTCTGGAGCCTCAATTTGAACCTGCTACCAGTGAGAACATTCCAATCTCTCCTCTGTGCATGGATACTTTTTTCAAACACAGTTTTGGCTAGCTACGTCACGATTGGCTAGCTACGTCACACCATTCAAATCTTCAACTTTCCTGAGCTTCTCTGATTTTTAAAAATATTTTCTCGACGAACAGACGCGATTACCGTTATTCCTCAGCCATACTCTTTAAAAAAATTAAAAAAAATTGACTGAAATACCCCATTCAGGTGGTGATTCATCAATTGAACGCCTTCAAAAACTTGAAGTATCTATACAGGAAAATAATAAACCTTTGTGAAATAATTTGCATCGTTTTTATTAAATTTTCGGATTCTACGTGCCTTTACACGTAAACCAACAAATTTTGAGAATATTCAATTTTTTTTTTGGTCGATTCCAAAGGTTTATTATTGAAAATAATAAACCAAAAGTGTTCAAATTGGCACTTGACCGTTAAAACTACCAATTTTTGGTTTACTACATTTTCAATAGGTAACGAAACTTTGGATCGACCAAAAAAAAAATGTAATACTTCTCAAAATGTTGATTTATGTTTCAAAGTACCTTTGTAAAATCCAAAAATCGAATAAAAACTTCGCCAAAAAAATAGGCGAAAAAACGGAGAATTCCCTCCTGACAAACGTCGAGATAAGTAATTTTATTACGTAATTACGTCAGGTCACTTTTCTTTCTCGATCGCGAGTTCGTAATGTATTTTTCTTGACCCGATATCATTGGACAGAAGTGAGGCATACCATGTATACTATGTAGTATATTATCTGTGGGCATGACTTAAACTGCAGCATAAGAAGGGGCTAACGAGGGGGTAGGAAGAAAGTATGACTCAAGGTAGGGTCAGGGGTGTTGGATAAGGTAAGTTACACCTGTAAACGTATATTTGTGGAAAAGGGTGTAGTTCTGCGTTGTGGGTGTAGTTCTACGTAGTTGCCGATGGTGGGTACCTAAAATCCCGTAATATTATTCCAGAGTAGTTGGGGGGTACTCAGCTATCTTCATAACGAAATTCAGCAGGTAACTGTAAAAGCTCCTTAAAGCAACAAGATACCCCCCAATTCGACGGTATGGAAAATTCATGCATTCGATGCTGGAATGTAGATTTGACCAACTTCCGTCCGTAAAATACTCGCGGGTTTGCTGTTGAAATGGCGTTTTTACACTTTCGTCGACCCTCACGAGAACTCTGAGCGAACTGATCCTGTAGAAAACACTTAACTATTTGGAACCAATTTATTATGTTTTTACATCTGCAAGCCGCTTTCAAATAAACTTCTGGCGATTAAATTCAAAACTTTAGATATTACAGAAGTTTAATTGCCTCAGAGTCTACCAAGGTAGCGGAAGCTTTGTTTTCACCTTTCAAGATTGAAAAAATGTTCTACAAAATCAAAATTTCCTCTCGCGTTTCAGGCCTTCCTGGACAATTTTGGTTCCGTGTCTACCTGTCATGAAATTCTTGAAACAGACAAAACTATTCGAATTAATTGTCCAATTTCGATGAAATTTTCAGGGAACATGCGGATGGTCCCCTATGGAAATCATCGCCCCTGAACTCATAGCAGCCACTGCGCCCTTATACAGCAATATTATGGAGACACTCCGCTTATTTACCTAATTATTAAGTTTAGATTACTTATGTTTATAAATGTCTCTTTCTATCAAGTGTTCTCAATAAAAAGGATTTTAGTCTGCAAAGTTGAACCGGTGGTATTACTCCTCATTTTTATTATTCGTTGTTTTCTACATATTTTACTTACTTTCTTATTTACATTTTTCATCCGACATTGAAGACATTTCAGGGATCGTTCAGATTGGCTTGAAGATGGCCCCCTATGAAAATCTTGGACCAGAAAACGAAAGTATTTTGTGCGCATGCGCATACGTGAAATCCTTGTAGCAGCCGCTACCTCTACATAATATTGATGAGGTAGTTTTGTGAATTTAGTTATAATAAGGCACAAATCAACACGCGGGGGCTGTAAGCATTGGCGGGGGTGCCAATCAAGTGGGTGCTGAATGGGACGAACAACTCGAGACACCATGCCATTATCTGGGATACGTCCACCTAACTCCAAGGTATCGTAATGATTAGGGGATTATTCCCTTTGTTACAGTAAGTGGAGCGGGGGGCGTCCACGAGTACTATTGTAATAATTTGCGAAATAATGTATTGATTTAGGTAGTTTTGTAAATTTTGCATAATATGGCTATATTGAGGCACACATCAACTTATTGAACAGATATACGGGTTCTTCTCATTGTTCCAGTAATTGGTGGAGGGGGGTGGGGGTCATTCTTGTGGATTCAGTCCGAATATTGTAATCATTAATTTGAGTAATATTGTTGAGGTAGTTTGGAAAATTTGGTTATAACGGATCACTATTGTAATAATTTGCGTGATAATGTAATATTGATTTAGGTAGTTTAATAAATTTTGCATAATATAGCTATAATGTTGCACACATCAATAAATTATTTATTGTACAGATTTACGGGTTCTTCTCATTGTTCCAGTAATTGGCGGAGGGGGTGGGGGTCATTCTTGTGTATTCAGTCCTAGTATTCTAATTATTAAGTAATATTGTAATATTGATGAGGTAGTTTGGAAAATTTGGTTATAACGGATCACTATTGTAATAATTTGCGTGATAATGTAATATTGATTTAGGTAGTTTAATAAATTTTGCATAATATAGCTATAATGTTGCACACATCAATAAATTATTTATTGTACAGATATACGGGTTCTTCTCATTGTTCCAGTAACTGGTGGAGGGGGGTGGGGGTCATTCTTGTGGATTCAGTCCGAATATTGTAATCATTAATTTGAGTAATATTGTTGAGGTAGTTTGGTAAATTTGGTTATAACATGTCACTATTGTAATAATTTGCGTGATAATGTAATATTGATTATGTTGTTTTATAAATTTTGCATAATATAGCTATAATGTTGCACACATCAATAAATTATTTATTGTACAGATTTACGGGTTCTTCTCATTGTTCCAGTAATTGGCGGAGGGTGGTGGGGGTCATTCTTGTGGATTCAGTCCTAGTATTCTAATTATTAAGTAATACTGTAATATTGATGAGGTAGTTTTGGGAATTTGGTTATAATATGGGACAAATCAACACGTAGGGGTTGTAGGCATTTGATGGATTTTCTTATTGTTCCAGTAATTGGCGGGGGTGCCAATCATGAGATTCACATGTTGTGGGTGCTGAATGGGACGAACAACTCGAAACACTATGACATCATCTGGGACACGTCCAATTGGTACCTCGTAGGTATCGTAATGATAAGCGGATTCTTCCCATTGTTACAACAAAAAAGGGGGGGGGGGGGAGTCAATCGTGTGGATCCTCGTGTTACTATAGTAATAATTTGTGTAATATTGTAATATTGATTTTTCATAACATGGCTATAATGTGGCACACATCAACTTATTGTAAAGATTTACGTGTTCTTCTCATTGTTCCAGTAATTGGCAGAGGGTGGGGGTCATTCTTGTGGATTCATTCCTAGTATTGTAATAATTAAGCAATATTGTAATATTGATGAGGTAGTTTGGTAAATTTGGTTATAACATGTCACTATTGTAATAATTTGCGAGATAATGTAATATTGATTATGTAGTTTTATAAATTTTGCATAATATGGCAATAATGTTGCACACATCGACTTATTGTACAGATTTACGGGTTCTTCTCATTGTTCCAGTAATTGGCGGAGGGGGGTGGGGGTCATTCTTGTGTATTCAGTCCTAGTATTATAATCATTAAGTAATATTGATGAGGTAGTTTTGTGAATTTGGTAACAATATGGCACAAATCAACACGTAGGGGTTGTAGGCATTTGATGGATTTTCTTATTGTTCCAGTAACTGGCGGGGGTGCCAATCATGTGATTCACATGTTGTGGGTGCTGAATGGTACGAACAACTCGAAACACTACGACATCATCTGGGACACGTCCACCTAATACTTCGTAGGTATCGTAATAATATGCGGATTCTTCCCATTGTTACAACAAATGGGGGGAGGGGCTTCAATCGTGTGGATCCACGTGTCACTATTGTAATAATTTGCATAATAATGTAATATTGATCCGGTAGTTTTGTAAATGTTTCATAATATGGCTATAATGTGATACACATCAACTTATTGAACAGATATATGGGTTCTTCTCATTGTTCCAGTAATTGGCGGAGGCGGAGGAAGAGGGGGGGATTCATTCTTGTGGATTCAGTCCTAGTATTGTGATCATTAAGTAATATTTATGAGGTAGTTTTGTAAATTTTGCAATGGCTGTAATGTGGCATCATCATTACATCAACTCATTGTACTGATTTTCAGGTTTTTCTCATTACTCCTACTTCTACACATTGGTGCTGTTATCATTTGCGTAATATTGAAACATATCCCTAAATTGGTAGTATTGAGAATTTGGCATAATATGGCATTTATCAACTCGAAGGTTCTGTAAACATCGCTGGCGTTTTCTTATTGTCCCAGTAATTGGCGGGGGTGCCAATCATGTGGATTCTGAATGGGACGAACACTCGAAAGACCCGTGTCATCATCTGGGACACGTCCCTTGGAGGTGGAGGAGGAGTCGGAGGTGGAGAGGATTTTTCCTTTGAGGCTCGTTTGAAATGGAAAACTCGCGAGACCGTGAAAATTGGAAAAGGGAAATGCGAGGAGGCGCGCGGATCTCTCCCGCGAGCGAGGAGAAATCTGTGCTGCCCGCTTTCTTCGTCCTTATTCCCGGGAGCCCCCGAGCTAATGAACTCCTCTGTGACGGCTGAGGGGGAGTCCTTGCCGCGCCTTCCACCGGCCTTCTAGCTTCGTCCTATCAGCTGACTCGGAGGAGCTCCTAACTAGCTATCAGCTTCAATCAGCTAGGCTGCTTATAGCTGGTCATAACAGTGAGCAACGATACATAAGCAACCTCCACTTTTCACTGCACGAAAAAGCAGTAAATTGAAAATTGAAAGAAATAGGACAATTTGCACTACAATTTATTCAAATCACAAAAAGGACTTTTTAAAAAGAAGAAATTGACTTCACAGCTCTTCAATGACTTTTTCCAATTTCCCTGTAGTTCTCTGAATGTTACATTTCCCTCAGGAATATTTTGAATGTTTATTTTTTAAAAGACCTGCATTTCTTTGCAGGTTTTGTCAAAATAAAAAAAAAACTTTCGACTAGCTATTAGCAACCTCAACCTGCTGATAATATTGAGTAACAAAACCAAAGCCTCCTACACTTTTCATGAAAAAATTAATCATTTAAAAATTGAACATAAAAGGAAAATTTGAACTAAAATTTATTGTAATCACAAAAAAGTCATTTTTACGAAATTAATTTCACAGCTTTTCAACGACTCCTTCCACTTTTCTGAAGATCTCTGAAAGATGGCGACCCTCAGGATTATTTTGATTTTTTATTTAACAAAAAAAACCCTCTTTTCTACGTAAATTTTGTGGAAATCGACAATGTAAGTATACGGCCTCCAATGTTACTTAATTGGCTGGCAATCAGCCCTAGCAAATTGAACCTGATAGCTGCTGATAATAGTGAGCGAAGAACGAGTAAAACCACAAAGTAACCTACACTTTTCATTGAAAGAAAAAACAATAAATTAAACATTGAACAAAAATGTGAATTTGTACTACAATTCATTAAAAAAGACAAATTTTACGCTCATAATTTAATTTAATTTTACAGCTCTTTAATATTTTTCTATTTCCCCTTTAGTTATCTAAATGTTGGAGTAATTTGATTCTTTTGTTGAAAAAAAGACCCACATCTTCACATAAGTTCCGTAAAAATGAACAAAAACAGTTGTTAGAGCCTCCAATGTTACCTCATGGACTAGCTATCAGCAACCTAGCTAATCGAAGCTGATAACTGCTGATAAATAAAAAGAGAAGAACCCAAAGCAACCTACAGTTTTTATTTAAGGAAAAAAACAGCAAATTGAAAATTCATCAAAAAAGAAGAATTTGCATTACAATTTATTCATTAAAAAATCACAAAAAGGCAATTTTTTATAACATTTCACAGCTCTTCAATGACCCCTTCCACCAACATCAATATTCATCAGAAATATTCTGAATTTTTATTTTTAAAAAACCCACATTTCCACGTGTGTTTTGTCAAAATGATCCAAATCTTTCGTTACAGCCTCCAAATATTACTTAACTGGCTAGCTATCAGCAACCTGGCTAACACACACACATACAGACATACACCTATGATTTTTTCCCGGATTTGGATTCAGAATGGTCTAAAACGGGTTACTGTGTGGTTATTTTTTTTCTGTTGAGTGTTGTCCTCCTTCACCCCAGATCAATCGCATAAGGAGGCCCTAAAAATCACAAAAAGGTAATTTTTACGAAATTAATTTTACAGTTCTTCATTATCTCCTTCCACCAAAAAATGGATGTCCCTCAGGAATATTTTGATTCTTTATATTAAAAAAAAAAAATACCCACATAATTCCATACAGGTTTTGTCAAAATAAACGAAAACTTTCGTAACAGCCTCCAATATCACTCAACTGGCTAGCTATCAGCAAGCCTGGCTTATTGAACCTGATAGCTGCTGATAATAGTGAGTGAAGAATCCGAAGTAACCTACACTTGATGATTGCGGATCTTTTCTATATAAAAACGCTGCAAATTATTACACAATGGTTTATAATTTTTTATTTTTCTACATAGATCACTCGTCTGCAAAGCCACCAACCATCCAACATGAAGAAAAACATCGACCGCATTTCGGTCAGCTTTAATTTGAACGGAGATTAGGCCTCTTTTGCGATTCACACTCGTGTTTCTGATTTATCGTACGTCTAAACTTTAAATTCTCGTAGCGTGCGAACGGTTTGTCCTACAGAGCTCCGGGTGATCTCAAAAAATTCTAAAAATTCTATAGAATCTTAAATTGAAGGAAAAACAATACCTTTATATCAAAATTTTTTGAGTTAGGGCGTTTTCAAAATTTCAAAATTGATTTTGGAACCCTTAGAAGTGACCTACATCAACCAAAATCTTCGGGGCACAACTAGACCCCAAATGGAGCCTACATACCAAATTTCATCAAAATCGGTCAATGCTAAGTGGCAAAAGTGCCGCGTACGGCGTACGGCGGACGGACGGCCAAATTTTTATTCGAATTTGGTTTATTATTTTCAATAATGAACCTTTGGAGTCGACCAAGAAAAAAAAATTTTAACACCCCCTCAAAATTTGATGGTTTACGTTTCAAGGTACGTAGAATCCAAAAATCGAATAAAAATTTGGCCGTCCGTCCGCCGTTAGCGGTTTCCTTAGTTACCATGGACCGATTTGGTATATAGGCTGATGTCAGTCACTCCCAAGGGTTGAAATTTTGAAAACACTCAAAAATTTCGATATAAAGGTATTGTTTTTCCACCACTTTAAGATACTCGTAGTATTGAATTTCTAGAGACCACGCGGAGCCCTGCAGGACAAACCGTTCGCACACTACGAGACTTCAAGAGTTGGACTTACGATAAATCAGAAACACGAGTGTGAATCGCAAAAGAGGCCTAATCTCCGTTTAAGTTTTAGCTGACCAAATGCGATCGCTGTAGGTACGCGGTAGATGGGAGGTGACAATGGCAAAGCCGAGTTCTTTGCAGACGAGTGATCTGTATAGAATAATAATAAACCTTTGTGTAATAATTTGCAGCGTTTTCTTGAGATATTCTGTTTTTCTTACACAATCGATAGATGGAGTATCAAGATATCAGTTTTGACTGAAAAGTGGAAAAACTGTTTATCTAAGAATATTGAGGGACAAACCATCTCAGTACCTCGAAAACCATGTTGGTGCGACCAACTATCTCAGAGCCTCAGTAGATTGACAGATCATGGAATAAGAACGTCAACCAAATAACACCTTCGTGAAGAGAAGACCCGACGGAGAGCGCTCAGAATGAATAACGAGTTTCTTGTCTCTGAATGTAAAACATATTTTTTGTGCGAAACATTTATTATGATTTATGCAGCTACGCGGAAGCTCGGAGTTGAATACGTGTCAAATCGGAGTCGAGGCGGACGTTTTTATGAGTCGAAGGCTTCAAAAGACCTTGAAGGGTCGTTGGAAGGAACTCGAGGATATTTTATGAACCTCCGCAAATTGCTTGAGTTCGACGCTTCCTCGCCAGGAGGTGTTTTCGCGCACTCGACCGCCGAAATCAACACGTCGTCACGCAGTGGGGTTCTGTACACCCCTCCACAGTGGAGGACGTACCTAAACAAAATTTTTAATTTTCAAGAAGAAGGTATTTTTCCTCAAAAACGATGTTTTTAGCAAATTTTACGAATTTTTGAAGAAAAAAGTCATTGCAATGGCCTCAACTTTTTAGGAAGTCCCACAGTAAGACTTGTGCGTCCTTATGCGATTGATCTGGGATGAAGTTGGACAACACTCAACAGAAAAAAATAACCACGCATTAATCCGTTTTAGACCATTCTGAATCCAAATCCGGGAAAAAATCATAGGTGTATGTCTGTATGTGTGTGTGTGACATAATCTTGTGTCGTCTGCACAGGCCTCAATTTCCTACCGATTTGCGTGTTTCTTTTGGTTTATTATTTTCAATACCTGCCATATTTGCCACTTAGCATTGACCGATTTTGATGAAATTTGGTATGTAGGCTCCGTTTGGGGTTGTAGGCTCCATTTGGGGTTGTGCCCCGAAGATTTTGGTTGAGGTAGGTCACTTCTAAGGGTTCCAAAATCAATTTTGAAATTTTGAAAACGCCGTAACTCAAAAAATTTCGATATAAAGGTATTGTTTTTCCTTCAATTTAAGATTCTATAGAATTTTTAGAATTTTTTGAGACCACGCGGAGCTCTGTAGGACAAACCGTTCGCTTCCTACGAAAATTTAAGTGTTGATTTTGAAATATATATATATATAAATCAAAACACGAGTGTGAATCGCAAAAATCCTAAAAAAAAGGTCTAATCTCCGTTCAAATTAGAGCTGATCGAAATGTAATCGATAGTTGGTGATTTTGATTTTTTTAAAAATTTTTTTTTTTTTTTCTTTCATATTGGATGGTTGGTGATTTTGTAGACGAGTGATCTATATAGAAAAATAATAAACCATTGTGTAATAATTTGCAGCGTTTTTTTGGTTCGACTCAGAAACCTTCCAAATTGCACACTATTTCACCAGAGTATCAAAATTAGCATGGGGAAGGGGGCGAGTGGGGGGATAATGTCGATACCTTAAAGCACAAAGGGGCGATGTCCAAAAACGGAGTTTTGAAAAAAACGCAAAAGAAGTTATTACCAAGTGCACAATTCCTAAAATAATGGCTTATCACACCAAACTTTTCAATTTCTTCAAGACATTTTCGAGCTATAATCGTCAAGAAAGTCAATAATAGTTTTGTTAAATTTGAGTTTTTCTGAAGTTGAAAAAAAAATTAAAATGTGGAAGATGGACATGGCTTCTTTGTGCTTCTTTGTTTCTGATTTTTCAAAATTTCGGTTCCATTACTGCTTACTAATTGTACCCAAGCTTTGAAATTGAGGAAAAATTCTCATCATACCTCCGGATTTTCATGAGATATTCTCTGTACCACCATGGAACTAATAGTGGTGCCACCATGGTGCCAGGACACCATAAACCGCTTATTTCGTTTTTTTTTTTTTTAAAGTTTCAACTTGAATAGGGAAATGAACTTTGACTACCAAAACTAATAGATGAAAGTTCAACGTTACGAAGTATTTCCGATTGGGTGCCAGACTGGCACCATTGCCAGGGGGGTGGGGGACTCTAATTCGCATGTTGGGTGTCGTAGGTCATGGATTTCAAAAGCTCTTCAAATTCGTCGCCAAAACCGTTATGGTGGATAAGGGAGGGAGGGGGTCACTATTTCTTGCCTGAAATACTAAATAAATTACATCGAGCGAACTTATGCAATGGGACGTCCCCTGTAATGCTTGCAGTACTAAACAATATGTTTTAGGATGGAAGATTTAGAAAAAGGTTTTCAGTTTTAAAACTTTGATTTCTTGTCGTTATTCCGCAAAAATGGATTAGTTTTTAAAAAATCCCATCACCGTTAAAGAATAATGAAAATTCATTATTCCACACTTGAAGTTTAAATAAGTACCTACCTACTAGAATCCATTTTTTTTTTTTTTTTTTTTGTCCACAATTTTGGTTGTTGGGCAACTTTGAACGGGTTGCGCGCGCTAAAAAAAAATCGTATGAGGGGTCAAAATTTTGCGTAGAATCCTAATTTGGAATTGAAAAATGGGATTCTACCTCGTAAAAAACGCTGCAAATTATTGTACTAAGGTTCATTATTTTTTCAGTGTAGATCACTCGCCTGCAAAGAACGCAGCTTTGCCATTGTCGCTAGCAACCAACCATGTTTTCGCTTCACAATCAAGTTTACTTTCTAGAAGTAGAGAGTTGAGGGTGCCTTCATCAGGAAATTTTATTACTGGTTGGTAAGGACGTTCAACTGCCATCGCATTTCGGTCAGCTAAAATTAGAACGGAGATTGAGCCTCTTTTGCGATTCACACTCGTGTTTCTGATTTATCGTGAGACCAACCCTTAAGTTCCGTAGGGGACGAACAGCTGGTCCTACAGAGCTCTGGGTGGTCTCATTCGTTGTTAAAACGCTGCAAATTACTACACAATGGTTTATTATTTTTCTATATAGATCACTCGTCTGCAAAGCCACCAACCATCCAAAATGAAGAAAAACCTCGATCGCATTTCGGTCAACTAACATTTGAACGGAGATTAGGCCTCTTTTGCGATTCACACTCGTGTTTCTGATTTATCGAAAGTCCAACCCTTAAATTCTTGTAGGGAGCGAACGGTTTGTCCTACAGAGCTCCACGTGGTCTCAAAAAATTCTAAAAATTCTATAGAATCTTAAATTGAAGGAAAAACAATACCTTCATATCAACATTTTTTTGAGTTAGGGCGTTTTCGAAATTTAAAAATTCATTTTTGAACCCTTAGAAGTGACCTACATCAACCAAAATCTTCGGGGCACAACTAGACCCCAAATGGAGCCTACATACCAAATTTCATCAAAATCGGTCAATGCTAAGTGGGGAAAGTGCCGCGTACGCCGGACGGACGGCCAAATTTTTATTCGATTTTTGGATTCTACGTACCTTGAAACGTAAACCATCAAAATTTGAGGGGGTGTTAAATTTTTTTTCTTGGTCGATTCCAAAGGTTCATTATTAAAAATAATAAACCGAGTTTAGTTTTATAGTACCAAAGTACTGATGATGATGAAGCAGTTGCAGAGATGAATTTTTCTGTACGAGTTTCTGGTTGGTTGTGGTGAAGAGGGAAGGGGAGGGGGGGGGGGTTCTGATTACAGTCGCATGCAGATGAGGGGCGCTGAAGGCGTAAGTGATAGCGGGAGATCCGTTGGACGGACCCGATGAGTAACGAGCATGAGGAGGTGCCCAACAGATGAATCGAATGCCTTTTTTTTCGGGAGTAGGATTAACGTTTCGGGGACGGCCGTGAGGAGGGGGGGAGGGTCCCGTTATCCGTGAAGCGGGCGCGGCGGGTTGCGGAGGACGCCGCTAGCTGAGGGACTCCTCGGGGGCCGAAGGGGGATCGGGGTCATAAGGCACCCACTCCGGAGGACCATCACGTCCCACCGCGACCATCGCAGGCCCCGCAAACACCGATAAACACACCACAGGGTTTCTACTGAAATTCCCTTTCAACCAAGTGGGTGTAGCACATAGCGTCCTCGCATTCATCACACTATTATGATAAATCGTTGCATCGTAGATAATCAAAACTTCATCTTCCGATTACTATCTTCCAAATTTGATTTTGCTTCCGAGTCTACCAAGGTAGCGGCAACATTGTTTTCACTTTTCAACGTCGAAAAAAAAAAATGTCCTTCAAAATCAAAATTTCCACTCATCTTGCCGAACAATTTGGGTTCCGAGTCTGTCTATCATGAAATCCTTGATACGGGCAAAACCATACGAAGTTATTGTCGGATTTTGATGAAATTTTTAGAGATTATGCTGATTGGGGTGCAGATGGTCCCCTTTGAAAATCATGGCCCCCAAATTAACAGTAGCCTCTGTCAGGGGCGTTGGGTGACCTCTGAAAGTGGTGGGGCACCATACCAGAAAATACATGAACTTGACCCTAGGATCACACATACCTACATACCTACTTTTGCGACAAACAGAGGACCCAGTGGTGAAACATCACATCTCAACTTCATTCCAGTTAATGATGAAAAAAAAAATCATTTCTGGGACTCAAAAAGATAAAAATGTTAATTTGTTACTAAAACATTAATTATTCAATTTTTTTTAAAACGAAAAGCACATAATTTCCTAATCATAAAGACGAGATCATAAAAAAAAGTGTCTTAACAAATTCCACATATTAGTCGAAATGTCTATAAGGCTTTTCGAGGGTCATATTCCCTTTGATGACTTTTAATTGTCTTTTGCAACGCCTACATAGCATTTATATATGAAAAGTTGTGGAACTGAAGAGCACCAGGCTGCCTATTGTATTTCCCCATACCGAAATGTTGAACAGAAACGAAAAAATACGATAAGTAGGTAGGTAAGTCTAATCAGTGGTCAACTCCATCAGATCGTATTACAACAAACACCAAGACGACTTGAAATGCAGGGAAATGGAATGGAAAACCGAAAATGATAAGAGGACCAGGAACGTAAACTGTCATTGTTTCAAGACACTTTAGGGAACACAGTAGGTAAAGAGCTCCAGAGAGACTAGTCATTTCAGAGAAAAACCCCTAAAGATAACAACTTCAACAATATTTTAAAACTTCGTTTCAACTTACAATAGTTTTAACTTACTTTCATACCTATGTGACAAAATCTCTGTGTAGCAAACGCCATCCACAACAATGATAACACTCCAAAAATCATAATTTTGCTGTCAATCAGCAAAATTGTATCATGTCAAGATGTAACCACCCTCCTGTTTATCAGATAAACTTTATCTCTTGTCGGTTGTTTCCAGTACTGTTCTATGTTATGTACTGTGTAAACACACAAAACACCTAATCGTGCAGTCTGGGCAACATACTGTGAAAATCTGTAAAAGTGGGGAGTATCCATTCAATTTTTAATCCATCTATAACTGATATCTGAAGTACTCCATAAGTTTACATCCTATGAGGAGTCCATTGTTATTCATGGAACTTTCATGGCAACCTGAACAGAGTATCCATCCATCTAGTTGAATCAAAACAAGTCATCACCAGAAAGAATAAAAAATCGATTTTGTCTTCCAGGGCAGGGGCCAAGAAAGGGAGGGGATTAACTAAAATAACACTACTGCGCATGTGCGGACGAGGAAAAACTAAAAATAAACAACACGTTGGCATGACGACGCCGGGGTCTAGTAGGGTCTAGCCCCAGATCTTGGGAATTCGGGAATGGAGAATCGATTGTTTGATACAAATCGATTGTTGGATACCTATCGATTCCATCTTGCATCTTCTCTCTCGAAGCAGGCCATGGAGACAGCCTTGGGCATGGACCTAGTAGTAGGCATGGAAGCTAGCTCCATGGCCTCGGGTTTTACCATGGAAATTTGACATAATAACTGCATGTCAGTGTAGAATTATTTTTTACTTGTAAAAGCTCCATGCTTCCATGGATCATGAGTGAGTTTTGAGGAAAAAACTTTCTGCTAGGAATTTTTTTCTACTTTGTGGAGAACACTTTTTGAAGGGAGTTTTTCCAACTTTGGGGTAAAAAATCTAGGTTACAGTGAGAGAAATTTTGCCGGGGCTAGACCCAAAGTGGCCTTATGGACGCCACGCCCCTGGCCTCTGTGCATGCGCAAACATAAAATCCATATAACAGCCATAACTTCAAACTTCTTTTCTTCAAACACTTTTCAGAGATTGTGCTGGTTGACGTGTAGATGGTCCCCTACAAATTTATTACTCAATACTACCATTTTATTTGCAATTGCCAATGAATTGAATTTGTACCACTTGACTTATGAGTAAAGAACAGCCGTATTATGCGTTGATAAAATAATCATAAGTTTTACCTAATGTCAATTTATTTATTTATTTCTTGTACTTATTGTTATTATTACGTTTCACATACACGAAAAAGGAAGTGCTGTTCTAAAACGTAAAACGACGGGTAATTTTGATTTTGGGGATTTTTTTCGCCCTTGAAAAGTGAAACAATGTTTCCACCTACCTTGGTAGACTCGGAAGCAAAACGTCTGCCGAGTGGGTGTGGCACATAGCTTCTAATATTCATAACCGAGTAGTAAAGAAGATCCGATGCATTGATGTCAAGACATCAATCTCTACCTTGCACTACACTCATAGGGGACCATCTACACGCCAAACCGCACAATCCATAACAATCTCATCGAAATCTGACTGTAGCTTGGAATAGTTTTGCCCGTTACAAGAATTTGAGAACTTTGACCGACAGACACGGCACCAGAATTGTCGAGGATCTAAGACATAAAATTTTCGATCAATCAAGTGGACTTTTTTTACAACCTTGAAAATTTAGTTACTTGTACTACCAATTCTAACCAATAATTATACATTTAAATAATATTTTGAGTATTATGACAGGTGTAACAGGGGTCGTCTGTAAGCACGAGGGGGGGATCTCAAAAATAAATATCCTTAATAAACCGGTTTGGGGATCATCCCAAGTGCTTTTGTCTCTTCATTGTCAGTTATGGAGCACATGGAGGAATCAAATTTTGATCTGCAACCCAATGAAGTACGCTTTTCCCCGTTCTCTCTCCCTCTCTTCCTCCCTTCACTAGCCGAACCTTCGTAAATCTAACTGAACCCCAGGTGAGTGGTACCAGTCGATGAAATTGTAATTTGTGGAAAAAAAAGTGACTACTTTCAGATCTTCCAACTTAGATACTGTGAATAAACTAACTCTGATAGTTAGTTCTCATACAACATTAATTTTTAAATTGCCCAAAGTGATTCACAGTTTCTAAGTTAGAAAATTAAGTTGGAAAATCTAATAGGAGTCACTTTTTTTCCACAAACTACAATTTCACCAACTGGTACCGCCTACCTGGGGTTCAGTTCGATTTACGAAGGTTCGGCTTGTGAGGGAATGAAGAGAGAGGGAGTGAACAGAGGAAAAGCGTACTTCATCGGGTGGGCTGCAGATCAAAAATTGATCTAGGTACCTAACGGTATGCTCCATAACTGACAATGAAAAGACAAAAGCACACGGAATGATACCCAAACCGGTTTGTTAAGGCTGATGAAGGCAACGCTGTTTTTGCCGAAACATGTACCTACAACAGTAAATTGAAGAAATAGACTCCAAAACTATATCGAAAACGTGGTCACTCCATTCACCCATCAACAAAATAAATATCCAAGTTTGGTTGGACAATTCGGACGGGGGTCTACCACACCTACAGCATTAGTTCATGAATCCTCCGCTAGGGATAATCAAGCGTTTTTCCTTTTCAGATGAGATAAGCTCAGTTACCTATTCTGGTAAAGCTTTAGATAATGTGATGCAGCTGATTCAAGGGAAAAATGCTTTACTACCCCTAGCGGAGGATACATGAACTAACGCTGTAGGTATGATTTAGACGTTTGTACAATTCGGTGTATTTTGTTGATAGCCTCATTTCATCAACGACTGCTGTCCTTACCTTCACCTTCCTTCTACAGAACATCATTTTTCCGTGATAAGCCACAGTTTCCTCTTTTAGTTTCGCTCTTTTTTCAAAACAATGATACTCTTGCCTGATTAGTCAGCTCGACAAGTCGAAATAATATTGACGAATACTCTTGCCTTTATTTAAAGAGCTCTGGACTGCGGGTTCCAAAACCCCTTCCCTGCCAAGAGGTGGCAACGTTGCAAGGTGCTCACCTTGCGGTGAAAACCCTTGCGGTGAAACCTTGCGGTGAAAACGGTCACAACCCTTCGCGGTCAAAACCCATCATCCCTCTTCCTTCTTCCTCTTCTATCAACATACAATTTAATTATTTATCGTTCGGTGAACATTTTTTGTAATTTAAATTCGTAACGTACTAATTATTCTGATGAAAATGAGTCCAAATTTCCTGTAATTCGGCGAAGAGGGCGTAATTCGTTTGGGTGGATTGGCAAGGAGAGGGCTGCTGAGTTTTAATCCTACCTGCCTCGAGTTTATACTCGATATGTTCAATTTTTCTCGCTGATCACGATTTTGGTGATGGGATGATCGAAATAATTTGTGAATCAAGTGTGCATTTGCAGAAGAGGGTAAACTGTTGGGGGGCTGGGGGGGGTTCACGGGCGGAGGGGTCGCGCAGGTATACCTCGACCTTCCGCTGGGGCTCAGATTCTTGCAGCGATGCCGAAACTTCGGGGCCTTCAAAAATCCCAGAGCTCTTTAAATAAAGGCAAGAGTATAGTTACCTTCAAAAAACCAAACGTCAATTTTGAAGGCAACCCAGAGACATTTTGGAATGTTTTGGTTGGGTACATACTTCCATTTCTATGTTTATTTTAGTAATAAACTGGGAATTGAGTTAAACAAATATATTTCGCAGTAAATATTTACAATCTGAATTTTTCGAATAAAAAATTGTTTGTGGAATTCGAAGGATTTTATTGTTTTTCCCCAAATAGCTTTTCTAATATTCTAAGGTCTTCTCGGGGAGAACTGAGAGGACATTGGAGAATCTTTCCAAGAAGACCACCCGATACCTATTCAAAATTTGAAACTACGCAAAAACTTTCATGCGTGCAGGGGGCTATAATAGTTAAGTTTATTAATAAATTATTAGCTGTCAATTTGAAACAAGTATCGATGTAGTATAAAACAATGTGAAATAGCTTTTCATCATTGGGTACCTACCTATGTCAAAAATACACAGATTTCAATTAGCTGTTTTAAGAAAATATTATCCTCGGTGGATTATAAAAATTTAAATAAATAAATATAAATAATTATAAGATGTGAAACGTGATGGCTGTTCCACTGAAATCGCGCAATGCCGTTGAATGAACAGGCTAAATTTGAGCAGAGTAGATAACTAAACCCTTCTGTGATTAACGGTTGCCTAAAAGCCCTGCGCGTAAGAGCCTTTCTCAACCCAACTGGGAGCGACACAACTTTTCTATTAGGGTTTCGAGCACCGAGACTTTCAATTTTCAGGAGAAATCCGGGCTAAGTGAATCAGGAAGCTCGAGTTGTGGTCAAAAGTTTCACATTCGTGTTACTCCCAAATTTTTTATAGAAACCACTCTTAGCTCGGGTTGATGAGTGAGCCTGTACAGGTCGTCACATTCTCAACGTGGACTGGTCAAAACTCGACAAAGCTTGTTTTGAAATTTCAACTCCGCTAGAAGTCCCAAACACTGCCAGGCTTAGAAAATACTGTCATTTTTCAATCCAAGTTGGAAAACTGTCTTCGAAGACTGATATTTATCTTCTTGAGCTCAAAAATTGAGATAATTATCGAAATTTCGACACAGACATATTTCGAACAACTCTTGGGATTAACCCTGGAATACTAACAAGGCGCCTCACGATCGTATAACTTGATGCAAATGGGTGGCAAATTACGTGACATTGTTCTCCTTCCCACTAACACCGCAAATTCTAATAAATTTGAATTTTCGAAAGCATCGCCGATGATGAAATTGACTTACATTTTTTCCATTACTGTGTCCTAAATCAATATAACAGATGATACTGTGATTTTGTGTAAACTAAAATTTTTGAACGGGTTTTGGAAAATTGCACGCCTCTGATTGCACGCCTCACGCGTACAAATGTGGAGTGCGCCTGATTTTTTCTTAAAATTTTAATCGAAAGTAGACCTCATCCTGAGAATTTTGACACCAGCCGTTCTCTTTTTGGATGAGTAGATCTTTTTCTATGATTTTTCAAAGTTTCGAATGTTTATGACTGTAACGTCATAAACATTCGAAACTTTGAAAAATCATGGAAAAAGGTCTTCTCATGCTAGAAGGTCGCGGTTGGTTTCAAAATTCTCAGAATTTGTTGTTCTGTACTCCTGCTGTAGTCATTTTCTTGGTTGTTGTGGAGAAGGAAGCAGAGGACGTCTATATACTTTTTTCAACATTTATTCGGCATGCGCTTTCGGGGCAAACTATGGCCCCTTTCTCAAGCCTACAAGAAAAAACAATTAATTGAAGACTAAGAAAGTAACCTCTAGCATGAACAATCACGGTTAGCATAACCAACCAGTCAAAAATATTATGTCAAAAAAAGTTATTACTTTTTATTAAACCATTTAATAAAAAAAGATGAAAAAATCTTTAAAATTATGTTGAAATGTGTTACTGGTTTTCCAGTGAGAATATTTTTCAAGATTGGCAGATATGCGATTTTGGTGATTGAGGAAGGGTGGAAGATAGTGGGAGTATGATTGCGGAGTGAACATAGGTAGGTTGTTTTGTTTTCTTTCTATTTTTTAATGTTTGTCTGTGTGTTAGTGTGTGTATTGTTCAGTTCTTGGTTGCTTATATTCTTATTGGTTTTTTGATGACGAAAAATAGGTTTAATCTTGGTGGCTCATTTTTTTAATGGTTTTAATAAAAAGTAATAACATTTTTTTTGACGTAATAATTTTTTTTATGATGTAATTTTTTGAAGTAATAACATAATTTTTTGACTGGTTGGTTGTACTAAACGTGATTGTTCATGCTAGAGGTTACTTTCTTAGTCTTCAATTGATTGTTATTTCTTGTAGGCTTGAGAAAGGGGCCATAGTTTGCCCCGAAAGCGCTTGCCGAATAAATGTTGAAAAAAGTATATAGACGTCCTCTGCTTCCTTCTCCACAACAACCAAGAAAATTCTCAGAATGAGGTCTAGTTAAAAATAACAATAAACAGTTTTTCCGACTCATGCGCACACCCCATTGGTGAAGTAGTGGTCCTTGTTGGTATTTTAGGGTTAATAAAAACTACTATAAAATCTGCACTAATATTGGATAGTGCGAAAATTAGAATAATTTGTCGGCTGTGGATGAGGTTTTCACTGAAAGGTTCGTGTTTTAGCGGTTGGCTTTAGATTGAGTTCCTTAACTGGCAAGTCCTTTAAACGTAGGATAAAGTTTTAATTAATAAGCGCAGAGCTTTATAAAATAAGTTATTTTTTCCATTTAGTTTTTAGCAATGTTGAGATCTAAGTAGCAATATCCGTCCTGTATTCCTTTTCATTGTTGTATTTGTTTCGTGTTATGCTTTGTCTGCTTGTTTGACGATGGTTTTGCCATTTTGGCCGTGACAATAAAAAATATTTGATTGATTGAAATTACGCGGATTTTGCAAGCACTTATGAATTCTGAGCGACCTCCAAGGCGATACACTGACTGAGGTGGTACTGACTAATCTCTGACTCAAGCCAATATGCTGGTGGCTGAAGCCCGGTAGCCAAATCCCAACTTACATAAGGACCTCATCTGAGAGGCGATCCGGTCGTTGGGGGGTCGAAATGAAAATTTCCTCAGGACTGACGAGTTCTTTGAACTTCGGGAGGGCGTCAACAGCTGTGAACGTCCTTGCTTGCCCAACTCGACCCTCTGACTCACTGAGTGGAGCCCCCGGCTTGACGCAACCTTCGACTCCAGCCCGAGGAAAATCCACCCCTGGAGTCGACTGATTCATATTCCCGATTCGATGAAATCTCCGGTCCGAAGGGGTTGGATTACGAGGCACTGACTCAGTTATCCTGCATATTTCGGTATTGGAATGATAGGGTAAACAATCTCAAAAAGCACTGAGTAGGCAAGCACCTGTTGGAACACTTGAGAGCTTTCCGCACCCCCTGAAGAAAAAGCAAAATCGTCGGTGAAGTAAATTTTTGGCCAAAATGAGATATGCATCGTTCTTTATAGAAATGTTCGCCAGTTTCTCGAAACATTTCCACCCAGGACTCCTAGGAGTCGTCTTTTTTCTCGAGAAACTGACTTCTCTAGTCGATCCGGCACGAAAATTTCTATGAAGAAATCGTCGGTCATCCGTCTGCGGCACTTGCCTTAGTTCTCAGGGACCAATTTTGATGAAATTAGGTATGAAGGCTCCATTTGAGGTCTAGTTGTGCCCCGAAGCTTTTGGTTGATGTAGGTCACTTCTAAGGGTTGACATTTTCAAAACGCCCTACCTCAAATAATTTCGATAATAAGGTATTGGTTTTTCATCAATTTAAATAGTATCGCATTTTTAGAATCGAATGAGACCACCCCGAGTTCAGGGTTGAACTTATGATGAATCAGAAACACGAGTGTGAACCGCAAAAAGGCCTAATCTTCGTTCAAATTTTAACTGACCAAAATGCAATCGCTGTTCGTTTCTTCGATTTGTAGGTACTTAATAAAAGTTGAGTTGAACGTCTATATCTCCACGAAAATAATGAGCGACAAGTTAAATCGATTTCGAAGGTTAGGTCATCATCAGTAACAAACAATAACATTATTGTTTGTTACTGATGATGACCTAACCTTCGAAATCGATTTAACTTGTCACTCATTATTTTCGTGGAAATAGACAACGTTCTTCTCAACTCCGTTTTTATTAAAATTGTTTTCCACAATCTCATCGCGAGTGATTTTATTCGTTTAGTTACTCAGTTTTGCGTCCTTAAAAACCAGTAATAAAATTTCCTAATGAAGGCAGCTTCCTAATTTTTCAAATTGAGTGTGAAACGTTTATTTCTTCAAAATTAAACTTGATTGTGAAGCGAAAATATGTTTGGTAGGTCTTTGCAGAAGAGTTATCTACATAAAAAAATAAACCTTTGCGTAATAATTTGCAGCGTTTTGAGATTGTTTCCCCTTCGGTCTGAACACATCGTCTTCCTCCACCAAAGACACGAATCGATCCAAGTTTCTCCAACCTGAACAGTACATAAATACCTAATAATTTAAAAAAAAACGAGTTTGAAGTTTTGAATTTAAAAATTTATAAAAATCAGAAAATCGTCGCTTACGAATCATCATCGCACATTATTGGACTACCTAATTTTCAGGAGAGCAAAAAAACTCATTTGTCCCCAGACTGTACCAGTTTCGCTCATTTTTCCTCATCATCCTTACTCAATTGATTCCGTTGAAATGAAATTTAAATTTTCGTGACAATCATTTTACATATGTAGATATGCTGTGCTGGCATAATTTTTCAGCTTACTAGTGCTATGCTGCTCAATACAACCAATGCTATAATAATTGATAACAAATATAAACTACGTCAACTGATTGGGAATGGGGTCAACAGGAATTCAACTCCTTCTTTGCCGAGGTTTTGGTAAATTTATTACGTTCTTCAGGACTCGAAGTTAATAGAGGGGTAGGTAGGCGTATTTTCGATGTCACCGAGAAAATCACCATTTTCTACTCAAAAACTGTAATAAGTACGTAACTAGTTATAATAGATGGAAGTTGTAAGTTGCGAATTTGTACGTATTATTCGGTATTAATTATGCTATCTATAGAAGACAGGTGATCTATCACTGTGTGCATGTGCTGCAGTACGTGTAGGTGGGCCCTCGTGAAGTTTCTGAATATTTGTTTATTGATTCTTGTTTTAATTTTTTAATAAATGAAGAATTAACAGATGAGATCTCAGTTACTGCTGCGATCTCAGTAATACATGAATGACTAAATCATAGTTTTCGAGTAGAGAAAAGGTGATGTTCGGGAGTGACAGCTGAAAGACTCATATTTTCAACCAGCTCTGGTGAATAAACGGTTCGACCTACCAAAAAACGTACAAAAATGAAATTCGTTGCAAATTTAACGTGCTTTCATTTTGCGTATAACAGTTATCGGCCAAAAGTTGGCCGTTTTTGAGTTATAGGTTAAAAACCAACGAGAACCGGAGTGTCGAAAAGTCTGCGTGACCGGCGGAGTGTCCCCCACCCCACAGCGTAACGTTTTTCGGGTAGTTACTCTGGGGCAATAACATGTTCCATGCTAAAATCCCTTTGTTGCAATTTTTTCATGTTCCATCACGAAATGTTGGTGGGAAACCTCAGATTCAGATTCACCACTCCACATAACGAATCAAAGAAATTGGAAAACCCTAAAAATTTTCCGCGAAAAACACATTTTGGCTGGGCTAATTGTGCCAACTTGATAGATCTGTATAACACCATATCAATACCTTTCTCGTAGTTCAACAAAAAATAACGCCAGGATGAAGGTAAAGAAAACCAATCCAACGACAGTTGACAAGAAGAGATGAGGTCTAGTTGCCCTTCAGGGTACTCACTATGGTTTTGTTCTTCAGACGAATCTTTTAGACTGCTGAAGAAGTCAAACATCAGGATTGAACCATACGTTATCAACTTCATGTTGGAATTCGGATGAAAATGTTTGGACCCAATAGTTTTGTTCTGAAACGTCATTTTTAGGAATTGCGTGGAACTTCCTGGAGTATAAATACGTTTAGAGGCTTCCTTTATATACGTGACGAGTTTGTCGATTTTATAGCTTACAGTAATTAGTATCGACAACTTCCGTGTTTAAGGATTTTTATTGGTGTTTTATGTCCTTGACTATCATGAGGACGATTCATAATTGAAGAGGTTTTTCTTTATCTGTGGTACGCATTATTAGTGGTTCGTGGTTGACGTGGTTCAGGATGCTAATATGGTTTTTAATGAGTTAGAATGGAGGGAATTCCAGTAAGTAGGAACTAAGTGAGTTTCGGGTACTTGTAACCCGGGTAGACGTAAGAAGGGGACTTCTAATGTCTATCAACTTTTATTTGACTAATGGGGTCCCACCCTATTACCTACCTGCAGTCACAATGTCCACTCTGGGCCCATTTGGCTCGGAAAATCACCTTCACTTCGACACGCAAGTGCAGCATAGCTTTCGACTCCATCGATATTCATACTCGGGGAGATTAACTGCAAAACAGGTCCAAACAACCCTTCGTATTTGAGCATCACAGTTTTAACAGATAGGAACTGCCCATAGATTTTTGATTAACGATTCAGATATCTATCTAGTTGCAGGAATTTGAACAGTTGGATTGTAGGAGGGAGATGGGGATATTAAGAAAAGTCTGCCAAGTGGGCGTGGCACTTCCTCGTATCCTTAACCCGTGGCGATGATTTTCATAGGGGACCATCATCATCCTAATCCATACAGTCTCTCAAAACTTTACCGAATTCGGGGAGAAAAATGGCTGTTACAAGGATTTTACGTATGCGCATGCTACCAGGCTATCAGGCTACTATCAGTTTGGGGTCCATGATTTCCAAAGGGGATCATCTACACTCCAATCTGAACAATTCCTGAAAAATTCATAAAATTCGGATGAAAAATGAAGATATTTCTGTTGAAAGGAAAATCATTTGTGCGCATGCGCAGAAGCTATTACCAGTCTCGGGGCAATGGTTTCCATGCAGGGCTATCTACACGCCAACCCGCACAATCCCTGAAAATTTCATCGAAATCAGACAACAACTTCGTATAGCTTCGCCCGATTCAAGGATTTCATGACAGACAGACAGACACTGAACGTGACTCGTGGCACAGCGGGTAAATCATCACATGGGGTACTGTGTAAAATCACTTGTGATGCTCAACCCGGAAACCATTCCGTGCCTTTCTACCTTGGTAACGCATAAACATAATAATAATTGAAGGAAATCCAAAAAGTTACTAACTTTTCATAATGATTCGGCGTGAAAACCTGCGAGTATTCCGGCGGACTCACAGCAATATTAAAGCCATGTAAACAAAATGTGAAAATTTAATGTAAGAACTGAATATATAAACATTCATATTTTTTAGAGATTTTTTGGTTTATTATTTTCAATAATGAACCTTTGGAATCGACCAAGAAAAAAAATTGTAACACCCCCTCAAAATTTGATGGTTTACGTTTCAAGGTATACGTAGAATCCAAAAATCGAATAAAAATTTGGCCGTCCGTCCGCCGTACGCGGCACTTTTGCCACTTAGCATTGACCGATTTTGATGAAATTTGGTATGTAGGCTCCATTTGGGGTCTAGTTGTGCCCCGAAGCTTTTGGTTGATGTAGGTCACTTCTAAGGGTTCCAAAATCAATTTTGAAATTTTGAAAACGCCCTAACTCAAAAAATTTCGATATAAAGGTATTGTTTTTCCTTCAATTTAAGATTCTATAGAATTTTTAGAATTTTTTGAGACCACGCGGAGCTCTGTAGGACAAACCGTTCGCTCCCTACGAAAATTTAATGGTTTATATTGAAATATATATATATATAAATCAAAACACGAGTGTGAATCGCAAAAGAGGCCTAATATCCGTTCAAATTAGAGCTGACCAAAATGCGATCGCTGGTTGGTCATTTTGATTTTTTTTTCTTTTGTTCTTCATATTGGATGGTTGGTGATTTTGAAGACGAGTGATCTATATAAAAATAATAAACCGTTGTGTAATAATTTGCAGCGTTTTTTTCAATGCCTCCAGGGTGCCAGGTATTGGTGCCGGGGCGCCATAACTATATTCTAGTTCGTCAATTCTAGGTTTTTTAGGTCTTCCACAGAGGTCTTCACTTGACCGATTTCACCATCAACTGATGGCTGTGGTGACAGTCTGGCTCCATGGAGAGGCACCATTCACACTTCCGACGGTATTTTTGATCATGGATTTTGTTATAAAAACCACCTTTTTCCGACACCAACATTGTCATTGGGTTTTGTTGTTTGAACTGCTCACTGCTTCTGCAAGAACCTCATGTTTATCACATTATTTGGAGATAACTGTTTCGAGATGCAGCACATTTAGGAGCTTTGGAAGTGTGGTTTCTATGCCCCCCATCCAAATGGAAATGTATACATAACCAAACAATACGTTTCAATGAAGAAACCCCACGCGAATCTCGATTTGTAATGAAAATTGTTGATGAATCAATCCATCAACAAATCAATACCTTCCTCAGTTGACAATTTCCTCCGTTTTACTGCCAGCCCCGAGTGAAAGTAACTTTTACTCTGACCAAATATAAAACTGCAATTAAAAAGTGAAAGCATCGTAAACATGACAGGATATTACTGCCCACTTACTAATCATTGTTACTATCAAGCACCAGCCTCTTCCCGCATTTTGTAAGTCTTTACCGACTTCTATCGGGAGTTGGTGCTATGAAGAAAAAAAAAACTTGGATCTCTCCAAAATCGGCAATCGCGGCGTCGTTTATCGCTATGAATTTCAGCATTGAGTCTAATCATCGTAAAAATAGGGAGTTTGCCGATTTTATCCGTAAAGATGAAACACACAAAAAAAGTGGTAGGAGCCCGCAATTTTTTGTTTCAAAGCAAATGTCAACATAAAGGTAGTAAATTCCTTTTTGAGGGTTCTTACCACATACACCGAGTCGCATCTAAAAGTTGATCAACTTCATCGAGTGGATCTTCATCATGAATATGGTAAATATATCTCTTTACAAATTACTTCTGTGATTGTTTCGACCAAATTATTAAACAAAGTCGTACGACTTCTCAATCATTCAGCTGTCGACTCAAGAAACCATCAAAACAATTGTGAAAATCCAGTTTCATATCGGGAATTTCATCAGTGGAACCACTCGATAAAACAATCAAGCATTTGAACACCAACTTGATCCTACTCGTCAATTTTATCCCACGAGTGGGAGCTTTCTGCCCCGCATTCAACCTGTCGGAAGTTTTCCAAGCTTCCTCTCGTAAAAGTAACATTATGTCAACTCACTGCGTCGAATCGTGATTAAAACGAGCAGAAGATGACACATTTTTCGGTCGGAAGGTTTTTCTCGAGGGTTGTTATTGTTCATCGCATTCTTTAAATAACATCGAAGCGGCGGAAGGTCACAACTCACGAATGGTTAACTTGTTTTTCCTCCACCAGAACAGGCAAATAATAACCCGAGGGGATGTCGCCCGTCCGTGCGCTCCCCAGTGCGTTCGTCTTCTTCTGGAAAAACATTTTTTTCCTCCGTATTCGCCAAATTCCTCAATTTCTTGTAGTTTTAATTTAATTACGAGTGAAAGTAATTATTTGTAACTATATTTAATTTATCACTAATAACCTTAGGTAATGTTTAAAGCTATTACATCCATTTAGGCTGCAAATACTTACTACTAATAGCTCAACGAGAATTCTCAGTAAATTTCCAAGAAAATTACTCTTAAGTATCAGAGGTGTGTACTTTGGACAGTAGTATAAGCAACACTTGAGTCAACCAACTGCCAAGACACTAACACAAAAACACCATTGAAAAAAGTACAATGATGTTGGTAGCACTGGTCCTCGATCAAAATTGATTCACCAACCAAGATATCTGGCTACTATTCACGAGACAACTTGATTTAAAAAATGATTCGAAACGTCCTCAGAAAATTAGCCCGATAACTTCGTTGTGTGAACCGATTTAGAATCGAGAACCAGTGATACCAACATCATTGTGATCTTTTCAATGGTATTTTTGTGTTAGTGTGTTGGCAGTAAGGTTGACACAAGTGTCGCACCTACTACTTAGGACCAAAGTATCAGGGGTTTTATAATGAATGTGAGTGTATGATATAAGAAAAGCTTACTTAAATATATATATTAATTTTTCACAAATAGATTAAATCTATTTGTAATAAAATAAAAATAAAATAAATAAAAAATTTGTTTAAAAATAATTTAAATAAATAATAATAATTAAAATAAATGAAATTTTAATAATAAATTATAATAATTTAAATGAATAAAAATTGTATGTTTAAAAAACCATTTTGGTCTTTTCTTCAAAAAATTATCAATTCAAAATTATGGATTCAGCGTTAGAGAGTAGGATTTCCCCATAAATCTTGAGTTTCTCAATCATGCAATTGGTCTTACATATTGACAAACAGCATACCATCAGAGGTACTTACTGCCCAATGATACAATCAAGCATTCATACACCACCCTACACATATTGCCTTCCAACTTGGCTTACGTTGTTCAAATCGAATATCTTACGTGCTTCATAGGTACCACGGTAAGGGTTTCTAATGATTTTTAAATGAAGTAACATTTTCTTTTAAAATGAAAACCTCTATTACCTAGTTAATTTTCAAAAATTCCAAGTGTAAAATGTGATGTGTAAAATCTCAAATTTGTCAATTTAGTAAAATCTCGAACATGGTTTGAAAATGCATTTCCGAACCAAAGTCAGGGTTTTCATAAACAATTTTTGGGTTATATATTTCAAATTAAGGAGAGTTTCATTAAAATTGAAGGTTTTCGAAATTTGATAAGTAAATTTTTGTTGAATCGAGGGCGTTGGCAAATTTCCTACCTGCATTGTTAGGTTGGTACTTACAATTGGTAATCCTACATTTTAAAAGGTGGAGGGGAGGGATTTGATTTTGCAAACACATCAGTAATCAACGTGCCCAACAATCAGAAATTATCTTCATTCGCTGCGGATGGCGAGGTTCAACAAGCAGAAATTATCGATATTCCTTCACTGTGCACATCCCTTCGTTGTGTTGGTAATCCAAAACAACAAAGAACAAAATTGGTAATCCAAAATCGTGAAAAACAGGGATTTGATTTTGTCAATTTTTTGATTTGTAATCAACGTGCACAACAATCAGAAATTATCTTTAATCGTTGCGATTGGCGAGATTCAACGAGCAGAAGTTTTCGATATTCCTTCATTGTGCACATCCCTTCGTTGTGCATCGTCTACTGCGTGTTTGGCTCACCGATTCAGAACTAGTTCACACCTAAAAAATGATTTTTTTTTAAATCGATACTTTTTTGCCATCTCAAGTTTTAACATTCAAAACACTACAGATCAAGTTTTTATGGATGATCATAACTCCTTGAATCCGTGATAGAAAACCATTCATACGAATTGGAAAACCTCGAATATGATTAGAAAAACCTTGAGTTGTGCTCTGAAATGCTTCATTTTGACATTCGAATACATGTACATCATATTCTCGGTATTTATCAAAACTGCTAGGAATTCAGCCCCACTAGAATCTCGTATTGAAGACAAGTCGGTGGTGCGGCTGGTGGGACGCAGATTCCAGAACGCGGTTTGGCAATGATCCGTTATGCGCCCCCGATCATACTCGTATTCACGGCTCCTCGTGGGAAGGTTAACACGGAACGCTGTTATAAGTCAGGTTAATGGAGAGTGATATTGTACGGAAATAACGTACATTTGCATGTGCAGGTAATGTTAGTTCCGTTCAATTACAATATCCGGAAGTTAACCGGTTAGTTATTTTCTTATATATAACTTAGAATATATTTCGTTTATACATTGGCACTTGGTGCCGAGTTATTATTGAAAAATAAAAATAAATAACCGCATATTTAACGGGGTAAGAACAAAAATTAAATTGATGAAGAGAAATTGAACGTTAAGAATTTATTAGTTGAAGAGTGACCTAATTCTGCATTTGAGAGGTTTTTGTTGAAGATTCGTGGTTTCGTGTTTATCGGACATAACTACACGGAAATTATAATGATATATTAAAGATTTGTTATGGTTAGCCTTAGTCTCTAGATGATTCTGTATATAAGTACCGTTGGCACTTTCACAATAATAACAAACTTGATTTTTTGGAGCATCGATTTATCACAATGGAATCTCCAGACTTTGGAGGATAGTTGAGAGATCCAGATAATTTCATAACAATCCGATCGGGAGAAGCTACAGCATTAATTCTGAAGAATCGTTCTCTGAATGAAGGACCACCATGTTGATCGTGAGGTTCAAATTAAATACGAACGACTTGAAGAACCGATCAGGGTTCTGACCAACTCAACCAATTTCGAACCAACAGATTGATTTTACAGCCCATTTTATTCTTTGTGAGGAAGTTACTTGCCCATCCAAATTGTCAAACGTTTACTTATAATTTCAAAATTAACAATACTGGCCCGAAACAAGAGTCTACCTACCAACTTGTACTAGATTCATAAATAAACCAAAATTAACTTGCTTCTATTGAAATAAACAATAGATATGCTTGGGAAGAATATATTCGCAAAGGATGTGATCCATCAATTCAACCCTTCAAATGTTCATTTCAATGGCCGCATTCTATTTCAACATATTGAAGTGCATTCTACATCATCTCAAGACTTTTGGAAGCTCTTCCACAAGTTGTAGCTCATCTAGGTTATCATTTTGTTCGATTATTTATTATCTTTCATAACTTCTAAAACCATGAATCCAGAATCCAGGGAGGTTTAAATCCTCAAAACTTCATTAATATAAGGATTAATCATGCTAGTGATCACCAGCACTTTATCGATGGGTAGAAGCGGTTTTGTGGGTTGTGGAAGGGAAAGAGGAAGTTTCGAATACTCTACTGTTCTATGTCCATCTCAGGAACTTGCTGATCACACTGAGACCACCCTCATTCAAATCGGCCAAGCTTTCGTTGATTTCATTTATGAAAACACCCGATGCTTTACACATAAATTCCATAAAAATACAAATACCAGGCAAAGATGATGTGAACGCTCATTTACACCTCGAGTCTCTTCTAAAAGAGATCATTAGGAGTTGGGGAAAAATACCAAACTCAAGACGTTAGGGTCACCCATTGAAGCAGACGTGGATTTCCCAGTTGGTCAGTAAATACCGATTATGAATAGGAATTGATTTTTGGATCTGAACTCAGTCGCAGGAAAAAACCTAGCGAATTATTACACAAAGGTTAATTTTTTTCTATAAAGATTAGTAGCCTGCAAAGAATACAACTTATTATAGCTTAGGATGCAAAACTGAGTAGAACTCGAAGAAACGAACAGCGATCGCACTTTAGTCAGCTAAAATTACAACGGAGATTAGGCCTCTTTTGCGATTCACACTCGTGTTTCTGATTTATCACAAGTTCAACCCTAAATTTCTGGGAGAGAGCGAACGGTTTGTCCTCCAGAGCTCTGTGTGGTCTCATTCGATTCTAAAAATTCAATTGTATTAAATTGATGAAAAAATGTCAGCCCATATTTTCCATATTTGGCTGACATTAGCCAAAAGCTTCGGGTCACAACTAGACCCCAAATGGAGCCCAAACACCAAATTTCATCAAAATCGGCCCACGGTAACTAAGGAAAACAATGTCCTATAATTTCCTAAAACAATTTCTGGGTTAAGGCACCCACAGCCTCTATTTCTTCGAGTTGAGTGCGAAGCGTTTATTTCTTCTAAATAAACTTGATTGTGAAGTAGGTAGGTAGTTCCTATGGTTGGTAAAAAAATAGTGACAATGTTCTTTGTAGACGAGTGATCTATGTAGACAAATAATAAACCTTTGTGTAATAATTTGCATCTTAGTGAGTGTGAGTGTAAGTTATACTGCCCACCTAACTTGGCAGATATTCTCTCATTATCAAATATAATTACCACCTTCCAGCAATCTACTCGGAATCAACCTCTCAAGATCCAAATATTCAGCCCAACAGGTGGTTTATGGTTCAACATAAGTTTAGTTAAAACAAAGTTAACGACGAGGAAGAATAAAATACCTAAATTCATTAACTTGTTATGATGTACTTGTTAATGATGTAGGCATGTAAACACCCAATTTGGTCGTGAAAATCATGGTTCACATCGCTCCATAATGCTGCTACCAATCATATTTTCACCACCAAATCCAAGTTGTGCATCTTAGTGAGTGTGAGGTATTTATACTGCCCAACTGCCTTGGCAGACGTTTCTCTCTGCATCAAATATTACCACTCCCTTCAATTTACCCATGTACCTGCAGGACCAAAATGCGATCGCTGTTCGTTTCTTCGAGTTGTACTCAGCTCTCTTGGCAACAAGTAATCAAATGAGGAGTTGTCTTTCAAACGGGCTTATATCCGCCTGGAATGTTTTGTGGGGAATTGAGAAATAGTAATTTCATGGCGGAGGAAGTTGTCTAGGGTTCAAAATTTTCCAAATTGGTTGTTCATAAAACTTTTCATTGTGAGACCAAATTTCGAAATTTTGGCATGCGTTTTGAGGGAGACAAGGCCATTTCTTATGTGGATATAAACCAATTTGATGAAAAACGACGGATATGAGCCACTTTGAAAACATATTGTTTCGTAATGCATGCATTCCAGGGGACGTCCCATTGGATAAGCATTAGATCAGTTTAACCAGTTGTTAAGTGATAAAACTGTTTCACTCGATGTAATTTATTTATTACTTTAGGCAAGAAATACTGACCCCCCCTCACCCTTATCCACCTTAACATTTCTAGCGGCATGGGAGCCTCGAATCTGAAGAGCATTTTAAAATCCATGATCTACGATACCCAACATGCGAATACGAGTCCCCCACCCCTCCATCAATGGTGCCGGTCTGGCACCAAAGCGGAAATACGTCGTAACATTGAACTTTCATCTGTTAGTTTTGGTAAGCAGTCCGTCGAAGTTCACATCCGTATTCAAGGTGAAACACAAAAAAAAAAAAAAAAAAAAAACACGAAATAAGCGGTTTATGGCATCATGGCACCATGTCCTGGCACCATGGTGGCACCACTATTAGTTCCATGGTGGTACAGAGAATAATTCATGAAAATCCGGAGGTATAATGAGAATTTCTCCTCAATTTCAAAGCTTGGATACAATTAGTAAGCAGTAAAGGAACCGAAATATTGAAAAATCGGATATTTTGTGAAAATTATCCCCCCACTCTCCCCCTCCCCTTGCGAATTTTGGTACTCTGGTAAAATCATGTACAACTCGGAAGTTATTTGAGTCAAACAAAAAAAGAAACACGCAAATCGGTTGGAAATTGAGGCCTGGGCAGAGTTTACAAGGTTATGCACGCAAACGCACGTTTTTTAAGCATTAACCCCCCTTTCCCCTCTTAAAAGGCAAAATCCAAAATTCCGGCGCCGTAGTGCACAACTAGATAGTATTACGCGTCAAATGAAAAAAGAACCACGAAAATCGTTTGAGAACTAAGGCCTGGGCAGAGTACACAAGATTGTGCCCAAAAACGCACGTTTTTCGAGCATTAACCCCCCCTTTCCCCCCTTAAAAGGCAAAATTCGAAATTCCGGCGACGTAGTGCACAACTAGATAGTTTTCCGCGACGAACAAAAAAAGAACCAGGAAAATCGTTTGAGAACTAAGGCCTGGGCAGAGTACACAAGATTGTGCCCAAAAACGCACGTTTTTCGAGCATTAACCCCCCCTTTCCCCCCTTAAAAGGCAAAATTCGAAATTCCGGCGACGTAGTGCACAACTAGATAGTTTTCCGCGACGAACAAAAAAAGAACCAGGAAAATCGGTTGAGAACTAAGGCCTGTGCAGAGTACACAAGATTTTGTTACACACACACATACACACCTATACATACACACACACACAGACATACACCTATGGTTTTTTTCGCGGATTTGGATTCAGAATGGTCTAAAACGGATTACTGTGTGGTTATTTTTTTTTTCTGTTGAGTGTTGTCCAACTTCACCCCAGATCGATCGCATAAGGACGCCCAAGTCTTACTGTGGGACGTCCTAAAAAAAAGCGAGTTTTTGGTTTTGTGAAGAAACGTCTCATTTTCATTTTCTTTTATTTGACCCTTTATTTTCTATAATGAACCTTCGGAAAATATATTCTAACCCCCCCTCAAAATTTGATCGTTTACGTTTCAAGGTATGTAAAATCCGAAAACTGAATAAAAAAAATGAAAAAAGTGTTAATTGAAATCAATGGGATGGATATAAGCCGTTTTATTGGCAAATCCGATTTTTAGCAAGGTTTTAAAGCGGAATTCAAACCGTTTCGGAAGGAATTCAACTCGTGAGGTGACAGGCCTTATCCCAAAGATTCAGAATCCGTGAAAAAAAAAAAAAGTGTAAAAAAATGATATTAGCCCGTTTGAAAGAAAACTCTTGAAATTTCCTAATGAAGGACAACAACCTATTTTTTCGAATTGAGTGTGGAGTGTTCATTTCTTCAAAATAAACTTATTTCTGAAGCGAAAATAGGGCTGGTAGGTAGTGAGAAGAGGTAATGTTTGGGATACCGAATTCTCAGCAGGTGAGCAGCAGGTGATTCAGCTGTTTAACGGCGAATTTCAGTCGAGTGGCATCTTCGTTACCCTCTTCAAGTCTTATAATTTATTCAATATTTATAATATGAATGTAAGGTGCAATCTATCGGGCGCTCTCCGACAGAAGGACTTCGAGTCCATGTTTGTTGTCATGCTACATCATAATATGATATTATATATATTATAATATACAAAATATATTATATTTTCACCTTTTTCGTGTTATGCTTCTGCATAACAATAACCAAGCTATATTCCACATTCTCAGTGGCGTCTCCTCCAGGAAAACATAGCAAACACTGTTTGCCTTACTAAAAATATGCAAAATGACTCAATTATTGCTAAGATTCTCCTATATTTCAATTTTTCCCAAGTAATGTTTAGTTGATTTTGGAAAATTTCTATAAAATGTAAGGACTATTTCATGATTACCAAGGAAGTTAGAAGTAGGAAATGAAATAAGTAAATAATATGTACCACAGCATCAGCCAAGGCAAACAATTGGGAAGCTGTTTCGTGACCTTGAAACAGAGAAACTTGGAAGATGAGCCTTGCATACTATTTAACCCCCGCAAGGCACATTATCTTGCCACCATTCAGAAAATTTAAACCATTCCTTAGCAACCAGTAATCAAATTTCTTAAGGGAACCCAGCAGCTAGTACTAAAGTGGGTCGGCAGACCCATTTTTGTTCCCCTAGATCTTGAACACAGTTCAGTCTATTGAAATGAAATTTTTTTCCAGTGGTAGTACATATAGTCGTCTTCACTTTAGTCAGATGGATTTTGAAAATTTCAATTTATAGCTTAGGTATGATTTTTCAAAAATTCCGTTTTTTTATCTGCATTTTTTCAACTTCAAAAAATTTTTTTTAAACCTTATAATTGAAATTTGTAGAAACCATCCGACTAAAGTGGAGTTCAATAATAGCAGTTTCGAGGAAAAATTGGGGGAACACGATAACTTCAACCATTGCAGAGAAACAGGGGCAAGAAGGTCCAAAAACGTGATTTTACAGGAGAGCACTTTTTCTGAAAACTTCGCAAAACGCATCTCGAACAAAGTAAAACGTAACTCCCAATGACAACAATGACTTCAAACATGCAAAAAATGATAGAAAGTGAAGAAGAATAAGAAATAAGGTTATTTTCAATCAGATTTGTTATCTTTTTTCGCCGTTTTTGTTATTGTTAGTTGGTTTTTTCTCCCAAGTTTCGTGTATTCAACGTATTAAATCCGCGCCGGCTAACTACTACCTTCCCAACTTTGAACTAATTTTTCTACCAGTTCTAATTGTGCAAAATTCAAAAATAATACACCATTTTGTCCGCATTTGAATAAAGAATTTTTTAATGTAAAAAACCGAAAATCGATTTTTTTTTTTCATTTTTTCCCTGCTGGGTTCCCTTAATGGCGTTATTTCATCTAAATAAACTCGATTATGAAACAAAAACATTGTTGGTAGGTGGTGGCAATGGCAAAGCTGTGTTCATTGATGGCGCTTGATCTATACAGAAAAATAATAAACCTTTGTGTAATAATTTGCTGAGATTTCATTCCCTCTAAGACTGATCAAGCTGTTTGCCTGACGAATATTTTCACCTGACGCCCCTGCACATTCTACCCTAATCTACAACTCCGAACTGATAATTGAATTAAATTCATAAATTTTATGATTGAGATAATTTATTGAATAAATATGTTCAATGTACAGTGGTTACGATGACGAGGAAGCCATGTGCCACACCCACTTTGCAGACGTTTTATATCAGAGATGTGCGAATTCTTATTCATAAATACGATTATGAATACAATCGTATTCACACTTTGAATACGATTTTCCCCCGTATTCGTATTTTGGATACGATTTTATGACTTTTTCTATGATTTCCCTAGAAATTGAATTTTTTTACGATTTTCCCAGAAAATCATACTTTTGGTTTATTATTTTCAATAATAAGCCTTTGGAATCGAGCAAGAAAAAAAAAAATTTAACCCCCCCTCAAAATTTGATGTTTTACGTTTCAAGGTACGTAGAATACGAAAATCGAATAAAAAAATTTCCGTCCGTCCGCCGTACGCCGTACGCGGCACTTTTCTTAGCAACACTGGACCGATTTGGTTCAAATTTGGTATATGGGCTCCTTTTGGGGTCTAGTTGTGCCGCGAAGCTTTTGGTTGATGTAGGTCACTACTAAGGGGTGAAAATTAAGGGTTGAAATTTTCAAGAGTGCCCTAGCTCGAAAACTCTCGAAATAAAGGTATCGTTTTTTCACCAAATTTAAATAGTACTGAATTTTTAAAAATTTTTGAGACCTCCCGGAGCTCTGTAGGACAAACCGTTCGGTCCCTACGAGTACTTGAAGGTTTTCCTTCGATAAAACAGAATCATGAGTGTGAATCGCAAAAGAGGTCTAATCTCCATTCAAATTTTATCGGACTAAAATGCGATCGCTGTTCATTTCTTCGATTTGTATACAGTTTTGCCTTCTGCGTAACCAGTAATCAAATTTCCATATGAAGCTTTCTATTTTTCCAATCGAGTGTGAAGCGTTTAGTTCTTTCTAATAAACTTGATTGTGAAGGTGTGAAGCCAGTATGGTGTGGTAGGTAGTACCTAGCTGGTAGGTAAAAAAAAGTTGGTAGGTAAAAAAAATGTTGGTGGGTAAAAAACGCTGCAAATCATTGCTCAAAGGCTTCTTTACTCTTCAGATCACTGATCAGCTGAGTGAGCTCCGAAGCCATTTTCAATCCTATTGAATGGAAGTGCTCTTCCAGGCGTCTCCAGCATTCGAGGAGATCTTCTTCACTACTCAGATCACTGATCAGCTGAGTGAGCTCCAAAGCCATTTTCAATCCTATTGAATGGAGGTGCTCTTCCAGGCGTCTCCAGCATTCGAGGAGATCTTCTTCACTCCTCACATCACTGATCAGCTGAGTGAGCTCGAAAGCCATTTTCAATCCTATTGAATGGAAGTGCTCTTCCAGGCGTCTCCAGCATTCGAGGAGATCTTCTTCACTCTTCTGATCACTGATCAGCTGAGTGAGCTCCGAAGCCATTTTCAATCCTATTGAACGCAGGAGCTGAAATTTGAGAGGGAAGGTCAAGGGAGAATACAGATGGTGGTAGGTGCTATTGATGGAGAACCAGTGATCAATACAGAAGGATGATCTATACAGAAAATAATAAACCTTTGAGCAATGATTTGCAGCGTTTTTTATGATATTCTCGACATATTAATGACCTAACATTGTCAAAATAATCAATCAAAATTCGAAACGCTCTCTAATTCTTATCGGAATTTTCACGCAGAATCGAATGACACCAACCCCAGGTCGCTACAAACATTTTTTTCAACAATTTGCACTAAAAATCATTAAAAAATCATGGTTTTTACCGGAAGTTTTGTCTTACTTCTATTCAGTTGGTCGTAGCGACCTGGGGTTGGTCTCACTCGATTCTGCGTGAAAAATCCTTTAAGAATGCGTTTCGAATTTTCATTAATTATTTTGACAATTTTAGGGAATAAATACGACCAAAATTTCAGTAAAAATCATAATTTCTTTTATAATTTTCAGTGCAAATCGTAACAAATACGATTTTCAGCGGGAATGTCGTCGTAATTTCTGTACAGTTGGTCGTAGCGACCTGGGGTTGGTCTCATTCGATTCTGCGTGAAAAATCCGATAAGAATTTGGGAGCGTTTCGAATTTTGATTGATTATTTTGACTACGTTAGGTCATGAATATGTCGAGAGTTCGGGAAAAAAATGATAAAATTCATAAAATCATAAAAGTCATAAAATCATAAAAATATGATTATCTGGGAAAATCAATTTTTAGGGAAATTATAGAAAAAATTAGAAAATCGTATCCAAAATACGAATACGGGGAAAAATCGTATTCAAAGTGTGAATATGATAGTAATCGTATTCATAATCATAAAATCGCGGATATGATTTGTATTCATAATCGTATTTATGAATAAGAATTTGCCCATCTTTGTTTTATATTGCGCTAATTTAAAGAGATTTGAATGTCAGTTTGAAAGGAACGTAGCGAGGTGGTGGAGGTGGAGGGTGGAGGAGGAGGAGGGTGGAGGTGGAGGGTGGAAATGGGTCTCCCGTCTTGACCACCCGTTCAAATCTTCGATGGGACCCGCCGTCCCGGAGGACTCCCGAGGGGCCGCCAGGAGTGGTGGGCACTCGAGTATCCAGGGGAGGAGGGCTGTAAAGGGTATCTATGTGGTAGAAGAGGCGGCGAAGCCCCCCCTCCTCCCCGCCGTCCCCAGTGGAACAGAGGGTTCGCCTCCAGGAGCCCGCATCGAGGGCAGGAGCGGACCTGGTGGGAGAAGGATACTCCTAGCACAACCAGGATCCTCTGATATGCCCTACTTACAACCCCCTCAGCCTACTTTGGGCACCCCCCCCCCCCCCGGTCGACCCCCGGCTTCAACAGTCAACAATATTGCAGAATGTTGTGGCAAAAACTGCAAAAACATTTTTGGGACATCTTCGACCACAAAATTTTTATAATCATCATTTTTCTGATAGTCAACTTTACTTGAACACTCGAGGAAAACAGAAGATACCCTCGACCTGAAGCCCAAAAACGCGATATTCTCAGACACGTCCTGAGTAATAAGAACCAGAAGTAATAAAAATGCATCCAAACTAACGCCACGACAAAGATAGATAACATGAAACATCAACTAATTACAATGACAACTCTCTAATACAACCAATAAAACTAAATTTAACAGCCATTTTAATGAGACTTCTCAGAGTAAATTTGCTCTACTTAAGCAAAAAACCATCTTTGGTAGGAATATGGTGAGTCAACGATTGTTGAAAAGGACAAACAAGGTGAGTCATTATCGAGTGAGGCACGAAATGTGATTAAAAAGTCCAATCATACAATTTTCATAAAATTCTGCTATGGTTAACGGTATATTATTTACATATGATTTTTGGAAAAACTGGGATCGTTTTAGAATGCCCCAAAACGGATTTCTATCTAGTCAATTCTAAAAATTTTGAGGCTATTGCTATTCATTTTTTTGAAAATTCGCTAGTAAATTCAATACGGTTAGCATGATAAACAAATGACAATTGCAGAATAAGATTAGAATGGTGTTTGGTCCAATGTCATCGACCTGTCGAATTTTTTGGATGCGTAACGAATGTATATATTTCCATCAGTTCCTACCGAAATACTATAGACAATCAAATCAAGAATTGAAGTGAAATTTTGTCGAAATGAAGACGTGTTTGTTGGAGAATTACCAAACGATCTTTTTAATTTCATTAATTTTGGCCAAAAATTCCATTCATCAGGATATCAATGCAAAAGTGCGATCGGATTCGTAGATTCGTGAGATCGTTCGTTTGTGTGACACTACCAGCTCAACCAGGATCCTGATATGCCCTACTTACGACCCTCAGCCTACTTTGGGCACCCCCCCCCCCCCCTTCTACCCGGCGTCAGTCAACAATCGCAAGATCTCGCTGAAAAAAAAAGAAAAAATCCGAAAGATCGTTTTTGGATTTCGATTTGACGAGAAAACACCGAATCAGCAGGAGTTTTATACATTTTTTTGGAACCCAAATTGTATTTTGGAACCCACTTCGTCCATCTTTGTACGAGTAGTACAAAGTGTAAAAATCCAAAATTTTGTGCATTTATGATTTATAAACAATAAAAAGATATTCAAAGGTACAAGATAGTGTCGCTTCATGTGTGTTTATGTGAAGACAAAAATTGTTTATGTGCGTTTATGTGTTTTTTGACGTATTTTGTGATATGTGGAGATTTCATATAATTTATTTTGTTAATATAAAATTATTAAATAGGACTTGAAGACTCACTAACCGAGACAGCGTGGTATCCAGTGATGATGCTTGTATCCCCTCAGTGCGAGGTCCGACGTCACGAAAATAAATTGTCTTTACGCAGCGAGGAAAGTCGCGAAATTTGATTAAATTGCGGGAGACGAATTTCCGGATATTTATCACTGGTCACTTCCACCGCTCCATGCTCCAAAAAAAAACTTGTCACTGCGAAGGGTCGGTATCGGAGTCTGGCAGAAAAGGGCCGACCTGAAGAAACACTTGTTATCTCGGCGTGGGGTCACTGCCGACTGGGGTTGTGGCCGAGCGGGGCCCCGTGGAGGGGGCAGGGGCCCCCGGGGGAGGGGGGCCCCGGGTAACACTAACCTACTAACCCCCCACCAGTGAGCTTCCCCCGAGGGGGCCCCCCCTGGATCCCTCCAACTTCGCCCTTTTTCCAACATCTTCCTACATACATACTGATAAATTGGCTTTCTTCGTAGATGATGCTGCTCGGCATACAAATTTCCATTCTGTAGAGAACGAATTTTGGTGTTTTTTTTCGTCTTCATTGTCAACTTTGTTTCGACTGGAATTATGTGTAACAGTAAACCACCTGCTGGCCTGAATATTCGGATCATGACGTCAGCAAAATAGAAGGAGTCACAACATCTTGCAATCATCACAAGAATTACAAGAAGGGTTGATTATATTTCGATACCACGAAGGCGTTATGTCCAAAAATGTCACTTCTGAGATTAACATTGCCGGAACAATATATCCTAGAATGTCTACTGTTTGTTGCCAAGCACCCCCACGAATTTTCAAAGCCAGCCCATACATACCATACACGCCGTATTGACCTGCTTGCTTTACCCTCATGCAGGCTTAATGTAGGTAGCCCGAAATTCGATAGGGTGGTTTTGAGCATTACCCCCCCTTTCCCCCCTTAAAAGGCAAAATTCGAAATTCCGGCTACGTAGTGCACAACTAGATAGGTAGTTTTCCGCGTCGAACAAAAAAAAAACCACGAAAATCGGTTGAGGACTAAGGCCTGGGTAGAGTACATAAGATTTTATCATACACACACACACACGGACATTCATCTTTGGTTTTTTTCGCGGATTTGGATTCAGAATGGTCTAAAACGGATTACTGCGTGGTTATTTTTTTTCTGTTGAGTGTTGTCCTCCTTCACCCCAGATCGATCGCATAAGGACGCCCAAGTCTTACTGTGGGACGTCCTAAAAAACCAGTTCGATGAAAACCTAGAGGGTAAAACCTACGACAGGTGTAAGCAGCTCTTTCGTTTCTAAGTGAATTGAGTTATCAATTGAATTTTGATGAAAAACAGTAAGTGTGGACCTGACATGGGTCAAATTCACAATCTCTGTGTACTCTATCAATCAGTTGTGCACTGAATAAGTAAGTCAAATCTCAGCTGATCAAATGCGATCTTTTGCAGATGAGTGATTCCCATTGGATAAGCATTAGATCAGTTTAACCAGTTGGTGGGCGATAAAACTGTTTCACTCGATGTAATTTATTTATTACTTTAGGCAAGAAATACTGACCCCCCCCCCCCCCCTTATCCACCTTAACATTTCTAGCGGCAAGATAGCCTCGAATCTGAAGAGCATTTTAAAATCCATGATCTACGACACCCAACATGGGAATTCCAGTTCACCCCCCCCCCTCCCCACCACCACCACCAATGGTGCCAGTCTGGCACCAAAGCGGAAAATACGTGGTGACGTTGAACTTTCATCTATTAGTTTTAGTAGGCGGTCCGTCGAAGTTCACATCCATATTCAAGGTGAAACACGAAAAAACCACGAAATTTGCGGTTCATGGTTTCCTGGCACCACTATTAGTTCCGTGGTGGTACACAGAATAATTCATGAAAATCCGGAGGTATAATGAGAATTTTTCCTCAATTTCAAAGCTTGGGTACAATTAGTAAGCAGTAAAGGAACCGAAATATTGAAAAATTGGATTTTTTCTGAATACCTATTATCCCCCCACTGCACTACGGCGCCTGAATTTTGAATTTTGCTTTACGTGCGTTTGCGGGCATAATCTTGTGTCGTCTGCCCAGGCCTCAATTTCCAGCCGATTTGCGTGTTTCTTTTTGCTTTGACTCAAATAACTTCCGAGTTGAACATGATTTCATCAGAGTATCAAAATTCGCAAGGGGGATGGGTGGGGGATAATATTCTCAAAATATTCAATTTTTCAATATTTCTGTTTCTTTACTGCTTACTAATTGTACCCAAGCTTTAAAATTGAGGAAAATTCTGATCATACCTCCGGATTTTCATGAATTATTCTCTGTACCACCATGGAACTAATAGTGGTGCCACCATGGTGCCAGGAAACCATAAACCGCATATTTCGTGGGTTTTTTGTGTTTCATCTTGAATACGGATGTGAACCTCGACGGACTGCCTACCAAAACTAATAGATGAAAGTTCAACGTTACGACGTATTTTCCGCTTTGGTGCCAGACTGGCACCATTGGTGGTGGGGGGGGGGTGAACTGGAATTAGCATGTTGGGAATCGTAGATCATGGATTTTAAAATGCTCTTCAAATTCGAGGCTCCCATGCCGCTAGAACTGTTAAGGTGGACAATGGTGGGGGGGGGGGGGTGTCAATATTTCTTGCCTAAAGAAATAAATAAATTACATCGAGTGAAACAGTTTTATCGCTCACCACCTGGTTAAAGTGATCTAATGCTTAGCCAATGGGACGTCCCCTGGAATGCATGCATTACTTAACAATATGTTTTTTCGTTTTGTACCTACCATTCAGTGTTAAGTGTTAGTGTTAAGTTGGCTAGTTACAGAAGGGGGCTTTAGATGTGAAAGGATATTCAACACATATTACATACATATTATGTACAGGATACTATTAAAGTTCATAGATTATTAAAGTTAGAGAATATTAAAGTAAGTTAGCATATGTTAGAAATTATCAAATTCGTCCTTTTCTCTGTCCAATCATGTATTGTTTATTGTTTATCATGAATATTTGAATCTTGAGGTCAGCAAAATAGTAACTCACGACGACAGGCAACCTGAGTAGTTGACTTCAAGTGCCTTGGATACTTGAAGGGGGTGATTACATTTGATAAAGAGAGAAACGCCTGCCAAGTTAGGTGGGCAGTATAACTTAATCTCACACTCACTAAGATGGACTCCACTCCGAATTAAGGTTTATTATTTTTCTGTACAGGTCGCTCGCCAGCAAAGAATACAGCTTTGTCATTGCTACTACCCACCAACCAAATGTTTGCTTCACACTCAGTTGTGGGTAGTGACGATTCGATGTACCTTTCGATGCGATATTTAACATCGAAATAATATCGGAAGGCGGTATCGATATCGATAAAATATCGGAAGAAAAATGTCGATATCACTAATATCGATAGAATATCGAAAGAAAAATATTGATGTGACATTATCACTGATATCGAATATGTTTTTGCATCTTTTTTATCAATGCCAGTGATATTGATAGAATATCGAAAGAAAAATACTGATTCCACTGATATTGAATATGTTTTTGCATATTTTTAGCTTCCCAAATAGGGGATCGCTGAAGTCCATGTTGCTCCACAGCAACACTGGGAAGCTAAGGGTTAATATCAGTGATACCGATACATTATCGAAAGAAAAATACTGATTTCACTGATATCGAATATGTTTTTGCATCGTTTTTTAGAATCAATATCAGTGATCACTATAAATTATCGAAAGATACTACTGATTTCACTGATATCGAATATGTTTTTGCATCATTTTTTAAAATCAATATCAGTGATCACTATAAATTATCGAAAGAAAAATACTGATTTCACTGATATCGAATGTATGTTTTGCATCGTTTTTTATCGATATATCTAATGCCAGTTCAAATTTTACTCGTTAAAAATTGTATCAATACGTAATATAATTCATCCATCTTCCAATTCTATTCATTTTGGTTTTTTATTATTTTTTATATTTTAGGAGAAATTGATAAATTACAGTGGGAAGGAATATCACAACCGATAATTTTTATCTTTCGATATCAATATTTTCCTTTCGATATTCGATAATATCGCAAGAAAAATATCGATACAAATATTGGAAATATCGAAACAAAATATCGATATCAATAAATATCGAAAGTACCTATCGAATCGTCACTAGTTGTGGGTGCCTTCGTAAGGAAATTTGATGACTGGTGGCTAAGGACGCAAACTGAGTACAACTCGAAGAAACTCTTTTGCGTTTCACACTCGTGTTTCTGATTCGTCGCATGTCCAACCCTTATGGGGAGCGAACGGTTGGTCCTACAGAGCTCTGTGCGGTCTCATTCGATTCTAAAAATGCAACGCTCTTATTTTTCAACCTTGAGAAGTGACTGACATCAACCAAAAGCTTCGGAGCACAACTAGACCCCAAATGGAGCCCATAACGCATGCTGGGAAGAACACTGGTGCATCTCCCAAAATGCGGTAGATACTCAACAACCATCGGGACAGGACTTGATGAACCACTGTTCTTGCCTACTGCACACGCTGGTCATAACGTTCAGAACCTCAACGGTTCGTCTGCTCTCTAACGGACTCAGTTTCAACTATCTTTGATCCACTATCACCCCCAGGTAGACCACTTCAATCTTTATCTCATGGTATATCATATTTTTGGAGATGTACCAGTGTTCTTCCCAGCGTGCGATATCCCAAATTTCATCAAAATCGGTCCATGGTAACTAAGGAAAGTGGCGTATTTCATTTTGAAAAGTAAACCAACAAATTTTGAGGAGGAGGGGGGGGGGTTACATTTTCTTTCTTTCTAAATTTTCTAAAGGTTCATTGTTGAAAATAATGATCCATTGTTCAATCTTTAGCAGCGTTTTAATATAATGATGCAACAAAACATTATGGTTACCTACTAAGTTGATGAGCTCAGGTGTTGGTACTATCACTTTACTAACACTTGTAAAAAGCCCTGATTGTGAAAATGAACACCCGAACTTAACGTCGTTTGAGAAGACTGAAGACCCTTCTAGTGGATTTGGAAGTGAAAGTTTGAAGACGAAGATTCTTGGACTTGCTATTCCTGGGCACCTTCAACCGTTAGACGCAGTGTGAGTTAATTCCGTACGAAAACCCCGCGGAAGGTCCTAACTATGAGTACACGAATTCTAACTATACCTACTGACCTCCATTCGCGAGGCCCGCTTGGAGAACCTCGCTGGCCAACTTGAGATTCGGGGTCCTGGCTACCTGTTCCATAATGTATCGCGCCTTGTCAACAAAATGTAGAGAACGATTCGCTCAATTGATCGCGTGTACCATTTCACGAGGAATATGAATCCCAGATAGATTTTCTCTTCCTCGTAACCGACGGTAGGAGAGCTTTGTATTTTGCATTGATTTAAAAAGTGTGTCCTCTGAAACCAAAAATTTCACCGGCATCATAACTTTCGCGTGTCTTAGCTTTCTGGACAGCTTTGGTGACGTTTGTGACTGTCAGAAATTAATTTTGCTTCAAAATTACAAATTTGGGTCCGCTAAAACCAAAATTTACACTTGCATTTGATTTTTCACAGCTTTTCCCTCAATTCTTTGACCTGGGCGAGATCATACGGCAATTTTGAAGACATTTTCAAGGTTGATCCGGATTACCCTCTAGACGGTTTCCTATAGCTGGTATCGTCAATAGTCAATAATCAATTAGTATCGAATCGGCTACTAGGTATCTCAGCTGATCGTGAAGGTGCGCCATTTTACTGCCCAACTTTCTTTCTTTCCTTATTATTGTCCTATTGTTGTGTGTTATTGTCGATAATTGTCTATCTTTTCTTATTGAACATACGTAGTTAACTGTTAATAGGTTGAACATTTCAAGTTATTCCTTTTCCAGGGTGGTCAAATTTATGCCAAAATTAAGGGGGATAAAAAAAGAGGATCCCTTTTCCAAGGGGGATTTTGAGTCAAAATCGAAAATTTTTTGACTTCGTTTCTATTTTTATAAAATTCTGCAGGTTTATCCAGACATTTTGGTATATAAAAATATTAAATTTGAGCAGTGGAAAGCAGAGATATGAGTTTTCAAAGATTGAGGAGCTAAACGCTGTTTCCGGGGGATAGCTGTTTCCCGCTCCAGGTTCATAGTTTCTATATTTCTGTAACTACCTACCGTTCTTTCGCTGTTCATAAGTTCTGATTGATACCTACTATGTCCTACTTCATGGTTCCAGCACTGGTTCCCATGCCACCATATAGTACAAAAATAGTATAGCACTAGACTAATGAAGAAATCAAGTGAGCCAATAGTGTATAACCATTATTCTTATCAGTACCTACCTACTACGTGAAATATGAAATAACCTTACCTAAGCGGTGCAAACACTGACTGATAAGAATCATAGATAAGGAATAATCAGACCTCATTTTCAATTTCTTCAATATGAAATAATAATTATTGAAATAATTAATTCGTAAATAATAATTATACGAACTATCGATCAAATACCTCAAAAAACGGTAACCTTTCACAAATCGCGGGTTTTCTCCAAACCAGAAAACCCTTGTTTTTCGTCACTTAGGTACCTGTTTCTCGGCAGCCAATAGAGCTGGCAACTTGAATTTTTTTTATATTGTCGAGAGGGGTTTATTACAGTCATTGAACAAGTTTGGACGGAAAACTCCCAACAGAAACATGGCTAGAATTTAAAAATCACTAGCATGAAAAATATGAAAAAACTGTTTTGCTATATTGTCTCTAGGTAAAATAATATTAACACAACAGAGTTGAAACTCGCTCAGCGGTTATATGAAGAATAGATGAAGAATTTAAAAAAAGTATGAAGATATCCACAGAAACAGGTACATGAAAAAGTGTTAAATTAGATACGACTCATGAACCCTCTTAAATTCTTTGATCCCCACAAATTATTCCAGACTCAAATATTACTCAATTGAAGGTTTTTATACCATAATACTTAAATTTAACTTTTTTCGATCAATTTCTTGGACGTTGTTAAAATAATTTTAACTTGAATTTCACTTTTTTAAATTACTTAATGGAAGGTTTTTTAAAAGGAATTTTAGTGTTTAATGCCAATAAATACTTACACTAGACTGCGAAATAAGATACATTCTCAAATTCCGAATAATAATTTACTAACAATGAGATGATTAATAGTGAGGCAAGATATCACGTTCAGCTAGTTTGTTATTGTCTTTATTTTCTTATTGTTGCCCTATTGTTATTGTGACATAGTCAAAATTACTTTCTTCGTGACTTGTATCGAGTAATTATAACATGAGTACATTTATTGTACAGTGAGTATTCTTACCGGTGATGAAATCCTGTGAGCAAACAATTATTGAACTAATGTCCAACTTTGAGCAACCTACCATCGCAAAAATTGGCATAATTTTGAAAAAACTCGGATAAACTCGTGTTATCACTTAGTTTACAACCGACCCAAAACGGTCGCCTTTGAGCAAGAGTCGCATCATCGAAGGGCGTCGATACAGCGATTCTGTGTGACGTCACACCCATGAATTTAATCATCATCTGACGAAAGAGAAGTGTATGCGCGAGGGCAGACGTGATTTTACATAACTATAATTTCTCACATAACTATCAATACATACACCAATACATATCTATCAATATCTGATTTTACTCAAATTTGGAAGGTATTTGAGCCTAATAAGAATGCACATGTATCAGCAATTCAAAAGGACAATGGGGTATTTCAGTCAATTAAAAAAAAAATCAAGAGTATGGCTCAGGAATAACGGTAATTGGGCCTGTTCGTCGAGAAAATGCTTAAAAGAAATTAGGGAAGCAAATAAAAGTTGAAGATTCGAATGATGACAGCAGGGTGTGACCGAGCAAGTTGTGTGACGTATTAAGTTGCTCGCCTTGAAAAAACTATCTTTGAAAAAAGTATCCATACACAGAGAAGATATAAAACCCTTCCTGAGTAAAGTATTCGAAATGGGAATCTCTTGGATACTACAAAACACTGCGTTCATGGAGGACCGCCTTTTTTTCAAACGTGTGATCTCTTTATTTAATTTTTTCTACCACATTCTAGTATCAATGGGCAAAAAGTTGGAGTGTATAGGTTTTCAATGGTGCTGAATCCAAATTTGAGGGCAAAAACCTGAATTTCCGACCGATCGAAATATTGTGCCCATGTTTGTAGACTCAGAAAACCAAAATGATCGTGAAAATTAAGTATCGTAATGAGAAATGTTATTGCGGAACTCAAAGGTTAGCTTTATACAACTCTCGGACTTATCATCACGTTTTCTCACAATAGGGTGAGAAAACACCATCATCCACCACGAAACCACCACGAAAACCACGATTGGTATTTCGATCAAAGGTAAATTCGATAATTTTCTTACCTGTTGGTGACCGATTCTATACGTCCACGTTACCTATTATTTATGAGAAAACTATGTTGCCCACACAATGGGGTGTGCGCCTGGGTAGGAAAAACTGTTTATTGTTATTTTTAATCTAAACTAGACCCCATTCTAAAAATTTTGGTACCAACCGCGACCTTCTAGCGTGTGTAAATATTTTCCTATGAATTTTTAAAGTTTCGACCGTTTATGACGTCACAGTGGGTTGGGGGGTCCCGCCCAGGCGGGAGGGGCGCGTGACGTCATAAACGGTCGAAACTTTGAAAAATCATAGAAACAGATCTACCCACGCTAGAAGGTCGCGGTTGGTGCCAAAATTCTCAGGATGAGGTCTACTTTCGATTAAAAATCTTAAAAAAATCAAGGCGCACCCCCCATTTGGCAGAATTTTTTCTCGAGTGTAGATTTTGAAAAAATGAGGGAATATCTACATTTAGAAGTTCGTGGAGACGAGCAGAACGTGAATATGGACTCCTAACATATCCAAAATATACCCTGTGCATACAGTATGTTGGTATGTTATACTGAAAGTCTGAAAAAAAAAACAATAATAGCCGTGTGGGCTCTATAAGCTTGTAGCGGTTACCACAGTTTATTTTTGTGTTTTACACCTGTTGGATTTTTGGTTACTGTTTTTATGAACTCAAGAAATTTCGTAGTCGGTCAGTCAAAAGTCAAGATTCAAGATTCAATATTCAAAAGTTTTCAGTTCTAAGTTTCAAATTGCGTTACAAAAATATATTTTCTCTCAAATATTTCCGGCTATTTTGCATATATTATTGGAGTCAGATTTATAAATTACTAAATTAAAACCGTTGTAGGTCACCACTAAACCTTCAAGCTCTTGGAGACGTGTAGAAAATGAATATGAACTGCTGACTTTTACAGAACATAGCCCGTGCCATAATAGCTTACAGCTTTATTAGCGAATTTTCAAGAAAAATGAAGCTAAAGCAAAGGCCTCAAAACTTTTTTGAATGGACTTTTTCAAAACATTTCTTCATTGAAATCCGTTTTCTCAAACGATCCCTGAAGAGTGTTTAAAAGAGCACCAAATTATTACACATAGGTTTATTACTTTTCTATATAGATCACTCGTCTGCAAAGAACTCGGCTTTGGCATTGTTTAACAAGAAGAAAAACATCGATCACATTTCGGTCAGCTACAATTTGAACGGAGATTAGGCCTGTTTTGCGATTCACACTCGTGTTTCTGATTTTTCGTAAGGTCAACCCTTAAGTTCTCGTACAGTGCGAACAGTTTGTCCTACAGAGCTCCGCGTGGTACCTTCTCTGGGCTATTCAAAGGGAGATCTGCACAGAGAATTAGTCCAACTTTAATCTAATTTGAATAATCTAACTCGAGTGATCTATAAAGAAGAAGAATAAACCGTTGAGTAATAATTAGCTGCGCTTCTACCTACAGCACCAACTTTCCTCCAGCTCTTTCCATCTGTGGCGTGAATAATCTTACAAAAATAACGACATATCAATATTTATCGTGTTGGAACTGGTTACATTCAAACATATTTTTGAATCATTCAGATTTTGAATAGAAGAAAATTTCAGTTCGATGAAAGTCAGTGAATTCCTCAGGAAGACTTCGATGAAGGATTTCATATGTTGCTCTCAACCCAGTCAAGGAAGCTCGTGATTCTAGTGTAAATATCGGGATATCGCGGGGTTCCCACTCCTTTGCATTTGTAACCATAAGAAACGATGCCAATGATGTAATATCTTCCTGAATGTGGCTGCACTAAACCACTGCCAGGATCCCCTGAGCAAGTTCCGTTTCCTTGGCCGCCAGCGCACATTTGAGTCTCACGAATTGCATTAGCGTAATGCGTTTGGCAGATTTTTGCAGACACTACCGGGATTTGTTGGTAGAGCAATGTTTCCGATCTCATAACATGAATGTTTCTTTCTTTGTCTCTGGTGCCTCCCCATCCAGCCACAAACGGGTGATATCCCAGAAACTGTTTATTGCGTAGAGCCGGTAGGGATGGCAGGCAAATCGGTCTGATGAATTGTGTGAATGCAACGACATCTTTGAGTGTGACTATAGCTATATCATTATTGGCTGGGACGTGATTATTATTGTACTGATAATACGGATGAAGGAGCACGTCTGAAATGGGATAACTCACTCCATTCTGCTGATTCTCATCCAGCCTCACAGCTCCGAGTATTGCAGAATCCACAACCCAAGTCACGGAGCGGGGAATGCAGTGACCAGCAGTGAGGACCTTTTTGTTGGATATGAGTGTTCCGCTGCACCATCCGTAGTCTATGTATGTTTTGCAGGAAGGCTTTTCTCCATTCAAACAGTACTTCAAAGATGCCGCCCAAGGAAATGCTCCAGGCAATGCCGCCTGACCCACAACAATCCTGTTCCATCCTTCCGCATGCGATATCCCACATCCCTCATCCGTGGAGACATTGAGAGGTGATAACGCGAGAAGCAACACCCAAAACATCATAACACCACTAACTAACTAAATACTGTGTCCTCTCAAGAATTGATTTTTATATTCTCACGTGCAGTTTAGTACCTTTGCTTATTCATTCGTTTTGATTTCGCCTCTCTCGCAAAAATAATTGATTCCGCATTTGGAATAGCATTATTTACAATCTTCTGACAGGTACAATTTAAACGACTTCCTGAATCGTTATTTCGGGTGACCTTCTATTTTGGACCAAATTGCTTCTTCAAGGTTGAAGATTACACGACTTCGTCTTCGTACAGTAAGTCATCAAAATTTGGGCAATTCAAAATCAAAATGCCTCCCAGACATTAATGTATGTGAGTTATGCACGCACTTCTATGCACCATCTACACTCCAACCTTGGTGGTGAAATTTGTAATTGGCGTACTAAACCCGAGTTATCAGGCTGACGGCGGTTGAGCCTTTAAAAATCCTTTCAAGTGCAATAGTATCTCAAAACAATCCTGTAGTCTACTACTTGTATTTCTCTTTTTCTACACCACTGTGCTTCTTATATGTAGAGTACTGATATACTTTTCGGGAATTGCTAATTTTAACATATTTATAGTTGATCAAGAGGCCGATAGGGTGCACTACCCCTCAGGTAAGAACCCTTCGTAGTTCATCCCCCCTAGAGCTCGTCATCCCTTGGAACGGGACTCTAGTTGAAGACCATTGAAACGAAGCTTCTGATTGGCGCCCCGTACAATGTTCCGAAATCATCCGCCAATGGTAGACTAGATAGCTTTTCCCTATCCTCTCTTGGAGCTGGGTCAGCTTGGTTTTGGATGCACATTCCAGCGTTAGTTCTAGTCTAGAGCGTTCTAATAACAGTCTTTACGAATTTCTCTTTCATTTAAAAGCGTTTTTCATTTACCAATCTACTTAATTCTACATCAGAAGTGGGATTGTGCCCATAACGTTCACTAAAACATTATTTCAGTGTATTTAGGAGTGATTTTGTCCGGGAAAATTCGGTGTTTTTATAGAAATTACGTTCTCTATTTTTGGTTTATTATTTCTAATAATAAGCCTATGTGATCGTATCGCAAAAAATTTTTATAACCCCCCCTCAAACTTTGTCACTTTACGTTTCAAGGTGCGTAGAATCCAAATTTGCAATGTCCGTCCGCCATCCCCCGTCCGCCGTCCGCCGTCCCCCGTCCGCCATCCGCCGTCCGCGGCACTTTTCTTAGCAACACTGGACCGATTTGGTTCAAATTTGGTATATGGGCTCCATTTGGGGTCTAGTTGTGCCGCGAAGCTTTTGGTTGATGTAGGTCACTTCTAAGGGGTGAAAATTAAGGGTTGAAATTTTCAAGAGTGCCCTAGCTTGAAAACTCTCGAAATAAAGGTATCGGTTTTCCACCAATTTTAAATAGTATTGAATTTTTAAAAATTTTTGAGACCACCCGGAGCTCTGTAGGACAAACCGTTCGGTCCCTACGAGTACTTGAAGGTTTTCCTTCGATAAAACAGAATCATGAGTGTGAATCGCAAAAGAGGTCTAATCTCCATTCAAATTTTATCGGACTAAAATGCGATCGCTGTTCATTTCTTCGATTTGTATACAGTTTTGCCATCTGCGTAACCAGTAATCAAATTTCAATATGAAGCTTTCTATTTTTCCAATCGAGTGTGAAGCGTTTAGTTCTTTCTAATAAACTTGATTGTGAAGGTGTGAAGCCAGTATGGTGTGGTAGGTAGTACCTAGCTGGTAGGTAAAAAAAAGTTGGTAGGTAAAAAAAATGTTGGTGGGTAAAAAACGCTGCAAATCATTGCTCAAAAGCTTCTTCATTCTTCAGATCACTGATCAGCTGAGTGAGCTCCGAAGCCATTTTCAATCCTATTGAATGAAAGTGCTCTTCCAGGCGTCTCCATCATTCGAGGAGATCTTCTTCAGTCCTCAGATCACTGATCAGCTGAGTGAGCTCCAAGGCCATTTTCAATCCTATTCAAATCAGAAGGGTGATCTATACAGAAAATAATAAACCTTTGAGCAATGATTTGCAGCGTTTTTAATAATATTTTAAAATGCCACTGCGACATTCTCAGGTTACACATGACAAGATTTTACTACACATTTTCTCACCATTAAAATTGCCAGAATAGCCGAATGGAAATAGAAAAATTATTCATTTTCTTAAAAGCCTCCTTCTAAGCAAATTGCTCGTATGGTATTTGTTTTATTGTTATTATGTTGCTAATTGTACAAAATTCTTACAGGAGAAAGGAGCCAATGACTACTTCGCAGTAAATACTCCACAATTTGAAATTTTGTAAATATTATTGTAACATAAAATTTAACCAGCCGATAGGTTTATTGTATTATTGCTTATAACTGGGTTTGTTTTACGTAGTGTTAAGCAATCACGATTCTGTTGAGACCTGTGAAGTTCTGCTTCACAAGTCGTAAACGGAAATTCTTGAATGTTTAATGTTATGTTTTTTTTGCCCTGTTCAATTTAAAGTCTTATAAAACTAAATTGATGTATTCATAGGGAAACCAGCTCCTTAGGTAGGCAACTTATGTAACCCTGCCAGGATTTGTCAATTTTGTTGTTGTTCAATTTATTTTTTATATTTTCACGAGGGACCGTGAAAGGTCAGTTTGGCCGTTTCGGGAATTGCTAAATTTTACATATTTATAGTTGATCAAGAGGCCGCTAGGGTGCACTACCCCTCAGGTAAGAACCCTTCGTAGTTCATCCCCCCTAGAGCTCGTCATCCCTTGGAACGGGACTCTAGTTGAAGACCATTGAAACGAAGCTTCTGATTGGCGCTCCGTACAATGTTCCGAAATCATCCGCCAATGGTAGACTAGATAGCTTTTCCCTATTCTCTCTTGGAGCTGGGTCAGCTTGGTTTTGGACGCACATTCCAGCGTTAGTTCTTGTCTAGAGCGATCTAATAGAAGTCTTTACGAATTTCTCTTTCATTTAAGTGTTTTTCATTTACCAATCTACTTAATTCTACATACTTATCTTTATAATTGCATGCTTGTTATGTATATATGCAAATAAAGGTATTTACTACTACTACTACTACTACACTCCAACCTGCGTAATCCCGAGAATTTAATCAAAATCGAGCCGTTCAGTTGAGATTTAACGCCGCTTAGTTTTGCTTATTACGAGTATTTGCGGACACGTAAATAGCTTCTTTAAATCATCAACTACGTAAAGTCCCTACCATATTGTCATCAGCTTCTCCGGATCTAAACTGGGTAAACCATGTAGAGAAATTCATGGAAATTTCGCGACTCTTCTATTGCAGATCCACCTTCAGCTCACCACTTCCACTCAGAATCAGCCTTTTCGACCATTTGTCTCGTCTCTCAGCCCTTTCAGCATAACCCAGTCTGCTACTTTATTACGATTTCAATATTTATGCCTAGTAACTTTTTGATGTAGGTTAAATTTACTACAATTTGATCAACCTAGCTCTGTAGTTAAAATGAATAACGGAGATACAACAATTTAAAATAAATAATTTATTCCATAAAGTGAAATTTTTGTGTTAAGACCTAGGTTTTGGTTATTACACTTGCAAAATTACTCATTTTAGAACAAAGTAAAGTGAGAGAGAGTGAGACATAGAGGAATTTGGAGAACATTTGATTAACTTCAATTTGAAACTTTAATCTTACCTGTAGTTTTCTCAAAAATGAATTGAAACCAAAAAACGTAGTCACTGCCTTCCTTATTACAAATTTCGGTAAGGAGCCAGTTTTTTTCCCTCAGTATTTTATTCATACCAGATAACCCGGAACTGGACTTTGGTTTATTCTTTTTTAAACCCTCTGGAATAGAACAAGAAAAAAAATACCCCCCCCCCCTTCAAAATTTGATGGTTTTTGTTTCAAGGTATGTACAGTCCGAAAATACAATAAAAAGCGTGTGCAGTTTTGCATCAGCACCAATCGGCAGACGGCAGATTTTCACGATTAACAGTCGTCTGTAGTTAGGTAGTTATTTACATTCAGTTTGGTAATTATTTTATATTTTCAGTAACAACCAAATAACAATGCTTTGCTGGTAGAACCTTATTCGTTTCGAAATGGACTTGACAATGAAACTGTCTTCGTTGCAAGCGTGTGATCTATTATGAAAAAAATAGTAAACCGCTGTGATAAATTGTGTGTGATTAGGGACAGCAGTTCTAAATCATGGAAGCATTCGCAGTGTAGAAAATCCGAGAACACGGTTCGAAATTCTGGGCGGCTATTTTTCGGAACTCCTCCAGTTCTGGACAAGTTCTAGAACTGCACTACGAACGAACCCTTGGAGATCGAATCGGACATCTACAGTCTCCAAAATCCCTACGGCCTTCCCCCGAGGTCAACGTCTCCACACTACCTCCCGGTCAGATAAAATTATGTACAGCAAATGTATTAGAGATATTATTCTCGTTTTTAGCGAATTTTCAAGGAAAAACTTCAGGGATCGTTTCAGAATGTTCCAAAATGGATTTCAGTGAAAACATTCTTCGAAAAAGTCAATTCTAAAAAAGGTTGAAGCCGTTGCAATAGCTCTATGAGATCTGTAGACGTGTAGAACATGAATATGGACTCCTTACAATTCCAGAACATAGCCCGTGCAATGTTAGCATACAGCCTCTTTAGCGAATTTTCAAGAAAAATTGAAAGGCCTCAAAACTTTTAGTATGGACTTTTTCGAAAACATTTTTCACTGAAATTCGTTTTGGAACATTCTGAAACGATCCCAAAAGACTCAAAAAAAAAGATTTATTTGAAAATTAGCTTAAGAATGGACTTTTTTCAGTTAGTAAAACCTGAATTTTTCCTAGATGGTTCCCCTAGAATTTCATCATTCCTAGATCGACGGTATTCACTGCGCACGCGCAAACGTTAAGTATCCTCCAAACCTAAGAATGAATCGTCGCCAAAATTCAAAAAATCTGATACCACTCCTATGAAAAAGGTCAGAAGAGTTTCTCGATTGTGTTGACAGTTGTCTGAATCGGCAACTGAAACTCATCTGACACTTTTAGCAAAAACTATCCTAATTATTCATAAACTTTGATTACGTTGTGCCTCAAGAATTTCATCACTCCCAGATCGAGGTAATCACTGCGCATGTGCAAACGTGACCTATAAATTAATTTTGAATCAACCTAACATTATCCTCATTCTTTTCCCTCAAGGCACTACTAAAAACTTTTGAAAAGGGTATATTTCATGCATAATTTCCCTGTACTACGGCTTTTCCATCGCCAGGCTTGTGAAAAAATGGGTTTGCGGTCGGATGCAAACCGCGTCCCGCCGCGCCGTTCGGCGACCCTTGGTTTTTGGGGGGACTCGATCATTAGGCATCAAAAGTAGTACAGACGAAACCAGGCTGTACCGGTTCTTTATACTGCAGCAGAGAGACTTTGAAGGGAATTCTGCCGACTCTTTATCTAAATCGTTGAACGTGTTTGAATGTCGAAAATTGTGCTACTACCTACCTATGCTCGAGTCCAATGTTCGACCAGGACTCATGTGAGCCAAGAGTGGAGGTAGTATTCTTATCAATGGATATTAGTTAAGATAGTGAGAAATGCGGTGCAACATTATGTCTCAAGGATGTGGTGTCACGACTGTATGTGTCATTTTCAAAAAATGGCATTGGTATAGGTTTACAATTTTAATGAATTTATTATTTCTCTGTGTAGATCCCTCGCCTTCAAAGAACAAAGATTTGCCAATGCCACTACCTACCAACAATATTTCCGCTTCATAATCAAGTTTATTTTGAAGAAACAGACGCTTCACATTCAATTCGAAGACATAAGGAGTTGCGGGTGCCATTATTGGAAAATTTGATTACTGATTGACTAAGGACGCAAAATTGCTCCTCTTATAATTTGTATAATGATGACCTGGGAACTTAACAATATCCAAGCCGAATTCGTGTTTTCCACTTACATTCACTTATTATTTCTAATAATTACAGCAGTTTTCTCTCCGAAGTGATTCGAAAACTGTTATTTTGGGTTAACTATGCTGGAATTCAATTTGTAATTCGAGGAAAAAATGGCTTCCAGCAAGTTTCGGCAGTCACTCATGTAACAAATCGTACTAAAAATTGAATTAATTAAAAAATGCCATTCGTAGGAGAAAAAAAACCTACAACGGTAAAGAGATAATGATCATAAAATAATAATATTGAATCAAGCGATTAGTAATATTAATATTAATATTCACCCAAAATCAGCTATTTTTTGCATAGTTCGCGCAGCACGTCAGGGAAATCTCAGCTGGTACTAGGGATGTCCCCAAAGTATCGATACTTTTTTTCTGATATACAGGGTGTCCCAGAAGTTATGGTCCACCCTTTTTATCTCCGTTGTTTTGACGGGTAGACAAAAACTTCAAGCGATACCCCCCTTAATTTTTAACGAGGAATTCAACTATCACACTTTCGCGCATTGCGCACCTGCGCAATCGTGCGCAACGCACACCAACTTTGTTATTTCAAATAGGAACCCCTATTTTTTATTGCAGATTCGTATTCTACGCAAAATTTCATGAATTTTAGACCCCTCAATCGAGTATTTTGGTTGCGCACAACCCGTCCAGTGAGCGCGCAAACATGCGCAACCCCTGGATTGCACCAAAATTGAGATGGAGATAGACCTCAAGTGTGATACATGTTTTTTCATTAATTTTCGACGCTGAATCACGTGGTGGTATCCATTTTCGGATTTTACTCGAATTTCTCGAAACGGCGGCCGAAAAATAGGTTGTTGAGCCTGTTTTATCGTCAGAATCTGACTGGCGGAGGGATGACATGTCGATACAAGCTTCAAAGTATCTCATTTGTATTAGGCAACTATCCACTTATTCCAAAGTAAACAATGTAAACAAGAAATCAAGGAATAAATCCCTGAATGCCTGCTTGCTCTCAAATGATTCAAGTCGCGATTTCTTTGAGTAACCATTTTCAATTACTAATTATTTTTAAATTATTACTCGATCCACATTGAGAGTTAAATGACCGATAAATGGTGAGTTTTGATTAGAAAAATTGATTATTCCGGCAATAATCGCCATAAAATCAAGTTGAATAATAAAACGGATATGATGCCCTGATTCAGGGTTTAAAAATAGCGCTGAAGCATGTTGCGTGCGATGAAAAAATTCGTTCAAGGGGTGAGTTGTTTATGAAATTTCACGCTGAATTCGAATCTGCAATAAAAAATGTGGTTTCCATTTGAAATAAGAAAGTTGGTGTGCGTTGTGCACGAATTTGCGGACACCCTGTATTGAAAACTACTCATTTTTCGGCCGCCGTTTCGAGAAATTCGAGTAAAATCCGTAAATGGATACTACCACGTGATTCAGCGTTGAAAATTAATGAAAAAACATGTATCACACTTGAGGTCTATCTCCATCTCAATTTTGGCGCAATCCAGGGGTTGCGCATGTTTGCGCGCTCATTGGACGGGTCTTGCGCAACCAAAATACTCGATTGAGGGGTCTAAAATTCATGAAATTTTGCGTAGAATACGAATCTGCGATAAAAAATAGGGGTTCCTATTTGAAATAACAAAGTTGGTGCGCGTTGCGCACGATTGCGCAGGTGCGCAATGCGCGAAAGTGTGATAGTTGAATTCCTCGTTAAAAATTGAGGGGGGGTATCGCTTGAAGTTTTTGTCTACCCCTCAAAACAACGGAGATAAAAAGGGTGGACCATAACTTCTGGGACACCCGGTATATCGTAGTATCGATACTTTTTCTTCAGTATCGGAGGCGACACTTTTTTATCTCTCACATTTTATCTGTTTCAACATGAAGGTACCTACTTGACAGTACCACCTCTATCTCTGCGTAGATTGTTGGGAGACCAACCACTTCAACAAATTAAACAAAGATGATGTACGACCACCTCCAGCTCTCTATGATAACCTGCTGTCCTCCATCATCTAGGAAGGACCACCAAAATGTTAACGCAACCAAGTCCAATACAAAAACAAGTGCCTGAACAAAAAAAAGTTTTAAAGATAAAAATGAGTGATTTATTGTTTTGTTCATTCTATGTTAACTATTATCCTCGCGATGGAGACACTGATCACACTGATAGATCGAAACATAAACAACATTTTCACCCAATTTCACACTGATAGATAGAAACATAAACAACATTTTCACCCAATTTTGAGAAAGTATCGAAAAGTATTAATACTACAAAATATCGATACTTTTTTAAAGTACCTATTGTTTGCGCTTACCTTGTTTTCGACCATTTCTCTGCACAAATTCACTAAACCAACACACAAAACTGGCACATTTCGAATAAATATAAAATTTTCCACTTGGTGATTGATGCTTCATCAATAAAGTTGTTTTCAATAAAACTACCTGACACCTTATTTTTCATTATTGTGAGTAGGTACTTGTATCATCATCTATCATAGTCTATCAATCCAATATCATCATTTATCTATCTTAACATCATTAATCTATCATTCATCAATTTAGCTACATGTCACTGCTCTACCACATCTTATCTTTCCTCCCTTCTGGAGGTGGTCCTTCGAGCTATCTTTGGCGATAGTATAGGTACTTGTAGTAATCCAAGCTATCAGCCTATACATTATCATTCAAGTATCGTATCGATACTTTCTCAAAACTGTGTGAAAATGTTGTTAGCTGGTACTCAATGACCCAGCTGACACCAACATTAGAGAAACGGTGGAGGGATGTAGGTGAACCAAGGAGAAGTGTGAAGCTAATCTCCAGGTGGGTCGAGCAGCAGCTAAGACCCCAAGTAGGCTCTTTTGTTGCTAAACTTTTGTATTCTTGTTGCAGATATTTTTGTATTCAAATGAAATATACATGTTTGTCAAGGTATTTCCTTAATGAATTTAGTTATTTCCAAAGAAATGAAGCAACAATATTGAAAACAGCAACAAATAATTTGTTGAGTATAAACTTCGTTCTTGATGTAAGGATGCTAAATTCGGTACGAATCCTCTCCCAGTCGTGGTAAGCAGTTACCGACTCGTAATAGTTCAGTTAGTACCTACAGGTAGACCGTCCAGGGGACCTCGCCCCACGATAACATGGCGTTGACCCACGCGATAGTGTCGCTCCTGTGCACAGCGCTATCTTCGGATTTTCGTGGCCATGGTCGTTGAAACTAAGGCGAATGTTTCTTCGGAGAAAAATGCAGCCGAACCTCCGACCGTGAGAATCATAAAATACTTTGATTTTTAGCCATTTTTTCTGCTGGAAGACGATTGTTAAAAAATCAAGTGCGTGTGACTTTGATGCTTGCGTTGTTGGCTCTTCCGCAATGGCTACCATGCATATTTAAAAAACGCTGCAAATTATTACAAATTGGTTTATTATTTTTCTATAGATCACTCGTCTGCAAAGCCACCAACCATCCAACATGAAGAAAAACACCGATCGTATTTCAGTCAGCTATAATTTGAACGGAGATTAAGCCTCTTTAGCGATTCACACTCGTGTTTCTGATTTATCGTACGTCCAAACTTCAAATTCTCGTAGTGAGCGAACGGTTTGTCCTACAGAGCTCAGGGTGGTCTCAAAAAATTTTAAAAATTCTATAGAATCTTAAATTGAAGGAAAAACAATACCTTTATATCAAAATTTTTTGAGTTAGGGCTTTTTCAAAAATTTAAAATTGATTTTGGAACCCTTAGAAGTGACCTACATCAACCAAAATCTTCGGGGCACAACTAGACCCCAAATGGAGCCTACATACCAAATTTCATCAAAATCGGTCAATGCTAAGTGCGGACGGACGGCCAAATTTTTATTCGATTTTTGGGTTCTACGTACCTTGAAACGTAAACCATAAAATTTTGAGGGGGTGTTAAAATTTTTTTTTCTTGGTCGATTCCAAAGGTTCATTATTGAAAATAATAAACCAAAACTATATCCCACATTCAAGAGGTTTCTTGCAAACATATAAGATAGTACCTACGATTTACTCAACATGTAAGCCTTATTACTCGCCAGAATTTTCCTATTTACTAGCATTTTTTCAATATTTTGGTTAATTTTCGTTAATTAATTAATTTTATTAATAATAATAAAAATTTAATAAATAAATTATTTTTAATAATGATTTAATTGTTTTGAATTTTTAGAATCGAATGAGAAACACGAGAAATCGTTCAAATTTTAGCTGACCAAAATGCGATCGTTGTTCGTTTCTTTTAGTTGTACTCATTTTTGCGTCCTTAGGAAACAGTAATCAAATTTCCTAATGAAGGCACCCACCATTCCTCCAAAATAAACTTGATTGTGAAGCAAAAATATGGTGGGTAGGTAGCAAATCTGTGTTCTTTTCAGGCGAGTGATCTATACAGAAAAAATAAACCTTTGTGAAATAATTTGCAGAGTTTTTCCAATCGCAGGTACGTGTGCTCACTATTTAAACTCATTAAACTCTTTTTATGAAGTGTTATAAGAGAATTCCGTCCAAAATCGAATTGAAAGATCTAAATGTTGCACAGGGCAATCAGTTTTATAAAATCAAAAAGATATATTGGCATGTTGGGTATTGTAGATCAAGGGTTTTAAAATGCTGTTCAAATTTGAGGGTCGCATGGCGCTAGAAATGTTATGTTGGCTATGGTTGAGGGGGAGAAGGGGTGTCTACTTTTCGGATATCAAAATTTCAAATTTTGGGCTCTCATAATGCTAAAACTGATATGGTACGTCCTCAACATACTAACTAAATTATGTTGGGGAAAACTATTTTTTGCAGTTGAAAAGTAAATTTTAAAAAAGTATGTTTTTCGCTTATTCCTATCAGATGGGATATATTATATCCTTTTATAAAAGGATAACTTATCCTTACTATCCAATGGAGCGTCCCCTAGAATGTATGCAAGACTAAATAGTATGTTGAAATAAAATAAGGATCGAAATGATAATTAAGGATAATAATTGGTAATTAAAGGGGTACGAAATAGAAGGTAGCCATTCAAGATCGGAACTGGATTTTATTAGATAGAAGACAGTGTTGCAAATTTAAATAAATAAATAATATTATAATATTAAATAAATAATAATAATAATATATAACATGTGCTTAACATGAAAATGGGTTTTATACCATCGGGGAAAGGATGGCCAAAAGCAGGAAGTTTTTGCGATCACTTGCGGAAGGAACCTGCCAAGTCTTTTCGGAGAAGATTTTTTGTGGCGAACCCTCGAGGAAAGGGCAGTACCCGCAAAGCTGCACCCTGCCAAGTTCACAGACCCTCAGGGAATCGTTCACCTTCTGCAGTCCAGGATCTTCCGATTGTCGAAGCCCTTCTTCTCCCGAAGGACAAAAGCCCGCCTACAATATTATGACAAGCGGTCAGATTTAGGACGGTCGTAAATCCGTCCCCCAGGGGCCTGTTTGTGTCTCTGAGACCTACTTCCTTGTCAACACAGTCCGGTTGATGACTGGGGCGAAGCGAATCGGCTGGTGGCACAACTTTGGAAGGCGTCGGGCAAAAACTGAGTAGGTACGCTCAATGTGAATCTCGACCTTGGCGAACCCTAAAGGATTTCCTATGGTTCCGGGTGGGCCGAATTGGTAGGTACGCAGATATTTTTTCATCTAGGTTTACACATAAAGGCGTTAAAAGTAGAACTTTGAATTACTCTTAACCCTAATTGGACCATGGTGCCACTTGTGTCACCGAAAACATCACAGGAACTCCACAGCAGGCCCAAGATCTCACCAGATTAACTAGATTTAAATTGCAATTTGAAAGTAGACAAAGCTTTATTTTTTTGAAAATTTTTTTGTATGTTATTAGAAGTCAAAAATGATGTAATGACAAAAAATTTTTACTTTTTTCCTCGATTTCCTTCCAATAGCTCACAAAAAATTCTGCTGTCCATAAGTAGATTTAAAATTGCAATTTAATTTTGGTTACTCCGGTGACACTTTGAGACAGCTGAGGAGTTCTTGAGATGTTTTGGTGACACTAGTGATACCATGGTCCGATTGAGGTTAAAGTGCAGGTACCTAGGCTTGATTTAAATTGCAATTTGAAAGTGGAGAAAGCTTTATTTTTTTTGAACAATTTTTTGTATGTTATTAGAAGTCAAAAAATGATGTTATGACAAAAAAATTTTACTTTTTTCCTCGATTTCCTGGGCAATTTTTGTCAAAACTCTATTTTGAGACTTCCAATAGCTCACAAAAAATGTTGCTGTCCATAAGTAAATTTAAAATTGCAATTTAATTTTGGTTACTCCGGTGACACTTTGAGACAGCTGCGGAGTTCCTGAGATGTTTTGGTGACACTAGTGATACCATGGTCCAATTGAGGTTAAAGTGCAGATACCTAGGCTTAAAGGGTGTCCCAGAAGTTTTTTTTTCTCAATTGATGTTGATTGCACCAAGTACGTTCAGCATAATTGAGGGATTGAAATGAGAGTGCTGCACATCTCCTTAATTGTCGGCTATTTAGTGTCTTTTGATGCACTAGGTTCACAGGAGCATTCAGCACAATACTCACTGAACATTTTCATAAACACATCACTCCCTACTGCTACAGATCGGGAGGTTTTCGTCTTTTCAGCCCCTTAAGTTGATCACGAGAGTCCAGCAACTTCACAGCATCCTCGTCTGAGACCTTGTAGCTATTGCTTGGGAGGTTAATTTTTTGCTTCCGTGTCTACCAAGGTAGGGGAAACTTTGTTTTAACTTTTCAAGGTTGATATACAGGGTGTTTCACGAAAAGGTTACACCCCCCTTCATTTCCGCAAAATACAACGTAAAAAATTCCGACCAACGCGATTCTTCATGATTTTTTGTGAGGATCTCAGGAAAAATACTTTTTCGCAAAAAAGTTGCGCGCAATCGTGCGCAATTGACACTAACTTCATTTTTTCAAATGGAACCCCCCTTTTTTATTACAGATTCGGATTCTACGTCAAATTTCATGAGAAATTCATACCCATATCGATTTGTTTTATTGCGCGCAACCTGGCTTTTTGAACGTTCTAATTTGCTCAACTCCACAATTGCACAAAAATTAGATTTTGGAGAACCCTTAGTGTGGCACATGTTTTTTCATCATTTTTAAACGCTGAATCACAGTGTGTCATCCGTTTTGAAAAAAACCAAGATTTAAGAGGAAAGATTAACATTTCTTTGACGAAAACATCAGTTTTGAGGTCGAAATCATGTTTATTTTTTATTTTCTCACCTCCTTTTGAACCACGGGTTTGGGGCCGTCTACGGTGGAGTTGAAAATAAAAACTGACAGCATGATCATGCTTGAACTGAATAAAATTACCTAAAAACTCATACCGATTTAAAAAGAGCGATTTTTTCACTAAAAACAGCCGAATTTTTGGCCGCTATTTTGAAAAATTCCAGTCAAATTGAAAAACGGATGTCACCATGTGATTTAGCGTTAAAAAATGACGAAAAAACATGTGCCACACTAAGGGTTCTCCAAAATCTAATTTTTGTGCAATTGTGGAGTTGCGCAACTTAGAGCGTTCAAAAAGCCAGGTTGCGCGCAATAAAACAAATCGATGTGGGTATGAATTTCTCATGAAATTTGACATAGAATCCGAATCTGTTATAAAAAAAGGGGGGTTCCATTTGAAAAAATGAAGTTAGTGGCAATTGCGCACGATTGTGCGCAACTTTTTTGCGCAAAAGCATTTTTCCTGAGATCCTCACAAAAAATCATGAAGAATTGCGTTGGTCGGAATTTTTTACGCTGTATTGAGGGGGTGTAACCTTTTCGTGAAACACCCTGTATATGATTTCACTTTTCAATCAAAATTTCCACTCGCGTTTTACGTTTCAGACCTTTCTGAACAATTTTGGTTCCGTGTCTGTCTGAGTGTCTGACATGAAATCATTGCTACAGCCATAACTTCTACATTTTTCACCCAATTTCGATGACATTTTCGAGGATTATGCGGGGTGGTGTGTAGATGGTCCCCAATGAAAATCATTGCCCCCAGACTGATAGTCGCGCTTTACGTTTCTGACCATTCTGAACAATTTTGGTTCCGTGTCTGTCTGAGTGTCCGATTGTCTGACATGAAATCATTGTTACAGCCATAAATTCTACATTTCCAATCTGATTTCGATGAAATTTTCAGGAATTATTTGAGTTTGGGTGGAAATGTCCCCTATGAGAATCATGGCCCCCAAATTGAAAGTATTTTGAGCTCATGCGCAAACGTGAAATCCTTGTAACAATCATAACTTCTACATTTTCCTACAATATTCAGAGGTTGGTTATCTATACAATCGGGTTATGGGTAGGAGGAAACTATATGTGTCACACTCACTTGGCAGACTTTTTTTTTCTTGGACGATTCCAAAGGTTTATTAATGACGTAATAAACCAAAACTAGTAAAATTTTCGTCTAAAGCTCAGGTAATGATGATACTGATCGCCTTGAACTGAGGAACCATCTCTTACCCAACCCACACAAGTTTTTCATCATAATGACAATTTATTGATGCGGAGCCACAACTTAGAACTTCGACTTCCTCCATCAGGCTACACCGGTTGTTCACTCAACAATTTTTAGAACAATTACAAATACAAATTCCTCATAAGTAGGTCATATTTTTTCTCAATTTTCCGGGCAGCGTGCCTAATTGTAACATGTGTGGTGGTTCCTAACATACAACTGACCTACATCTCAAGTTCAAAGCTGTCGAGGCAGGACGAAACCTCCACCATCCCTTGAAATATGATTTGAGCCAAATGTCATGTTTCCCTTTTCCGTAACTCGCCTTCTTCAAACTTGACAATAGATTTTTTTTTTAATAGTTGAACGCATCTAATATTATTGTGTGGGAGGGTTTTTAGGTTAAGGGGAACGAAAGGACAAGTTGACGAAGAATGTGGTCTGTTCCGTTCAAACTACGACTGTAGCCCTCACGAATATAAGTTTTTACGGAGGTTTTGAAGAGCAAAATCTTTAATCGTTATTCCATTTTTCAGAAAAACGCTCGACCCACATTCTGTTAGAATCTTTTTCTTGATTCCCCCTCCCAACTTCAAGTACCTATGGCGATTCCGATGGAATCCAACTTTCTGTAATCCGAATCTCAATGCAGCTTCACACTCGCAGTACCATAAGGCCAAGTGCTAAGGCCTAGTTGTCAACTTACAATTATTTTTTCAACCTTGAAACTGTACTAGTAGGACCACTGAGCAAACTAGGGGAGTGGGGGTATTGAATAAATACGCAATAGTTAGAGGAATAGCGAATGGAGCGAGGAGATGTGAGTAGCTCAGGAGGTAGACTGGGGAAGACTATAAGTCCGAAGTCAATTCCAAAATAAAATTAAAATTATAAATCCGAAATTAATTCGGATTTATTAAGATTTTGGTTTATTATTTTCAATAATATGGGATATCAAAGACCCAACTGAATAAACGGGTTTTCCTACATTTCGCCGGCAATTATTGTTCGATTTTGGTTTATTATTTTCAATAATAAGCCTTTGGAATCGAGCAAGAAAAAAAAATTTTAACCCCCCTCAAAATTGGATGTTTTACGTTTCAAGGTACGTAGAATACGAAAATCGAATAAAAAAATTTCCGTCCGTCCGCCGTACGCGGCACTTTTTGACCGACTTAACGCGCCGAAGGCGCGCGAAAGAGGAGGTACTCAATTCGGGTTGTCGTGGGACGACGATTTTTTTAACACAGAATGTGTTTTTGCGATGACCTACCGAAAAAAATCGTCACGAAAAAGCGACAGAAAAAAACATCTGGTGATATGTTTATTGGTTGTCATGTTAATGTCAACTCCACATTTATTATTGTTGTTTTTTATTTGACTAGTATCGCAAAAACACATTCTGTGTTCCTATGATTTCATACAGAGTATGGAAAAAGAAATAAACCGGGGGGTGCAGGGGGGCGGAGCCCCCCGCCGAGGCGCAAAGCGCCGAGTTTTTTTTTTTTTTTTTTTTTTGTATGTCCTCTTAGCAACACTGGACCGATTTGGTTCAAATTTGGTATATGGGTTCCATTTGGGGTCTAGTTGTGCCGCGAAGCTTTTGGTTGATGTAGGTCACTTCTAAGGGGTGAAAATTAAGGGTTGAAATTTTCAAGAGTGCCCTAGCTCGAAAACTCTCGAAATAAAGGTATCGTTTTTTCACCAATTTTAAATAGTAGGTATTGAATTTAAAAAAATTTTTGAGACCACCCGGAGCTCTGTAGGACAAACCGTTCGGTCCCTACGAGTACTTGAAGGTTTTACTTCGATAAAACAGAATCATGAGTGTGAATCGCAAAAGAGGTCTAATCTCCATTCAAATTTTATCGGACTAAAATGCGATCGCTGTTCATTTCTTCGATTTGTATACAGTTTTGCCTTCTGCGTAACCAGTAATCAAATTTCCATATGAAGCTTTCTATTTTTCCAATCGAGTGTGAAGCGTTTAGTTCTTTCTAATATACTTGATTGTGAAGGTGTGAAGCCAGTATGGTGTGGTAGGTAGTAGGTACCTAGCTGGTAGGTAAAAAAAAGTTGGTTGGTAAAAAAAATGTTGGTGGGTAAAAAACGCTGCAAATCATTGCTCAAAGGCTTCTTCACTCTTCAGATCACTGATCAGCTGAGTGAGCTCCAAAACCATTTTTACTCCTATTGAATGGAAGTGCTCTTCCAGGCGTCTCCAGCATTCGAGGAGATCTTCTTCACTCTTCAGATCACTGATCAGCTGAGTGAGCTCCGAAGCCATTTTCAATCCTATTGAACGCAGGAAGCTGAAATTTGAGAGGGAAGGTCAAGGGAGAATACAGATGGTGGTAGGTGGTATTGATGGATAACCAGTGATCTATACAGAAGGGTGATCTATACAGAAAAGAATAAACCTTTGAGCAATGATTTGCAGCGTTTTTTTTTTCAAATACATACATGGATGATAAATACATTTTGATAATCTCCATTTTATAGATTTACTTACAAAAAAATTCAAATAGGTACATAAATTATTACAAGTCTATTCCTTTTCCTTTCAACACCTAGCCGAAGTTAAAATAAATTTATTAATATAATAGGTAATGATTATAATAGAAGAAAGTTGAAAAACATGTGTTCAACACAGACACCTACATTAATGTTGCACATAGGATCCATGCCAGTTAGGTTTCTTTCTCTCCCTAACAGGTCTAGGCTGAGTAATAGCATCCGGTATTAGGACAGTTTCAATCGGAGTTTGTTCTAAGTTGAAGTTCGAGAAGTTTTAATAGGAGAAGTTTGCATTTCTGTCTCCTTAAGAGTTGGATTAGGAGTATTTGGGACTGGCTTTTGGGTAGACCTAGCACACGCTGTTGGTGAGGGTACATTTCGTGTTTCAGTTTCTTTGTAGTATGGTGCAGGAACCAAAAACCATCCATTTCTGCGGTACGTTCCTCCACCACTACACCTAACTACAAATGACCTAGGCTCAGGACCAATTTTAATTATTCGTCCATAATCCCTCAAATCCGTTACCCACACTCCATCATTTATTTTTAACTGAGAAAGAAAGATCCTTTAACTAAGAAAACAAAGCTTCCGGTACCTTGGTAGACTCGGAAGCAAAATCTCAAGGGTGTCTCAGTCGGTCGCCGTTCGTTCCTCGATCCGGGTTAATATTTCTCCCAGGAAAAATTTATTAGTGCATTTAGGGAATTGAAAAACTAAAAGATTGCTGCAGGAATCATAAAAATCGAACAATAATTGCCGGCGAAATGTAGGAAACCCCGTTTAATTCCAGTTTGATAACCTCGATTTTATTAAAATGTGTAGTAGATATTGGATATTACAGAAAATAAATGAGAACGACTTGCTTGGGCAAATTCAAAAGACATAATGTATTTTTCAATTCGTGGTTGAACGGGTGATAAATATGACGGGTGGTGTTGTGTTGGTAATCAAAATGTTATAATTTAGTAGTGACTTCAACAAATTTAACTAAAAGTAGATGGCTTGCATTAAGATGGATTTTCAGAAGATTCCATCGCATCGAATTATCGGAAAGTTAAGCGTGTAAGAACGTGAATGTAATTAGCAAAAATAAAGTCAGTATCGTTTCGATGTTTGTCTTTATTTTCTTCTTACATCATAGACACAAGAAAACCTATTCGTAATAGTATTGTCAAGCCCGAAATATTGCTTCCCATCCTCGTACGATGTGCACAGGTAGTCACTAAAGGAAGGGGAAATGACCTCCCGCTAAGGTCATTGATATCACAGGTAGGTACTCCAAAATTGCAGGAAAAGGTCGCCCCAACCTAACAATCGTCTCCGTGACGAAGTTTATTGCCTGCAAAAAAGCCAGTCGGTACCCCCACAATAACTTACCTGTACGCGGAAATCACACACACCTGTGTTTCCAGGGGTGCTTCCCTCACATGAAGTTGTATTGTACTGCAATCTTTGACGGACGGGCAGAATGGTCCATTTGTTGTCAGCGTGGAGTATTTCGAAGTTTTTCCTCGAGTTCATTTCATGCCTCGAACATAAAGGTGAGTGTTGGTGCCGCAATTCAGATATGGTGGTGAGAACTGTTATGAAGAAAACCCCAATTCATTATCAAAATAACGTTAATATGAGGAATTTAAATGGAAAGTCTCCAATGTTTTTCTGGCTTGATTTTGCAATGGGGAATTTGCCTCAATTTTAGATTCTGGAATTTCAAGGCAAATCCTATTATAGGGCCCTAGAATAACGTTTAACACTAGGAATAACCAACGGAAAAAAATTACCGTAGGAGAAAATGACTAAACAAGTGAACCTCTGTTACAAAACACCGCGAAAATCGAGGAGTATTGTTGACGTCATACGAAAAAAAAAAAAAAAAAAACGACGCGAAAGCAACGACAACAGACAGAGTTCTAGCACGCCACACAAAACAATCCAGTGAAATGGCTACTCGAATAATGTGATTCAAATCTTGAAACTAAATAAGAGAAGATGAAGAATAATAATGCTTGATAAACTAGTAGATAGATTCGTATTGTAAAAAAGTGAGTAATACTGTATCTTTTGGTCAATTTTGTGTCAGGGTTCTTCCTGCCAGATCGTGGCGCACTCTTGTGCGCACTACTCGGAAGGTAAAAGTTCGTGTAGGTTCCGCTTCTGTGGTAAGCGCCACAGAACCTCCTTTGAAGTCAGATTGGTAGAATATCCGTCACGTTTCAAACATGGCTGCCTCTTACACATTGCCACCACATTTAAAATTTCCATCTTCCTTAAATTCTCTAAATTTTTTGGATGCGTTTTCGAGCAGCTCACTATGGTTTTATTCCATAAAAATAAACCCTTATTCGAAAAAAAAATAAAAAAATGTGAGGCAAATTCCCCATTGATTGACTTCATTAAAACACAAAATATATGTACAAGAATGAAATCTTTTACCTGTCAATTCGCAACTCCATCCTTCAATAGTTTCCTTTATTCATCACCGATTCATCTTACACTCACTTCCTTCACATTTTCCAATAGTTTTCCATAAATTCCCATACTAAAACCCTCCTAAATCAATGGACAAATGCATCATTGTAAACAATCCGTCCGTCCCACTACTCACTTATTCCTCAGCTGAATTCCACAGCATTGGCAACCTGTTGAACTGCATTCTAACAAGTTGCATGTTTGCACGACGTTTTTTCGCCACAATTTCTGGCATATTAATACAACTAACTACATGAAAAATGTTTTTATACCTAATTGTTTTTAGATAAATTTATTAGTGCTGTGTGTGGGAAAAAAGTGAAATTTCCACGTGTGTGATTTTGCACCAGTTTTCACACATCGCCGACATCACTATCGCCATCTTTCGCCCGTTCCTGATCTGCCTCAACTCTGCCTCGGACTCTAAAAGTTAACCAGGAACCTGGTAAGCCACTTCTACCTACCTTGCTTTTCTTCTCTTCTGGAGGCTCATCTACCTACCTCAAAATTCTTTGGGATTCTCCACGAACAACGACGGATAAGGAACATTTATGCAACAGAAAATTTAATCCTAGCTCTTTGGTAGGTAAAATAGGAACAGTGACCTCTGCATTGTCTACTATAAATTCAACTTTCACGAGCAACATAAATTATTTAATAACTCATTTTTTAATCGAAACATCATAGTTTTCACAGCTTTATTTAATATACCTATACCTACAACATTCTGGTATTCCAGTGGTCCTTCGAGTATTTCATCAACCTTTAACATCAAACTCATTCCATTGAAGTTTCAATCATTCTCAAGTCATACGGAGGGTAAGATACCATGTCATAAAGGGCCCCCTCTGCATGCACAAATAAATAAATAGTTGGAAAGAATGAGTGGAAAATATTAGTTACAATGGTGGGTGTATGGAGTGACCCTGTTGATAATAAAAGGGTGGAGTCTCTTGTTCAATTTTTTTTTTGACATTTTATGTCTTTACTATGGCACATAAATGAAAAATCGTCACGCGGGGAGCGTTACGCGGAAATTTCTGATGATTTTCACGTACAACCAATCGTTCCTAGGGAAAACTAACTTCCTCATTTTCCACCCCACAAAAATCGTTCACCACTCATAGGAAAGCTCTCAATTTATTAAACATAAGACATAAAATGTCTCTCGTGGTTGCGTACTTGTACGAAAGCTGTATCCACCGTTTGTGTTTTTCATTTATAATAACTATCGTGTGTTTTTATTATTTAAATTCTTCAGTGGTACATGTTTCGGCGAAACAGGAAGGCCGAAACATGTACCACTGAAGAATTTAAATAATAAAAACACACGATAGTTATTATAAATGAAAAACACAAACGGTGGATACAGCTTTCGTACAAGTACGCAACCACGAGAGACATTTTATGTCTTATGTTTAATAAATTGAGAGCTTTCCTATGAGTGGTGAACGATTTTTGTGGGGTGGAAAATGAGGAAGTTAGTTTTCCCTAGGAACGATTGGTTGTACGTGAAAATCATCAGAAATTTCCGCGTAACGCTCCCCGCGTGACGATTTTTCATTTATGTGCCATAGTAAAGACATAAAATGTCAAAAAAAAAATTGAACAAGAGACTCCACCCTTTTATTATCAACAGGGTCACTCCATACACCCACCATTGTAACTAATATTTTCCACTCATTCTTTCCAACTATTTATTTATTTGTGCATGCAGAGGGGGCCCTTTATGACATGGTATCTTACCCTCCGTATGACTTGAGAATGATTGAAACTTCAATGGAATGAGTTTGATGTTAAAGGTTGATGAAATACTCGAAGGACCACTGGAATACCAGAATGTTGTAGGTATAGGTATATTAAATAAAGCTGTGAAAACTATGATGTTTCGATTAAAAAATGAGTTATTAAATAATTTATGTTGCTCGTGAAAGTTGAATTTATAGTAGACAATGCAGAGGTCACTGTTCCTATTTTACCTACCAAAGAGCTAGGATTAAATTTTCTGTTGCATAAATGTTCCTTATCCGTCGTTGTTCGTGGAGAATCCCAAAGAATTTTGAGGTAGGTAGATGAGCCTCCAGAAGAGAAGAAAAGCAAGGTAGGTAGAAGTGGCTTACCAGGTTCCTGGTTAACTTTTAGAGTCCGAGGCAGAGTTGAGGCAGATCAGGAACGGGCGAAAGATGGCGATAGTGATGTCGGCGATGTGTGAAAACTGGTGCAAAATCACACACGTGGAAATTTCACTTTTTTCCCACACACAGCACTAATAAATTTATCTAAAAACAATTAGGTATAAAAACATTTTTCATGTAGTTAGTTGTATTAATATGCCAGAAATTGTGGCGAAAAAACGTCGTGCAAACATGCAACTTGTTAGAATGCAGTTCAACAGGTTGCCAATGCTGTGGAATTCAGCTGAGGAATAAGTGAGTAGTGGGACGGACGGATTGTTTACAATGATGCATTTGTCCATTGATTTAGGAGGGTTTTAGTATGGGAATTTATGGAAAACTATTGGAAAATGTGAAGGAAGTGAGTGTAAGATGAATCGGTGATGAATAAAGGAAACTATTGAAGGATGGAGTTGCGAATTGACAGGTAAAAGATTTCATTCTTGTACATATATTTTGTGTTTTAATGAAGTCAATCAATGGGGAATTTGCCTCACATTTTTTTATTTTTTTTTCGAATAAGGGTTTATTTTTATGGAATAAAACCATAGTGAGCTGCTCGAAAACGCATCCAAAAAATTTAGAGAATTTAAGGAAGATGGAAATTTTAAATGTGGTGGCAATGTGTAAGAGGCAGCCATGTTTGAAACGTGACGGATATTCTACCAATCTGACTTCAAAGGAGGTTCTGTGGCGCTTACCACAGAAGCGGAACCTACACGAACTTTTACCTTCCGAGTAGTGCGCACAAGAGTGCGCCACGATCTGGCAGGAAGAACCCTGACACAAAATTGACCAAAAGATACAGTATTACTCACTTTTTTACAATACCAATCTATCTACTAGTTTATCAAGCATTATTATTCTTCATCTTCTCTTATTTAGTTTCAAGATTTGAATCACATTATTCGAGTAGCCATTTCACTGGATTGTTTTGTGTGGCGTGCTAGAACTCTTCAAGCTTCTGCCCGCTTGCTTTATTCGTCGGTAAATTTAGAGGTAGGTAAGTTTTCATTTACAAAATAGTGATTCTATTTAATTGGCACGTCTTCCCTACACTAGAATTGAGCAGCAAACCCCCCGGCGTGCCCTCATACAAAAGATTCAGCCGCTAGATAGAAGTCATGATTATGATTTTTTATAATTTGTATAGTGATTGATTGTGACAGAGTAGGTACTAATTTATTAGTTACTTACGCTGAAATTAACTCCTTACAATGTGGGCTGATACTCGGTGCTCTACCTCTACACCCAAACACGAGATATGGTTATGGTTAATAGTAATCTGCTGTTGTGACTCCTATTTTTGACTAGTTTCAAATTTGCCAAACAAAAAGCCGTCCATTGCATTGCAATGATTGCTAAACGTTTTTCATCTTACAGCTTGAATACACACCTTAATACTTGTGAATTGCTTAACTTGAATGTGAAATACTTGTGAATTGACTAACCTACGTATCACGAGATAACGAAATTCGCTTTCGTGTTTTAGACTAATTATCGGCAAGTAATGGAAACATGAACGTGAATTGCTACCAACATTTGTCACCTACTAAAGTTATTCTTCTGCGTCGCAATTGCTCCCCTTCTTGAGAAATAAATTAAGGGAGATATAGTTCAGTAATTTGCGAAGGTTGGACCTGAAACGCCTATTGAATTCTTACAACGCCTTCTAGATTTGGTTATACTACGCCCGCAATGGCGAACAGCTATGCGTGTTTAGCGACCAGATCCTTCCAACTAACAGCTAAACTCCAACACTCAACGTTACCATCTTCAATACGATTTAACTTAGGTACAAAAATACAATTGAAATGTAGTAATTTATTAATAGTTTTGGTATTAATACTTAACCCGTGGTGTGTATAAACCCTCTGATGGACTCCCTGTGTATAAATGGTGTCTGACAAGTACACAGCAACTGTAAAGTAACTTTACTTAAAACAACTGTTGTTTTTGAGAGACATGGTGGGTTAATTAATATATTTTTCGACAAATAAACATTTTATCAGTTAAACCAAGGAATTAGACTTAGGGTGGAGTGGGGCAATTGCGACCCAAAATGTCAATAGTTCAACTTTGATCCTCTGTAACTTTCCTTTGAAAACGCTATTTTCACCTTTTTTTTAATGAGTAGCTTATTTTACGTAGATTACGATGCGCTCTTCAAATTGTACAAAAGATTTACTTCTCATGGTCCAAACTGTGTTTTTTAAAATTCCGACCGACTTCCGCATTTGCCCCACTAATCCCATAAAAACATTTAGTTGCATTAATGGGGTAAATGCAAACAAAGCCCATTTCAATACGAAAGAACGCTATATTTAATTTTTTTCTCCTCCACTTTTTTATGACCAATGAGCCCGCCTTTTCCGACAGGTAAGAGTTGCCAACATAACTGGGTACACATTGAGAAGGTTTCTGAGGCAAGGCGCTCAAATGGCGCCATTTTCAAAACCATTTCCGCATTTGCCCCATTTCCACATTTACCCCACTCCACCCTACTCCAAAGTAGTCTATGGGAGTCTAACTGAACATTTGTTCCATGGTGGAACAAAGAATACTTGATTCGTGAAAGTCCAGAGCTATTTGATAATTTCCCCTCAATTCCAAAGCTTGGATAAAATTAGTAAGGTATGAAGGAACCAAAGTATTGAAAAATCGGTATTTTGTGAATATTATCCCCACACTCGCCCCCATGCTAATTTCGAACCTGACAATTTGGGCATGTCTTTCTCCGTAGAGCACCCATCGAAATTGGCAGAGATTAAAAGTAAAAACTCTGATAAAAAAGTCAAATTTCGACAAATTTGGTACTTTGTTTTTTGACTTGATTATATTTCGTTTAAACGTTTCATTTCTAAAAAATTATGGTTTTGCACGATAGATTTGACAGTTGGAAATTTGACGTTCTTTCCAAAGACATCCTCAAATTTTAATTTACCTTGTAAATAATGGGAGTTTTGGACGTGGTACCTAATGACAAGGTAAAAAAAAACTTCAAATTGAAATAACTTGGAAAATGTGGGTTTACAATTAAATTAAAACATTTTTTGTTAGAAATACCTTGTAGGATCGAACCCTGAAGTTTTGAGCAACTTCAGTGTAGACACCCTGTACAGTGCATATTATGGACATTTGCAGATAATGTGGTTGAAAATTATTCGAATGAAGTATTTGGAATTCGGGACTTCAAAATATTGAAAATGGAGGCTATTTCCTACATTTTGGTACCCGTAGGTTTCTTCGGCAGCGTATTCAAACTTCTTTGACCTTCCAGAGACTCGTGCACTGTCGTTCCTGAGGTACTTCAGACTTTAATTTATTCCCAACTAGTATTTTAAAACGTTAGATTATAGTCTCTCGTTCATTTTTAAAAAAATTGTATTCTTCAGAGGTACATGTTTCGGCGTAACATTGTCGCCTTCCTCAGCATAAAATAAATTAGATAGATTATAGGTTAGAATAAATTAAGATGAAATGAAATAATATAAATAAAATTATATGGAGTGGATAAATGACCAAGCTAGTCTTCAGGTTGTTGTGTTTTTATTCACATGACGTTTCCGTCCTGGATCAGGACCCTATTCATGTGTGGTAGGTATATCAAGTCTTCTTAGAGTAAGTACAGGTACAGGTCACTCACAAATATATCGTCTTATTATATTAAGCAGATTAACAAGAAAAACAATGCCAATGGGTGGTAAATTCCCATGTGGTGTTTCATGTTTTATACATTCTAAACTGCATAGCAGTTTGGTCGATGTTTTAATAGTTATTCTTATCGACTGACCTTCAAAAATTGGTCTGGAGACCACCATAATGTGCCGTTGCACCTAAATATTGTCCAGTGTCAGTCGTGGAGGACACCCTCACCTGTTATTCAACCCTAAGAATCATGTTTTCATCTTATTCTATCAAATAGGTAATACTTGGTACAGATATTGATTTCATGATGCTGGAATACAACAAATACCCAATTATCACCTATTTGATAGAATAAGATAAAAACATGATTTTTAGGGTTGAATAACAGGTGAGGGTGTCCTCCACGACTGACACTGGACAATATTTAGGTGCAACGGCACATTATGGTGGTCTCCAGACCAATTTTTGAAGGTCAGTCGAGAAGTATAACTATTAAAACATCAACCAATCTATTATGCAGTTTAGAATTGGATTATACTTCAATAATGTTATTTATATTTAGATTGTTTCATTTAATCTTACTTTATTTTAACCCATAATCTATCTCATTTATTTTAGGCCGAGGAAGGCGACATGTACCACTGAAGGCCTTCCTCGGCCTAAAATAAATGAGATAGATTATGGGTTAAAATAAAGTAAGATTAAATGAAACAATCTAAATATAAATAACATTATTGAAGTATAATCCAATTCTAAACTGCATAATAGATTGGTTGATGTTTTAATAGTTATACTTCTCGACTGACCTTCAAAAATTGGTCTGGAGACCACCATAATGTGCCGTTGCACCTAAATATTGTCCAGTGTCAGTCGTGGAGGACACCCTCACCTGTTATTCAACCCTAAAAATCATGTTTTTATCTTATTCTATCAAATAGGTGATAATTGGGTATTTGTTGTATTCCAGCATCATGAAATCAATATCTGTACCAAGTATTACCTATTTGATAGAATAAGATAAAAACATGATTCTTAGGGTTGAATAACAGGTGAGGGTGTCCTCCACGACTGACACTGGACAATATTTAGGTGCAACGGCACATTATGGTGGTCTCCAGACCAATTTTTGAAGGTCAGTCGATAAGAATAACTATTAAAACATCGACCAAACTGCTATGCAGTTTAGAATGTATAAAACATGAAACACCACATGGGAATTTACCACCCATTGGCATTGTTTTTCTTGTTAATCTGCTTAATATAATAAGACGATATATTTGTGAGTGACCTGTACCTGTACTTACTCTAAGAAGACTTGATATACCTACCACACATGAATAGGGTCCTGATCCAGGACGGAAACGTCATGTGAATAAAAACACAACAACCTGAAGACTAGCTTGGTCATTTATCCACTCCATATAATTTTATTTATATTATTTCATTTCATCTTAATTTATTCTAACCTATAATCTATCTAATTTATTTTATGCTGAGGAAGGCGACAATGTTACGCCGAAACATGTACCTCTGAAGAATACAATTTTTTTAAAAATGAACGAGAGACTATAATCTAACGTTTTAAAATACTAGTTGGGAATAAATTAAAGTCTGAAGTACCTCAGGAACGACAGTGCACGAGTCTCTGGAAGGTCAAAGAAGTTTGAATACGCTGCCGAAGAAACCTACGGGTACCAAAATGTAGGAAATAGCCTCCATTTTCAATATTTTGAAGTCCCGAATTCCAAATACTTCATTCGAATAATTTTCAACCACATTATCTGCAAATGTCCATAATATGCACTGTACAGGGTGTCTACACTGAAGTTGCTCAAAACTTCAGGGTTCGATCCTACAAGGTATTTCTAACAAAAAATGTTTTAATTTAATTGTAAACCCACATTTTCCAAGTTATTTCAATTTGAAGTTTTTTTTTTACCTTGTCATTAGGTACCACGTCCAAAACTCCCATTATTTACAAGGTAAATTAAAATTTGAGGATGTCTTTGGAAAGAACGTCAAATTTCCAACTGTCAAATCTATCGTGCAAAACCATAATTTTTTAGAAATGAAACGTTTAAACGAAATATAATCAAGTCAAAAAACAAAGTACCAAATTTGTCGAAATTTGACTTTTTTATCAGAGTTTTTACTTTTAATCTCTGCCAATTTCGATGGGTGCTCTACGGAGAAAGACATGCCCAAATTGTCAGGTTCGAAATTAGCATGGGGGCGAGTGTGGGGATAATATTCACAAAATACCGATTTTTCAATACTTTGGTTCCTTCATACCTTACTAATTTTATCCAAGCTTTGGAATTGAGGGGAAATTATCAAATAGCTCTGGACTTTCACGAATCAAGTATTCTTTGTTCCACCATGGAACAAATGTTCAGTTAGACTCCCATAGACTACTTTGGAGTAGGGTGGAGTGGGGTAAATGTGGAAATGGGGCAAATGCGGAAATGGTTTTGAAAATGGCGCCATTTGAGCGCCTTGCCTCAGAAACCTTCTCAATGTGTACCCAGTTATGTTGGCAACTCTTACCTGTCGGAAAAGGCGGGCTCATTGGTCATAAAAAAGTGGAGGAGAAAAAAATTAAATATAGCGTTCTTTCGTATTGAAATGGGCTTTGTTTGCATTTACCCCATTAATGCAACTAAATGTTTTTATGGGATTAGTGGGGCAAATGCGGAAGTCGGTCGGAATTTTAAAAAACACAGTTTGGACCATGAGAAGTAAATCTTTTGTACAATTTGAAGAGCGCATCGTAATCTACGTAAAATAAGCTACTCATTAAAAAAAAAGGTGAAAATAGCGTTTTCAAAGGAAAGTTACAGAGGATCAAAGTTGAACTATTGACATTTTGGGTCGCAATTGCCCCACTCCACCCTAAGTCTAATTCCTTGGTTTAACTGATAAAATGTTTATTTGTCGAAAAATATATTAATTAACCCACCATGTCTCTCAAAAACAACAGTTGTTTTAAGTAAAGTTACTTTACAGTTGCTGTGTACTTGTCAGACACCATTTATACACAGGGAGTCCATCAGAGGGTTTATACACACCACGGGTTAAGTATTAATACCAAAACTATTAATAAATTACTACATTTCAATTGTATTTTTGTACCTAAGTTAAATCGTATTGAAGATGGTAACGTTGAGTGTTGGAGTTTAGCTGTTAGTTGGAAGGATCTGGTCGCTAAACACGCATAGCTGTTCGCCATTGCGGGCGTAGTATAACCAAATCTAGAAGGCGTTGTAAGAATTCAATAGGCGTTTCAGGTCCAACCTTCGCAAATTACTGAACTATATCTCCCTTAATTTATTTCTCAAGAAGGGGAGCAATTGCGACGCAGAAGAATAACTTTAGTAGGTGACAAATGTTGGTAGCAATTCACGTTCATGTTTCCATTACTTGCCGATAATTAGTCTAAAACACGAAAGCGAATTTCGTTATCTCGTGATACGTAGGTTAGTCAATTCACAAGTATTTCACATTCAAGTTAAGCAATTCACAAGTATTAAGGTGTGTATTCAAGCTGTAAGATGAAAAACGTTTAGCAATCATTGCAATGCAATGGACGGCTTTTTGTTTGGCAAATTTGAAACTAGTCAAAAATAGGAGTCACAACAGCAGATTACTATTAACCATAACCATATCTCGTGTTTGGGTGTAGAGGTAGAGCACCGAGTATCAGCCCACATTGTAAGGAGTTAATTTCAGCGTAAGTAACTAATAAATTAGTACCTACTCTGTCACAATCAATCACTATACAAATTATAAAAAATCATAATCATGACTTCTATCTAGCGGCTGAATCTTTTGTATGAGGGCACGCCGGGGGGTTTGCTGCTCAATTCTAGTGTAGGGAAGACGTGCCAATTAAATAGAATCACTATTTTGTAAATGAAAACTTACCTACCTCTAAATTTACCGACGAATAAAGCAAGCGGGCAGAAGCTTGAAGGTATTTCGAAATGGCTGGTTGTCACCGAGCACAAGATGTCTAGATCTTCGTCAAAACTATCGAAGAATACCACACACAGTCCGACACTCAAAGCACTAATCATATTTGATTTTCAATTCGCGAGAATTTTGTCCGAAATGTTGAAAATAAGTTTCTTTTTCGCGTTGTTCCTTCTTGATTGCCGCCCCAAGAAAATTCTCTCCTACTCTGGGAGGCGCACTGACACCGAATTTAAGCCGAAACCATAGATAAGGTATTGGGTACTTCATATTCCTTATCTTTAAATAACTATTGTGTCGGAACATGGTCCTTTTCAACTTGTTCTTCAGACATCTCAGGTTAATTATTAAACGAAAATCAAACAAATCGACTTATATTAGGGCTATTACGTATTTACAAAGCTCCAGCACTCATCAATCATAACCTCTATCTGAAAGTGAAATAAAACGCTGCAAATTATTGCACAAAGGTTTATCATTTTTCTATGTAGATCACTCGCCTGCAAAGAACTCGGCCTTTAGCGATCGCATTTTGGTCAGATGAAATTTGAACGGAGATTAGGCCTCTTTTGCAATTCACACTCGTGTTTCTGATTTATCGTAAGTCCAACCCTCAAGTTCTCGTAGGGAGCGAACGGTTGGTCCTACAAAGCTCCGCGTGGTCTCTAAAAATTCAATACCATCTTTGAGCTAGGGCGTTTTAAAGTGTTCAACCCTTAGAAGTGACCTACATCAACCAAAAGCTTCTGAGCACAACTAGACCCCAAATGGAGCCCACATACCAAATTTCATCAAAAATCGGTCCATGGGGCGGACGGACGGCCACATTTTTATTCGATTTTCGTATTCTACGTACCTTGAAACGTGAACCAACAAATTTTGACGGGGGGGGGGGGGGGGGGGTGAAATTTTTTTCTTGATCGATTTCAAAGTAATACACCAAAACGTGTGTCTTCTTCTTCTCCTCTTTTACCGTTGCCCATATGGTTAACATTTTGGTAGGTACCCAATCGATGTATAATAAAACTATCTACTTCAGGAATACGCGCCGGACATAATAATAATTTAAAATTAAGACACATTGAGGGCGTTTTTAAAACACTGCAAATTTACTCAACGGTTTATTATTTGTCTGTGAAATTTAACTTTCAACTACCTTCTAAAGACCATTAGAAAGGTGAGGGGGGGGGGGATGGGAGGTTTCCAAAATTTGGTAAAATTTCATTTTCCTACGGCTTTTTTATGCCTCAAAGAAAAGGTCATGCATCTAACCGATACAAAATTTAACCCTCTTTCAAAGATATCCTCAAATTTGAATTTACACTGTAAATTAAGCGAGTTATGACCAATTTATTAACGTAAGGTCACAATCGCGAGAAAAAATCATACAATTGAAAAAAAGGGGTTTAAAAATGCTGAGACATTTTTTGTTGCAAATTAGTTGTAGAATCGACTACTGCAGTTTGGCAGACCCTGTAGAGTAATGAATGTTGCTGTGACTGGCTTCCTTCGCCAGGAGTTACGCTTTAAAAAAAGTAGATAACATCCTAAATATGATAATAAAAGAACATAGGTAAGAATGGACACAAACGTGTAATCAACATAAAGGATTTATTTACATCGAACTCTGCGTTTAACAAAGGTATACATTTATTGTAAAATGTCTAATTATGCAGGGGGTAGGTATTAAAAATATTCTATGATACACGAATGACTTTGTCTTTCACCATAATTGTAAGTACACTAGGATTACGAATACCACAGCTTGCATTTGTCGTGAACGTTAATTCCTTTCCACTCAAGTCTATTTAAACTTTTGATCATAATATCACCAATCTTAGACAATATCAAGGGCACACATTGGCTATGACAATAACATCATTATAAACGTTTATTAATTTCAGATAATATACCTTCGATAGATAATAAGAGAATTGTGATGTCATTCGACATTGGTTGCTCTTCAATACCGATAAGCCTAGGATTTCCACGAGCTTAAAAATGTAAAAATATGTTGCTCAATGAGTTGTGTTTTATGTCAGTTGTTGTAGAGGAGAAGGTACCTCAGTAGGCACCGAACACACAGCCTCTTATCGGTCCGATAAATAATCCACGAGTAATGAGCAATATTAGAGTTCTCAATAGGTACTTAATAAATGAATTCCTACACAATACATGGAAATCCTTGACCAATTGAAAACTGTATTCGGAACTCATATCCACACATCGGGTTCACAATACATAAAGAAAAATCGTAGATGAGTAATTTTATACAAATTTAAAGCTCTCATGACACCCCCACTCGATACCGCTCGAACACCACAAGCAGAAATATTTAACAAATTTAAACGTCTGGGAAAATCGTGAAAAGAAAACCGTAATACCGTGACATAAACGTCAACAACAAAATCATATATAAACACGTAATTTAATTAGAAAAAAATTTGATGCCCTGGCCTGGAATTGAACTCGGCTTTCCCAGACGATCGGCGACGTACAAGTACAGTTGGGATTTTATGTTTTTTTTTTTTTATAGAGTTTTTGCTTACCACGGAAGCTGACTGATAAACTTAGGTGGACCGATGATGACCGAAATGCTACGAACGCGGCCGAAGGGGCACCCATCACTCGCGATGAGGAATTTCACCATGTCGGAATTTCTTATTTTTGACCCCAAAATCGGATTCAGTACCTCGAAAAACCCCCTGCGCCAACTTTCAGCCCGTACTTCCTAATTTACGAATAAACAAAACAGTGTAGAAAATGTGAACGTTTAAAAAAACCGGGAGGATGACGTCATCCTGGAATAGTTCATTTATGGCCACTTCAAGCACTGAGATCGTGAAATCTATAGTCCCCAGATGCAACATTTCACAAAACCAGTAAAGTTCGAAATCGAAAAACTGAAGAAAAAAATAGAAAACGCAAGATGGGGAAAATTAGGTTCCCCCTGTTTTTGTTTGATAACTTTCCTCTCAGATAACACGATTTCGTCGTACCAACTGGCAACACTGGGAGGAGACGGTGATCCGAACAGCCAATCAGCGAGCGTTCCCGCTTCACGTTGAAGAGGTCTGTTTTCCCGGTTATTTTTTGAAATCATAAATTTTGATTGTCTCCCAAAAATAACAGGAGACTTATTTTCCAAAATCAACCCGATTTTCATCTATCCCACGCCATTAACTATCCAGGAAAAATGCAAACAGAATTCGGTGAAATTCCTCATTCTGAGAGAGTTCCGGAGGAAGAGCCCCTCGTACGGAGCGCCTCCAATGACTATTCCCGTATCCATGTGATGCAAACATGAAATTACACACAGAACTCACGGAGCGTGACGTTGCCAAGGGAGACAAAAGCGAGAGTCGTGTTACCATGGAGACAAACGCGGCATATTTAGCACGGGAATCCGCTTTCGTGTGAAGCAAAAACGAATGGCCGCTAGGTCGTTGACAGGCTAAGGGCTTTGTACGAAGAAACATGCTTACTGCGCAGCGCAAGCGCAGTTACCTCGGAAACAGCCTAACTAGCCCGTGATGTAGGATCTCACCAGCCCACGCTTATGAGCTAAGACTAGCTCGTCACAGCCTTACCCTGTGTTAACCTACTATGTAGGAAACCTCACTGCATTCTTAGACTGGGAGCCAAGGCCAAAAACTGCCACATAAGTACGAGTTGAAAGGTTCACCATCACGAACTAAGATGTTGGCATCCACAACAAAATTATGCATAAACACGTAACTCATCTAATTACAAAAAAAAGTTGATGTCACGGCTGGGAATCGAACCCGGGTCTCCCACGTTTGGGCGACGTACACGTACCTACGGTTGGGATTTTATGTATTAAGATTTTGTTGTTGACATTTCTTGTCACGGTATTACGGTTTTCTTTCCAAATACCTACGATTTGATTTTGCCTGCTTTTAGCAGGCTTTTCAGCTATTATGAACATAAATATTGAACATAATTTTGAAGTAGCACTTCACTACTACACTCATACAGAATCACGAACAATGCTGCGAAAATTAAGAAATCATCTCCTAGGCCGAATGTACTACAAATAAGAACAATCAGTAGGGGACTGTGTTGGGAACAGGGAGACAAGGGGGTGAAAATTATTTCGCTTTTTTACATTTTGCTTCCGAGTCTACCAAGGTAGCGGAAGCTGTTTTCACTTTTCAAGGATGAAAAAAAAAGTTCTCCAAAATCAAAATTTCCACTCGCATTTTGCGTTTTAGACCTTTCTGAACAATTTTGGTTCCGTGTCTGTCTGTCTGTCATGAAATCCTTGTAACGGGCAAAACTATACGTTATTATCCGATTTCAATGAAATTTTCAGGGATTGTACGGGTAGGTGTGTAGACGGTCCCCTATGAAAATCATCATCCCCGGACTGATAGAAGCAAACGTGAATTTCCTTGTAACGGCCATAACTTCTACATTTTCCATCCGATTTCAATGAAATTTTCAGGGATGTTTTCTAGGATTGTCCAGATTAGCATGTAGATGGTCCCCTATGAGGGTAGTGAAATTCCTTCTTTCCTATGCCATTTTCGGGCTACTTTTTTTCCCAAAAATCCAAGTACAGGTACTTTTAGTATAGCCAAAAATTGGTCACGTAAATCTCATGTGAACATAAAACACATAAATTATTTATATTGATCTGATCTAGAGTGATTATTAAATCAATTTGTCTTTCCATCCATTTTCCCTCAAATTTCATGACCAGTTATTTTGAGACAAGCAGATACATAAGTGTGGGTTGTTACAATTCATAATAATTCATAATAATAATAACCTTCTTTCCATTGTATCTCATCTACTTCATGTATTTTGCGAATATTTCGATATTTCACCTACTAAACTATGAGACACGATTCTGAATTATCTATTATTTATTACAATTCTGCACCTCTAAATAAACTCTTATGAACATTGGATGGGTTCCAATCGGGCATGCAAGACAGTTCAACACACCCTCAAGTAACAAGATATTTATGTACGTAAAAATGTAAACTCCTTGAGCTCCTTATTATAATAGTAGTTATTCATTTGTTTTTGTGAAATCTATGACTCTCGTAGGATTATAATGATAGTTAAGAACAACATGGAACGACATAAACGTACAAGGGAGGATTTTTCATACAAATGCATCAAAGATAGGCAGTCGTTACAATCTTGAGATATAATTACGTACAAATATAGAATTCAGATCAGGTTTTACATCGCTTAATACTTTTTGACATGTCTGGGGGGGGGGGGGGGGGGGGGTCGTGTGTTTGTTGCACAAAGGCCATCTTCCAAATTTTTATATTTTTTTAATCTCTCTTTTTTAATCCCTGGCTTGATGTATGCACAATAAATGAAGAGAAATAACACGATTGTATCGATATTTTCCTAGGTACATTATTACACACGCGTTTCTACGAACGAAATATCACACTTTTGTTTCGTGTGAACACAGGGCGTTTGGATAAATATTAAAACTGAGGTATTAACAAAAATCTACACTATTTATATAAATCTTCCATTATTGCACAGTTTCATTTACACGAGCGGGAAATCTCACGAGAATAAAAAGCATAAATTGCTACTTACACACCGGAGACCAGCACAAGCGTGACAAAACATAGAAAGAACACGACGTAATGGAATCGGCTGAAGATGGGAAATTATTCATCTCTTCTATAGGAAATTCAACTTGGAGCCCTCTCGATTACCCGACTAATTGCAGTTATTTTGGTGTTTCATACTTCGTACAGGTTGCCCACAATACCCACACTCAAGAGGGCCTCAGTCGGTCGCCGTTCGTTCCTCGTTCCAGGTCAGTATTTCCCTAAATTGCAGGCGCTCAAATTTTAAAAGTTGTACCTAAATTTGAAATGTTCAAGGATTTTTGAAATTCATTAATGCAGCAGTCTAGGGAATTGAAAAACTAAACGATTGCCGCTGAAATAATAAAAATCGAACAATAATGGGGTATTTCGGTGGGTCAGAAATTCAGGTTTTTGACCTCAAATTTGGATTCAGCACCCTTGAAAACCTATATACTCCAACTTTAAGCCCAATGGTACTATAACATGTGGTAGAAAAATTAATGAAAAAATAAATAAATAAATGCACACACAACGCCACGCACGTGTGTGAGTAGTATTTTGTAGTATCCAAGAGGTCCTCCAAGGGTTTCATCTCTTCTCTGTGCATGGATACTTTTTTCAAAGACAGGTGGCTAGCTACGTCACACCATTCAAATCTTCAACTTTCCTTAGCTTCTTTGATTTTTTAAAAACATTTTCTGGACGAACAGACCCAATTACCGTTATTCCTGAGCCATACTCTTTTGAAAAAAAAAATTAACTGAAATACCACATTGCCAGAGAAAAATAACTAACTGAATAAACGGTTTTTCCCATTTTATTGCACTAGACCTTCTGAGGTGTCCAAAAATATACCATCCAGTTTTCAACAGTCTAGAGAATTGAAAAACTAAAAGATTGCCGCTGGAATCATCAAAATCGAATAATTGAATAAACGGTTTCCCCCCATATTTTTCTGGCAATTATTGTTCGATTTTCATGATTCCAGCGGCAATCGTTTAGTTTTTCAATTCCCTAGACTGGTGCACTAATGAATTTCAAAAATCCAAGAAATTACAAATCTAGGTACAAATTTTAAAGTTTGAACCCCTGCAATTTAGGGTAATATTGAGCCGGAACAACCAACGGCGACCGACTGAGACCCCCTTAAGTTAGTCAAAACTTCAGGGTTCGATTCTAAAAGGTATTTTCAACAAAAAATGTCCCCTAGGAATTTTGTTTCAACCCCTTGTTCTCCAAGATTCTTTTCAATTAAATTTTTTTGTGTGTGTGTTTTTGATTTTATCTAATTATAACTGCTGTAATTCCAACGAAAAATGTCTCCTAAGAATTTTGTTTTAACCCCTTGTTTTCCAGTTTAAAAAAAATTGCATGTTGGTTTCGTGTTTTTGTTGTTGTTGTTGTTGTTATCTCATTTAAACTGCTAAAACGCCCATTATTTACCAAGTAAATACAAATGTGAGGGTATCGTTAGCAACCTGCCAACTCTTCGTGCAACTCCCAAGTCTCATGCCGGAACGCTGATTTCGTTTAGAAAAATTATCGATTTCCTCGTGCAAACACCATTTTCTACTCAAATTTCACAGCAATTGTGAAAAATAGGTTAGGTACCGTTCGAAAGCTGACAATTTTCTTTTTGTCTTTTTTTTTTAATAATGTTTTATTTCTAGTGGATTTTGGTTTTGCACCAGAAAATGTAACGCCAACTATGTCCTCAAATTTGAATTCACTTGGTAGGTAAATAACGAGAGTTATGGCAGTTTTCATGACAAGGTAGAAAACACAAAAATCTTAAAATTGAAAAAATCGGGGTAAACTCTTTTTAATTTTGGTAGGACTTGTTAGGAGTTTTTTTTTTTAAATACCTTGTAGAAGCGAACCTTGAAGTTTTTACCAACTCGAGTGTGGATGCGCTGTATTGTGTAGGTAGTAAAAATGTATAATAACGACAACTCAAATGGGGTTTCAGGCGTACACAGCTGAAAATTAAGAATGAACATCAAAAATCCTGGTGAATGTTGTCCCATCTTCCTAAATAAAATTCCACAGGTTATGTATTCTACGTATACTTAGCGAGTCAAACCGTCCTTTACTACTTCACAATGAGAGCAGTTTTAAATCCGCAGAGAATTTGTCAGATTTTATGCTGAATCTCCTTGTAGTGTGAAGGAATCAAGCAACTATTTTTGTAGTTCATTCCTGTCGAACCAAGAATGACAATCAAGAGACAGGCAGTTTCAACGAATGTTTTTGCACAGATGTGGTGGACTTGGAGCATCATTCCTCAAGAGGTATCACGTAAATTTTCCTAAATAGGGGGTACACTTTCATGTTAGACATTAAGATTAAGAGTTCGCCGCCTGAGCTTGTTACTATATACAATCTTGATGAGCTCTGGCCATAGTCTCCGTATGTGCTTCAGGGTGGATGTCTCATCAAAGGCAAGCTCCAATAAGAACGTTTCAACGACGAACAACAAAAGAAGTTGACCAACACATGCGGAAGTCTACCTGCCTACAGTGTTTTCCACGCAGCGACTAATATTATCTACACAAAACAGTAATTAGATAGGTACTGCGTGCTAACAACAGTGATGAGGAACGCGATTTGATTGTAGTTGATTCGAGTTATTACGTACTCTATTTGTATGCACATTTCAAACTTGAAGTGATGCGGATTTGGAGGGGTCGAGCCGAGGCTTGACGAGTTGGTGGCTCGGGAGGTCTCGGATTTTGTCGTCGGCGGTCGTCGTCTCGACGAAACCGGACTCGTCGCTGTCGCCCTCTTCGGAGAGCGAATCCATGTCGAACCCCCGCTGGCCGCCTCTTTGGCTTTCGGAACCTGGAAAAAGGAAACTATGTTTTAGAATTATAGTCAAAGAATTTGAAGTATCTGCAAGTCCGAAATGGAAAGTGTTATGTCGGCGTGTGAAGGCGATTGTCTTCACGTCGGCTTGTCGAATTCTATTGGTCCCTACTCAACGAAGGTGAAGGATGGGACAGCACTTTCTGCCTGGCGCGGGTTACCGCCGACCGCGTGCAGGAGTGCTTAAAGACTTCAGCTCAGCTACGTACCCGGCGCGATTGCTCGCCGACCGGAGGGAGGCAGCACATTTACCTAGGCCTAGTTGGGGGCAGACAACTTCTAGGTGAAATGGGAGCGGAGGCCAGTGCGATGAGATTATCACCTGCCGAGACCTCCGAGGAACTGTGGGCTTCTAAAGGGCCCCATTCACGTGTATGTCTGGAGTCGCCGCCGCGTCCCTACAGGTACTCCCCGAAGCCACCGCAGTAGTCCATTCACCTGGCTACCAAAACTACCTGACTCCGCCGAATGGCGGACCTGCTACCAACCACCGCTTGCTCAGATGACTAGAAGTGAGGAAAACGGTAGGGCTACATACTGTACTGGTGGGGGTGCGACCGGGCGTCGGCCTCACTTCAACCATTCACAGGGCTGCCGAGGATTAACCTGGCCGCAATTTTCGAGCATGTTCGATTATCTGCCGAGCGGCGGACGACCGCCAGACCTCAAGATTTTGTTAACCATTCACGGGTAGTTTCCCCTTTGACGGTGGCTAGGGCCGCGGCGGCGACTCCAGGCATACACGTGAATGGGGTCCTTAAGAGAAGGCGAGGTAGAGCGAGAAATAATCAAGTCGATTTTTTGAAGACAAATGCATGAATGAATCAAGGGGAAGCCCTGAGTCCTCCTTTTATATTGGTTAAACAAGGTAAGGGGAGAGTGGAGGAAGGTGACATAAAGGGCCCCATTCACGTGTATTCCTGGGGTCGCCACCGCGTCCCTACAGGTACTCCCCGAAGCCACCGCAGTAGTCCATTCACCTGGCTACCAAAACTACCTGACTCCGCCGAATGGCGGACCTGCTACCAACCACCGCTTGCTCAGATGACTAGAAGAGAGGAAAACGGTAGGGCTACATACTGTACTGGAGGGGGTGCGACCGGGCGTCGGCCTCACTTCAACCATTCACAGGGCTGCCGAGGATTAACCTGGCCACAATTTTCGAGCATGTTCGATTACCTGCCGAGCGGCGGACGACCGCCAGACCTCAAGATTTTGTTAACCATTCACGGGTAGTTTCCCCTTTGACGGTGGCTAGGGCCGCGGCGGCGACTCCAGGCATACACGTGAATGGGGTCCTTAACCTTCCGGTACACGCGTAGGCGGCACCCGTGCCGCCTCGACCTTAGTTTTCGTATTTACGCGCGCATTCTTGATTCCCGGACGGCGGGATCTACTGCTATTTGTTAGTTACCATATTTATCCAGAAATCACGCTGGTTTCGCCTTGCCGAGTCAAACGTCGCGCCAGCGTCATCAGTTGCAATCTGGCTAGTCCAATAAAAGTTCTTGAATAAAAAAATTGATTGGCTTTTTTTACATGCTCCCTCCTCCCTCCCTGGGAGCGCTAATGAATATAGAACCCACCTGTACTGGGATAACGATAATTTGGTTGAGGAAACAATCATGTCGATTTCATTGGAAAAAGTTGGCTGTTTATGATTTTAGGTAGGTTCCTATTTATTTGGTTTATGAGCATACAAACTATAAAATTATAGTAAGTTTTATTCAGGTGGTTTACCTAGCATATTGACACAGCTGTTAACAACCTTTACAATAATGATTTTGGGCAGTTAAAACTTCATTTTCATGGGCGGCATGGATGCCACCACGCGGTGTGAATTGAAAAGCGAAATGGCGCGGGTACCGGAAGGTTAAGAGAAGGTGAGGTAGAGCGAGAAATAATCAAGTCGAGTTTTTGAAGACAAATGCATGAATGAATCAAGGGGAAGCCCTGAGTCCTCCTTTTATATTGGTTAAACAAGGTAAGGGGAGAGTGGAGGAAGGTGACATTAAGTGACGTGTTTGTCCCCCGTATCTCACCTTACCTACCTGGCATGATGGCCACTTCAATGAACTACCATTCCTGATTACCATAACTACTATTCTAATGATTGTTGTCTCGTAAGCGTTTTCGTTTTTCTTATTGTTTTCACTCTGAACAGTCATGGATGTGAAAATTATGCCAAGTGTCGTTTTATGTTGCGAAACGTACCCAAAGTCATTCAATTTCAAAGCTGATCTCCAAAATCACTGGTTCCTATTTTTCAGTTTGGAACGGTGACGCGTTCCTACTGCAGGTTAGAAGGAGAGACGCTAGGATGCGCTCACAAGCGTGATCAGCTTCGTGGAAGTGGCAGGAGGCAGCACTGAAACCCAACAAGGGTTGCTGGGGACTAGACTCATTTATTTTACAACCCAGAAAGAACGTTCTACTTTTGACTGGCTCTGGAGTTTGATACTATTCCTCCTTAAATGGCACGGAGGATCTGCTGACCTCAACATTTGTCAGAATAGGCGATGGCTTGACTCGTGTCTTGGGGAAGTTGTTTTGATGACTTAACAATAATTATTATCTTAACACCTTCAATGCGGGTCCCAAAGTCGTCCGTATGGCAGGTATGCAGGGATGACCGGTCGACCGGTCATCCGCATTGAAGGTGTTAAGACAATGCTGAGGAGTCCTTTCGGGTCCTGATGACTGCGCCACTCTGTTGCACCATCAAAAATTAACTTCGCTCGACCGCGACTGATTTCCTATCTTTCCGACTAAACTATATTTACATTCCTGAGTCGGAGCTCTTAACACTGAGCCAAGCTCATCACAACACTTACAACCCCTCCACTTTCAATAGTTTTCAAAGGAAGATTTAGAAAAAAAGAACGCGCCACAGACTGTGAGCCTTCGCTCACTGACGCTCTTTTCCAGGTGAGGGGATTGAGGTAAACTGTCTGGCAGACTGCAGAGGGCCATCAAGTTAGAACCAAAGAGGAGTCCACCTCCACCAGAAACGCCCCAACCAATCCTTTTATCCACCTTTTAAACCTGACCACCCTAGCAAAAGTTGGTAAGACTTGCAGAGATTCATTCTCTGTTGAACTCTCAAGCGACTAACCAGCCGTTCTGAACACCTCCTCCACACATAAGGCCCCAGTATTATAATACGTTAATACATTCCAGGGGAAGTCCCATTGGATACACATTAGGTCAATTTAAACGAGTTGGTAAGCGATAAAACAGCTTGAAAAGATTCTAGATTGTTTTATTGGACTCTTCTACGGTTCTGATTGTGTTGACTTGTTGAATTATTGTCAAAAATGGCAAATTGCAACGTACCTCATCCAAGCAAACCCACAATTCTCACAGTAGTTGCACACAGAGCGACAGAAATGACGTTCATCATCAATCACCAACTTCTTCACCAACATTGATCTCCAAAGCCAAATCTGCATATTTTCCTTTCAATACGCATAAAGCGTTGCTGCCACAACCATATTTCACGAAACGTTCTCTTACAACTTGAATCCTTACCGGATGAAATACTTTGCAGCGATGGCGTTGACTCCTGGTCCATGTAATCGATCCGAACGTCCGTCGGGTAGACTTTGGTGAAGGACGTTTCGAGAACAGCCGCATTCTGTTCAGGCAGCAAACTCTCCAAAAGGAATTTGTGTTCTTTGTCACCGGCTGTCCACGACATTCTCGATACCCTCGGGTTGTGTTCAACCTGAAATTTTCAAGTTCAATAAATACTCGTAATAAACAAATGAAGTGAACAATTCGAGTAAAAATTAAGAACCGAGCGAATGACAAAGGAAAAGATTTCGTTTTGGTTGGCAATTCAGAGCGTATTACAAGCATTGTGCTGAACGAAATCGAGATCCGATTTGTAAAGGGATTGTGTTAGTGGATCACACACGGTGCTCTATAAACATCATTTACCAACTATCGGGACTGGGGTCATCCAAAAATATACGCGGTTATTGCCTAGCTTTCAGAAAACATATTCTCATCATCAGGGCCTGAAAATGACCATAAACAGTATCAGGCAAAACAAGCTGGACGCAAAAATCTTACACTAGTCAAACATATAAATAAATATATACGTTCAAATAAATAACGTAACTAAATAACTACATATATAATAAATAACTAGTAACTAAATACGTTCAATTAAAGGGGGATCGCTATTTTTGTAACAGTTTTGTGACCTTTTTGGCCAGTTAGCTAACGGTTAAAACATGTTCCATGTTAAAAAACGTCTGCCAAGTGATGTGGCACATAGCTTCCTAGTATCCATAACCCGATAGTATGGATGATCCGATGCATTGCAGTTAATCTCAAAAATCAATCTCTAAATACCTTGCACCACCCTCATTGGGGACTCTACACGTCAACCGGCACAATATCTTAATATTGTAGGAAAATAGAGAAATTATGGCTGTAACAAGGACATATACTTTGGCGCACGCGCAGAGGCTACTATCAGTCTGGGGGCGATAATTTTCATAGGGGACCATCTACACGCAAACCTGCAGAATCCCCAAAAAATTCATCAAAATCGGATGAGAATTATAGAAGTTATGACTGTGGCAAGTAGTTCGGGGGCGATGATTTTCATAGGGGACCATCTACACGCCAACCCGCACAGTCCCTGAAAATTTCATTGAAATCGGATGAGAATGAGGAATTTCACCATGTCAGAATTTCCTATTTTTGACCCCAAAATCGGATTCAGCACCTCTAAAAACCCCCTAAGGCAAACTTTCAGCCCGAACTTCCTAATTTACGAATAAACAAAACAGTGTAGAAAATACGAATGTTTAAAAAAACCGGGAAAATGACGTCATGCTGGAATAGTTCATTTATGGCCGCTTGAAGCGCTGAGATTGAGAAATCCATAGTCCCCAGATGCGAAATTTCATGAAACAGTAATGTTCGAAATCGAAAAACTGAAGAAAAAATAGAAAAAGCGAGATGGGGAAAATTAGGTTTCCTCTGTTTTTGTTTGATAACTTTTCTCTTAGAAAACACGATTTCGTCGTCCCAATGGGCAACACTGGGAGGAGACGGCGATCTGAACAGCCCAATCAGCGAGCGTTCCTGCTGGACGTCTGTTTTCCCGGTTAGTTTTGAAATCAAAAATTTTGACTGTCTCCCAAAAATAACAGGAGACTTATTTTCCGAAAACAGCCCGATTTTCATCTATCCCACACCATTAACTATTCAGGAAAAATGCAAACAGAAATCGGTGAAATTCCTCATTTCAGTAATTTAATACTATCAGATACGTAAGATGTACCAAAGAGTTTCAGCATTTTCTTACCCAAATTTCAAATAACTGAACGCAGGCATTAGGAAGGAAAAACTGTCTTAGCTGTGTTATGTTTGATTGAATTTCAGCGATGCTTGGCATAAATTCTAAAACGAACTATCGATTGTTCAGTTGAGATTTAACTGACTCGAATAATCTGCGAAATGTAACTAATCCTAATAGGTAATTTGCTACTGTTTGTAGTTGGTCATCAGTCAACCTTTGAACTACTTATGATTAGTAGATAATTCGTAGGTAGGGATAATTAGTAGGTAGTTAGTAGGCTAGTGGTGGTGTTGGTGGTTAGGTTGTTTGATTTATTTATTTATTTTCATTCATGGCGTGCCCCCTCCGTCACAAAAAACATTTTGTCTTTGAGGGGAGTTAATTTAAAGAAGAAAAAAATGGTAGTAGGTAAAACAGTAGTGTATGACAATCGACCCGAAGTAAATTATGTCAACTTTATTGGGATTTGGGTCCAACAGCAAAATCCTTCTCTTTCACCAAATTGTAGAAGTTATGGCTGTGGCAAGGATTTCATGACAGACACACAGACAGACACGGAACCAAAATTTTGTTCAGGAAGGTCGGAAATGTAAAACGCGTGTGGAAATTTTGATTTCGGAAAACTTTTTTTTCAACCTTGAAAAGTGAAAACAAAGCTTCCACTACCTTGGTAGACTCGGAAGCAAAATATTCGAATATGTAATAGGGAGCATGTCTTTACTTAGTTTTTTTTATCGAGCGAAATCAAATAATACGTTTTATAATTTAAATAATATTTAAATAATAATAACAATAATAAATAATAAATTAGTAAATGTATAAATATAAATATTAAATATAATAAATATATAAATAATAATAATGAATAATAAATTGTCGCTTATGCAATTTTTCGATATTGAGGGTTTGATGATTTTTTGTTTTAATGTTCGCGCTTGATTCATTGGTGAATTTGGATTTGTTTACCTTTTGAGTTCTTCAATGTAAATCGAGTACCTAAATAGTAAAAACTAGGTCATATTCGCTCTTGACAAAAGTTTCTTTTAACGAAAACACTGCTATGTCTTTTGGTTGCCAGCACGAAGAAAGAAGAAGAAATTTTTGTCAAAAGCGAATATGACCTAGTTTTTACTATTTAGGTACTCGATTTACATTGAAGAACTCAAAAGGTAAACAAATCCAAATTCACCAATGAATCAAGCGCGAACATTAAAACAAAAAATCATCAAACCCTCAATATCGAAAAATTTGTATAAGTGCAACGCTGGTTCTTAAGCGACAATTAATTATTCTCAGACAGTTCATTAGATCATAAATAAGTGGGTATTTAGTAGAACTAAGAGGGAGGTAGGTGTAATGTTTGAGGAAATTCTCACAAAAAATACCGGCTTGAAATGAGAGTTGTTTATTGTGAAACCTTGGGGCAGGCGGTGCCTTGAGTAGACTCGTAATACGATGTTCAAGCCAAGATTTAAAGGTCAGGAAGTCGCAAGCAGGCAGGTTGGTGACAATTTAGAATCGAGGTCAAGTCCTTCCAGTTTGAACTCTTATCACTTAGTCAAGTCAGGAGATGCTACAACCTTTCCGGCTCCCGTATGGAATTCCGCCCGTGATGATTATTCTATCTTTCTGTTTTGTTTGTATTCCTGTCAAATTGGTTTATTAATTTCAATAATGAACTTCTGGAACCGACCTAGAAACAAAATGTTTACCCCCCCCCCCCTTTTTAAGTTGAAAAATTAGGGCGGAAACGTTCAAAACGCCCTAGCTGAAAAACTTTAGATACAAAGATATTGTTTTTTCATAAATTTAAAATATTATTGAATTTTTAGTATCGAATGGGACCACCCAGAACTCTGTAGGACTAACCGTTCGTTCCTCATGAGAACTTAAGGGTGTACTTAAATAAAATCAGAAACACGAGTGTGAATCGCAAAAGAGGCCTAATCTCCGTTCAAATTTCATCTGACCAAAATACGATCGCTGTTCGTTTCTACGAGTTGTACCTACTCAGTATTGCTTTCTTAGCAACCAGTAATCGAATTTCATAATGAATGCACCCACAACTCCCTATTTTTTCCGAATTGACTGTCAAGCGTTTATTTCTTCAAAAAGAACTTGATTGGGAAGCGAAAATATGGTTGGTGGGTAGCAGCAATGGCAAAGCTGTGTTCTTTGCTGGCGAGTGATCTATACAGAAAAATAATAAATCTTTGTGTAATAATTTTTCGGCGTTTTTTCAGAATGAGGTGGTGGAGAAAAGCAGAAACGCTTCTAAAATCGACAAGGCCTCGTATTTGTAATAAAAGTTGAAAATCTATCTAAAACGCTGCAAATTATTACACAATGGTTTAGTAGTTTTCTATATAGATCACTCGTCTGCAAAGCCACCAACCATCCAACATGAAGAAAAACATCGATCGTATTTCGGTCAGCTTTAGTTTTAACGGAGATTAGGCCTCTTTTGCGATTCACACTCGTGTTTCTGATTTATCGCACGTAAAACCCTTAAATTCTTGTAGGGAGCGAACGGTTTGTCCTACAGGGCTCCGCGTGGTCTCAAAAAATTCTAAAAATTCTATGGAATCTTAAATTTAAGGAAAAACAATACCTTTATATCAAATTTTTTTGAGTTAGGGCGTTTTCAAAATTTCAAAATTCATTTTTGAACCCTTAGAAGTGACCTACATCAACCAAAATCTTCGGGGCACAACTAGACCCCAAATGGAGCCTACATACCAAATTTCATCAAAATCGGTCAATGCTAAGTGCCGCGTACGGCGGACGGACGGCCAAATTTTTATTCGATTTTTGGATTCTACGTACCTTGAAACGTAAACCATCAAATTTTGAGGGGGTGTTAACAAATTTTTTTTCTTGGTCGATTCCAAAGGTTCATTATTGAAAATGATAAAACAAAATCGGAGAAATTGATGATTGAGGAAGCCGAAAATGGTGTTTTGTGAATTACATGACTTTGACTCCTAAGATACGAGTATTTTTAGGAGAAGAGGGGTATTAGAACCGTTCAAACTTATAAAAACAGGAAATACTGCGAATTTTATGAAAATCGTCATGGTAGTTTCTGATAATAAAGCTCAAAATAGGGCAAAAACAAAGATTTTAAAAATGTCTCCTCTCTAAATTCTACAGAAATTCTGAGGGCTGAAATTTCAACAACTTAATCGTTATAGGTACTTTTAAAAATGAATCCTCAAAATCGGAATTTTCGATGGAAAGCTTTGACCTCCCTCGATTGATCTCAATCCGTAATCTGCTCCTAAGAAAGTGTCCTATAACATTTTTTCACTCCACGAAAATCCGAGTTATTACTCTTAGGTTTTTCTAACTTTTTTTCTATTCTTTAAGCCATAAAAATTGCTCTAATAACTCTCTTGCTTTACACACAAGTTCAAATTCGATTACTCAGTTGGAAAGGGCTCTGAGGGAAAAAATACTCAAAATCTACACCAAAAAATGCAATAAGATCTCAGCTTTTCCATGGTATAATCAGTTGATACTCCGTTAAATAGAGGAGAAAAATCCGTTTGAATGCGGAAAAAACGAGCTTCCGGTCCTTTGGTCTGAGGTGAACCAAGAATGAGGGATGGAATTCTACATAATTTTCAACGCTGATGCGAGTAGTTCCAGCAGTTATCGATTGTGGTCCCATCAAATTTAGTCATTATTGAATTTAGTTATCAACTTTAGTTATTCGGTCTTACCTACCTATTTATCCACAAATTGTATTTTCAATTCTCGCAGCTCTCCTGGTACTTACTCTTCTGTATTCAATATGATTAAATTGTGTATCTTCCTTCATGATTAGCTTTTCATTAGTTGAGATTTGAGAATCGAGATCCTTTATGAGAAAGAATCTATTTACTTACGAGGCAGCTGCGAGAATTTAAAATTCAATTTGTGCATAAGTAGGAGGTACTAAAATTCGCTAAAACCTAATAATAGGTAATTTTTATGAGTGAATTTTCAAATGTGAATTTTTCTCTCTAGATGGAATCAGTTTTCTCGACTTTACAAATTAGACTTATCATTCTATTTTTGATAAACTTTGTCGCAATACAAAATTACTACTCATAATGACTAATATTTACTTTCAAAATCGACTGGGCTCATCGTGAGATCCAAGGGAAACGTTTATGAACGTCGGTGCACCGAAATCTTAACCTTTCAAAATCAAATCTCACTTTTTCTTGGAGACTGACAGGCGGTGAATCGAAATCACCAGGTACGTGGATACCCACTGCGAAGGGGTCCTCTTCGAGAATCCCAGGGTAAGAGAGGTAGTGGTTGAAGGCCTGCACAGGTGAATCGCCAGGTCTGGTGGATTCCTGGTGTCTGACCCTCAGCTCGGCCGACTCCAGGATGGGGTCTTCGGCTAGCCGGTCTCTCTCGTCGGTTCCCATCTCGTCGACGGTGTTCGCTCTTCGAAGGAAACCGCGGAGACGGGGTCCTGCGTTGGCGGAGACCTGGAAATCAGTACAAACGATGAGTACCGAGGAACGCAGTTCCGTCAACAGAAGACGACTGCTCTGAAATTCAGTAAAAATCGAATAGTTAAGAGCAGGGGTCTCCAAACTACGGTCGAGGGCCACATCCAGCCCGCGGACAGATTTTGTCCGGCCCGCGGAGAGCTAGCATACTTGAAAACTCCTTTTAGAGAACATATTTTTATAGCAAATTAAATTTAGTTTACCGAAGTATTTTAATTTTATGTTGAATAATGATTAATATGACATCTACATTGATATAGTCATGGGCTAACTACTCATAACATTGTTGTAGGCTCATTGTTCTGGTTTTTGTGATAAGTTGGATAAAGAAACACAGAATTGTAATGAGTAAAGACATGTATAATATGCAGAAAATTTAACTCCAGTATATAATAACTAACAAATTATTGAAATTAATCCAACTAACATTTTATACCTTTAAATAAAAACATAACTTATAACAAGCATAATGACATATGAAATACTAATGAGAAACTAATGATTTATGTAATTGAGATTTTCCACTGACAATAGTTTCTAGTTGTGGACTAATTTTACTTGTACCAATTATTAAAAGAGATTTAAGATGCTTCTCAGTTAATTTAGATCTGTAAACATTTTTTGTGTACTTCATTTTGGAGAAGGTCTTCTCACACAAATAAGTAGTACCAAAAACAGGAAACAGCCCACGAGCAAATTTATACAAATTATCAAATTGTGTCAGTGAAAGACTCCTATAAAATTCCAACAAAGATGAGTTTTGATATTTGTTCTTAATTATATCACTGCACTGTACATCAATCATTTCCATTTGAAGTTCCGGGGCTAGGGCTTCAATGTCAGTATCAAAAGGATTCTGAAAAATCTTAATTTAATTCGCAATGGCATCAAAGTCCGAGAAACGAGGAACAAAATTTATTTTCAAAGCACTCAAAGTTTCGATTGCAAAATCGATAGGAAACTCAGTCTCAGTGGTGTGGCTGAATATTTCACATGTTTTAAAATGTGAAAAACATTTACTTCGTAGTTGTGATTGAAACAGTATCAATTTCTTCCGAAATGATTTGATATTAGTGTATAAATCAGGAAGATGCTGGTATTTTCCTTGCAATCTCAAATTCAGTTCGTTCACATGTTTTGTCAAATCAACATAGAATGCTAACTTCCAAAGCCATGCGTTGTTTTGTAATTCTGTAAGAGGGCGATGCTTTTCATTCAAAAACATTTCGATCACTGCTCGAAGTTCAAAAAAGCGCTGAAGGACTTTCCCACAACTAAGCCAACGTACGGCAGTATGATAAGGTAAGTCGTTTTCTCCAATGAATTGTCGGTGATTCAGCCCAAAAGATCTGATAAAATTAACAATTGATATGACTGGTTTCAGAACTTCAGACGTATCCAAACATTTTTCGCACAAAGACTGTTGATGAATGATACAATGTAAGACTAATGGCTTGTGTCCACCAGATGTCGTGTGACGTTACTCCTCATGGCTCGTACTCTACGACTAATCTAGAAATCCCAGATAATGACAGGAAACTTAATAATATGCAGTATTATTATCATAATTTGCAGCCTTTTTTAAACGTTGCGTACTTTTTCGGACTTTTTTTTTCATCAGTGGACTAGGGTGGAGTGGGGCAATTGCGACCCAAAATGTAATAGTTCAACTTTGGTCCTCTGTAACTTTCCTTTGAAAACGCTATTTTCACTTTTTTTTAAATGAGTAGCTTATTTTACGTAGATTACGATGCACTCTTCAAATTTTACAAAAGATTTACTTCTCATGGTCCAAACTGTGTTTTTTAAAATTCCGACCGACTTCCGCATTTGCCCCAATTAGTGGGGCAAATGCGGAAACGGCCTGCGAATCCCATAAAAACATTTAGTTGCATTAATGGGGTAAATGCAAACAAAGCCGTCTGAAGAGCTAATCACTAGTGAGGCAGGATAACGTTAGGAATAAGCAGCTGACTGGCGAGAGCCCGCCTTTTCCGACAGGTAAGTGTTACCAACATACTGGGTACACATTGAGAAGGTTTCTGAGGCAAGGCGCTCAAATGGCGCCATTTTCAAAACCATTTCCGCATTTGCCCCATTTCCACATTTACCCCACTCCACCCTATTTCACTTTTTACCACCGGCAACAGTGATAATATGGTTTTGGCCCTCGGAACTAACTGGAGTAATCAGTATGGCCCTAAGGCTGGAAAGTTTGGAGACCCCTGGTTTAGAGGTAACCCTTTCACGCATAATATGCTCTCCCTGTCACTCTGGGTTGGAATCATGGATCTGGTACCCCGCACGAACCATGCATTCTCAGAATCTGGCCGAATTTTCACTGCGAGGACCCATAGGGTACTAGGACCATGGTTAGAACCAAGTAGGTACCTAAGAAGAGCTCCTTGGAAAAAAATCTACACACCCACACTTAGTTACCTGTATTTCCCCTATGGTGTCGGATCTCCTAAAGAAGCCACGTCGCCTGGAGTTGCTGGCACCACTGCCGCCGGGACCGCCTGCTGCGCTGCCGCAGTTGACGTAATCCGCTTCTTCTTCTTCTACACTCTCTTCTATCGACATGAGCTTGGGTGCTGACTTACTTCTCTCCAATGGTGGCCTACAAGATCGTACAAACTTGATTTAGATTGGTAGGTGTAGTAGTTGTGGATTCATGGCACATACAACGGTTATTATGAAATTGTACCGACAATCAAATTATAGGACAGAAGTATTCAATAACTATCCCTGCAGTTATAGGGGAACCCATTAGTGGCCTTAAAGTAGAATTATTTGAGTTGCCAGAGAAGTCTGGAGGTCTGGCGTTGGAGGATCCTGTTAAACCTGCCCCAATTAACTTCACAGCCTCAGAGAGAGCCACCTATAAGCGGCGGAATATGAAACCACCTGAGGGTGACAGATGAGATGAGGGCTGTTCTGAGTGAGGGTTGTGACAGGAACACAGAAACTAGAGAGCCCAGCAGTGGATCGCAAGCGTCAGATATATTGTACTGGAAAGTTATCAGGACGGGACTTGTTAGGTACTCTTGAATGGCTTGAATTGTCTTACTGCAAACTCCTGCTCAGCGGAGAGCGTGAAAGAGAAACAAACTATGGGGAAAATTGGTGGGTATGTAATTTTTTTCTTTCAAAATGCCGTTATATTTTTATTATGAAGGTAGGCTTCGACAGAAACCAGATGGTTCCTCCCCATCTCGGCCATTTGGAGCGGGTATGTCGGAGATAATTAGGTAATTAGGACGGACAATCTAGGGCGAACTAGAGATTTGATTGAATATGCCATTATGTCCTTATAATGTACACACAAGCCTATCGGAAGGAATCAGTTGCATCCATAGCGACTATTATTCATCTTGTGAACACTAAAATTGATTTTTTGATAATTATAGAAATTCACTTAAGAGCCAACGGTAAGCCCTGCAGTGGATTTGTACTCCCAAAAATTGGTTGTTCTGTACTCCTGTTCTGTTCTGAGTAGGCAGAAAGGAAGCAGAGTTTTGGCGACTTTTGATTTCCCTACTTAAAATGATGTGTGAAATGATTTACCTACTAGTTTTTCCAGTGAGGAATGCTTTCAAGCTTGGCAGGGTTAGAGGATTCATGTTTGTAAGAGATGGAAGATAGAGTATGACTCCAGATTATTGACCATAGGTAGGTTGGCTGTTTTCTTTCATGTTTTGTCTGCGTGTTTGAGGATTGTTCAGTTCTGTCTTGAGTGCTCATTTTCAATTGTTTTTTTTTGACGAAGAGTAATAATTAATTTAAAAATGTTTAACAATACATTTTTGACAGGTTGGTATTAGCAACCGCTATCATATTACATTTATGTGTGGTTCAATTTTATTATTTTTTGCCTTGGACTAAATTAATTTTAGGCTTGAAAAAGAGGCCGAACGCGCTTACCTGAGTAAAAAATATTTTTAAGTAACGCATGCAATCCAGGGGACGTCCCATTGGATAAGCATTAGGTCAATTTAAAACAGTTGGTAAGTGAGTCCTCTCGTACGTCGTAAAGTTTAACTGTCATCTATTAGTTTTGGTACGCAGTCCGTTGAAGTTAACATCCGTATTCAAGGTGAAACACAAAAAAACCCACGAAATATGCGGTTCATGGTGTCCTGGCACCATGGTGGCACCACTATTAGTTCCATGGTGGTACAGAGAATAATTCATGAAAATCCGGAGGTATAATGAGAATTTTTCCTCAATTTCAAAGCTTGGGTACAATTAGTAAGCAATAAAGGAACCGAAATATTGAAAAATTTTAACTTTTAAGAATATTATCCCCCCACTCGCCCCTTGCCCATGCTAATTTTGATACTCTAGTGGAGTAGTGTGCAATTTGGAAAATTTCTGAGTCGAACAAAAAAAGAAACACGCAAATTGGTTGGAAATTGAGGCCTGGGCAGAGTTTACAATATTACACCCCCAAACGCACGTTTTTGAGCATTAACCCCCCCCCCTCCCTTTAGAAGGCAAAATTCGAAATTACGGTGACGTAGTGCATAACTAGATAGTTTTCCGCATCGAACAAAAAAAGAACCACGAAAATCAGTTGAGAACTAAGGCCTGTGCAGACTACACTAGATTTTGTCACACACACACACAGACATACACCTACGGGTTTTTTTCGCGGATTTGGATTCAGAATGGTCTAAAACAAATTAGTGTGTGGTTATTTTTTTTCTGTTGAGTGTTGTCAAACTTAATCCCAGATCAACCGCATAAGGACGCCCAAGTCTTACCGTGGGACGTCCTAAAAAATGGTAAACGAGAACTGGGTCCTTTCTGCTTCCTCCGCCACATAAACTCCCAAAAATGACGATTATCCAGGACATTCCTTACCATCAATAACTTCTATACAAACCATCTACAAATGATTTACAAAGTTACTCACTTAGTAACTTCAGACAATTTTATAAAAAATACAATTCTTGAACTGAAACGTAGAAGTCGAAGGTTTCCAATTCGAAATCAAGAGGAGAAACTAACCTGTAATTTTGGGAGCCGGTCGACAGGAGGATTTTCCTTCTAGGAAGCGACGGGTTGTCGTACACGGCATTCGCCAGCGACAACCGGGCGTTCTGCTTGCTGATTTTATCCCTTTTGAACTCGATCAGAGCTTGCGCTAATCTGAAACTCAGATCCTGAGCCATCTGCTTGGCCGTCCCCTCTTTGCTGCACAGCACCGCGTGGCATCTGTAATATTGGTTGGTGGATCAAAAATAACGTCGGCTGAAATGTGCCCTACCTAGGTATAAAATACCTATAATATCTATCATCATATTATGATGATATAAATGAAACAGTATGAATGAAAATGAAAAACTGTGATGATAAATAAATTATGTGTAGCATTGCCAAGCAAAAGTCGATATTATCCTAGATAATGTAAATCAACATTTCAACGCTATTTCAAAATTTTTGGGATAGTAATGAACGTTTTTCATATATGATTTTTTTAAGCGTCAGGTGGGTTAATTTGGAAAATTAGCAAAAAATATTATAAAATGGAAAAATAATAAAATAAAAACCTTTTTAACAAGAAACGGACTCAAACGTCTAAATCACACCTACAGCATTAGTTCATGTATCCTCCGCTAAAGCATTTTTCCCTTGAATCAGCTGCATCGCATTATCTCAAGCTTTACCAGAATAGGTACCTAACTAAGCTTATCTCATATGATTCAAAGGAAAAAACGCTTTATTATCCCTAACGGAGGATACATGAAGTAATGCTAGAGGTTTAGACGCTCGTGAAACAGACCGACCTCAAAAATGATGTCGGTAAACACTAAAAGGGAGAAATATTAATCTCAGCGAATTCTGATAGGGAGGTGGGTTGGAAGATACGCATTGAAGTCGCCGCTGTGCCAATCTGTAGACACAAATGTACTTCTGTATCTTCTACTTACGTAATCGTTTCTTCGCAAATACACAGACATGCTTCCACTCCGAGTATTAATGTAGATATATCGCTGTTCGTTTAAAATTGTGGGTGAGTGAGGGGCGGTTTGAATGTTAATTTGGTAACAGTTGTTACTATAATCGATTGTTACTATAATCGTTACTATAATTGTTACTATAATCGATCGCAACACACAGTATTTCCTCTACTAACTTTAGATCAGTTCCCTTACAGGTTTTGGATCAGTTTGCCTCTGGTTCTCGGAATAGTTTCCTGAGAGATATTGGTCAATTTCAATTTGATCTAGTTTTTTATTGGTTTCTCTACTACGGATTAGTTATTCCAACGGTATTCCGATCAGTTTCTCTCCTGTACTTGAGAAACTGTCAATTGTTGATAACTGTCAACTGGAATCTTGAATCAATCAGCATGGACATAAGTTAATTGTCAATACCTACACAGTTTGAGTTTTTAGATCCTCAAACTGAAAAATCTGGTGTTTTCAATAACATAAAACTTTTTCGTTGAAAGGTTGAGCTTCGCATTTCGTGCTTTGAAAAGGTAGGGACTCAACTGCTCTCCTGAGAAACTGTAAAGTATCTTTCTATTTCAATGTACAAGAAGATTCTAATCTAGTTCCCCCAACAACCACAGGGCGGTAATGACATAGTTTCCATTAACCCATTTCAAGCCAAGGGTAGAAATAACTGAATAATGAGGAGAGGATGAACTGTTTTACAGAATGCCAGCCGAAATAAAGCATCATTTGCTCCCCAATCGAGAGCAAAAATAAGTACTCGATATTTTCCAGGAATGCCAGTCGGACAAAAATCCAACCTGAAATGGTTGTTTACTTTACTTTTACTTTCTCGATATTTTATGAATTTTACTTTTTCATGAGATTTGAGAGGTCTCAGTTTTCCAAATCGTTATGATTTATCCAGTTCATTGTTTTGGTAGAATGTAAAAGTCTATTTATGGACTGGAATATGTTTCAACTCATGGCCCAGAAAGCTCACTCGTCCAGAATCGAATTTGAGCCACCATACTCATGCCTTCGCCCTTTTCAAAAAAATGTCGAAAATTGCATTGAGCTCTCGAACATCAAAGAAAACTTTTTCTGAAAAGTTTAAAAATAGCATGATCGAGAAAAATTCTCCTGTAAAGATTTACCACTATTTTCAATATTTAAAAAAATCATAAATATGAATGCAAAAACGCATCAGTGGCCGGAAATGGGTTAACGCCCCATCCGTACAACCCACCTGAAACATATCAACACCTGGTCGGCCATATCATGTCAGAGATAACATTATGCAAATGGGCTAGGGGTGTCAGATTTTCCAAAATGAACCGATTTAAATCGTATCAATTGTTAAGCAAAGAGTCTAGGAGGATCGTATCGATTTTTTCAAGAATCGATACTTGTTAAGCATAAATAAGATTTAATTGCCCAAAACCAGAGCAAAGTTTTAATCCTTATAGGGAAGAGTATTTCAATTGTATTAGTTTTCAAATAACTAACTGTAGGTATCGTTCATATTGACGTTTATATCGTATCATAACTGACACTGACCTATTATAGGTCGTATCTTTTACGTCGTACCTATAATAGGTACGACGTAAAAGATAACCAACTAATTTTGGTTTATTATTTTCAATAATAAGCCTTTGGAATCGAGCAAGAAAAAAAAATGTTTAACCGCCCCTCAAAATTTGATGTTTTACGTTTCAAGGTACGTAGAATACGAAAATCGAATAAAAAAATTTCCGTCCGTCCGCCGTACGCCGTACGCCGTACGCGGCACTTTTCTTAGCAACACTGGACCGATTTGGTTCAAATTTGGTATATGGGCTCCATTTGGGGTCTAGTTGTGCCGCGAAGCTTTTGGTTGATGTAGGTCACTTCTAAGGGGTGAAAATTAAGGGTTGAAATTTTCAAGAGTGCCCTAGCTCGAAAACTCTCGAAATAAAGGTATCGTTGTTTCACCTATTTTAAATAGTATTGAATTTTTAAAAAATTTTGAGACCACCCGGAGCTCTGTAGGACAAACCGTTCGGTCCCTACGAGTACTTGAAGGTTTTCCTTCGATAAAACAGAATCATGAGTGTGAATCGCAAAAGAGGTCTAATCTCCATTCAAATTTTATCGGACTAAAATGCGATCGCTGTTCATTTCTTCGATTTGTATACAGTTTTGCCTTCTGCGTAACCAGTAATCAAATTTTCTTATGAAGCTTTCTATTTTTCCAATCGAGTGTGAAGCGTTTAGTTCTTTCTAATAAACTTGATTGTGAAGGTGTGAAGCCAGTATGGTGTGGTAGGTAGTACCTAGCTGGTAGGTAAAAAAAAGTTGGTGGGTAAAAAACGCTGCAAATCATTGCTCAAAGGCTTCTTCACTCTTCAGATCACTGATCAGCTGAGTGAGCTCCGAAGCCATTTTCAATCCTATTGAATGGAAGTGCTCTTCCAGGCGTCTCCAGCATTCGAGGAGATCTTCTTCACTCTTCAGATCACTGATCAGCTGAGTGAGCTCCGAAGCCATTTTCAATTCTATTGAATGGAAGTGCTCTTCCAGGCGTCTCCAGCATTCGAGAAGATCTTCTTCACTCTTCAGATAAGTGATCAGCTGAGTGAGCTCCAAAACCATTTTTACTCCAATTGAGTGGAAGTGCTCTTCCAGGCGTCTCCAGCATTCGAGAAGATCTTCTTCACTCTTCAGATCAGTGATCAGCTGAGTGAGCTCCAAAACCATTTTTACTCCTATTGAATGGAAGTGCTCTTCCAGGCGTCTCCAGCATTCGAGGAGATCTTCTTCACTCTTCAGATCACTGATCAGCTGAGTGAGCTCCAAAGCCATTTTCAATCCTATTGAACGCAGGAAGCTGAAATTTGAGAGGGAAGGTCAAGGGAGAATACAGATGGTGGTAGGTGCTAGTGATCTATACAGAAGGGTGATCTATACAGAAAATAATAAACCTTTGAGCAATGATTTGCAGCGTTTTTATTCATGAACCTTCCATCAATTATACAAATGGGGATAATTGGAAAACGTCACGAATTGAAGAAGTACGAAATAATAGAAAAAACGTATGAGTTGAAAGGTCTCCCAAGTGGGAGTGGCACATAGCTTCATCGTATCCATAACCTGATTATACAGGCTGTAAACGTTAAGGGCGCACCATCGGCTAAGGATCGATTCAACAGCTAATTTCCAACAAGAAATGTCTCTTAGCAATTTTTTTAGAGGCTTCGTTTTCGAGTTATTTCACTTTTAAGATTTTGGTTTATTATTTTCAATAATAGGTAAGCCTTTGGAATCGAGCAAGAAAAAAAAAATTTTAACCCCCCCTCAAAATTTGATGTTTTACGTTTCAAGGTACGTAGAATACGAAAATCGAATAAAAAAATTTCCGTCCGTCCGCCGTACGCCGTACGCGGCACTTTTCTTAGCAACACTGGACCGATTTGGTTCAAATTTGGTATATGGGCTCCATTTGGGGTCTAGTTGTGCCGCGAAGCTTTTGGTTGATGTAGGTCACTTCTAAGGGGTGAAAATTAAGGGTTGAAATTTTCAAGAGTGCCCTAGCTCGAAAACTCTCGAAATAAAGGTATCGTTTTCTCACCAATTTTAAATAGTATTGAATTTTTAAAAATTTTTGAGACCACCCGGAGCTCTGTAGGACAAACCGTTCGGTCCCTACGAGTACTTGAAGGTTTTCCTTCGATAAAACAGAATCATGAGTGTGAATCGCAAAAGAGGTCTAATCTCCATTCAAATTTTATCGGACTAAAATGCGATCGCTGTTCATTTCTTCGATTTGTATACAGTTTTGCCTTCTGCGTAACCAGTAATCAAATTTCCATATGAAGCTTTCTATTTTTCCAATCGAGTGTGAAGCGTTTAGTTCTTTCTAATAAACTTGATTGTGAAGGTGTGAAGCCAGTATGGTGTGGTAGGTAGTACCTAGCTGGTAGGTAAAAAAAAGTTGGTAGGTAAAAAAAATGTTGGTGGGTAAAAACCGCTGCAAATTATTGCTCAAAGGCTCTTCAGATCACTGATCAGCTGAGTGAGCTCCGAAGCCATTTTCAATCCTATTGAATGGAAGTGCTCTTCCAGGCGTCTCCAGCATTCGAGGAAATCTTCTTCACTCTTCAGATCACTGATCAGCTGAGTGAGCTCCAAAGCCAATTTTTACTCCTATTGAATGGAAGTGCTCTTCCAGGCTTCTCCAGCATTCGAGAAGATCTTCTTCACTCTTCAGATCACTGATCAGCTGAGTGAGCTCCAAAGCCATTTTTACTCCTATTGAATGGAAGTGCTCTTCCAGGCGTCTCCAGCATTCGAGGAGATCTTTTTCACTCTTCAGATCGCTGATCAGCTGAGTGAGCTCCAAAGCCATTTTTACTCCTATTGAATGGAAGTGCTCTTCCAGGCGTCTCCAGCATTCGAGAAGATCTTCTTCACTCTTCAGATCGCTGATCAGCTGAGTGAGCTCCAAAGCCATTTTTACTCCTATTGAATGGAAGTGCTCTTCCAGGCTTCTCCAGCATTCGAGAAGATCTTCTTCACTCTTCAGATCACTGATCAGCTGAGTGAGCTCCAAAACCATTTTTACTCCTATTGAATGGAAGTGCTCTTCCAGGCTTCTCCAGCATTCGAGAAGATCTTCTTCACTCTTCAGATCACTGATCAGCTGAGTGAGCTCCAAAACCATTTTTACTCCTATTGAATGGAAGTGCTCTTCCAGGCTTCTCCAGCATTCGAGAAGATCTTCTTCACTCTTCAGATCGCTGATCAGCTGAGTGAGCTCCAAAGCCATTTTTACTCCTATTGAATGGAAGTGCTCTTCCAGGCGTCTCCAGCATTCGAGGAGATCTTTTTCACTCTTCAGATCACTGATCAGCTGAGTGAGCTCCGAAGCCATTTTCAATCCTATTGAACGCAGGAAGCTGAAATTTGAGAGGGAAGGTCAAGGGAGAATACAGATGGTGGTAGGTGCTATTGATGGAGAACCAGTGATCTATACAGAAGGATGATCTATACAGAAAATAATAAACCTTTGAGCAATGATTTGCAGCGTTTTTTATAAGAATTCGTGGGTTCAGCATGACGTACTGACTGTTTCATCACTTGCGAGTGAATGACGTTTGGGGCGGTTTTCCAAGTGATTTTTCTCGCTGAATCGAACAGTGCCACTCAAGGCTGTATGAGTATCTAAAACAAAAGATGTTCCTGGTACCAATCTGACTAATCTTTTTTGAAATGCGTTCTACCAGCATCCATGGTGGTCCCGTTTCAAATTTCATTTTGTTGCGTTTTTTTTTTTTTGTTTTTGTTTGGTCATTCATACATGACTATGATGGCCAGGGTGAAACGCAATGAACTGATCTTCATGTATTTTCTTTTTTCCGCTTTGGTTGTGGTGATTATTGATTGTAGTGATAGTAGTAGGTAATTCAGCTCAACCAGCTGTCGATCGATTCTTCAGGGAAAAAACAATCTAAAGGTACCGATAGTTTTCTATCAACGAATCGATTTTTCTAAGAATCGACACGTTTTTGCTATCCCTAATTTGCGCGTAGTAGAAATAGCAAGTACCTCTAAAACCACCGTTCTGTGAAAACGATCATTCCTTCAACAGAGAGTTTTTACATGCTCTTGGTATGAATGATAAAATCTGTTTTTACGACCGGTATACCGTAATATAACTTCGTAATTACATCCACAAGGTCTTACCTGTCTCCGTCGTTCAGCTAAATGCTTTCTCACGGTCTCTGCAAAAGTTTGGTGGGTACACCTGAGCTTGCAGCTTCGTCATTGTATTACTGCTTATTCACTTCGAACATCTAATGATTTGCAATCTCACTCGTTAGGATACGTGATTACTGAATGTACCCATCCTGGCTCGCTCATTTTGGTATAGTCTTTTGCAGCTTTGCATACAAATTGCGTGATTGAGCAATTTTCAGTGCAAGAAAAAAAGAGAATTGGAATCTACCTACTTATCATAGGTATTGTAATGTTACAAGCAGAAAACGATTCTACGCCGCAGCACTATCCCTAGTCATTTTGGTTTATAATTTTCAATAATGAACCTTTGTAAGCGAGCAAGAAAAAAAATGTAACCCACCCTCAAAATTTCATGGTTTACGTTTCAAGGTATGTAGAATCCAAAAATCTTCTTCAGGATTTAAAACATCAACTGGTTCTTCACCAACAAAAGTTTTCTGACAGACTTTAAAACCGCCGTAAGCGTGAAGGAGGAGGAGTTAGGTACTCTTTTCGGTGTGTCATGGGATGTGTTTTTTAATTTTACTGTTTTTATTTATTTTTACTATCTCAGTGATCCCTGATCTTTTTCCTTTCTTACTCTTATTCCTTTATCTTCCTTATTACTTATTATAATTTTTAAAATTATTTTTTGATTCTAAAATGTTTATTTTTTAAATTTATTTTATTTGTTATCTCAATCATAACCTCTGTTATTCTTGTTTTGTATCGCACTATCGACGCATGTTGTAACAGTAACCAGATGGAAGTGGAATCTACTTAAGTTTCTGTCTGCATATGGGCACAGCGGCGACTTCAATGCGTTCCTACCTACCAACCCATCTGAATAAGTTTTCATTTTTATTTATTCCTCTTTAGTGGGTTGCCGTAATCGGTTTTGAGGTCCTGTTTTTTAAAATGACATTTCATGTCTTTAATTTGGCACATAGAATCGAAAAGCGTTACACGAGACTGACAAACAAATTCGGTAACTACTGCAAGAATCATTAGTCTGAGAAACCTGGGTTCGATTCCAGGCCGTGAAATCAAAATTTTTTAAATATAATAATTGAATCGATGAGAATAAAAACAGTACAAGTCCATTTTTGACGTTTGTTGAAAAATGGCTTTTTGTAGGTTGTAACCAGTAGAACTACGCATTGAGCACAAGAGCAGTATGCTAACCACACTCGAAAGTATAATATCTGATAAATTGATCAATCCTTAAACACACTGAGAGTGATTCATACAAGAACCAAACCTTTGACACCTGATATCTCGATAAGCTGATTGGGGACATGTACTGTTGTCATTCTCATCGATTCAATTACAAGTTTATAAATAATTTTTTTTCAATTTTTATTTTTTTTTAAATTTTGTTCATATATAATTTTGTTTGATGACATTTTATGTCTTATATGTCTTAAGTAAAGACATAAAATGTCTCCATAGCTCGCAGACTCGTATGTATGCTCCACCATTTTAAATAACTAGATGAGAACTCAAGGATATGAAGTGCCGCACAATTACGAGGTAGGTGTGAACTGAACATATATCCAAACAACCTTTTAACCAGAATGTAAAAAAAAAAGTTTCATTTGATTATTTTTTATATTTTATTTTTGGTGCTGTTTGTTCCTTCTAACACGAGGAAGATCGCTTTCTTGAAGAAGTCAGTGTTAGATCTTTCTCCTGAGAAAATGAGGAATTTCACCATGTCGGAATTTCCTATTTTTGACCCCAAAACAAACAAAACAGTGTAGAAAATATGAAGTTTAAAAAACCCGGGAGGATGACGTCATCCTGGAATAGTTCATTTACGGCCGCTTGAAGCGCTGAGATCGAGAAATCTATAGTCCCTAGATGCAACATTTCACAAAACCAGTGAAGTTCGAAATCGAAAAACTGAAGAAAAAATAGAAAAAGCATGATGGGGAAAATTAGGTTTCCCCTGTTTTTGTTTGATAACTTTTCTCTTGGATAACACGATTTCGTCGTCCCATCGGGCAACACTGGGAGGAGACGGCGATCCGAACAGCCCAATCAGCCAGCGTTCCCGCTTCACGTTGAAGAGGTCCGTTTTCCCGGTTATTTTTTGAAATCATAAATTTTGATTATCTCCCAAAAATAACAGGAGACTTATTTTCCGAAATCAGCCCAATTTTCATCTATCCCACACCATTAACTATTCAGGAAAAATGCAAACAGAATTCGGTGAAATTCCTCATTCACCTTCATCGACCATAACGATCAGTAGGTGCCTAACTACTGCACACTTCCTGCATACCTTGAAATCACAGCTCACCTCAGTTCTTGCTTCAGTCGCCTCCCCTCGTGGCGGTAAACCCAGCAGAAGACCCTGGGGTAAGCAGCTGGGGCGCTGCAGTACGTCACACGATGGCTCCAGTACTCGGTGAGCCCGTGCTCCTTCGTCACAGCTTTGAGTCCGCTCTGCGTGATGGTCATCTTCATTTGGACGTCCGGCTTTGCCGAGCCCTGGTAATTGTTCCACAGCGTCAGCAGCGGCTTTTCAACACACCCTTCCCCTGGAACAAAACACAAATGTTGTCAAGTTACGGATGATTTGAATAGCAACTTTTTCACAATTGATAATGCAGGTGTTGATGTGCAGACTCCTGTACCAGCTATGCCTACTTGATAACTAGGTAGGTACCCGCTTATGGATTTTTCATCTTCGTCCATTTCGTTCACTTTTGAACAATTCCAACCAAAATGCAAAATCAATCCCCTAAATGGGTATTTTTGTTACAATTGGTAACAATTTATTGGTTGACTGCTACTTTGGACCAAATGTCATTTGATGAAAGTACAGGTAGGTTTGCTTCCTTAACCCAGCTGATGTGTTTCTTATCAATGTATTTCTTATCCATGTTGCGCTTCTTATCAATACCTACTATAAAACTACCCTCATACGAGTGTGAACGAAATTACAACGTTCTTGGGAGTACGGAAGATATGTTAGCTAAAGTCTGACCTCCTTCTAGTACTTTCAGTGGTCTTCAAGAGGAATTGAACCAAATTTCAGCTCTTCAAAATGAATGAGGAGTAGCTCTATCCCCCTTACCAGTGAACGAAATGTCTGGGAGTAAATTTTCTGAGGTTATCACCCTTTGTCATAGGCTTACAGAGGAGTAGGTAGTCGAATAAACAATACGAATCAACAATAATGAATTCTAAATATCATCATGCCCGCACTCAAGAAATGGGGATCCTGAACATACGTCATGAGGTCATTACAGAGCGAATACGTTCAATGGCAGCGCTATTAGTTAAATGTAAGTATCTAACTGGATATAATGAACCCAAAATTATGTTTTCCAATTAAGTGAGACACCTCTGATATAATAAGGGGCCTCCATCGATCCCTCAACTGTATAATTTCGTACGATCCCGAAGAACAGAATTCAGAGACCGTCGGTAATATGGAAAATTTCGGTATTAGTCCCGTAATTACCGTTCGGTCACGAAGTGGCTGCCATATAACGTTTTTCCACCCAAGGAATTCAACCTTGTGCTCTCCCTACAAGGTTGTTGGTTGGTTGCCATTGCCAGTCCGGTCGCGTGTTGTAGCTCATTGATCAAATTATGAAAGACGAGCTAGTTCGACCATCCTCATCAGATCGGAGCCTGTGATTGGGGTCTTTTGTTGGATATCTTTTCTTCCTCCGTTATTGTTACTCGGTGCAGGAATAATCACTTTGGAGTCCAACACAAAAAAAAGCACTCTTCCTCACACTAAAATGGCCGCGAAGTTTGCCTTGAAGCTTGGTGGTTGATGATTAACCCAGAGTAACAGAACAATAGAATAGCCAAATACATGAGAAGTTTGTGCTACTTTAACAAATTATTTGCGGATACCCAAAGCTAATCACCATGTTGTAAATTTATATTCCAAACCTCCAAACAACTTTCGATTCATGTCTGCCTGTGTGAAGAAAATCCTGCCAAGTGTGGTGTAGGTAATTTAAAATCATAATGTTGCAAGTAAGTATACTATTCTTCCTTTCAGAATTGTGGAGATTCGAATTTTGGTTGATGCATGTGAATGCCGTTGCATCAACGGCATTACGTTGCATTACTAAACATAAGTAGTTCAAAGGTTGACTGATTTTTTTTTTTTTTTTTTTTTTGACTTGTTTTATTGCACCAAGTTACAACTTATAAGCAACATTCTTCTGATACATAGTGTACGTTAATAAAACTAAGATACTTCACTTAGTTCTTATTGTCCTGAAATTTGCACTTCATGATGGTCACGCTAAGTGGATTAGATCGTGTGGCTTGGTTCTCTTAAGTCTTCTAAGCAGATCATCTGTGTTGAGTAGCTGGATGACATCCTCATTTACATCATCTTGGAGCCTCAAAAGGTGATTCATGGCTTGGCTGCGAATGACCTCATTGACAGATTCTATCTTCAGCTCGTAGTGAAGTCTGTCATTTCTAAAGTATCTGTATGCATCAACGCAGCATCGCAGTACATTATTCTGGAAGCGCTGAATTATGTATCGATTGCTCTGGGCTGTGCACCCCCACAGTTGTGCACCGTAAGTCCAGACGGGCTTTAGGACTTGCTTGTACAGTATAAGCTTATTGTGGACAGACAATTTTGACCGTCGGCCCATCAGCCAGTATATTTTTCTGAATTTAATCGAAAGTTCAGCTTTTTTTCTTCTTAACGTGGGACTTCCACCTTAGTTTGGCATCCAGCGTCATTCCAAGATATTTCTCTTCATTGGCATACGGTATCACCTTGTTATCTAGAAAGGCTGGCACATAGTTGATCCTCTTATTCGTGAAATCAACGTTCACTGACTAAGTCTCATTCATTCTAACTCTCCATCTCACTGTCCAATCATGAATGCGGGAGATACAGAAATTCAGTTTGGTAACTGATTCACTGTTAGTTTCCCCAGTCGCTATAATTGCAGTATCATCCGCAAACGTAGCGAGGGTATTACCTTCTGTTTCTGGTAAGTCAGAAGTGTAAAGCAGGTACAGTAGTGAGCTCAGTACGCTGCCTTGCGGCACTCCAGCACGTATTATTTTTGGCTCTGAAAAAGCACCATCCTGTCTTATACAAAAATATCTGTTGGATATGTAGGACTGTAAGATTGTTGCGTAGGATTCTGGCAGCATTTTACGAAGCTTGTGAATCAATCCTTCAGGTTGACTGATGACGAACTATAATCAGTAGCAAATTATCTATTAGGATTAGCTACATTTCGCAGATTATTCGAGTCAGTTAAATCTCAACTGAACAATCGATAGTTCGTTTTAGAATTTATGCCAAGCATTGCTGAAGTTAAATCAAACATAACACAGCTCAGACACAGTTTTTCCTTCCTAATGCCTGCGTTCAGTTATTTGAAAGTTGGGTAAGAAAATGCTGAAACTGTTTGGTACATCTTACGTATCTGATGGTATTAAATTACTGAAATTGTTCGATTAGAATATGTGATTTACGTTCTTCTTATTCCTGTAAATTTTCTACCCAAAATGAGGTATCACGTACGGTCGATTCTTGAAACCGAAATATTCTTGTAAAATTCTACGAAAAATGTGGTATAATTTTGTACAATGAACAGTTCGGGTAGTGAAGTTCAGTTTCATAGTTCCTCAGAGCCTTGAGAAACCAGACCAATGAAAAACATGAAAGGCCCCTAATATAGAAACTCGGACGTCCATCTTTCTACTATCTACTAAATATTTATCTACCTAGGTACATAATCTAGCTTGATTTCAGTCCAAACTCAATATTTTTAAAAAATGTTCACATCGAAGAATGTATTTCTTCATCGGTGAGACTATGATTCCTCTGGGCTTTGAGAATGTACGTACAATTTCATGACTGTAGAAAGGAGAGCAGGATACTACTATTTCTGGACTAATTTATTGTGGACCAAGGATCTTCTCAACTTAATTTATTATTATTATTATGGGCATTTGTCATTGGGGCTTCAGCTATAACTTTGGGGAGGGGATCTACTCCAACTGGTTGGCAAAAAAAAGTTCCTCTTAGAGATTTTTCTCACCTAGGGGAATAGGTAACTAGTACCTACCTAAATATAGGTTTGTTTGTCCTTCCGGTCGACGGAAATGCGTGATGGACCTAAAATTACCACCAAGAATCTCAAATTCGCTAATGGGTAGACCCCCAGGTGGGGCATCGACTGGGAGTGCGTGTGTGCCACTTTCACCTCTTCAGCCGATGCGGAGGATTGCGGCGTGTACAAGAGGAACATACTAATTCCAATGGCTCCCACCATCGCGATTTCTTTCTGAACCCATCAGTAACATTCCATCGTTATAGAATGAACAGCTAGAAAGGCAACTTACCCAATAACGCCATCAACTCGGTAACTTAATGTTCCTTTGAAATCAGATCCGAAACAGGATGCTTTTCCAAATCACTTTTCAATATTTATTCGACTTAGATTGAAATTCTTGACATTCTAGAACTATCTAATTGTATTCCTTGAGCTTTGTTGGATATTTCTTATTCAATTACTTGTGTGACTCGTCAGTAAATGTATTACTGTTGGAACTTAGCACAGTTCATAGAGGGAAGGTATTGAATGAAAACGAAATTGTATTTATTCTCTGCGGGTCCACATGTTTGTATGACCTCTGTAAATATTTGTGGGAGAGTGCAATTCCCCTTATTATTGTCAGACATTTTTGCAAGATTCATTGACATTTTTGGGAATTAAGTATGCTGAGCCGCTCAAGTCTCATCTCACCAATCGCTACTTCAGAATAAAGCAAGAAGATGCCTACTCAGACCCCAAGCTAATCATTGCAGGAGTCCCACAAGGGAGCGTTCTTGGTCCGCTCTTGTATGTCCTTTATACCAGTGATCTCCCAGAAATTGGAATGAACTCCACTGCCACCTTCGCAGATGATGAAGCGATTTTGGCAGTCGGAAAACATAACAAGAAAAAATAAATCAATAACCAGCGTACACATGTGGACAGCAAAATGGAGAATCAAAATAAATTGAACTAAATCGGTACACGTCGATTTCACTAACAAGAGGATCGATTATATTTCGGTGCATTTCAAGAGGAAGGTTATTCTGAATGCTATGCCAAATACCTCGTCTAGTGTAAGCCAAATACCTCGGCACTAGACGCCAAACTTCGATGGAAAGCCCATGTATAAAAAAATAAGGAAGAACTTCTTCTAAAATTCAGAAAATGCATTGGCTGATAGGGAGACGTTCGAATTTGTCAATCCAGAACAAGCTTACATTGTATTCAGGGGCGTCTGGTGAGAATATTCGTGAGGCAAACAGCTTGGCCAGTCACAGAGGAATAAACAATATTGAAAAACGCTGCAAACTATTACACAAAGGTTTATTATTTTTCTGAAGATCAACTTCAGTCAGCTTTACCCTCGTCACTACCAACCAATCATGTTTGCGCTTCATAATGTAAACCCTTCACACTCCATTTGAAGAAATAAAGAATTCCTTGGTTTAGAAATTTGATTACAGGTTGATTAAGGAAGCAAAACATGTAAAACCCAGAGGAACGAACAGTGGCTTTTTTTTTTTTTTTTTTGGCAGTGGCATTTTGGTCAGCTAAAATTTGTAAGGTGATAAGGCCTCTTTTGCGATTCACACTCGTGTTTCTTATTTATCGTAAGTTCAACCTTCAAGTTCTCATAGAGAGCTAACAGTTTATCCTATAAAGCTCTGGGTGGGTTCATTCGATTCTAAAAATTCAATGGTACCTATCTCAAATTGGTGAAAAGAACAGTACCTTCATAACGAGAGGCAGCCACTATTTGCGGTGGCGAAAAAACAAAGTTTTCCTTCTTTGAAATAATGTGGTTGGATGGATATGTTATGTCTTGCCATGCATGGATTAATTAGTATCCATGGCTCATCTTCCAAGTTTCTCTGCTTTCAAGGTCACCTTACAGTTGCTTGACTGTTTGCCATGGCTGGGGGAGTGGTAGTGGGGGTATGGTAGTACTTGACACCACGATGAACCCCCGCCAATCGTCGCCTCTCACTCTAAACAGACCCGAAAAATTCATTTTTTTGAACTGCTTGCCTTGCATCGCTGGTCCCCGCGCTAGTTCGCTTATCATCCGCAATCATCTACATCAGCGGTTCCCAACTAAATTTTTCCAAGGACCCCTTCATCAAGGTACTACAATGACGAGGACCCCCACTATCTAAAGTTACCTAAAAAGAACCAAAATATGTGAAAAAATAAATCAAACTAATGCTATAAAACTTAGGATTTATTCGTGAAAATACAGAGTATTTACAAGGTTCAAGAGACGCCGACGAGTTGGGTTCAAGAGATACTAGCAAGTTCGGTTCGAGAGTCACTGACTTATTAACTTTAACATCGAAAGCATTTTCTCGATCTTCGTCTGTATGCCTAGATCAACATTTTAACCAACGGTCCATAACGTACGCGTAATTAACTTTCCGTGGAAAACAAAGTTTTTCAATCACTAAAATGTTGCACAAAATCACACATGTAAACAACTCGGTCAGGGACCGCACTAGCACTAGCAAACTCCACTAGCACTAACCTGTCTCCAGTACTCTGTGAGCACTAGCAATAAGTAACTAACAATATAGCAATAACTGACATCTCTGAAATACATGAAGCCAAACTAGAGTAACAAAACTAGAGTTGTCATATGAAGCCAGACGCAGAAGTCAACGTTCAGAAGCTGCAAATAAATATTTAATTTGGATATCCTAAGGACCCCTCAGCCATACCTCGCGGACCCCCGGGGGTCCGCGGACCACCAGTTGGGAACCGCTGATCTACATTACCAACCTCTCCAAGTCTCTGGTGTGTTGCGGGCTAGTATCCAACGCAAAATACGTACTTTCTTATTCCATTCTTCTATTTCATCTAATTTACTTGGTGATAATGAAAAAGTCCCTAAATTATATTAAAATTTTCCAAAATTGGCTATTATATTACTTGCAAAAAATGGGAATATAGGAGCACCTCAACAAAAATTAATTTATTCATTTTGCTTATTTTTAGTAAGGCAAACAGTGTTTGCTATGTTTGCCTGGAGGAGGCGCCACTGATTGTACTTCCACGTCCTTAAACCAGTCTGGACTTATGGAGTTCAGCTTTGGGGCTGTACGGCTCAGTCAAATCGAGACATCTTTCAAAAATTTGAGAACAACGTGCGAAGAACGGTTTTCAATGCACCGAACGTCTCCACCATGAGCTTCGGATCGAAACAATAAACGTTGCTACAAAGCGACAAGCTGTGAGATGTCTACATCGACTAAGATGCCACCATCAACGAGGAAGCAGTCCAACTCCTCGATACAAGTGATATCATCAGAAGATTGAAGCGAAACATCCACCACAATTAACTAAACCTGTACCTTAGTTTTGAATACTTATCCATGTTTTCCAAATAATATTGTCAATAAGTTATACTTGGTGCAATAAAGAATATATTTTTTAAAATTGAATTTTGGGACTCAAAACATTGTGAGGGTTCTTGCAACGCAGTAGATAAGTAGTGTTCAACTACTACTCTGATTATCAATCCGACTTTTAGGAAAGTTTTAGAATTTATTTTGCAAGTTAGACTTATTATTTATGGGACGCTTATTATTTCTTCAACAATCAAAATCTTGACCTAAAGGCTCAAATCTTGTTTCTTAACACGAGTTACAAATGAATACGAGGTTACATCCACATGGGTTAGTTTAAAGCCGGGTTCACTTAGGTGCGTAAATGGATGCTATTGGCGGAGCGGGAGCGATCTTTGCGGATATCAAGTGTATCGTTTAGAAAACGCTGCAAATTATTACACAATGGTTTATTATTTTTTATTTTTCTATATAGATCACTCGTCTGCAAAGCCACCAACCACCCAACATGAAGAAAAACATCGATCGATTTTTGGTCAGCTTTAATTTGAACGGAGATTAGGCCTCTTTTGCGATTCACGCTCGTGTTTCTGATTTATCGTACGTCCAAACTTCAAATTCTCGTAGTGAGCGAACGATTTGTCCTACAGAGCTCCGGGTGGTCTGAAAAAATTCTAAAAATTCTATAGAATCTTAAATTTAAGGAAAAACAATACCTTTATATCAAAATTTTTTGAGTTAGGGCGTTTTCAAAATTTCAAAATTGATTTTGGAACCCTTGGAAGTGACTTACATTAACCAAAATCTTCGAGGCACAACTAGACCCCAAATGGAGCCTACATACCAAATTTCATCAAAATCGGTCAATGCTAAGTGGCAAAAGTGCCGCGTACGGCGGACGGACGGCCAAATTTTTATTCGATTTTTGGATTCTACGTACCTTCAAACGTAAACCATCAAATTTTGAGGGGGTGTTAAAATTTTTTTTTCTTGGTCGATTCCAAAGGTTCATTATTGAAAATAATAAACCAAAATTAGATAATTTACGCATTTCGGACAAACTTCGGCCAACTTAGAACCGTGCTCTCGTCGTTTGACTCTGTGATCGTGTTTTTGACAAAACAATCCGAATTATTGTTTTGTTATCTGGTTAACCCCCACTTCTCTCTTTGCGCATTACGCATAACGGACCGCATCTATCCCAGCTTAGCTAGTAAAATTGCAGTAGGCAAGTATACGCTTTCTACAATACGATTATTCAAGTAGGTACCTATGTAGGTCTTTTGTGACTGAATATCCAATATTTTATCGAGTTAAACTATGTTTCATCCCGTTGATATGCATTAATCACTTCAAATACTTCTTACATACATAAGTAGGTACTTGGAACTTTCAAAGCTTGAAAGTATTTTATAGTGTCGTCAGCCAGGATCCTATCTCGGGGAACTCGGCCGACCTGACGCATTTCCCAGAGGAGGAATTTAGCCTTGCATTCTCCCGCAAGGTTGGTTCAGTCCGTTTGGCCTCAATGATCAAAATTATGAAAGAGAGAAGATACGACCTGCACCCCTCTCCAACTGTACCTTCCTTCCTCTACGCCTTCCTCGAACAAACGAAAATAGTCTGCGTCGAGTTGTTGCCTCTGCGAGTATTGTCCGCGGTTTCAACCTGGCTGACATTTGATCAGATCTTCCTGTTGGTTGGGGCCCCAGTTTCTGCCTCCAGAGCGGAGGTGACGCGTTCCTGCTATCTTCTCATCTCCTGTTCTGGCGGTGCCTTTTCCACCGGTTGGAGCTGATTCCAGTTGTCACACTACATTTTACCCAACTTGGTCTCTCTCAGTTGCAACGTCCTCTGCCTATCCACATTTCTTGTTATTATTCAACTACAAATATCGAGAATAGGAGCAGGCATAATAATACACAAATTAGGAAAAACGAAGTGAAGATAAACGATTGGGATATCCAGCTAAGGTAATTTATCAACCTTGAAACGTAGGTAAGCTATCTCTCTATGCGGAGCCAAAATCACTGCACTTATCTACCAAATTATGTGTACAACCTAAGTCATTTTGAAACAATAACATCAGGAAAAATAAAAAAGAGAAAGCCGTGATCTTGAACGTCATCTAGATCTAAATGACAGGAACATAGGATGAAGAAGGAAACATCCTGAGAAGAGCACAAACAATATTCTATTGATCCAACCGAAGAGGCATTTAAAAGAATGCTAGAAGTCAAGATGGCTTATTTAAATGAGACAAGATTAAATACACTTAGCACTTAAATACATTTAGCAGAAAGGAACCGACTTGAGTCAAGATTTGACAGGATTCTATCAGGAAAATAGAATTTTCGTTGAAATTAACGAATTTTGGAATTCAAAAAATCATATAATAACCATTAATCCCTAATTACGCGTTTCAAATACGAGTAGAACCACACTAGTTGTCGATTGAACACACTATTTTGCATTCCTGAATATCCTTAGGTGAGAAAAATAAATTTTTCCGCGGAAATCTAGCAGGCGGGAACCTGAGTTCCCATTCAATAGAGTCGAGACTTTTGGGGTAGAGTTTCTGTAGGATCAACCTTTGGCTCCATATGAGGAGTTGGGGGCTGGTTTTAAAATAAATCAGAAACACGAATGTGAATCGCAAAATACTCTACACCGACCGGAATAGACCTGATCTCCATTCAAATTTCAGCTGATAAATTCTTTGAATAGAGCCGGTTAGACCCGGAGAAAATCTGAGTTCTATGCAGCAGGATAAGATCATTTACAGTGTTTTGGTTTATTATTTTCAATAATGAAACTTTGGAATCGACCAAGAAAACAAAAGTTTAACCCTCCTCAAAATTTGATGGTTTACGTTTCAAGGTGCGTAGAATCCAAAAATCGAACAAAAATTTGGCCGTCCGTCCGCGGCACTTTCCTTCGTTACCATGGACCGATTTTGATGAAATTTGGTATTAGGGCTCCATTTGGGTCTAGTTGTGCCCCGACGCTTTTGATTGATGACACTTCCAACGGTTGAAATTTTGAAAACGCCCTAGCTCAAAAAATTTCGATATGAAGGTATGGTTTTTCCATCAATTTAAGATAGTATTGAGTTTTTAGAGACCACCCGAAGCAGTTCGTTCCCTACAAGAACTTAAAGGTTGGGCTCACGAAAAATAAGAATCGCAAGATTGAATCGCAGAAAAAGGCCTAATCTCCTTTCAAGTTTTAGCTGGCCAAAATGCTGAGTACTTGAGTTGTACTCAGTTTTGCGTCTTTAGCAACCAGTAATCGAATTTTCTAATAATTGGGGCAACCTCAATTCCCCGTTTCTTCGAACTGAGCGTGAAGCATTTATTTCTTCCAAATAAACTTGATAGTGAAGTAGGTACGTGGTAGGTAGGTTGCAGGTAACTATGGTTGGTAGGTGGTGACTATGGCAAAGCCGTGTTCTCTGCAGACGAGCGATCTATATAGAAAAATAATAAACCTTTGTGTAGTATAATTTGCAGCGTTTTATACATGAAGTTATCAGATTAATCTCTCGTCGTAGGAAAGTAAATTTGATTATTTCAACAAATACTTGACCTAATGATAATAAACATATTTGGTGGACTCACTCCAACTCTTTAATTTATACTCGTAATAATTGAATAAATTTGAAAAGCCAAGCGCCGGGTTCTTCAGTTAGAATAAGTACTAGTAAACTCGGAGGTCGGAATAAAAACTTGTGTTCTCGGCGAGGCAGTGTTCGAGGGAATCCGGTTGTCCTACCTGCGATTCCACCATGATCGGGTGAAATGTTGTGTGAAAAAATCTGGAGAAAGACCTGTCAGACGGGTGGCTAACGAGGGTCAACGAATCGAATGACATTATGCTGTCACTGGGGTTAACTCAAACAAGTTATAATCCACCTATGACTTTTCGTTCGATTCAACGTGATTGATATCGTCGTTCTATTTACTGAAAATAGCAGGGGACTGTAGGCTCAGGTAGGAACACGTCTGTGAGCATCCGTGATAGTTGCAGTAACTTCCACTCAGTCTAGATAGCTGCCGATAACACAGAATCCACAGTTCTCTGAAAGCCGATTTCACGAAAATATTCGTAATATGTGATTAAAATCAATCGATCCTTTGACGAACCTTTGAATTTATTCATTGATTATTAATAGTTGGATTTCTTTCACCAGTGTATTACTTCGTTTCCATAAAACGTTGGTTATCAAATGTCGATTTGAACTGAACGCTGATTCAACAGTGTAATGGTAGATGATTTTTCGGTATGGGAAAGTGATAACGAGTGATAGCGTTGTTGTTGATGTGCACTAGGGATGGGTATCGATACTCGATATTTCAAAATATCAATACTTTCGTACCGATACTCGATATTTTAATATCGATACTGCACTATCCGATATTTTTGGATATCGATACTTTGGATCCGATATTTCTAAATATCGAATATCGATACAGTTCTCGCGGAAAATTCACCATAATGGCTAGAAAATGAAGTAGGTAGAGAGGCTTTTGGGTCATTACTCTTTGGTTGTACAAATAACGTAATATCTTGGATAAAATCACTCTGCCAGGACTCTTGATGGTGAAAAATGAAAAACATTGTTGAAAAAATTCTTTTTCTTGAGAATATTGGATAATATTGATAGTTTGTGACACTAAAGTATCGATACTCGATATTTTAAAATATCGATACTCATGCCCAACGATACTTGGGATATCAATACTCGGATACAATACAGTATCGATACTAAATATCGATACTTTTGTAACAATACCTATCTCTAATGTGCACATTACTACTCAGTGTACTCTACCTTACTACATCATGTTGAGTAGGTACCTATGAGCATGAACAAAGACCTTTTCTGCGTTAATTTTGTTCTCTTCCCTCCAACATCAATCAAAATGTAAAAGCAGCCTATTTTAATGCGGCTCATTTTCGTGATTACAAAAGAAGAACACTGGTCCCCAGATGTATGTGGGTGTAAAAACTTTAGAAGGCACTCAAAAATTTAATAAAGTCGTAAGTCGTAGTTGATTAGATCTAGAAGAAATTTTCTTCTTTTCTATGGTCGATTTATCACAAAAGACGTAGGAAAAGCCCGACATCGATGTTTTACTTGAGATCCCCGGAAAACGTTGATTTGTGCTGCCTTAAGTTACTTCGACCAATGTGGTTGAGAATGATCAGCCGAGATACCTAAATTATGCCTACGTATCGAAACTGAAACTCATCTAGATTGTTACTCATCCTACACCTTAATGGGGAATTTGCCTCACATTTTTTTTTTTTTTTTTTCGAATGAGGGTTTATTTTTATGGAATAAAACCATAGTGAGCTGCTCGAAAACGCATCCAAAAAATTTAGAGAATTTAAGGAAGATGGAAATTTTAAATGTGGTGGCAATGTGTAAGAGGCAGCCATGTTTGAAACGTGACGGATATTCTACCAATCTGACTTCAAAGGAGGTTCTGTGGCGCTTACCACAGAAGCGGAACATACACGAACTTTTATCTTCCGAGTAGTGCGCACAAGAGTGCGCCGCAAACTGGCAGGAAGAACCCAGACACAAAAGTGACCAAAAGAAACAATATTACTCACTTTTTTACAATACGAATCTACCTACTAGTTTATCAAGCATTATTAGTCTTCATCTTCTCTTATTTAGTTTCAAGATTTGAATCACATTATTCGAGTAGCCATTTCACTGGATCGTTTTGTGTGGCGGTGCTAGAACTCTGTCTGTTGTCGGAGTTGTTTTCGCGTCGTTTTTTTTTTCTTCGTATGACGTCAACAATATTCCTCGATTTTCGCGGTGTTTTGTAACAGAGGTTCACTTGTTTAGTCATTTTCTCCTACGGTAATTTTTTCCCCTTGGTTATTCCTAGTGTTAAACGTTATTCTAGGGCCCTATTATAGGATTTGACTTGAAATTCCAGAATCTAAAATTGAGGCAAATTCCCCATTAGGAAGTAGGCCATAAAAATCCATGCAGTTTTCTATTTTGATGATGCAAACGTAATACATCCATAACCAGTATTAATTCTTGCACATTAGTAAATTTAACCCTCGTTTGGTCATCTATACATAAAAACATAAAACGTATACATCTTAACAAGTTTTACCTATACATCTTAACAAGTATCTTACCTATACATATATCTTACCTTATACATAGGTACATCTTACCTATACATCTTAACAAGTATCTTTAACAAGTTTTATTTAACACTAGGGAAGAATTTAACGCTCTTTCCAACGGTATAATTACATTTGAATTTTAACTGTTAAACAAGGGAATTATGGCTGTTTTAATGGCGTAAGGTCGAAAATACGAAAAAATCTTAAAAGTGAAAAAAGTCCGATTTTAAGGGGGTTGAGAAAAAAAAGTCACGAGACAAAAAAAGTCGGAGAAGATGGGGGCGGGAGGAGTCGAACAATCGAAGGTGAAAACAAGCTTTTGAAGTGGTCATTTCTCTCGAGTACACCAACAAGTTCCGACGATTTCAACGTTCAAACTCGACTTTTTCAAACAATTTCGCGCGAGTAAACTAACACTTTTGTTGATTTCGACGTTCAAACTCGACATTTTCGAAAAATCGAAGGTGAAAACATGCCTTTGATGTGGTTATTTCTCTCGAGTAAACCAACGAGTTGAAAGTGTGTAAGATGGGTGGAAATAGCACCTTTTTATTCACAAGGGATATAGAGAAATATATTCCCTCATAGTTTTGTGCAAACTGCGTTGGGGCTGAGAGGAACATCATAATGCTTCCAGTACCTCCCTTTTCAGTTATCCTAAAGGCTTAGAGGAATTAGGAAATACATTCGATATTAGCAAACAAATATCTTCAGAAAAAATAGAGAAGAAAAGTTATTTCAAACCTCGTAATTAGGGAAATGTTACTCAGTCGGTTTTCCACCTACAAAAATCGTTATCCACTTGTTGGAATGCTCTCGAATTATGCTGATAACAAAGAAATCATGTCAAACATGGTACGTACCTAAAGCTTTTTTGCGGACAAAATGTTGGATTGTCCCCAGCGATAAGACTACTAATCTTGATAAGACTACTCTTTTAAATAAAGATGAATGTTATGGATATCATGTGTGATCTGTAGGAAATAATTCTTGTCAAATGATTTTCAAAATAACGTGTGGTGGGCTAAAAATATTCTCTCAAATCGACACCCGGTCATCGAGATGAGACGAAGCGTTCCAGTCCAGAAATGTACTAACAAGACTTTGCACTGTGACTACTGAATGTTTTAGTCATTGTAAATTAAATTTCTGAAGATGTTTTAATAAACGTTATGTAGGTACAATTATTTTGTTTGTAATCATTCCATTTCTCAAAAATCCAAATTGTCGATTACTAGGTCTGACGGACTCAGTGCTACCATTGGTGTCAAATATTCATGTTACTATGTGAGGGTTAATAGTCTCCAGTTTCAAAGTACTGGAAGGGCTCATTCCGGCTGCTCCCTGCCTCGTCATTCTTACCCTCCAGAGCTTCAGAGGTTTAGTATCAAATTTCAGCCGAGTAGGTTGAAGTCTCAGGTCCATTAGCAGCCAACCGAACTGTATCCTCAAATCTTGTTAGAAAAGAACACCCTGGGAAAACGAGGATGCCCAGAAGTTGAAACCACAGTAGGAACTACTCGTATTTTCAGACGTGAATTAGAGTTTAGGCAGGTACATATTTGCAGTACCTACTAGGGAATGCCCTACATAAGTTTCCTAGAAGTCCTAATTAGTAGGTGCGTAAATCTCTAGTTAGTATAATAGAATGTACCCAGTTCCACAGATTCCAGTTTGGCCTTGAAGGTATTGGTAGCAAATAACAAAATTAGATAATGTAGGTTATCCCTAAAACTACCGACTTCATTCATGTTCGAGTTAATATCGAAGGTGTTGTTGATGCAAGGTATATCGGATACCTAATCATGTTCAAGATTGATACCTAAGGTGATGATAGGGATCTCAGATACCTAATCATGTTTTCGAAAACAGTCATGTAACAAGTGTACCTGAAATTTCTTGCAAAACACACACACACAAAGTGAATGAGTGACAAGAGCGTTCGGACCAAACAAAGCTTATAATATAAGCGCGGAAAGCGAAAAGGGACCTCTTGTCGGCGTTCGTCGAAATGGAGTTATTGCTATTTTCTTAATCTGTATGGATTTATGAAGAATTTAAGACCAAAAGCATCCTTGTAGCTCAAAAAATGACGAATCTGCAGTATTTTAGTGTTTTATAACAGAAAAAATGGATTTTGAGAAAAACAACCATAAACTTCAAAATGCTACCTTAAATTCTTAGATTCTTAAATTGATATTTTCTTATTTAGGTTACTTTCGATTAGATTCGATCTTTCAGGCCTATACACTTGGGTTCTAGAGGGTCCAAGGATCAAAAATCGATAGAAATTGAAAAATTGATACTTTCGACCTTCTACCAGTTTTTAGCATTCTCCTCGAAATCAGCTTTGCCGACAAGAGGTCCCTTTTCGCTTTATTAACATATTATGTCACTTGAAAACATGATATACGAGTACACTGTGTTTTTGTATTACAGCCTAGGCCAGGAATCCATCCACATGCTCCATGATTCAACATATATTCAACAATACATTGGATACTTTTTTTTTGTGAGGTTTCTTTGTGAAAATAAGGATATTTCCCAGATTTTAAGCGACACTTGGATAATTCTCATAAATAGCTACATGGCTGAAGGAAAAACCCGTTATTCCCCAAGTATTACTAGGTAGGTATCTAGAATCAGAAAATTTTCAATCAATATGCCATGATATCGATATTTTTTATTCAGTTTAGATACACATCTACCAACAAAACCCTGCATTACGGAAAAAGAACAATGCTGCATTAGCTGAGCATTTCTATTACTCATTATGAAGGTAAACATATCTGCGAATGAAGTTCACTGCTCGTGTTCCTACAGTTCATTTTGTTTTTGTTTTTAAACCAATTCGTGACTTCGTTTCGAAGGAAATTCGATACAATACTAGTGGATGCTATCTGATGTCCTGTAGGTTAGCTCTGTTAGTTTGGTAGATTCTCCATGCTTTTGAAACTTTCATCGAACATATCAGATAGCTAATAGGTAGGTGTCCCTACAATGAAGAGTCGAGATCATGTGATGCCATCTCGTATGTCCTAAAATTCTGCAGGAGATGGTCGGATTTCAGAATTTATTTGGCAACCTGAAATAGGACCATCAATAAGAAAGTTCCTCGAAAACGGGTGTTCTGATGTGCCTGACCTCTCATCCGACCGGTTTGGTGGGTCCAAAATTCTTTTAGGAGTTGTTGAAACACTTCGGTACCTATGCTGCTGGGTAACTCAACAGGTGGGTATGTAGGTATCTTTAATCTATTGCCTATTCGTAGGATCTAAGATATAGTGGCTTGTACGTTCTCTATAAAGGTACATTACTATAACGGTACCAAAACGATTGTTGGCGTTTGCAGTTGATTATGTATGTTCATGGCCAAATCATTACCTACGATAGGCAGAACGGTACCTACTCAAAGCTACATTACGGCAAGCGACTACACCTCCACTGCGTTACAAAAACAAACAAAATCAAACAGCTGGGAAGGAAGGAGGAAAGGAGAAGAAGAAAAAACGGATTTATGCAGATTTGAGTTTTGGAGAAGTAAAAGTTAGAAGTATAGAAAGAAGAAAAGTCAAAGAAGGAGAAAGGATATTATCATCGCATCAGCCGAAGAAAGAAAATCAACATACCGACCAACCTACCGACCAACCTACTGACAGCGGAGTTACTACCTACTACCAGCGAAGTACTACCTACTCCCAGATCACCAGACCATCACAGCAGAGATGAGTAACGATTAAGGATAAAGAACTTATAAGGAGAACTTTAATAAAGTAGTTTCAAATATGAATTAAGTTGTACCTGATTCGTAGAATCGTAGGTAAATCTATTAGGATTTGAGCATACAAATCATTAAGCAATAACAATACCGTTACATTGGCGCCCAACGAAAAATAGAGAGGAACCCTCTAACCTAAATTATCTTACAGATTGTTTCATCTTGACCGACCCTGATACCCGAAATGCATCCAGTGACTCGAAGCAGATCGAGAGCGAAGGCGCTGGAGAATGAGGCAATTCACTCCGATTCATCTCAGCATGGTATGTCGTTGTATAGTCCTAATCACTCTCGGGATGAATCACATGATAGGCATACCGAATTCCATTCAATACAAAGAGATAGAAAATTAGGTTCCAATTCGGACGTAATTCAATCAACCCATAACTCAGAATTTGTATCTTTCGATGTATTCAATAACGCAATTTCTACAATTACTTATACTTTAGAAAGAATAGAAAATAGAGTTGAGTCACAAATCGAAAAAATGATGGAACAAATAAAACATATTAACCTAGATAGAGATAGTTTGAGGGAAAACTCATTGCAGGAGGAGTACCGAAATTCTGAAAAGAAAAATGATTTCCGCTTCAACAACTTAGCTCAAAATCAAGAATATTTCAACAATACCATCGAACGAATTACCCGAGAGATCAAGGTTCTTCAGGAGAAGATAGAAACGAAGTTCGAACAAGTAGACGAAATTATTAAAGCCAGTAACAATAACAAGTTTAAGGGAGATTACTCTACAGCCGATAAAAAAGACGACAAAGATATTTTAAATTACGTGAAAGAAAACATAGTATTTGGAAACAGCACTTTTGACATAGCACCGCAATTCTTACAAAACGGTAATAACAATACCGTTACATTACTCAAGTGTATAAAAAAGTCAAAATAAGAATTTTCAAGAAAAAACGCTGCAAATCATTGCCCAAAGGTTTATTATTGTCTGTATAGATCACCCTTCTGTATAGATCCCTCCCTACCAACCATAGGTACCTACAAGGGCATCTCAACCCCAACCACCCAAAGTGGATCAGTGGTTTAGTGGTTTTTTAATATAACAAGATGACCAACGACTCATTAGATCATGTCTGACACTTACAAGATCATCAAAAAGGGTGTCCTGGAACCAAACAGCAATACTCCACGAATGGGGTGTGCGCCTGGGTAGGAAAAACTGTTTATTGTTCTTTTTAATCTAAGGTAGACCTCATTCTGAGAGTTTTGGTACCAACCGCGGCCTTCTAGCGTGTGTAAATCTTTTCCTATGAATTTTTAAAGTTTCGACCGCTTATGACGTCACAGTGGGCTGGGGGGTCCCACCCAGGCGAGAGGGGCGCGTGACGTCATAAACAGTCGAAACTTTGAAAAATCATAAAAACAGATCTACTCACGCTAGAAGGTCGCGGTTGGTGCTATAATTCTCAGGATGTGGTCTACTTTCGATTAAAAATCTTGAAAAAACAAGCCGCACCCCCCATTGGTAGTGACAACAGAAGGTTTATCCACACTCAAAAACACAAAACCCCCAAAAATTGACAAAATGTCATTCAGAAAGGGTAGTTCCTTTCTCGATTATCCTAATCATGGACTATTTTGTAAACCACTGCGTCCTTCAGTCTCCAATGGCTACTTGAGAGACCACGACTGCTTGATGAAAATGCTGTCATCTTCTGCAATGTAGTTGCGGACGATGAATGTTCCATGAACATCATGGAACAGGGAGGAACAGAACGGAGAGAGGATTAACCAAGTAAGTTCTTGCAAAGCAAAATGATGTAATTGGGAAAAAAATGCAGATCTTCTTTGCCCTTAGAGATTGGTGTAGTATAAAAATGTCCAATAACCACTAATATTCAACGTTAAATGCATCGGATCTTAAACAGGTACGCTCAGTCTCTAAAACGACAGAACAAGCTACACAAAAGATCTTAGGAATTCAACAGAACAAATAATATTATTCTAAAGAAACGGGCTCTCAAAAATTGAACAAAACTTAGAACGTTGGAATCATTAGTCCCTAAATCGGGACCGGAAGAGACCGCAGCAGGTGGTGCGATGACATCCTATGGGAACTCACATGAAAACGATCGTGTTTCCCACGGAATATCGATTTCCTTCAGTCGACGATAATAGTACGGAGCAATGAAAACGAGTTACTCTGGTAACACGCGATCAATCCTCGCGTTCTTATGGGGAACTATAATAGAATCAGATGGTACATGATATACCTCGAGAGATGAAAATATTTCTTGGACTCCGGTTCGTTGGAATTTTCTTGGAATCTTTATTCATCATAATAGTACACAAGGAATTGCAAATCTGACTTACATTATGTTTTAAAAATTATGATATTTTTGTTATTCATTTAGGTTTATTATTTTCAATAATGAACCATTGGAATCGAGCGAGAAGAAAAAATTTCTAACCACACTAAAAATTTGATGTTTAACGTTTCAAGGTACGTAGAATCCGAAAATCGAATGAAAAATTTTCCGTCCGTACGCCGTATGCCGCACTTTTCTTAGCAACACTGGACCGATTTGGTTCAAATTTGGCATATGGGCTCCATTTGGGGTCTAGTTGTGCCGCTAAGCTTTTGGTTGATGTCAGTCACTTGTAAGCTCTAAGGGGAGAAAATTAAAAGTTGCAAGGTTTTTCAAGAGTGCCCCAGCTCGAAAACTCTCGAAATTAAGGTATTTTTTTACCAATTTAAAAATAGCATTGAATTTGTTTAAAAATTTGAGACCACCCGGAGCTCTGCAGGATTTGTCCTGTCCTGTCCGTTCGCTCCCTACGAGTACTCAAGGGTTTCCCTTCGACAAAACAGAATCACGAGTGTGAATCACCCAAGAGGTCTAATCTCCGTTGAAATTTCAGCTAACCAAATCGCTGTTCGTTTCTTCGAGTTGTATTCAGTTATGCTTCCTTACAAACCAGTAATCAAACTTCCATATGAAGCTCCCTATTACTTCGAATCGAGTGTAAAGCGTTTATTTCTTCAAAAACAAACTTGATTGCGAAGGTGTGAAGGCATGTAGTAGGTAATAATAGGTACATTTGGATGGTATGTAAAAACAATTATTAAACTATTTCACATTATTTATTAGCAAATTATTTCACAAAAGAGTAGATCATTCGTCTGCAAAGATCACAGCTTTGCCATTGTCACAATTTATTAATTTTTTGTTTTTTACCTACCAACCAGAGGTACCTACTAACTACCTACTAGGGCATTTTTGAAAATTTAAACCTTCATTTTCACCCCTTAGAAGTAGAGCCAAAATGGGAATGAAGGGTTGAAATTTTCAATAATCTTCTAGTAGGTAGTAGGTACCTATGGTTGGTAAGTAAAATAATAAACCAAAACAAAAATATATAAATAGTGACAAAGATCTTTGCAGACGAATGATCTATAAGGGAAAATAATGAACCTTTGTGAAATAATTTGCAGCGTTTTCAGATTTCACAACTACTTGACTATAGAACGACTTTGGACTTAGATAGGTCAAACCTCATAATCTGGAAAACTTGAAGTTAAAATACCTACGTATTATCCTTCGGTACCTAAGCATTACAAGAAGCCTCTTCAGATGGTACATTCCACGTGAAACTGCTTCGCAAGTCATAGAATCCCACGAATTCAGACATGATATTTATGTATATAATAAACATAGGTAAGTAAGAGTATATTATAGTCATAATATATCATGTACTTCACCGTTCATTTAGAAACTTGGTAGTTTGAAGTTCCGAGCTGTAGATTTCAAGATCCCACATTGCCGGTAGTTTATTGTTATTTCAACATTCAAAAGAAAGATTTAAAGAGATTTGAAATCTTCAACACCGAAAATTGAGGAGAAGATTGCTTTACACCTTATTTTTGGTAGATTACATAAATAATGTCACAAAGGAAACTTTTCATCGTCTGAAACGTTCAACTGGAACTTGGCAAAGTGACTCAGGTGTCAACATCAACTTTACCTGGTTTTGGCAAATTTACACCTCGGTCAAGTTGTTGCCCATTTCCAACACAACCACGTTGGGAAAATATTTCTACTTGTTTATCAAATCTTGAGAATGTAATAAATATGAAACATTTATTGACATTTTCATGTCTTTGCCCTGGCATATAGCACAAAAAACGAAATAGTGTTACAGTGCCTTTATAATGATTTCCGCATACAACGACCCCGTTGTTAGGTTTGTTCCTTTTCTACACTTTTTAACCCACAAAAATCGTTCACCACTCGTTGGAAAGCTCTCGATTTAACGAACATTTTCATGTTCTCCATAACATATTGACTATACGAATAGCGGAGCTATGGGCATAACTGTTCTCATATTTTGTTTACAAACTAATGATCGTGAGTGTAGAAGATAATTAATCCGGAATCGTCTATTTTATTGAAATTAGGTACCTACCTCTTAATATTAATAATTGTGTCAATTTGTAACATAATATATCTACACTCTTTCGTAGTACCTACCTCTTTACATGGTACCTACCTCTCCTATTAACTGTTGGTAGTTGACATAGGTAAAGACATGAAAATGTCCCAATGCGTTGCAGACTCGTATGCAAGCGTTTTTGGTGGTATTTTGCTTCCGAGTCTACCAAGGTAGTTTTCACGATCTCGGATCTCTTCCTATTATACAATATTAACCAAAATAAACATCGCAACTGTGGAGGAAATACATGAAATAGCACGTAGAAATCAAATTGGTGCAGATTATATGTAAACCTACCAACTTTTTTTATTTGATCGAAAAAAATAAGCAATCAAACAAACTAGGTACCTAGTCGACTATCTTTGTTGACCAACAAGGCAACAACATCTTGCCATAGGGATGTCCCAAAAGTATCGATACTTCTTGAAAAAAGTATCGATACATATCGATACTTCTTTTCCCTGATATATATCATAGTATCGATACTTTTTTTCCAGTATCGGAGGCGATACTTTTTTTAATCTGACATTTTATCTGTTTCAACACCCACGATACACCTACTTGACAGTACCTCTATCTTTACGTAGATTGTTGGGAGACCGACAAACTTCAACAAATTTAACAAAGATGATGTACCACCACCTCAAGCGCTCTATGATAACCTGCTGTCCTCCATCATCTAGGAAGGACCATCAAAATATTAACCCAAACAAGTGCAATACGAAAACAAGTTCCTAAACAAAAACAAGTTTTAAAATAACAAAATGAGTGATTTATTGTTTTGTTCATTTTATATAAATTATTTTTCTCGTGATGGAGAGATGTCACACAGATGGAGAGAAACATAAACGACAATTTCACCCATTTTTTGTGAAAGTATCGAAAAGTATCGATACTTTTTGAAAGTATCGTATTGATATTTTTTGATACTTTCTAGATGTATCGATACGATATTATATCGATACTTTTGAAGTATCGGACATCCCTATCTTGCCACACAAAAAACAGAATATCCTTTTCTAGGAGGTTATAACCTTCTGAACAAGCTTCCCAACTTAAACCTGAGATCATAAAGAAGATATGCAGAGGCTCTGCAAAGGTCTCACTAGATCGCCGCGCCTCAAAATTCTGAACACAACGGTATAATAGCCTCAAAATCGAATTTTCGCGAATTATGAGATATCACTTATAGGCCGACGCAATATTATAAAACTGTCTGACAGTTTTACTTCACAGCTTGTACCTACCTAATTTATTTTAATATTGTACGCAACACGTTGGACAGCCAAATATTTTATGAAAGGTTCAACTTCTTCCTATGATTCTCATACAACCAGAAAAACTAAGCTGATATTGTATACAAGTAGATGCCTAGTTATTTCGATAGTGTGGAATGCAAGGAACTTTGTCTTATTTGTGTTGTTTAGAGTTACATGAGGCCGCTCAACCTGATACCTCCTCTGTGTATATCACTGATGATACGACGGGATAGGAGGAGGCCGAGGAGTGGTAGTAGTTCGCCTTGCGCCTCCAACGACCTTGCTTTTTCAAACCCACAGCCTTTTTCAGTCTGCTACTCCTTCGAGAATCCGAGTGTTTTTGCCTTTTTTCTCTTTTTCCAATCAATCGTGCGTGAGTGTGTTGGGCTCAGACTGTTTTTAGTAAGGTGTGACGTCAAGAAATTGGTGGGATGCTCCATGCGGAAAAGAATGGACTAAGTGGTGCAGACTAAACACAAAGGCATTGTATGAAAACCATCATTCTTATATAATAAATTACTTCAACCCAGCCAAGAACTTAGCCATTCTATTGACTCTAATATCCACATTCACACGGATCCCTCAATTTGGACAACGTGAGATAATCATCAGGTTGGCGAAACCTCGTTGTCTTTGGCACCAAGCTGCATCGGCGTGTCTCCTGCTCTCGAAGCTTGTTTATCGAGAGCTAAGTATCTTGGTCACGTGGACTGCTTCTTGAAGGCGTATCAAAATGCTCCGACCTGCCATATCACTTCCAACCGGCCTATTAACCCGCTCTAGACGACTCTAAACAACGAGCACCTCCAAGAATCACGTGCACTTCCATCTATTAGCTGGATAAAATGCAGAAAAGTCACGGGAGCTCTTCCTCGCAAAACGTTCAACGATTATTAAGATGAATTTTCTTGAAGTAAACTTCATTATATTCATCACACGTGATCTTCTACAATTACTTGAGTCAATATAATTACAGTAATTCTAACTCGTAATTACGTAAATATATTGTATCTAAAGCAGGTCATGAAAAACAAGCCAGTTATTGTAGTTTAATTGCAACAATAACTATTCCCAGACTGTGATGAAGAGGAGAAGAGTTGGTTTTATCTTTCACATAGCTGACCTGTGCTTCTCCCAGTCATTTTCAAAGGTCTAAAGAGAATATTTGAGAAATTTCAACGTCCTATAGAACGGGTTGAAGAGAAGTCGGTTTCGTTGTTCTCGCAAGTGATCTGACAACTTCCAGTGCCCACCAGGGGGCTGTGAACCAAATTCCTATGACGAACAAGGGATAGATAGTTCACTCTCGGTTGAACGACTTCCTCCCAATAAATTTCTGTGGTCCCCCAAGAGGCTCTGAAACAAGTCTCGACACTTCGGTGAACGGGAGAGAATTTAATTCCATCGTCGATCAACTAAAAAACGTCAGGCACATAGCTTCCTCGTATCCATAACCTGATTATTTAATCTCATAATATCAATCTAGTACCTTGCACTACCTTCATGGGGGACCATCTGCAAGCCAATCTGAACAAACCCTCAACATTTCATCAAATTCAGAAGAAAAATGTAGATATTAGGGACGTAGCAAGGATTTTACGTTTGTGCATACGCAGAGGCTACGCACAAACTATCCTCATCCAGGGATGATGATTTTATTAGGGACCATCTACACGCCATCCCGCACAATCCCTGAAAATCTCATCGAAATCGGACAATAAATTCCTATAGTTTTGCCCGTTACAAGGATTTCATGACAAACCCACAGACAGACACGTTACCAAACTTGTTCAAATAGGCTTAAAACGTAAAAAACTAATGGAAATTTTGATTTTCGAGAACTTTTTTTTTCAACCTTGACAAGTGAAAACAATACTTCCTCTACCTTGGTAGACTCAGAAACAAAAGGACAACGAGATATCAAATTATTACGTAGGTACCAAATTTTAGTTGATCTACTGACCAGAGAAATCAGAACGGCCCAACATGTAACATCTACTACAGCTGAAGACCTCCCCAGAACTTCGCCAGTATTATGTGAAAACCCCCATCAAAATCGGTGTAACGATTCGGATGTAATTTATTGACACAATCGACATCGATCTAGTAAGAGGTAATTTGGCTCCTTTTCATAAATAAGAAATACCTTCGTGTCACATTTCTTATTTCTCCCAAATTACATTTTGGTTTATTATTTTCAATAATGAACCTTTGGAATCGACCAAGAAAAAAAAATTTAACACCCCCTCAAAATTTGATGGTTTACGTTTCAAGGTACGTAGAATCCAAAAATCGAATAAAAATTTGGCCGTCCGTCCGCCGTACGCGGCACTTTCCCCACTTAGCATTGACCGATTTTGATGAAATTTGGTGTGTAGGCTTCTTCTGGGGTCTAGTTGTGCCCCGAAGATTTTGGTTGAGGTAGGTCACTTCTAAGGGTTCCAAAATCAATTTTGAAATTTTGAAAACGCCCTAAATCAAAAGATTTTGATGTAAAGGTATTGTTTTTCCTTCAATTTAAGATTCTATAGAATTTTTAGAATTTTTTGAGACGACCCGGAGCTCTGTAGGACAAACCGTTCGCTCACTACGAGAATTTAAAGTTTGAACGTACGATAAATCAGAAACACGAGTGTGAATCGCAAAAGAGGCCTAATCTCCGTTCAAATTAAAGCTGACTGAAATGCGATCGAAGTTTTTCTTCATGTTGGATGGTTGGTGGCTTTGCAGACGAGTGATCTATAAAGAAAAAAAAAATAATAATAAACCATTGTGTAATAATTTGCAGCGTTTTTTAAAATTAAAATATATACGACGATATTGATCTCAGTGATTGTGTGTTTCAACACACTTGGGATCTTCTTCAGAATTTCATATGTACCACCAATACTGTGATACTTTATCGAGATGCCGTTCAGGTAAAATAGCTATTTATTTCCAAACAACACACCCACCACCCCACAATGCGATCTAAATGGTGGTCGACGAGTGGTCGTTTAATTTCGTCGAATCAAGAGACGTGGGCATGTATCAGTAGGAAGGTATAAATGGCACAACTGGACTCAATTCCGACGCCTACAATCGGACTCCCTGCTGGAGCGGTCACGAGTCATCCGAGACGTTCTTGGAACGGCCACCAACCAACCTGATGATTTCATTAATTTCCTCATTCGGTCACCAACCTGATCCATTACTCTGGATGACTCTCAGATGATGAATCTCTAGTTGGGGTAACTTCCGGAAACACGAAATTGACGAAAAACAGTAGGTATTTCTATCGTGGTATGACTGCACCAAGACAGCCCCATGTTGTCGAAAAATGAAGACACTCGACATTCGAAGACATTCGACTAGTGAATTTTTGAAAATATGATTACAAATAACACTCAAGGCTAGTTATCTCAGCCTGAAACCCACCAGGTTATCGAAGAAACGGTTATCCTATTTTCATATTGGTTTATTATTTTTAACAACGAATCTTTGGAATCGGCCGAGAAAAAAAAAGTTCAACCCCCCCTCAACATTTGTTGGTTTACGTTTCAAGGTACCTACGTTGAATCCGAAACTCGAATAATAATTTTCCTTAGTTCCCATGGACCGATTGACGTCTAGTTGTGTCCCGAAGCTTTTGGTTGATGTCAGTCACTTCTAAGGGATTTTAAAAACGCCCTAGCTCAAAAAATTTCGATGTAAAGGTATTGGTTTTTTCATCAATTAGAAATAGCAATGAATTTTTACAATTTTTAGAGACCACACGGAGCTCTGTAGGACATACCGTTCGATCCCTACGAGAACTTAAGGGTTGGACTTACGATAAATCAGAAACACGAGTGTGAATCTCAAAAAAGGCCTAATCCCCGTTGAAATTTTTGAGTTTTAGAGTTTAGAGAAATTCGAGAGTTGTTCATTTCTTCGAGTTGTATTCAGTTTTGCTTCCTTAGAAACTAATATTCAAATTTCCCATATCAAACCCCCTATTTCTTCGAATCGAGTGTGAAGCTTTCATTTCTTCCAAATAAACTTGATCGTGAAGTAGGTAAGTAGTAGGTAGGAAGAAACAAATAAAATATAACAATATATAATACAATATAACAAATAAAATAAATAAACCTTTGTGTAATAATTTGCAGCGTTTTTGACAAAACGGGAAATTTAGGGTTAAAGGGAATTTAAGGGAAGTAAATGGTTTGGTAGGGGTCATACGAAGAAAACGCCGTTGCCGGATTTCGAAAATTGCTGAGACATTTTTGTGGCGAATTATTTATCGAATCGACCCCTGAAATTATGCGCCTCACTGTACAAGCTGTGCTTTCTGTGATGTACCTTCAGTTCTAGTTTGTTACTGATGATGATCCAACAGTCGAAATCGATTCAACACTGTTCTACTTATTCCATTTTTTTTTTTTTTTTTTTTAAGAAAGGAGGAATGATGATAATGATAAGGCCAAGCAGGAAGGCTCCACCTTGAAAAATTGACACTATTTATTTACCTAATAATTTTTCTTTCCCCAGATGGATGGAGGTCATCCGCAGCCAGATATGGGCGAATTCTTATTCATAAATACGATTATGAATACAAATCATATCCGCGATTTTATGATTATGAATACGAATACAGGTATGAATATGAATACGAATACAATCGTATTTACACTTTGAATACGATTTTCCCCCGTATTCGTATTTTGGATACGGTTTTATGATTTTTTCTATAATTTCCCTAAAAATCGAATTTTTTTTAAAACAATTTTCCCTGAAAATTTTTAAAATTTTTATGATTTAAATTTTTTATGATTTTTTCTATAATTTCCCTAAAAATCGAATTTTTTTAAAACAATTTTCCCTGAAAATCATATTTTTGGTTTATTATTTTCAATAATGAACCTTTGGAATCGACCAAGAAAAAAAAGATTTTGATGAAATTTGGTATGTAGGCTCCATTTGGGGTCTAGTTGTGCCCCAAAGCTTTTGGTTGATGTAGGTCACTTCTAAGGGTTCCAAAATCAATTTTGAAATTTTGAAAACGCCCTATTTTAAAATGATTTTCTCCCGAACTATCGACATAACATGTCGATAGATAATAAATATTATTTATGACCTAACATTGTCAAAATAATCAATCAAAATTCGAAACGCTCACAAAATTCTTATCGGATTTTTCACGTAGAATCGAATGAGACCAACCCCAGGTCGCTACGACCAACCAAATAGAAAGCACGACGACATTCCAGCTGAAAATCTTTTGTTTTACGATTTGCACTGAAAATTGTTGAGCATTTAAAGCGGGATACAAGCCGTTTCGGAAGGAATTCAACTTGTGAGGTGACAGGCCTATACCAAAAATTCAGAATCCGTGAAAAAAAACAAAAATTGGAAAAAATGGATATTAGCCCGTTTGAAAGAAAATTCTTCAAATATTCTCGTATAAAATTGTGAGTTTCTTTATATGTTTACTTCTCTATCTCCGAACCTTCTGTTAATTTGTAATCAGTAGGTATATAACTATATTTACATTGAAAAGAATGATACATTCCTTTATTTTTTGTAATAAGTAATTATTTGCTAATACCTGTTCATATTCAGATGGCCTATCTTCTCAACCATGTAAATATCAAGTAGTTCTTTATAGTTTATCTGGCGAAATTTAGCGGATGTTTCGTATGAAATGGCAGAGAATTGATTATACTTAATGTAAACGAAGAAGTGGGGGCGCAACTCACTAAATTTGAAATTGATGATTACGAGGCAAACCTTTTTATCGAAAAAAAAACGTGAAAAGTTTCCTCATTCTTGTTAGGTTCACGTAAGCGAGTAGTTTGAAATGAAATTATCCGACATTTTTATCTCGAACTACATGTTTTCCAGTGGTTCTCGACTTGGCCAGCTAATAAATTCTCATTAGCCGTGACAAATATTGACACCTGTTGTTGTTAGCTGGTCACTACTTGGTTTAGCGGCTCGCGCGGCGCGATCGTCTATTTCAAGGTGCAGTACCTTCCTTGTATTGACATTCGGGTTGTGTGCGGAATAATTCGCGTCGTCTCTCGTATTTGCAGAGATAGAGCGAGCTGCTCTCGGCAAACACCCGACGGGTAGGAATTACAGAAGGCGATGACTTGAAAATTCAACTGAGTCGTCATCTTAAGCAATCGTTCGGGTGTTGTTCACCTGTTGTTGAATGTTTGTTTATGATTTAGTTTTGTTTCATGTTCATACAAATCCAGTAGAATGAGTGAAAAACTTCTTAAAATCATGCTTGTCCGTAGACAACTTAGGGCCTGGGGTACAAGTCAACGTTTAAACGAGGACACAGCTAAGCTTCGCTTAATATACATACTGCAGATCCCGTTTGGCGGGTGTACAAGTCCTTATCAGCTCGGTTTAAGAAACTGGAGTTTAGGAATCCAGAGACGACGAAGACGAAGAGAACAAAACGGCATGGAACTATAAAGGTTCCATGCTGTTCCATGTTCGTAACTGCAAAATTTTGATGAATTTCAAGGCAGAAGTTGGAATAAACATCAACTTCACATTAATGAGAATAACCTAAAACCTCAATGTGAGTTTTGCTAGAATAAAAGTGCGACGTCTTTTTCTTCAATCGACTCAAAAACCTTCATTTTAGCTTCTATCTATTGTAATACACTATTGGTGAAAGAAAGGAGTGTCGAAGAATAAATAAAAACAAACCAACGATGAAAACGACGTATTAACTTTCATGATCGACCCAAAAGTCGGTTATTCAAGAGTCTTCCCGTTCAAGAACAGCGGTTTTTCGATGATGTGGTGAGTATTTTCGTCATATTAATTTTATCTTATTTCTTATCATTAAAAGAATTTTTGCATGCCGAATACTTGCGACGATAATGTGAAAGTGGGTAGTTATAACTACTATTTCTTTCACTAACAAGCAACTTGGTTCCGAATATTGGTTGATGTACGTAAATAATCATAGCGATCGGTAGAATACCTGATAGAATGTATTACCAAAAAGCACTCCTACAAAACCAGCAAGTAGGTACCTACATCAACTTATGTAGCGCAAATTGCTCGTAATATTATAGATGCATTACTTTCTTACGTCACTCTTCATCATAGTTACCTACTTCACAACTCTTTTCATCACACCCCATTCCTTTTTTCCAGGTGATTACCATGTTCAACTGAAGATACGTCTCCTGCGTAGGGTGCTGCCCTATTCCTAATGGTCATTTTCTCCTACCTTCCCATTTTATTTTATCAATACAATATTATTTTGTAGGTATCAATTATTCTGTAACTGAGTAAAGTACCTGACTGATACCTAATAATTAAATTACTGTATCTATCACAAATCAATAATGTTTTGAGATAATGTTCTGTATATTTTTTCCAAAAAATACACAACTGTACCTTTTTTATAATTTTTGTGACTTTACCTCTCTTGATTTCGTTCTAGAAATAACTATCTTTAGTTCTTTGAAATTTGAATAAAACGCTGGAATATTTTTCTACTTTAATTTTCAAATTGTTGAATGCTTTTTCCAACTAGGTATTCCTTAAATTCAATGCATATTTGTTCAGACTAACTTCTACACTAAAATCGTCAGTGAATAATGGAACACAGTTGAATAGCTAGTACCTACAATTTATTTAATGAGATTCAATCTCAACCAAAATACTTCACCACATTGGTAACAATATTTCTCGTTACTATTCATTAAGCTGAGCTTAAACGGCCACCAGCGACCGTTTAACTTTAGTCTTAGTTTAGCTCTTATCAGGAACTAAAAGCGTAGTTTAGGAACTTGTACCCCTGCCCTAAACTGCATTCTCGGTTTAAACTGTAGTTTAATCGATGAGTGACGTTTAAACGGGTCTTGTACCCCCGGCTACACGTTACAGAATACAGTAAATCTAGTGCCCCACTAGATATCAGCGTCTCTCTCTTTCTCGCATTCATAAACGTCTCAAAACTCAAATTTCGATGAAAATCTGAGTTCGGTTAGAAAAAAACCTTTCCTACAGGAAGTTAGGTAGGGGAGTGGGGGGCACATTTGACATAGGGGCACATTTGACAATGGCTGTTTGTCACGCAAGATTGGAATTTTACCGCGATTTCGTGTTTTTGTATTGTGAAGAAGAAGAAGAAGAACCATTCCAGGTGAAAACCGTGCAGGTTACAAATCATCTAGTCGGCTCATGGCGGTTTGAGTGTTTGGACCCCTCAAAAGTAAGTTTTTTTTCATTTTGTTTTTCGATGATTACCGAGTGGATTCAGTTTTTTTTTCAAATGTAGCTCGTCCAGTTTGTCAGTCGTATATGTCTCCATGCAAGTGTTTTCCTTGGATTCTTCAAAACAATTCATCGTTCGAGGTTGGCTTGGGTTTTACTGTAATGGCTACCCTCGGGGTAGTTTTGACAGTTTTGCTAGGGGAACATTTGACATATATTTTGACACATATTTTTATATACCTATGAAGTTTGTCAATGCTATGTTGATCTAGGATTTTGAATACCTACTCGACCTGACGTTTTTCAATAAACATCTTTGTTTTGATCATTATTTTTTGTTACTTCAATTCCTAAATCCATAAAACTTGGTGTTCCTTTGAGAAAGAAGAGTGGGTACTCATCTAATTGAAATTGTGTTGATTGTTACAGGCTTCAGGGTCTATAGTTGTTCTGTCTGACTCAACATTATTGCCTGATAATGATTTGCCGGACGTTCCATGGTTTTTTGGTAAGATTAGTTAGGAATTATGGTACTTTCTGTGAACTGTCAAAAGTGCCCCTTTCTCATGCCAATTGTGCCCCACCGGTGGGGCACAATTGTCACTTCCTAAGCATTTTGAACATTTACAAAAAAAAAAAAAAAAAAAATACTTGGCAAGCAGATTGAAAAAGGGACGAGATGTATGTGGGTAGCAAAAATACCGTAGTTAACGATAGAAGAAAGAAATTCAAGACCTCTCGTTCTTTCAACCTTGTAGGATGGAAAATGCGAAAAAGTGTCAAATGTGCCCCCCACTCCCCTACCCGAATTTTTCTCAAGGGAACCGCATTTTTTAAAAATCTAAATTCGGATTTAGCACCTTCAAAAGCCCCCAACTGAACGTTTTAGCTCAGAAATCCGTTCAGATTTGCAGAAAAGGAATGAAAAAGTTTTCACGTGACGTCACATTGCACTAACATTTTCCTTAGTTTCGATGAAACAAAAATTAACAAATGAATTTTTCTTTTCAAAGAGTCAATCAATTTTATTATCACCATTTTAGCGCTTTTGTTGCAGTCTGAAGTATTGGTAGATAGAGAAAGGATTTCGATAGCTGTTCCCTAGTTTTTTTTCTTGTTTTCTTTCCACTTTTCTGTTAAAAGAGAGAACACCTCCACCGTCCTTCAAACCCAGGGATCAGATAGTCTTCCTCGTGCCCCTCAGTCGAGGGGACAAATTGGTAGGTACCTTTAATTTTATAAAGCTTTTCCATTCACCATTTTTCAGATATATGAATCACTATTTGACCTTCCTATTTTGTGTGTGTATGTTCCTATGAAAGTACGACCCAGCAAATCATGAGCTGTACAAACTAAAGGACTGTGATGTTCGAAGATAGGAACGGTACAGGTCAGCACAGACAATTATGAGCTGTAAAGAAATAATAACAAATCACTGTAACTACCCAGCAAACGTACATACTTGCATAAACAGTGGGTTCTTATTACAAGGAATCCAAGGAATTCTTCCCAACAACAAGTAGGTATTTAAACAATAAGATAATAATTCAGTTAAACGTGACTACCAACATAGAAGCTTTTTATATCTTTTCTTCTATTTTGACATTTTCATGTCTTTCATATGGCACATAAAAAAAAAATCGTCACGAAATTTGATGCAACGATATTTGTTGCAACGATATTTGTTGCAACGATATTTGTTGCAACGATATTTGTCCCAAGTCGCCACAATGATGATTATGACCATCAGAAGTGAAGTTGTTAGGTAGGTAGGTACTTTACAGTTTGATATTACCAGGGGGGCATGAAAATGTTTCAATGTGTTGCAGACTCGTATGCAAGCGTTTTACCAATTTTGTTGAGATTTCCCATTTTATTTATTTTTTTAAAAATCTAATCAACCCAAGTTTAGTACTTTTGAAGAGCACATTTCGTAAATACCACGTAAACAATCTATTGAAAATTCCTTTCCGAAGAGTGAGAGAAAAATTGTTCAGGGAAAGGTCCAAAATGTGAATTTTGATCCTAGAGGACTTTTGTTCACTTTAGGGATAAGTTTTGGTGACGGCTGTTTCGCAGTTCAAATTCGAAATGGTCATTAAAAAAACTCCTAATTGCACTTTTGAAAAAATTATCAATTTTTGTTAAAAAAAGGTTCATATTCGTATTTGTATGCCCATAGTAATACTTTAGAGTGTTTTCTACACCAAGAACTACAAAAATAGCGTTTTCAGACGTATTCATCTCAAAATTCCAATTTTGAGAAATGTTACGAATTTTTCTATTTAAAAAAAAAATTAAGGTTTTTGATGTTCAGATAACCAGAATAATAAGTAGTACCTCAGAGCGTTTTCTACTCCAAGAACCATAAAAAATCGCGTTTTCAAACTTATTTATCTCAAAATACCTACCACTTTTGAGAAATTTTACAATGTTTATTTAAAGGTTTTATGAGAAGGAAAAAGAGAAGAGTATCTGCACTGCATGCAGATACATCTGTACATGGATATGTCTTATGATGGCAATTTGAATGATGAGCTCACTCAGCTGATCAGTGACCACTTAGGCGCCTTCAGCATTCTCCATTGACCCGCCCTCTCAAATTTCAGGTTCCTGCGTTCAACAGGAGAGGAAATGGCCTTGGAGCTTATCAGCTGATCAGTGATCATCAACTTTGATGATGTATAGAAGTATGTATCGATTGACCCACCCTCTCAAATTTCAGCTTCCTGCGTTCAACAGCATCAGAAAAAAAACGTTGAATTGTTTTGTGTGTCGAAAATTTTGGAATGACCCCCAGAACTAAGACATATCCATGTCAAAATGTTTAGGTAGTGAACGGACTTAATAAAAACGATAAATTTCATAAGAACTGGCCATGGGTGATGAAACGAACCCACATTCCTCGGATGAACGTTTTCATTTACCGGGAGATCTAAGGAATTCCTCCCATGCATGTACAAGTTGTTTGGTAATTCATTTAGCAGGAATACGCTAGATTAATATCTTCAACCAAGACAAAAGGAAGCTCCTCCCCCACGCTGAACGTGGTTAACGAAAAGACAACGGGAAAAACGTTGAATAGGAATTGTGGGAAAAAGTGAAGAAGGTCACATTCATTAAGGCAGATGAATCGTTTGAGCTGAAGAAGGTTCAATGGCATAATATGGCTCTGAGGGGGTTCCAGATGTTTTCGTGACAAAAGTTAGTTTCAGTAAATTAACCTAAGTAGGTAACTAAAATACTGGGCTCACCTACTGTATCACAAAGTTTGTGTCTAGTTCGTGAGTAAGTATACCAATATCTGAAACAACCCAAAAATATTTGCCTTCCTAGAATAGACAGAGGGGAGTGAAAAAGCCATTGCAACTGGAAACTTCCCTTCGCAGAGTTAAATCCATGTAGAGCACGCAAACTTGATCCTGAGGTGAGTCTCCCATGGTTGATTCACTTCAGTCTAGCGTTATCATGAAATTAAGAACCTGAACTATCACACAGATCAAATCCCTAAATATCGGTTAAATTATTTATAAAAAATGCTGATAAGTTGTTTATAGAAAATTCGAGTCAATGAGTCTAATTGCTGGAGCACTGCTTGACTTTGACTTGTTATCAGTTGAGCTTTTCTCAACGTCCATCAATTGGAAAGATTCAATTCTAACAGAGAACGGTTTTATTCTAAATGAAAACGATATAGGATATTTTTATTTCATCTAACTTTGGAGAGAGAGAGAGAGAGAGAGAGAGAGAGATTTATTTTATTTAACGAACCAAGGGGAGATTAGGACCATCTGGTCCTCTCTTCCATCTCCCCTGGAAACAATTGGTACAATTATCCTCGATTCAATCGAAATGGGTACAAATTAGTTTAAGTACATTTATAAACATAATAATGTCTCTTCTTACAAAAAACTATTGTCAAAAACTATTGCTGTAATCAAATGTCACTTAAAAGCTCAAGGGCACATCATCATTAAATTTATAATTATTAATTAACATGTTTTTGTAGGTATTGCGGAAGGATGGTACATTTTTTGCTTAAATCAAATAGATCGGTATTTAAATTGTATAAATTAATAGATTGCAGGAGAAAGGATTTACTGAATAAGATTGTATTGTGTTTTGGAATCTTTAATGTAGTAGAAGCTTTACAGATTTCCACTTTTTAGAGTGGATATCGGAGGGATGAATAGAATGTTTATAGAGGTATGCGGGTTTCTGAAATTTGAAAATTTCGAACAGCATTGTGGCGAGGGCCAACTTTTTCCTTTCAGCTATTTTAAGCCACCCAAGCTCAACAAAAGATGGTGTTACATGAGCATCTATACTCTTGCCTTTATTTAAAGAGCTCTGGGATTTTTGAAGGCCCCGAAGGTTCGGCATCGCTGCAAGAATCCGAGCCCCAGCGGAAGGTCGAGGTATACCTGCGCGACCCCTCCGCCCGTGAACCCCCCCAACCCCTCAACAGTTTACCCTCTTCTGCAAATGCACACTTGATTCACAAATTATTTCGATCATCCCATCACCAAAATCGTGATCAGCGAGAAAAATTGAACATATCGAGTATGAACTCGAGGCAGGTACGATTAAAACTCAGCAGCCCTCTCCCGGCCAATCCACCCAAACGAATTACGCCCTCTTCGCCGAATTACAGGAAATTTGGACTCATTTTCATCAGAATAATTAGTACGTTACGAATTTAAA